>OY728142.1:1278322308-1278947308 GCA_963277665.1 Viscum album | reverse complement strand
ATGGGATTTATGGTCAATATAAATCTCCACCACACAAAAATAAATTCATTTGGAAATTTGTTCCTTAACATCTATGTTTCCCGACTTTTATGATTTTTGTTTTAATTAAGTTAACTAGTTTTCAACCCTAAGAAATTTAACCATTAAGAATAAATTATAATGAGATTTATTAGATAATATAGACCCACTAAATTATAAATATGATATCCAATTTATAAAATTAAATTCCATGTATGTTTGAAATTAATTTTAACACAAGCGCATGTAATGCGCAAGAACACTCCTTTAACCCAAACTATGCTAACAATGTTTTTACTATTTAATGGTTAATATGTTCATTATAAAAGATCAATTGGTACATGAATAGGCTATATTTTATATTTATTAACATTTAAAAATAATTTTTCATAATATATAATTTTTAGTAAAGTTTAAATATTTTAATAAAATATCATTTAGTATAAAATAACATTAATGCCAATTTTTACATTATTTACATAATTTAATTTTAAAGAATATCAAGACAAATATGGAATTTAAATATATTGAGTTAAAAAATGATCAACATGATATATTAAACTAAAAAATTAAATACATTTATTCAATCAATTTACTTCAATGTTAATATTTTTAGTATAATTCTTTTTAGTTTATTATTAAATAAATAATTACCACATTTAGAATTCAATAAGTAGTTAATATAAATATTTCATCTAAAAAAATTAAATATAAATTAATATTAATAAAAAAACTCCATTAAATTTAAAAATAATTTGTAAAACTTAAATAATGTTGTTGTTTTTCATATCTGAAGGCTTTATAAATGTTAAAGTTAAGGATGGTTCATTTTTGTATTTTCCTCACTTCAATTATTATATAGGCCACTTTCAAGGAATAGTATTACATTAACTAATATAATTATATAAAACAGATTATATGGTAAATATATGGACATAAAATAACATTTAGATAAGCGTAGGGTCATTTTACACCATATATTCTTTGATTAGTCATTAATTAACCTCATTTTTACCTTAGTCAGTGTAATTAATTTTAATTACTTTCTCTAATATTTTTTTTGTAAAAAATAAGTTGACCTTATTAAAAATTATAAATTATTCTAATTCTAAAAATGAAATCTATTTTTATAAATTATATTCATATAATTCGTTGAAATTAATTTAAAATTAATCCTGTAGAAGGGATGCGACGATGCATTTTAAAAGTGAAAAAGTTTAGATGTTTGATATGATTTTATATCCAATTTAAATGTGAAATTGGTTCCAATGGCCTATTTTTGATTAATTTATGTAAATTTTAGCAAAATATACTTTCATATGATATTAAAATATAACCTAACTACATAAATAAATTATATTATAAAGTAGTTTTCAATTAAAAGTTAGTGTTTTCACTATTTATCAAAAAAATAAAACATCTCAGAAAAATACAAAAAAATCACCAAAAGTAAATTTTGAAATTCACATTTCAAAAATGAATTTTATTTTTTCAAATTGGAATTATAAAATTTCCAAAAATTATATTTTAAGTAGGTTTTCTGTTAAAAGATTGTAAAATTACCTTTTAGAAAAATAAATCTTTTTATTCATAAAATTTGATTTATTATTATCTCTTATATAGAAAACACATAAAATGAATGTTTAATAGTTATATAAATATAATATATATATTTAATTAAAATTGAATATCAAAAGTGTTTTAATTAATTTGTTTAGCTAAAATGTCTTTGATTTCATAAATATAGTTTTCCAGCAAAAGATTTATAAAAATTTTCAAAAGAATTTATTTTCCTTTCTAGTTTATTAATTCGAAAATATTTCTTATTATATACATGTAAAAACAATATTTTCATAGTTTAATTAATCTTACTAACAATAACCATTCTAATGGCTAGGTGAAAACTATACTAATATTTTAGTAATAGTTTTAATAGTATATTTTAGTTTGGTAAAACTAGTCCATATATGTCACACAAGTTATTGAATGAATTTGGAATTATATATAACACCAGTCAGACACAATGTTTCATGTATTGTAAGAAAATATTAGTGTTGCGTGTAGTATAATCTAGAATTTTTGTTGCGTAAAAAAGAATAATATATTGATACTTTCATATAAGTCAAACTGTATTCAATGTTCCATGAAATATAAAATATTGAAATTAATAAATTAATTTAACAAAATTCACAAAATGTCAGGATGTTACAGGTACCAAACAACGACCTGGGTAGGGTTTGAGACAAAATCATTAGTCCACCACTAATGGAGTCTAATACAATCTTGTCTATGAATATATAATAAACAATGTGAAGATAACAGTGAAAGTTAGAAATAAGGTGTTGTAATAAATAATCCACATATGTTCAGGTTCCCATGGAACACCCTCCCTCCTCCACCTGCTTTGTCCCCAACAATAATATCTTTGAATAATTAGTTAGTTAATATTTAATTTATAATAATGTCTTGAGACCTAGATCATAATTCATGTATCCCCTATAAAACATATCCATAAAGATATGTATAATAAGGAAATCATTAATTTAATCTTTGACTGAATCTATTCTTGTGCTTTGGATTAGTAGATTCACCATGTAATCCATTTATTATTTAATATAAATGTAACCTAAGCCCGACCTTGACATTCCTAATTTGAAACCCATGTATCACTCTAGGAATAACTCAAACGTATCACCTTACAATAATTTCCTAGGTATTCCTTGTAGGAACTATGGTATTTCTCTTGTATTGGTGTATATTCACCACCATCTCAGTCAGTCCTTGGTTGTCCATAAATGGAAGACAAGTTTCACTCATGGCATACTTAAAGATCATCCCTCTGAGTACATTCTTGGTAGTCTACATAGGGTGTCCATATATCACTCATAGTATAATTATAGTCTTCCCTCTAACTCCATCCTTGGAAGTCTACAAAGGGGATCCAAGTATCACTCATGGAATATATAAACCATCCACCATGTGAGTATATACATAGAATTCATATGATAAACCATGTGTCAACCATGATGCATAATATTAATTTCTTTACAATTCCTTTAATAAAATAATCCCAACCAGT
Source organism: Viscum album (assembly GCA_963277665.1). Taxonomy (NCBI): domain Eukaryota; kingdom Viridiplantae; phylum Streptophyta; class Magnoliopsida; order Santalales; family Viscaceae; genus Viscum; species Viscum album. The sequence continues at coordinate 1,278,944,211 of OY728142.1, read as the reverse complement.
CCATTCATGGAATTCAGGATCAGAACACATGTATCAAGCCTGACATGGAAATATAAATGGTCATGGTATAAATGAATGACTATAAAATTTAAGTTCAAACATATCTCAATTGTTCACATTGATTTCAAAGAACATCTCAATCTTAAGCGAGAAAGGATAAAGGATAAAGGGAATTGGGAAATATTATTTCATTCCCTCTTTTATTCAATTCAATTAAAATTTCAACCAATTAATTTCACATCCCATGGTGATGGGTAAATAAAATACCTCAATCGTGTATCAAAATGTATAGGCCATACATGGAAATTTAATCCAATTTAGAAACATACCCTCGGGGTGGATCAATTCTAGGTATTTAATATTTAATGTTTTATAAATGGTTCACATAGGTCGTATAGTTCATAACTACCCATTTAATTAAAGAATCATTCCATTTTATAAGTGATTCTGGGAAAATATACCATGTGACACAAATAAATATATATAAACACCAATACCTTGAGGGAAAATCATGATACCACTTATCTTATATTGGTAATCGAATCCTCAACCGTTGTTTGCCTCTAATATGGGATAGATTGGATGAAATTGAGAGAACTGACAAACACCATGAAATAAAGACATAAGAGCTCACACAATAATAACACTATGCACATGAAGATAAATGATTAAAGGCACAAGATGAATATACATCTTACCAGTGGCTATCCAAATATGCTAATGGAAAGTTATTCAGAGTCCGAAAAAAGAAGATATCACCCGACCTAACATTAAGATTAGAGGATCTATCAACATGAAGAGAGGAGTTCTATTGTCCACTACAAAAAGGAAGCAAGAGGGTTATATTTTTTTAAAAAATAAATAGTGAAACATTTCTTTTAGCCCAAAAATTAAAGAGTTATATAGTTTGGCAACATTTTTGGCCAAAATTTGCACCAACCATGTTCCTAGATCTGTCTAAAGACAACCCTCCCACGACCTGCTGTACATGATCATAAAAATAATGCACAAGGCATCTAGACCCTCTATATCATCCCCATATATCCATATAGACCAATTTCACAATTTTATCATTCCATCCAAACCCTGGAAGTGTACAAGCATTTTCCTTGAACATTTCCCCAATGGTGTTAGTTGTGAGGTACAATTTCTAATAACTATGGGGTATAGCGGTTTACTCTAAAAAACTAGAGATTTCAGATCCAAAAAATACCATACACTCTATAAATCTTCCCTAAAACACAAGGAATATTTATAAGTAGAAAAGAATGATTTTATACCAACTTTTAAATATATTCATATATCATAGAAAGACCTAGTTCTTACAATCTTCAACATTAAAACAACCCATACATGATTTTTCCTTCCAGTTTTGGTAAATAATCATCTGAGAATAAATCCATTGACTTGGAACATATGTCAACCTCCCACTCCCAAGTATCATCATGTATGTATCCATTCTTCCATAGAAACCATACCAAAGGAACTGACCGACCTTGGAGAATAATTTTACCTTAATAAACAATAAAAATATGATTATTCTAAATATATGCGTCAAAATAATATTCAAACACTTGAATATGAATAATATGAGAATGATAAAAATGATATCAATGAATATGAGATACTTGGAATACATCGTTTATGAAATGATACCTCTGAGGTAACTGCAACTGATAGGATACTAGCCCAAATCTATCCAATATCTATAAGATCACGAAATAATGAGGTGATATCTTACCTTTTCTTTTGAATCTGTATATGCCAAAGTCTAGGTGAAGCACATAAGAATAATCAACTCCCCATCTCAAACTCTAGTGGCCGACAGTGATGATATACGTATAACTTCTGTCTAGAATGAGATGTAGACATCCACTTCCTAATAAAATGAACATGATTCGAAGTATTTTGAATGAGATAAGGACCCACAAGAACTTACTCTCCTACCTTTATCTAGGATAGGGGTTAATGAAATGGCCAACCTTAGGTCATCATAAGGAGACATCCGTATGGTCACCTAAAAATTGTTATTATACGAATACTCAATGAAAGTAAAGTGTTTCTCACAAGAACCTTTGAAATCAAGGAACTATCCTCAGAGAATTTCCTTCAAAACCTATATTATTTACTTAGACTAACCATTGTTCTACGGGTTATAGGATGTACTCATCAGTACATATGAATCGAGTTCCTTATGCAAACCGTTCCAGAATAGTGATGTGAATTTAGCATATTTGTTCAATATGATACAACTTGAAACTCCATGGAGCCAAACAATCTCATGAATGTATAGAATACCTAGACTATACACAAACAATTTCTCCTGAATAGGCAAGAAATGGGAGAACTTTATAAATGTATCTATAATGACGCATACGACATCACGTCCCTAGGATGATTTAGTATATACCTTCATGAAATACATGGAGACTTCATTGCCTTTACACTAAAGAATAGGTAATGGATATAAAATAATATACTATTTCCGGTATTCTTTCTTCACCTACTAACAAGAATAAAAATAATTAACAAACTTAACTATCTCAATTTTCATCCCTGACCACCAATATTGGCGGCGTAATTCATGACTGATCTTGGCAATACAGATATGTAATGATCATATAGAGGCATGCTACGATCATATAAACTCTTATAAGAAATATTTAAAATCCTATAAATGACTATGAATGTGTAATATCTCATTATTATCGATGACCTAACTAGGTAGGGGTCATCACCTACAGTACTCTCCCGTAGGATTAGGACTTGGGATGTAATTGCTACCTCATCTTTTATCTCTCTATAAGTGAAGAGGTCACTGATAATGATGAAATTATATAATTTACATGATCTTACTGAAACTCTATGTTCATTATAGAAAATCAGGTTGTGATATTCCAATCACTGTGAGCATCCTGAACCGCCTATGTATGAGTCCTCCTACTCAAAGAATCAACAACTTCATTACCCTTTTTGGGTGTATAGATAAGATTGATGTCAAAGGACTGAATTTATTCAACCTAACTTTATTTATTTAGATTCAATTCACATTGTGTAAATATATACATGAGTTTAGTAAGTTCCGTATGCACCAAAATATTCTCTAGAAATAAATAATTCCTCCAACATCACATAGAATGAAAATAAAATAGCTAACTTGATTCCTTGAATCATGTAGTTCCACTAATGTATCCTTAACTGATGAGACACATGCACCATGACTCACTTCTCCTGAATCATAATTGATCCTAGATTTATTCTTTATTCCTTATAATAAAATTTATATATTTTACCTACCTCATGAACAATCAAGATCAACACTGAAGTTAGTCTCCCTTTTATCTCTTTAAAGGCTATCTCATGGGATTATATCCCTATGAGATTCAAGACCATATTAGTAAAAACTATTATAGGTAAATATAGGTGTGGAAATTATTAGAATAAGTTCTAATAATAACCAGATAACCCTATGAAACTCAATATATCAAATACATTCTTGGTATGATCTGAAGAAACTACAACACTCACATTCTCTTGGTAAAATGATACTCTTATCTCTAAGATAATGTGATATAGGAAGTGAAATTTATCCATAAAATATTATCACTTTGTATTCTTGGAATTGAACTAATTCTCTATCAATATATCAAATAAGATCTCAATATTTTTGGGATTTTCATGTGGAGTGTTAGAATATAAAAATATATAATACAAAAAGGCCACCACAAACGAATCCAGATATGGATGGAAATCCTAGTTGATTGGTTCTATGAAAACTGTTGGCATGTTCATGAGACTAAAATACATGAAATAAATACTCATAGGCCACATCTTCTGCATAAATATGTATGTATTATATTATATGGACTAACATGAACCTGATGATAACTTAATCTTAGATAAATCTTAGTGAAAACACTTCCTTTTCAGATCTGGTCGAAGAGATCATCTAAAAGAGGTGGTATATATTTTTACTTATTTGAAATCAAGTTTAACTAATGGTAATCCTAAAAAATATTGAGTTTACTATTCAAATTATTGGAGAAAAGGACCAGAAAACTACACAATTAAGAATTGGGTCATATAAGGCCCTTAACTTCTGAATCCTCTTGCTGCCTCTTGGGATCCTACAACTCAATAGTGAATATACTATAAGTAGGAATGGATAATGGTGCATTTCCTAGAACTATATCAATTTAAAACATTACCATTATCTCATGCAGTAGTCCTGAAATTAATTTGGGGAAACAACCCTAAAATGGTCTTCTATTGGAAGGAATTACATCTAAAGTGTTCCCTAATCCTCTAGATATATGATATCCATATAATCTATCATATTGCACGAACTATTATGCTTGGGTCCATCTCAACATTATAGGATATTCCATTCACCCATGTAAATAAAATCCCCACCTTCTGGTAATTTGGAAGTCACTCGTTGGTGAAAAAGTCAATGAAATCATGATATAGAACCAACTATTACATTTCGATATTGATATAAAATTATATCATCTCAAGAACAAATAGGTCCCAAATAAAGAGACACCCACCTATATGAAGGGTAACTCTCTGCACTAGTGTACACCCTCCAATTGAATCCCCAATAGAGTATCAAGTGTTATAACACCACATAAAAACTAAATATTGAGCCGAAGGATCTCCACAACAGGAAAAAATAATTAATAATGGAATGCATCTACATCAAAAAGAGAATATAATAAATTTGAGGCTAATAAATAGTAAATATCACCATATAAGGCCTGATAATTTTCTGATTAGGTATTGATTACACTACATACATCTATCCTGATGCATAACCCCAAGATATAGCCTTTATACCCTAACCAGGACTGCTTTGATAGCATTGTAATTATAGTTTCTAAATGAATTTTCAATGAAAACCACCTTGGTCTCATTGGCATGTTTCACTCCATCTCCAAACCTGATGAGAAGATACCAACCCTTCTCCAAAATGTGGAGTTTGTAAAGACTCTCTCTCACATGATACTAGAGGGAAATATTTGAAAAAATAACTGAATATGAAACATCTTTACAGAAGACTAACACTTGATTGGGTCCCTAGTACACTGGGGTCTCATATGTCCCAGTATACCGCACTAATTTCATGACACATGGATACCTTAGTGCACACCCTAGAAACTACTATCGCTACATGGGAGCTAAAAATGATGCTTCCTACTATTAGTTCATGTAGTTCAAGATCTTGGTTATTAGCCTCCTTGAATCACACTGCCATCCTCTTTCAAGTTATTCTCAGTGAAAAGTAACTAATTCACTATTCTAAACACAATATTGAGCTAAAGAACATTCACATGTGATCAGATGTCATACCTAAGACCAACTCCGAAGCACCTACCTCTGGATAACTTGTCTTCCAATAGTATAAATGTGAAGCACATGAGCTCAGTGAAATGTGAAGAACAATCCATAACTGATAAAGAGACCTACTTCATGTGCATAAACTCTCTAGATCTATCAGCTCTCAATGTTTTAGGGTAGAAATAATCAAAAAATTGTCGTCTGGAAATCCCTTCAAGCCATATCTTGATGGTGATTCATCTAGTTAATAAAATCCCACCACCTCTTGGGGAAATCATGAATAATATTCATAGAGAGCTTCTCTCTCTATTAAGAAGTTGTGTTAATATGATAAAAAATAAACAACATGACCTCTATCCATTACTCGATAGCCTATGGACCACCTTCCCCAAAAAAGATGGGCAGATGTTGTTATTGAAACTTATGCATAAACACTGCCATAGTTAGGGAATGTTAAGAATCCCCATGATATTCTTTATAAAGTGTAGAAAACCCTCTCAAAACTAGGCATCATCACCCATATTAGGTATTATTGGTGGTGCCGTAAGAGGATCTACTAGACGTTCTATGGGTGGACAAGGTCCCTCCACCTTCCGAGTATGGTCATCACTATCCACCTATCACATAAATCATGGATACCATGGTGGAGTGTCTCTAAAAATTACAAACACATGTGTTAATATAAAATTTGTTAACTAATATCAATGAATATATATTAATAGGACAGGTACAATCCTCCCTCTATAAAAGTCAAAATTTACTACATACTCCTAAAACTAGGTCTGGGCGATGTAATGATCATAAGAAAAGTAAAGGAAACTACCTACCACCCACTACTGAGGTTAGGTCAGGGAAACATTATCTACTATAAGTCAATGGTCCCAGTCTACTGACTGTTACATGGTAGTTATAGAGAAAAAACCCTTTAAGTTGAAATTATCAACCCCATTTAATGGAGAACGTTTCATTTAAAAGATTAAACTCAATATCTAGTATGCTCACATTCATATATATATATATATGCATGTATATATTCATATATATCTATTTCCAATTAGATGAGTTTTCATTCCAAATTTATAAAGTCCCATACACTTTATAGATTTACCTTAACATCCATTTAATTGTAGAAGATAACGTATCCATTCCCAACATTAAATGTTAGCACAATTTCATGGATGTTGTAATAAAGTATCCAAAACATGATACATGTAATACACAGAGTAATATAAACTTGGCATTCCATATACATGATATGTTATTCCTGAAGTGACTATAATGATACATGATGTAATACTTCTATGAAATACCGAACAAGGGAAAAAATAAATATTCATAAGGAACACCAGACATTAAGTACTTCACCCATTGGAAAATTTGAGGAAACTGTAATAATAAAAATCCAGAACAACATGTCCCATACTAGCTAATTTTTATTTTCACTATACGTGGGCTTGGTTCTCCCAAGAATTGGCTCATGACCAAATCCCAACACATCCTATTTAAAAATTTTACCATCCAAATTAGTAAGAAATGAAAATAATTGAAAGGAAACCCAAATGATACCACAATTTGACATCCATGACTCATTTCACTCAATTGTAACAAAACCCAACTGGCCACAGGATTTCAAGCACACCTACCTGTATTCTAGAGGCTACTGAAAAGAAGTTAGGGTTTATGGTGGAGTAGTGGGGAGACTATACTCTCATGAACAGAGTGTAGAAAAATGTTATAATAATATTAATCAATAGATATATAATATTAGACAACTTAACATCATATAAGTCAGTATCCATCATATAAATATCCAAGAAATCACATCCATCTATATCATATACAAAATGATGAGCCTGGAATGCTATAAAAAAAGGAAGTAGTTAGACATGGAAGTAGGTAAAAATATATACATGTATAAAATAAGAAAAAAAGGACCAAAATATTATATCCATATAGAATTACAATCCATATCTCAGTCTTGTGCTCCCTCAGTCCTATGCTAAAATTAATAAAGTATCAAAATCTGGGAACTTTCCCTTATCCCAACCTATGTCCATGAAGTATGTCTGGGTACCATATTGTGGCCCATGAAGGGTGTGAGATAAACTCATTAGGTCCCCACTAATGGTGTCTAATGCTATACAGTCAAGGAATATATAATAAACAGTGTGAATATAAAAGTAAAAGCTAGAAATTAAGTGTAACAATAAATAACCCACATAGTTCCAGGTTCCCATGGACCACCTATCATCTAATACCTACATTGGTATATCCATAATATCATTAAATAATTAACAAGTCATGATTTACTTTATAATAATGTCTTGGGTCCTGACCCATAACCTAAGTGTCCCCCATAAATCATATCTAGCATTATTTGTATAATAATTCCATCATAAACGAAGGCTCTGACTGGATCTTTTCTAGTTATTTGTCTTAGTAGACTCATCATGTAATCCATTTATCATTTAATTTGAAAGTCACCCAATACCTCCATTGAAATCCGTAATTTGGAACCCATGTATCACTCCATGAATAACATGAACTTGTCATCTTACAATCCCATACTAGGCATTCATCATTGGAAATTTGGTATTACTCTAGGTTTGGTATATGGTCACATCCCTAGGATTCCATCCATAAAGTTTCACAAATGGATCCCAAGTGTCACTCATGGAATAAATAAAGATCCACCTTATGATTCCATCCATGGAATTACACATAGGGAGTCCATGTATCACTCATGGAATAACTACATTTTGACTTCTGAGTCCATCTATGGAAGACCATGAAGGGGGTCCAAGTATCACTCATGGAATGTATAAAACATATTCACTATGAGTATGTCCATGGAATTTATATGATAAACCATGTGTCACCCACGATGAAAAATAATAATTTCATTAAATTTACTTTAGTAAAATAATCCCAATGAGATTGTCCACAGAATTCCGGTTTGGAACCCATGTATATCTCTTGACATAGAAATATGAATAGTCATGGCCCAAATGACTAACCATACCATTTAAGTACAAATTTAAATCAAATGGCCACTTTTATTTTAAATAATTTCTTAATACTATGATTGAAAGGAAAAAGACCAAAGACATAGGGGCAAGGACTTTCTTTCCATATTTTATTCAATCCTGTTCGAATTTTAACCAATTAATTTAATATCCAAAGGAAAGGGGTAAACAACACACCTCTAAGGTGAATCAAAATTCATATGACATCCTTGTTGGTTTTATCCAATTTAGAAACACATAAAAGGGGTGTAATAGTTATGGGTACTTAACCTTTAGTTTTTTATAAATAGATATCATTGGCCATATCAGTAAATCCTACAAATTTAATTTAAGAGTCATTCCATTTAATAAGAGATGCTCAAAAAATCCATCACATGGAACAAAAACGTATATATAAACACTAAGACATTAATGTAAAATTCCAAGACCACCTTTATCATTTTGGAAGTAGTCTCCTCATCAATTTTTGGCCTCTAATCCAAGAAAGAATGGAAGAAATCAAGCAAAAAGTCTAACACCCTACAAATAGAGCATTTGAGATCCCAGTAAAATAACTCCATTGATAGGAATATAATAGTGAAATTGGAATAGAGAGATTAACTGTTACTATTCAATTAGATTGATGGTGAGGGATTTAGAGTTTTTAGGAATAATAAATTACAAAGCATAACATTATAATTAGAAGAGCTCTCTATATAAAGAAGGGAGAGATGTTTATGATGGGAAAAAAGAAATAAATTGGGTTAGCCTCTTAAAAAAAGGATGAAATTTTTTATTTCAACCCAAAAATTAAAGAGTCACATGGTTTGGCTACACGGTTGGCCAAATCACATGCCAACCATGCACCCATCTTGTTCCCACAACACCCCTCATATGGATTGAATCAAACTATTAGAAAAACTATGTTTAGAATGTCTGCACCCTATGTATCAGCTCTGGATGTCCATGTGGCCTAGTCGATTAGTTTTATTAGACCATTAAACCCCTAATAGTGCACATGATAACCTCACATGGTTTTTTTATAAAAGTGAGTAGTAGGATGCATGGTCTCTACAAACTGTACATATCGATGTTTTCCTAAAAATACCAGAGCTATGGGCTTTGAAGAAGCCCTAGACACTCCTAAACCCCCCTCTAAACCACAAAGAACATTGATAAGAGAAAATAAAGTGATTAAAAAATTATTTAAAAGGATTCATACCTCATAGAAAGACCTGGTTCTTACAAAAAATAGTGGGGGAGTGGTTGGAACCAATTTATTTATATTGATGGATCTATAAATAATTTCAAAGAGGTTATTAAGAAATATATATGTTTATAATGGAATGGGTTCTTGAGATAAGTTAGTTTAAGAACAAGACTAGACTAGACAAGTGTAATTTTGTATTTATTAGGTTTTGGCATAGTGGGAAGAGGACTGCGAGTGTGTTTTGGGAAAATGATCCATTGATGGAAGAGATAGATATTGAGGAGAATTCCTAACAATTATATGTTAAGAGGACATTAGATTTATTAGAGCCTTGATTATAAACCTGTCTACTATATAACCTACCAAAGTAATGGTGGGGCTCCATCAGAGTTCCATTAGGGTTCTTATTGTTTTATTTATAAAAATATTTATTTATATATTATTTGTTTAGGCTATTAATATGAGAAGGGGGATCATTAATCGCATAGAAGGCAAGAATCCACCCCTCTCTCATGATTCTATCATTTGGAAGGGTAATCACTTCTTTTGTTGGTCACTATTCAAGACTATTATCATTTTTTACATTTTTGGGTAAGGAAATTTATCCTTGGATGTCTATTTTTGGTTTTCTCACCATTTTCTATTCTTTCTATAGTCTCCCCTAATATCATACTTATATTGATTTATTTATTTCTTCATATTGATGCCAAATCAATTAAGGATACTCAATGAGTGGAGTGCTACCAACTATAATTACGTGATTTCTAACTATTTCCTATGATATATGTGTTTCTTTTGTATGTGTGAAATGAAAGTATAGAAAGTTCCATGTGAGAAACCAGAATCAAAAATAGTTTTGGTATATAAGGTTCTCAAGGGTCATCTTAGGATAGTCTAGGGCTATTTATTATGACTTTGCGTTTGGTTACACTAACAAAATGTGGTATGTAGGTTGTTAGGAAAATATATTATTTAGGAGGCCTTGGTTTTTTGGATTGGATGAGATTGCATACTTATAAATGTCATGGTGTATGGATAAGGGAGGAATTTTAGTATACTAAAATTCTTTTCATGATATTGATGACTAATGATGGGGTGACATGTTGTTCCTATATAGAGTAGGTGGTGATGACCATTTTCATTGGTTGGAAGAAAAGGGTTATCATATATTTTGTGGCTGTAGGTTTTTAGTTATTTATTCTTACCAAAAGTATAATTTATTTGGGGTTATTTTCACATAGGACAAGTCCCATGAGGTAGTTTTGACCACTGTAAATTGGAGGTATACTCTGCAGTTTGGGAATCATAAGGGATACGCTATTGACCATTATTACAGAGGTGGGATATATTGTAGGTGGCCACATGATCTTAGGGGTGGCCTAGATAATCATTTTGGAGTGGGATTAATGTCACGTATGAGGATTAGTTTAGGGATAATTGTATGATATTGGTGAAGGATAGGCATTTTCCATTCCTTGGGTTATGTCAGGTTATTGATCTAGAAGTTTTTAATGGGGGTTGTATGATTGTGGATATTGTGTTATTATTTAAGGATTAGGCTTTAGGGAATCATGACTAGCTTGGGATGTATTCATAGGTCATTTTTGACATATAATTCTTCATGATACAAATTTAGTCGAATGATCGAAACATGTTCTAGTATGATAAACCATGGGTATCTCATCTCACTCTATCACTGGCCAAAGAACATAAATATTTACTTATGTTTGGTCAAGCATGAGTGGAGTGTGTTGATTTTTTTCCTATGGTTTAAATAATTTTTACTCTTTTTAAACTCATATATGTATGTATATAAACTTTTTACATCATTAATGGTGCCTGATTAAGCTCATACTCACACTCTACACATGTCCTATGAGATGCTTATAGTATTTATGTATCATGATATAGGTATAGGAAAGGGGCCAATGTCTATGGAATATTATTTGGAGGTGTTGTGGATGTACATGATAGGCGTTGATTGTAGGATCTTGATAAGGTGAATTATAGATATTGAGTTTTATTTGTTTTTTGGACTTTTTTTCTATCATTATATGATCATCCTTGGGGTGATATTTTTTGTTGGATTGTATGTTTCTTATGGAATAGTAAATTTACACCTTTTATGTTCTATATTGTTATTCGTTGTCATTTTCTAATCCAATTTTTTCCATTTTATTTTAAAAGTATATAGTGTCCCCATGATCACTACTTAGACCCTCACCACTAGTTGACATCCTCTGGCATACATGGAGGAATTCTTATGGCTAGTGGGTCACTGAATCAAGTGTTTTTCATAAAATCTAGGTCAGGGATACTATAAATTAGTATTAGAGAGTGTTTTTATAAATAATATAGAGATGTTTTTGTTACGATTTGGGGTATGGTTGTAACAGGAACTAAGACACCATAAGAGGGGGTGAATTAGGGTGTTTTACCTTAAAAAAATCCCTAATTACTTAATTATCTTCATTTAAGATCTTGTTATCATGTTATAAGGAACCGTGTTAAACCTATTGTATAGTAGATCTTTCTCATAAGTTAATTGACCGATAATAGTATATAGAGAAAAATAAAGCATGTGAGAAGACATGTATTTTTATTTTTTCATCCCAAAAGGATACATCCATGGTGAAAAAATTGATAATATATCAATGTTATAATATTCACTACTTTATACACTATTCAATGGATATAAATTTTGTCATGGTCACTCTAGGACAAGTCTCACAGTCTTACAATGTTTTGGGCTTTGTCACTCCTTTCCCAAGGTGCACTGCCTTCTCTTCTCATTCCCACATTACTCTAGGAAGATCACGTATGTCCTCTATGAACTTCTTCAGAAATATATCTAATAGTTTATAGATGTGTGGGTATCAATATGATAATCAAGGGAAGCATAATGTTATACATCATTAATTCGTGGTATATGTGATATTGTAGCCTAAGTCTTTTTCCCTCCTTATTCAAATATGAATGAGACCAAATCCTCATGGTGAGGGTTGGGCCTCTGTCATACCTAAATCATGGAAAAAAATTGATTCCTCCAAATAATTACAATAACACAGTAGAATTATCCAATTAAATTCTTATTCAATTTCCAAATATAATATTAATGCTCCATATCCTTCAATCCTTCTTCACAGAAAATTCACCTGATATAATCACTTATATTCTTTTGTGTATCAATTACTTCTTCCTCCTCTTATATCAAACCAATTATGAAAACATGCTATATATCATTTTTATTTCTCTGGATGAAAAAATATATCACGGAATAATGATTATTTTCGATGCCCAGTTTCTCTTATTCTTATATAATTACTAGAATATTCATGTGTAATTTTTGATTCTATAATTTGGAATATTTGAACCATCATTCAATCTCATTCCCAATATCTTTCCTAGTAATTTTATTCAATAATTCTAAAACACTCAATTTCGAATTTTATTATGTGATATTTTATGCATGTGTTATAATCTATATTTTTGAAAAATAGGAAAAACCAATAATTTCATATTCTTTAATTCTACATAATTTCAATGATCTTAAAAAATATCACGATATTTATCCTTACACAAAATATACAACTTTACTTATAATTATTTATTATTGGGTAATAAAATGTAATTTAAAATATATAATTCACCCTATAATCATCATGAAGTTGAAAAGTTGAACTCTTCTAATGATGCAAACTCATCCCAAACTCTAAATGATGTTATTGATTCTCCCCATAGTTATATTTACACTGTAACTCATTTTTTTTACAGAACATAAAAAATTTATCATCACTCTTCAGCACCAAGAATAATATCTTGAATTATGTTAATATCGTAAATCATGATGTTATGAATGTTAAAAAATAGAACTATTATATTATGATTAAATCCTTTTTCCCACAGTTGTGATTTTTCTTACAAAACTTCTTTAAGAATTTTTTAGACACTTAGATCATATATAAGAAGTGTGACTTATTATATATATTATTTCTAGGAAATAGTATAGTTTTATATGTATCAATTTTTTCCCAGTTCTTCTTTATACATATCAACTTCTTTTATTGGATAAGGGTTTCATTATATGCATCATCCATTGATTTGTACATATCATGATTTCTTCTTAAGGCTAGGTGTTTCTTCTTTGTTTTTGGATAAATTCACCATACATATCCTTTAATTTTATAAATTCCACATTTATAATAGCATGCATAATATAGATAAACACCATGCATTTCATTCATAAAATGAAGAACTTATCTTCAACAAATTTAGCATATCCAGTGTATCATATGTATCATGTAGTTCGTGATGGGCCCGTAAGGGGCGATTCCACTAGGGTTTCACTCCGCCGCCAACTCCATCTACCTCAGCGCAAGTCGGCTCTCCTCCTTGATTCCTCAAAACTATTGTGGCTATAGTTTATCTTTCGTGGAGGCGTCAGTGACCTCGTAGACTTGGCCGACACAACCTTTATGTTCGTTTCTGGCCTTCTCCTGCCTCACTCCATATTAACTGGATAGGGTTTCTTCTAGCATCATGAAGATGGTTCTGCGGATGAGATCCAAGCTTTGAAAATGAGGCTTGAAACATCATCTTATGTGGGATCGTTTGGTGGTATGTTGTGGTCTCCAAGGGTATTTTGGACAGCGGTAGCAGGACATCAGTTCTGGCTTGTGGTGGGGATATTTTCTGATGATTTTGGTGCTCGTGTTGCTAACATTATGGTTATGAAGTTCTTCTTCTGAAATTTTTTCATTAGATTGTCTTTAGGATGATTCTGCTTCATTTTCTGGGTTTTCTTTGGTAATTTATGTTTGAGGGGCATAGATTTGGAGGTTCGAGATTTGGTTTTGGGGTGTTATGTGGTTATTTATTTAGAGTAGCTATGGTTTTATTATTACGATTGTTTCTGGAATTTGGGTTTTCTCTATTTTTTGGATTCCTTAAAGACTATGGAGGCAGTAACGGTTTGAGAGACTTCAGTTTGGATTTTTTACTCGTGATGAACTGGTTTTTGGGAGTACATTTGTTTTGATTTTTTTTGAATTTTGTGGAGGCTATGCAATTATTGTGAATCAGTGTGTAAAGTTTTGGTGGTTATTGTCTCCGATGTTGGTGATCTGTTTGTGGATGAATCCTATTCGAATTCTCTATGATGTTTTGATGTGATTGCAACTGGATTTCTACATGTACCTACTCTAGATGAGGTTCAGAGTATGAAACTTCCACTTGAACATGCCATTTGGATATGGAAGTTCGAGACGGTATGGCTCTTCCATCGGTTCCGTGCTTGTGAAATTTTTCACGGTACTGCTAGACAAATGGTCATGTGATGGTGAAGCTTATCACAAGGTGTAAATGCTAGGGATGAGAAGATTCTGTATCCTTGATTTGCTTTATCATTTTAATGGTTTTTGGTTGTAATGATGGATTTTGTGGTTTCTCACATTCTCCTAAACAGTGTTTTGATAATAAAAAAAGTTAATTTTTAGGCAATCAGTGTATCATATGTAACCTAACTACATCAAATATATTAAATTGAATTAAAATACTTTTTTTTGAATTCAATTATCTACACATAATGTATATTCATTGTAAATTATAGGACTCTATGGAATTCCACAACTTTACTAAATTTAAGCCTTCCTTATAAAACATATGTATTAAAAAACATATTGCACAATCAATCTCTACCACACCCCTCTGAGAAATTGACAACTTCTGATTATCATATGTATGAAACAAAGCTACTTAAATCTACATGGATGTCATAGACTATTTTATTTTTCCTAGATCTAGTGCCTCAGACCTATTCAATGAGACAAAAAAACTTAGTCAAATTTATGAATTCTTGTGAAGAAGAATTTAATTAAACTCATCCAAAAAATCCTCCAAATCTCTTCCATCCTTCAAGATATGTTCATTATAAGGCTAAATAGGTTACAAAAATAATTCAACCAACATTAATTTTAGAAAACAACAACAACCACTATCAAAATATTTTAACTTCTATAAACACCAAATCTATATTTGTTTTATCTATACAAATAATTATTATGAATTCCCATACTTCAACATATTATTTCAATATATCCAGCACACAAATTCTTTGTTGCAATATTTTTCACATTTAGATTTTTTTGACAATACTCTATAAGATCCATCTTGTAACATACAATGTTTTAATTATTTATTTTTATTATTAATTCCGTATTAGTAATAGTGATATTAATAAAAAATAGTAATGAATAATAATATAGAAAAAAGTAAGTAAATAATGAAATAAAAATGAAAATAAAATATTTTTAATTAATCAATTTTATGTTAATATATTAATATATTTAAAAAATATTTTTATTGAATTATTGTTGATATTTTTATTATGATGTTTTAATGATAATAAATAAATTATAGGAACTATAATTTAAAACATAAAAATTATTTATAATTATAAATATTTAAATTCACATAAATTAAATTTGACATGTCATTTTAGAGAAAAATAAAATACAAATTTTTTACTGACCATTATAAAATATATTATTTGACTCATGATATAAAAAAAGAAATATTAAAGATTATAAACTAAGAATATTTATATTGTAAAAATAATAAAGGAGTTATATATATATATATGACTTGAATTTGAAGGAAAAATATTATTATGAACATTGAATGTTTACATTTTAGAATTTTTAAATTTAATAAATATTATGAATATATTAATAAGTGAAAGTGTTGATATATGTGTATTATTAATATATTCTTTTTAATATTAAATATGAATAATAAAATAAAGAATAAAATATTTAAATAAAAATAAATAAACCATTTAATGTTAATTCATATCATTTTGTTTAAATATTAAATTTAATTTATTTTTGGAATATATATAAGAATTATGATTTACTAAAATATAAATATAATTAAAAAATAAAATTAATTTAAAAAGAAAGAAAAATACTAAAAGATAGTGGATATTTGGATAAGGGAAACTGAGGGCTTTATTTTTAAACCAAGCTTGACAAAAGGAGAGGCTGAACACTCTTGATTCGAAGTTGAAAAGAGATTTTGTTTAGCCATCGAGGGATTCAAAGGCGGTCAAGAGAAAATGAGGGTTCGAGAAAAGGGGATAAACCACTAGATAAATATTCATTTCTATGAGGTTGGACCATGGTTAAGGGTATTTAATGCCAAATATAATCGATGGGATGAACTAAACACCAAAGGGGTTTCGATCATAGAGAGGGTTTCAAACTCAGATGGAGTAAATAGAGCGTGAGCTAGTCCTATCATCTTCTAGCTCCTATTTTTTGACTTGAAGAAAATCATTTTGTATTTTTAGGTATCTTAATCATGGACTTCTCTTAGTATATTAAATACTATATTTTTCATTGTTATTGATTATTATTATTCCCAATATCTATGTTGAATATAGGTATAAAATTGAAACCAATTTCAGTCCACCTTGGTTCATTTAGTGGTTGGATATAGCCTAAAACATATTGAATAGTCCTCCACCAAACTAATCAAAACTCATTATATTATATAATTGATATAAATGAATAACAACATGAATTTATTCTAATTATATATTCTTCTTAACTATTAAATCAAACCAGTTAACACTGATGAATATAAATATATATCGAACAATTTTAATTTAAAATAACAACCTTTTGTTTATCGAGATTTCTATGTGAGCCATGTAATTCTCTAATTGTGTTTATTGAGAATAATTATCATCATTTTCTATATAAAATAGTTTTAAAATCACAATAATTTTTGTTATATATCATCTTCATTGTGAATTTATCAGGTGTTCTGAAGATATAAAACTCATAATTCATCTTAAATAAATCGAAACATCATTTAATATTATATAAATAAAAACATTTAAGGTGGGATTATAATTGGAGATATTTTACACCCTATTTATTTCTACTATTGATTGTTTCACACCCTGCATGAGGCACATAAGAGAGAAAGAGAGTGTGAGTCTTCTATAAGAGGAAGGAGAATAACTTCTTATAAGGTAAGAGGTAATTACTTTTCAATTACTTATATCATAAAATTACATTATAGTAAGGGAGTAATTTATTTTCAAAATAATATGTGAATATTTATTTTTTAAAACTCCAAGAAAAGAATTATTTTCAAAAACATTATTATTATTATTCGATTATTTAAAATATGATTCATGGATAAATAAGGGGGTTACATATTTTCTGAAATTTTTGTTTTCAAAAAAAATAAGTTTTTCAGTTTTTAAATTTTTAGAACTCTTGTTTATGAAAAATAAATGTTATTATATTATAATTATAATTTTATTCATAAGTTTCACATCTAGAGAAATTTTTATATTTAATGAGAGTAAAGTATCTTAAGTATATTTTACATTATTAAAATTGTTATGTTATTGAAATTATGTATATTTCATATACATATAAAAATTTTGATACATTATTCATATTGTTTAAATTATTTGCATTCAAATAAAACATTTCTTTTTTAAATTCAATTATTATGATATGTTCAAATTATATAATTTAATTTATTAAATCCTTAGATTTCTCAAAACTACAAAGTGTTTTATGAAAAATTATATTTTAAGAATGTATTGGGGATATAAAATTATTTTCTTCGTTGAAAATAATTCTAGTATATTTTGAAATGGTTTTAATGGGTAATTTAAGAGAAAGATAGATATTTAGAAAAATAATTTCATAAAATGAAATTTTGTACCTGCATACTAAGTGAGATGACGAGCAATGGGGAGTGAGCCCACTACCACAATGGGCTGTTGTACCACCAATTATACTGCTAAGTGGTAACATTGTTTTATAAGTTCTCTAAAGTATCATTTTAACTCATAAATGCATAATTATTTTCAAATTATTTTTAGGGAGAATCCTAATTCTTTCCTAATAAATTTTTTGAAATTAATTCTCAAAATGATAAGTATTTTATAAAAGTTTTGAAATATATTTTATATATGAAATATCTATATTTAATATGAAGTGTTTTATAAGAAATTTTAAATAATCTTGTATAATATTATTTTTCACTAGTTTTTAAACCCCTTACTAGGAAATTTTATGCCCATCCCCTATTTTGAATTGTTTTTCATAGTTATCTTAAAAAATCTAAATTAGATGACTTCGATTAAAGAGTTATCACACATGAAGACAATTAGATATTTTATATTTTTTTTAATATATAATTTTTTGTAAGGTGTTTTACTAATTTTACAGAACTTATGAAAACAAATAGTGCTTGAATGTATGATGTGATGTATATTATTCATTAACTTTTTAATTAAATAAATAAACAACATTCTTTTAGCACTAAATCTGGAACTATGGGTTCGAGGCTATGATAGTCTGTATCAGAAATATGGTCTTGAGAACATTGGATATTATGAGTTTCCTTTTGAGGAAAAAAAATTAAGAGATAAAATTTTATATTGAACATTTAGGTTATTAAGTTCTCATAAGAATATATTTTTTTATAATTCTTACGATTAAAATTATAAATTTTTAAGCCCAAGGAATGATTTTAGAGGGTGCAATTCCATTGGGGGGTGAATGTAACATCCTGAGTTTTAATTTTTTCTTTTTATTATTAATTAAATATTAATAATTTTAATATTATTAAATCAAAATAGTAATGAATATTAATTTTGCAATAAAGTAAATAAAAAAGGAAATTATAATGAAACTAAATTAATTTTCATTCTTCAATGTTATGTTAACATATTAATTTATTAAAATATAAATATTTATTTATTGAATTATTGTTCATGTTTTAATTATGTTTTTTAATGAAAATAAATAAATTATAGGAATTATAATTTAACACTTAAAAAAATTATTTATAATTATAAATATTTAAATTCATATAAATTAATTTTAACAAGAAATTTTTGGAAAAATATTGATACACTATTTATGCTTATCATTAAAAAATATATCATTTGATATATGATATTAAATAAAAACAAAAATAAATATTATAGACTAAGAATATGTATATTGTATAAATAAGAAAGAAGTTAACATATTTATATATATAATTTGAATTTTAAGGAAAAATATAAATAATAAATATGAATTTTCATATTTTATAATTTTTAAATTCAATAAATTCAATTAATATATTATTAATTTAATTTTTGAAAAGATTTGTATTATTAATATATATTTTTTAAATCAGAATTTTGAACATTAAAATTAATGTATTAAATATGAAAATAAAAATGAAACAGAAATTTAATCATAATTGAAATCTTTTTATAATATGAAATTTTTAAAAAATATGAATATAGAAGAATTATGATTTATCAAAATGTGAATGTAATTATAAAAAATATAATTAATATAAAAAAGAAAGAAAAAGTTAATCTGTTAGAGGATATTTGAATAGGGTAAATTGAGGGATTCATTTCGAAACTAATCTCGATATAAGGAGAGGATGATCACTCTTTAGCCGATGCTGAGTGAAGATGGGGTTTTACCACTGAGGGTTCAAAGGAGGCTGAGCGTTGAGAAGGGTTCGACCAAAGGGGATCAACTACTTGATAGGGAATTGTTTTCGGGAGGTTTGGTTGTAGTTTAGGGTACCAAACACTCATAAACAGCAAAGGATATATTTGAATGCCAAAGGGGTTTCGATATTAGAGAGGGTTTCAAACTCATATGGAGTTCATCAAGAACAAGGTGATTTCATTATCTTCCATCTCTTGTATTTCAATTTGTTGAAAATTATTATGTATTTTTAGGCATCATAAACTTAGATTGTTCTCGGTATATTAAATACCCCACTCCTCATAGTTCGTAGTTTTTATTCTTCCAAATGCCTATGTTGAATACATGAATTAAATTGAAACTAATTTCAGTCAGTGTTGGCTCATTTTCTTGTTGGATACAATCCGCATCATATTGAATAATCCTCCACTAAACTAATAAAAATATTTTATAATATATAATTGATATAAATGCAGAAAAAATGAATTTATTTTGATTATAAATTCTTATTTTCCATTTATTCAAACCATTAAAATTTGATGAATACAAATATTTAAATATCGAACAGTTTTCAATAAAGCTGGAACTCCTTGTTTCATTGTCTTTCTCAATAAGTAATGAAATCCTTTTATTTTGTTTGGAGAGAAGATTTTTCATCACTATTTTCATTAAATAGTTTTAGAAACATTTTTTGGATATATGTACTCTTTATAATGAATTTATCATGTCTTCTAAATATATACTGGTCATAATTCATATTAAATAAATCAATACATAATTTAATATTATATAAATATAAATAGGGAGGTTGAGATTATAAATTGGGATCCTTTACACAATATTTTTTCTATTATTGAGTGATTCATGCCCTTCTTGAGTGCTGCACGCCTTTCTTGAGTTCTGCAAACACTCCTAGAGGGTTGCACAACCTGCATGTGGAAAATAAGAGAGAAAGAGAGAGTGAGTCTTCTGGAAGAAGAAGAAGGAAAACGACTAATTTAAGGGGATAATTATTTTTCCAAAATTGATTTCATAAAATTATATTATAGTAAGGCAGTAATTGATTTTTAAAATCATATAGGAATATTTATATTTAAAAATTATAATCAAAGAATACTTTTCAAAAAGAATTTTGTTATTGTTTTTAGTTTCTTTAAAATATTATTCAAGGATTTTAAGGGTTTTAAATATTTTCTAAAATTTATGTTTTTTGTAGAAAAAGTTATTTTCAGTTTTTGAAATTTATGTTTAAAAAATTCATATTTTTAGAAAGTAATTTTGTTAACTTCTAGATATAATGTTATGCACAAGTGTTACTTCCAATGTAATTTAAATATTTTATGTTAGAAACGTATCTTAAGAATATTTTATATTATTAAAATTATTATTTTATTGAAATTATGGATATTGAATATTCCTATAGAAAGGATTCTTAATTATGAATATCATTAACATTCTATGCATTCGAATAAAACACTTGTTTTAAATTTAATTAACAATATAAGTTCAAATTCTATGATTATATTTATTAAAATCATGTTTCTCTCAAAAATATAAAGTGTTTAATGAAAAATTATCTTTTTGACAAAGTGCTAAGGGTGTAAAATAATTTTACTCTCTTAACATAATTCTTATATATTTTGGAAATGTTTTAATGGGTAATTTTTTAGAAACATGGATCTTCAAAAAAATGTTTTCTTAAAATAAAATATGGATCTTTCATATCAAATGAGATGCTGAGGAATTAGAATTGAACCCATGAACTCTACAAGGAATTTTTCCACCAGTAATACTACTTAGTGGACACATGGTTTTATAAGATCTATCAAGAATCATTTTAATCCATAAAAGTTTTATTATTTTCAAATGATTTTCAAAAATAAGTCCAATTATTTCCAAATAAAAATTTTGAAATAAATTTTAAAAATGATATATATTTTCAAATAGTTTTGAAAGGTATTTTATATATAAAATATTTACATTTGATATATAGTGTTAGAAAATAATTTTTAAATGTGTGGGTATAAAATTATTTTTTTATGGTTTTAAAACCCTTTGCTAGGAAATTTTATGTTTATCACATGTTTTTAAATGTGTTTCCCAGGTATCTTAGAATTTCAAAATTATAAGAATTCAACTAAGTAGTTAGTGTATGCGATGCGAGTTAGATATTTTAGGATTATTTTTTTGTAAACATTAATTTTATGTAAGGTATTTGGCTAATTTTCCAAAATCAAGACTAGGGAAGGCCATTTTATGTGTTCTGAATTGTGTATTTATAATTTAATTTTTAAATAAAAAATAAAAGACAAGTTTTTAGCAATGAATATGGATGTAATGGTTTATTTTTGTCAAACATATTCTCTATATACCTCTAAAAACCTACACAACAAAGTATATATTTTTAGTTAATTCATCTCTCCCCCTATTTTTCAAATAAAATACAAAGTTCCTATTCACCTTAAAATTAAACATTTTAATTCTATATATTTAGGTCTTATATTTCCATAGGGGTATATCTCCTCAATATTTCATCTACCCTATTTTTAATAATTTTTTTACACCAATTTTAAATGATCATCAAAGAAATTTTAGGGCATGTTATTTTCTCCCAACTCTATATAGAGATATATTATTCCCAAAATTTGTTGATTAATTATTTATAAACCCATTTAACACTATAAGATGATATTGAAAAATAATATTAGATTTACCAACCATTTAAGAGTATAACTCTAAAAACATAGGGTTGTATTAAGAACCACTACTTCATAAATTTAATCCATCAATTTTTAGATTTATCACTTGATCATTTCAGTCAGTTTCTAGTACTATTTTTTGGAAATAAATTTTAGAATTTCAATTTATCATTTCTTCTACTTGATGGAAGAACTTATTGAAAACAAAATAATAAAAAAATTTCATTTCCCTATCAAAACATCCTATTGAATAGATTAAATATTTATTTATAACTTTTAAATATTTGAGAAAATTTATCTTATTTGGTTGTATTTAAGTTAAAAACAAAAGTGATTGAGTTCTATCACTTATAATTTTAGTTATTTTAAAATCATATAATCCTAATAGTATGTACCTTAGTATAAGAAATATTAGTTTCGGAAAATGACTTCAATGATATCAATATCACTCAGTGATTTCAAAAATATAATTAGCTTCACATTTTACTTTCTTTAAGAAACCATCATGTGATCTCAAACACATTTACACCAAAAAATCATAAATTAAACAAAAAAGGATAGGTGTGAGAGGAAAACCAAATTTTGAATCAACTAATGGAACTTAATATTCATGTGATGCCATTATATACAAGGTTATATATTCTTTAGATCAATCTTATCAACCTTCAAAAAAAAAATACATTTAATCCCCTTGAATATTAGAAATATATATTTAAGAATCTTTTAATTTTTTGAAACCACTTATTGGGAACACTTCCCCCTTTTCAAAAACATTAGGTACACTGTAAATAAAAAAAATATAAAAATTATTGTTATTAGGTAAATAGATCTAAATTAAATTATTCCATGTTGATACTTGATCATATTAATTTTAATTATTCTTCTTAGTGTTATGATTCTAATAAAATATGTCATTATATACCTTATTATAAGACAATTTCAGTGAGATACCATTAGGAATTTTAAGTAGGTTTTGACACCACACCCCCTTTAGACCAATCTCTTCTATACATAGTTAAAGATATAAAAATAAACTTTGTTTCAAAATAAATATAGTTAGATTTAGTTTTAATGAATAAAGTTATTTCATATTACTATGAGTTGAGTCAAGATTGGACTTATCACCTTGATTAGGATTGATATAAAATAATAATTTGAGTACCTATAACTCAATTATTTTAAACAATTTTT
Source organism: Viscum album (assembly GCA_963277665.1). Classification (NCBI taxonomy): domain Eukaryota; kingdom Viridiplantae; phylum Streptophyta; class Magnoliopsida; order Santalales; family Viscaceae; genus Viscum; species Viscum album. The sequence goes on along the minus strand of OY728142.1, from coordinate 1,278,920,237 downwards.
TTATCTTAATAATAAATTAATTCATCTCAATCAAGTGTTATTTGTTATAATATCCACCCTATGGATAATATCCCCACATAGGTTTTCATTGCTTAAATTAACAATTATAAATTATTGATTACATGTGGAGAGGGGTACCTCCATTCACCTCAAGTTGTGGAGTATGGTTACTCTTCATAGACCAACCTTTTGTTTCTTCCATCTTCCATCCAAGAAATTGTAGTGGTTATTTTTTCAATACCACTTATACATATTTCAATTGTAATATAAGATTATTATTACTTATTTGGAAATGGATAAACCTTTAGAGTGAGATTAATATCCCCACACACATGATTATTCTTCCCAGAAATCAATTTTGAATTTTTCTTCATGATCCATCCCGTATAGGAGGAATATTCCACTGGACTCCATTTCTTACCTTATTTTATAAGTTGTGAGACCACTGCAAAATGATTCATTAATTTACTCTTCAATAATTCTGTGAATAATGTCATAAATATTTATCCTCGGTGAGATTTTTTTGAGTACACTTAATTTTTCTATAAATATGGAAGATACATCCCCCTTTTCCCTCGAGGATAGATTTATTTTTCTCTACAAGTACTATTATGATTACATAATCATATGTTCTAATCTCACCACTCATTGACCTCCACAATATTACTACAAAATAGTAAACTTTCTTTCTAGGTTAATACGATTTATTCTAGTGTACATCCTCTCTATTTTTGTTATAGGAATGGAGGTATTACTTATATTTTTTCTTCATTTTGACCAACTATAATTCCATTCAATATGAATTGGGTTATAAAATATGAAACATATCCCTTCAAAATTATACATCATGTGGTCCCCTTTTGGATGAGATATAAGTCTAGAAGATGTTCTTCTTCCATCAAACCCTTGGGATTCTAGACACAAACCAATGGTTTGTACCAATATTCCAAAAAAAGTAAAACATTTTTGCTACATTATTATGAACAATGTTTCTTACATAATAATCTAGAGTCATTTTTTTAATTCTATATTTTGATTTTATTTCCTAAAACTTATAGAGTATTACATGGATGAGATCATCAATTTTTATTCTCCATTTTAGGAACTAATATTTTACTCAAGATTCTTACTCTCCTTATATTTATTCTTTGGTTGTGTAATTATCTATTTTATACTTGATTAAAATTACATTCCATAATTTTTAATCTCATCATTTTTTGTCTTGAAAGAGAGAATACTTGATTTTAATTCTTTCACTATAAATATTTATTTACTTATATCTTGTGGATGTTTTTTAGGAAAATAATTTTTGTATTTAATATTTGCACCCTTCTTAATTATGTCAAAAATTTTCCACCTTAACTCTATTCAGAATATTATTCTTTATTAATAGATATTTAACAAATTCATTGTGTATTTTATGTATAATTACCAATTGATCCAGATTTTATTATAAGGATTGGATATTGTGATGATTGCTACATGAGAATTCTCGAAATTGACTCTCTGATATTTTTTTCACTCCTTTATCAGAGTCACACATTTATTTATACCCCATTGGAGATTCTAAACTTTATAATTTACATGATTCATCCAAACTAGGGTTAGAATCATACAAAACAGTATATTAAAAATTGGTCACCTCATTTGGATAATTCATCTTCTTAAGTTACTTATTTTTTTCATCATCTTCATCCCACCATATGTTATGAGTAACTCATCATAAATTTTTTAACTCGATACTCATATTTAGTAGTTTTCAAACATTCCTTCAATATATATTCTTTTCCTTACAAATATTTCAACATTATCTATATATCTTTAAAAATATTATAGAGATATAAATTCTTATAAAAATACTCTATTATGACCTACTTTAGTTTTTTCTTAATAAAATGATCGATATCTATGTTTCATTGATTAGTTACAAAAACAACTCCATACTGACATAGCTGAATAAGTCAATCTAAATAAACATCATGAGGTATTAAAACCCATGCTTCATGTATATCATTAAATCATTTTCAAAACTATAAAATTTAGTACCATTAAGAAATGATGGCTTTATAAATGACTCTGTATGAGTAAAAAAACAAAAGGGTTGATAAGGTTGAACAAAAAGATAGAAATTTTAGATTTGATTCTATTTTTTGGGACCAGAGACACCTTCGGGGTGAATTAGAGTGTTTCCCAATTAAATATTTTCCCTCTTAATTAATTAACTTACATTAGCACCTTATTCCCATGTTTGAAGAAACCACAATCAATATATTAAACAATAGATCATTCTTATAGTCTCACCATATTTTAAGTGAATATGTAGGAAGATAATGCATGCATATACATAAGGATTTTTACACAGTTCACTGCAAATGGATATGTCCAAGGAGAAGAGATTGAAAATGTTTCAATGTTACAAAAACAAAAAATTTATGCATTTTGTAATTGATAAAATTTCTTTTATATTTAATTATTTCCAATTATAACTACATTACAATATTTTGGGCTTATTCAATCATTACCCATGGTAAAATACCTTCTCTTCTTCTAGTGAACTTTATTAGTGAGATCACTTTCTTCCTTAATTATTTAAATTTGAGAGATCTATAGCTGTCTATAGAAACATGGGTCTTTATATGATAGGAAATTCAATCATATATTTGTGAATGTTAAATTCTGTGTAGAATCATAGTTAAAATAAAATTCTATTTAACTCCTTCTTTGAAGTTGGATGGGACTAACTCTTCAAGGTGAGAGCTAATTCTTTGTCTTATTTAGATAACTACAGAAGGAAAAATTACTCTATATCTTGATAATATTGCATTGGAATTATCCTAATTCATTCTTCCTCAATTTCTAGATATATTATATATTCTTCTTCACCTTTGAGATGTATTTACATGAACTGAAACTGATATAATAATCAGTTTTTTTATGGCTAGAGTACCAATAATTTCTTTCATCTAGAACTAAATATGAAAATATTATTTGTCTCCTTCCTTTTTATCTCGACATACGAATATATAAATCAATAATGATCATAATCAATCCACTCTTTATCTTATTATTTTCTCAATATATAATCACTAGAATATTCACAAGTGATTATTTTTTTCCATAATTATGAATATGGAAACATTACATTAATCTTGATCTTGAGATCATTCAAATTCAATTTTTCCCATAATTCTCAGTCTAGCCTATCCTTTTTTATTATGCGATATTTTTATAAGACATATATTCTATATTATTTAATATAGAAAATTGAATTATATCTCAATATTTAAATCACCACAATATCTATAATCTCTAGAATTCTCATGGCCTTAATCCACCCACTATATGCTAACTTTCCTTATAATAAATTTTTATTAGGTTATCATTCATAATATTTAATAAAATATTTACACTATAATCATCATGGGTTTTTAGAATGGAACACTCTTTGTAGTGATATTGTATCTTTGACCCTAAATCATGCTATGAATTCTCTCCATAGTTAGGTTTTTAGTATGGACTCTTCTATTTCAAGTGAATAAGACATTTATCTTCATTATTAAGCACTAAAAATAGTAGTTCTAATAATTATAATATCCTCAATAATGATGTTTGTAAAATTTAAGACGTGAATAAGAATCTTCAGATTAAATAATTTTTCCTACAATTGTTATTTTACATCTCAAATTAATTCTATTATTTTACAAATAGCTGGATCATATTATGAAACCATTATTTTTAAAAAAAGTTTTCATCATACATATCAACTTCTCTATTTAATTAAATGTATAAACTTCTTCTATTGGATAAGGGTTTCATCATACACATCATTTTTTACTTCATAGGTATCAGTATTTCATTAATATTGAAGTGTTTATTATTATTTATCAACTAAATGAATAATAAATATCGTTTAATTTACCACATTTCACAATTTTTAGAGTACTAATAATACTTATAAACCCCAATAATTGTACATATAAAAAGGAAGAATTTATCTTTTCCAACATTAGCTTCTCCAGCTCATTGTATGAATTGAAAACTAAATCATATATATTAAAGGAAATTCCATGATTTTTTTCATTCAAGTTATCAACCAATCATATATATTCAAGGTGAATCATATAAATCTATGTAATTCCATGAATATGATAAAATTATACATTCCCCATTCATCATACATAACATAACAACATTGTACATACCCACTATAGACCATACAACTTTATGAAATTCACAACTACTAATTATTATAATTATGAAGAAAATATTCTTAAATATATATGGAAGTATTATATTATTTAATTTTATATGTTTATAATGTATAATATATATTTAGTGAGAATCCATCACTTAGAAATATTAAAAAAAATTCTGAAGAAAAGTTTGATAGAACTCATCTAAAACTACACAAAATCTATTCCTAAATTCAAGATATTGGATTCACATGACTAAATAAGTTTCTGTGAATATTCCTTTCACGTTCATGTCAGAAAAGAAAACAAACACTATAAATAAATTCAAATTGATATAAACACTAACTCCAAATCAGTCACATATAATTACATCATTGTTATTCGTTCCATTACGTCAATATATATTGTCAAAAGATACAACACACAACCTATTAGTTACAAAAAATATATTTCAAAACTGAGAATTGCATTCAACCACAAATTAGAATTGGTGTACATGGTATAAATGTCATGTTGTGTTCCTAGCTAGTATAAGAGTGGGATAATGTCTATATTTTCTAGGGAAAATGATTAATGAATAGTTTTCATAGTTATAGATGGGTTATTTAAACTACATATTTTTTTATTTTAATCTAATAATTTTTATTTCTAACACTTGTCCCAAAGAGTTAAGAGGCTTTATTCTTGCATTAGACTGGGAATATAAAATTCTCATGACATGTGTATGCCTGATTTTGGTTTTAGTCATGGAATGGTAAGGGGTTTAGCTATTTAACGTATCATAAAAAACTTAAATTATTTTTTCCATATATATTATTTGTGTAATTATACCTATTCGGACCATGGATGTGATTCATAGTGTTATCGAGTATGTGGATCATGAATTTGTGTCGTGTGTATAGTATGTAACCCAAACATGGGTGGGTGGGGCCTTTAGGCTAGATGGTAATGGGCATGGGTGTGGTAATGGAATTATAAGCGATAGTTTGATGTGATGTTTATTAAAAATTTTCCTATTTGATATATATGGAATATTATACCTATATTGAGCATGTTATATGGTTTTTAGAGAGATGAAACTGATACATTCTGTATTGGAGCATCAGGAGGGTGTGGATTTAATTTGACTTAGGCTTTATCTAGTTGATGTCCCCAAGGTCAGAGTCAAGAATTATTCATAGGTATATATTATGAGTTAAGTGGGTCAATAAAAAAACGATAGAGGGGTTGAGGCAATGGTTTGATGAGCCTCCCAGGGAAATCCTGATATGGTTAATTTATATAATTGACTAATTTGATTGAAGATTTTAGTAATATATGGAATACTTGACATGATAATTCTTATCATAGTATCCTTATCTCTTACAATGTTAGGGCTTATCTAAGACAACTGAGTACTGGATCAATCATACCGAGATGATATTTTATCAGATCAATACACTATTAGGGATAAATCCAAAGCTATATATAACTATTCTTATGGGACCAATGGAATAATGGTGGGATATATGGGTATATACATAAAGGAATGAATGGAAAAAATGGACAAAATTCAAGGTAATGTTCTTCAATATATTAATTCATGAGATACAGATGGAGGCCCAGGCCTATGAATTTATGCATCTGGTGTAGGGAATGACGTCAATAATGGAATATATTGTGAGGTTTACATACCTAATATTTTTTTAAACAATTTTTATGGGAGATGATACTTCTTAGGTGAGGTGGCTTAAGGATGGACCATTTAAGACCATAAGGGTGCAAGTAAATATATCTAGATTGATTTAATTTTTAGAGGCATTAAAATAGGTAGTGGTAGCAATGAGAAATTTGATCTATGGGACTATACTGAGTCAGATAGTGGTGTAAATAGATATAGATATTAGAGATCTAGGAAACAAAAATAATAGATATGATGAGACTCTATTGGGAAACCTGAGTATATAGTCAATGTTTCTACTTCAGAGTGGGTCATTAGTGAGGTTTTTTGTGTGTGGACATATAGGAAATGTTCAATCCTAGTATGATTGACCACCAAATGAATGTAGATATTTTTTTTGTAGCTAATAATTTTCAATAGTTTTTTTGAATAACCTCATAGATAACTAGATGGTAGGGATTAGGTCAGACTCATGAGTTTGTGGTAGGACCAATAATTGTTCTAAAATGTGGTAGTTGGAATTTATATACACATATAGGTCATGGAAATGGATAGATTACCCAAAATTAAGGTTATTGTCAAATAATGATTGGGAATCCTAAGAGTGGATATGCATAAAAGAGATGATGATCAGATTAGTTACACATGATTGATTTAAAATATTCATATTCAGTCTTTGATCCATTGAGAGTTAGAGGTACACCATGAGAATGTTGTTTTTAGAGTTTGGTGGATGTATATTGGATCAAAATGTACATTTTTGTGAAATTGGATGGATAAGTACTCATTAAGGTATATAAATCATGTATAATGTGAGGCCATGGAAATGGTATGGTAGGTGAATTGTGGTTGTGTATGGATAATGAATGTTCATGGAATTTAGGTTGATGGTCAAGTAAAATTTAATTAATATGTTGGGTTTTCAATTGGAACAAGACTAGCTTGGTGACCCTTGATGGAAAGTTCTACAAGTGGAGATAGTATCATTGAGTATTTTGGTCATGTAAATCAATAATAGATATATTTTTAAGTAATTATATGTGTGTTTCATGTATGTGATGAGAATAATTCTTAGATTTCAGAAAATATGGTTAGTGTCATGGCCCAATACATATCCTGGAAAGGTTTCCATGTGGCTGGGAGTTTGTAACATCCTTTTTTTCTAAATAAAGTTATTTGGGTCTAATACCTACATAAATATGTGTAATATAGAAGTCCTAAGGTATTTGGTTATTGGGGAGAGACCCAAGATTGAGTTTTATAAAAAAGAGAAATTAGTGTAGGAGTTTGTAGACAGCAAAAACTCAAAGTGAAGTTCATTGGGAGGCCAATATAGTTATAGTAGCCATAAATCTGGCCTAGTTACACTATTTAACCCACTAGAGTTCTGGTGGGGAGATCATATTTTCTAAAATTGATTATTTATTTTGGATATTAATATAGGAAAGGGGTTCCATAATCATCCAGAAGGCTATGCCTCCTCCACATCTCATGATTCTCCCCTATTAATGGATATTAACTCATATTTCTTGACATTCTTAATATAGATCAACATATTCGACATCTATTGGTCAGTCTAGTAGTCCTTGGGTTTCTATTTCTGATTTCTCTCACAATTTCATCTTCTTTCAGTGGTTATTCTCAAATACCATGGTTATTCCATAAATTTTATATTCTTTTAGTTGAATCTAAATCAACTGAGGAAACATTATGAGTGGATTCCTTATGAATCTAGGTAGGACAGTTCCAACTATTTCATATGTTATAAATGTGTTTATGCTTCTTGTGAAATGATAATGTGGATAGTGTCAAGGAGGATATTGAAACCAAAACTACTTGTGGTCTTTAAGGTACTCATGGTGTTTTCATAGGGTTGTCTATGGTTGTTCTGTGTAGATATGGTCATGGTTATTTCAATGGTGTGTTATATGGTGGTCATTATACTTATGGATTGTTCGATAATAATTACTTATATGGATTGGATGAGATCATATTATTGTTAATAGGATAATTTATGGATATGGGTGTCATTATAGTATATTATTATGGTGTGTGTGATGTTTATAACTAATGATAGGGTGACATGGAGCACCAAAATTAAATGGGTAGTAATGAACATTAACACTGGATTGTGATGGAGGTTCATTGGATGTGTTGTTTCCATTGGTTGTTGTTGATTTTAACTCATCATGAGTTTTAGTCCATTTTAGCCATGTAAACATAGAACACAACCCATGAGGTTTTTTTAACCATTGGATATTGGAAGTATCTAAAAAATTATGGTAAATATAGAGGTGATGGTGTTCAACATTATTTTGAATGGATAGTTCATTGGTGGTAATTGTATTTTGGAAGTTAATATGATTACCATTTAGGACTGAGATTCTCTTTGTGTATATAGATTAGGTTATGGCTAATGGGCCAGGCTTGGTGAAGTATGGGAATTCATTGTGATTGGGATTCCATCTACCTATTGATCCCATGATCAGTATATGAGGTCAGATTATAGTGGATCTTGTGTTTCGATATATATAAATTACTTTGGGTAAACATGATTGACACAGGATAAATCCATATGTTTTTGTTTAAAGGTAATATCACGTGATACGAATTAGTTTGAAAGGTTGAGGGATCTTCCAACATGATAGACTTTGGGTATCACAACCCCCTTTGGCACTAATTGAACCAGGTAAAATCTTCCTCGTAGATAGTTGGGCATGTGTGGAGTGGGTTGTGTGGATTTCTTTGGGTGCTTTATTTTACATATTCAAACACTATTATATATATAAATATTAGTAATGGAGACCGTTTGAAGTGACTTATGAGGTTTATACTCACATTTAACAAGGAAGCACCAGGATGCATATAGGATTTATGTATAATGATGCATGTAAGAGAAAGGTAATAGTGTAAGAATCATATTAGATAGTGGTTTTCTGGAAAAAAAGTCTAGGTGTCAATATTTAGGGTACGTCTGGGTGGATTATATATGGTGATATGGGATTGTTTTCGAAATTTTTATTTAAATTTGCATAGTAACATCCAATGGGAAATATTTTTTTCTACTGTATAACTTATATAAAATATTAAATGTTTATTTTTTGTATATTCTATATTTATATGGACTATTATTATCATTACATTATTTTTTAGTTTATTTTTCTTTCTATAGGGTATAGACTCCCCAAAATCAGCAATTAGACCCCTTTGTTTCTAGTCATTTACTTATGACATATAAAGAGGCACATATGAGTTAAATGGGTCTCCAACATGAGTGAATTTTGAGCGACCTGGGTTAGAATTTCTACATTTTTTTCAAATTCAATTCACTACTTGTTTCTTCACACTGAGATCACTTACAGTAGGTGATGATTGCAGAAGTGTTGGAAGTCATACATTTTTTCTGCATAGGTTTTCAATAGATAGGAATCTTTTAACTAAGATGATATTTGTTTTATTCATTCCTTTATGAAATGAATATAGTGTTCCATTCATGGAGTAGAACTATGTATGAATCATGAAAATTCCATGTTTTTCTAGATTCGTTTTACATTGGTCGAGTATTTCCCCCAGTTTATTAGTCTCTGAATGGCCTTATCTGAAATAAGAGTTTATCAATAAAAGGATAGTTTTTTAATATACAAATTCAAAGTGTCATGTAATTTCAAACCTTCCTAGTATGTTGGTCCATATTTTATGTTCTAAAAGATAACTTCTATATTTGAGGATAAATTGTTCAATATTTTCCATTTTGGTGTAAGAAGTGTTATTAGAGCTGGTTTTATGTTACTAGAGATTAGTTCAATAAGTTTCAAAAATAGGGATCTATTGGAGATAACTAGTTCAAACCCTGATCATAATTTTAGATCTTGGGGAAGAGCATCATTTTATCATTTTCCTTGTAGGATATTTCAAAATGACCATTCTTAGTCCCTTTTAACTTTTCCATTTCATTGGAAGTTTTTTTGGAAGGATGGAATTAGAAGAGGGTATCATATGATTAGATATGTTCCATAAGAAATATTTTATATAATAGATAATATAGAAAAGAGATTTGATTCTCTTGAGAGATCTAAAACTGATATAATATGAGTCATTCTATAAGAAATGTCATTATAATAATGGAAGTGCATCAACAAGAAATCACTGAGAACATTCCAGAAGTTATTATGCTATAAGGTGGTATTCAAACTCCAAAAAGTGAAATTGGATACTGAGTCGATGTCCGCATAGGGAAATTATTTTTGGATATGAGAAGAATAATTATTTATTTTGATTATGTTTTGATCGATTCTGCATGCTGGAATTTTTGAAGAATGGACTTTTTGAAGGATAGTTGGGAATAGAATGTTTATTCTGGAATGCGTGTTTTTAAAATATCTAAAAATCCAATAGTTAAATAGATTAGTTTTTTATTTATGGGTTTCATCATCCCACTTTATTCATTGATTATAGACTCAATGATTTATTTTCAATCAATGTATGAGAGAGGGAGCATGGAGAGTTTTGTCTTGAAAAACATTATTAAGATTAATATTACAGATGGTAATGAACTCAAGATCATTGTAATGGGTGATATTTCCATCCATATGAGGAACTCATGCTTACTGGAATTGAAATCTATATCAATCATACCCAAGTTATTAAAGAACATGATTTTTATTTTTTTGATTGATAAAGACATTTTCTATATGAAGTTTGTTGATAGAGTGCGAAAAATAACATGAGGATCCATAGTGGTCTATAAGGTTGTGAGATATGGAACTTTTTATATGATTGGGGTTTCAAAATAAGTATTGAAATAAAGATATAAAACTTCTAGATCATGGAGACTATGTAATGGGTATCACAATTACTTGTCTAAAAAGGTCATAACAATTTATTTAATGAATTCCAAAACTCATATGAAATGAGTATAGAACATGTTTATAGTATGACCTTGGGAAAAAAATGAAAGGTATCATTCAATTTAGAGAACAAGGAAAATTATAATCAAAATATTTTAATGGGATATATCAAAGAATAAATTTCTACCACAATTTGTTCTCACAATGGGTCACCGATGACGTAACATGAAAAGAGTGGGTGTTCTAACTCAATAACAGGGCCAATGTTTTTAGAACCTACATTTTATGGATATCCATTGTTGAAAAAAATGACAGAATTAAGCTTTAATTCATGAGGTCATATAATGGTAGAGATTTTATAATAATTGAGTTTCATAGGATCTTTTGGTTGAATGGAATATAGTTTGAGAAGTCCATTACAGGAACACCTGAGATTAATTTCATGAAATGTATAGTTTTGATATTTAATGAGAAATATAGTTACATGAGGTCTATTTCTATTTTACCATAGTATTTATGGGCAGAAGAAAAGATTTTTGTGAATTATATTTTAAATTAAATTCCTTCTATTTCATTGGGAGTAGAATATTTTGGAGAATCTCTAGTTTAGAAGGATGGTTAAAATTTCCCACATAAATGTTTTTAGAAGTTTCACCTACATCCATGTTGATTATAGAAAGGGGGATAACCTAAATTACCATGTTTTGGTTTTATGGAATAATTTTTTTATTCTCACTCAATAATAGTGACTTTTTGATGGTCATATGTTCATAATTTAAACACAAATGAGGTGATCATTTGAATGGAAAGGAACAAGGATAAATATGTAGTTGGGAGAAAAGTACCAAAATATTCCAATATTTAACAGTGTAACATTCATTTTGTTTTAAATTATTTTCAGAGTGTATCAAATCTAGTTATACTTGATATTATAGAGGATGATTCACATGGATGTTGAATTCTATGGGTAACGTTGAAGTCAAATGTATTGGTTTTATCTTGGATTTTGGAAGCTCTAGCTGGATTTTCAAAAAATTCAAGGTCTATATGATATTGGACCATTGTCCTAATATACGATGCATATTTTTTAGGGACATAAAATAATTAATAAGGTGGTAAAATTATTTCTTATAGAGGAAATTTCATGTAAAAATCGCGATGTTTAATTAGAAAAATGGAATGTATGGGCATAGTTGGAATGGTAAAGGGTGGATTTATGTATCAGTAGGGATTTGATTATCTCTATCATATTTAAAGACCATGTTTCCACTATGGTATAAGGAGGGAGACTAATAGAAAATCATATGTGTTTTCATAAATAGTGGGTTATCCTTGATAATAATCTTTCAGTGATATATTAGTTGTCTTAACCTATGAAAATAATTTTCAGGTTGAATATTGGTGGTTTTTTGTTATGATTAATATTTTATGGTTTAGTATTTTATTTTTTGGGAGAAATTATTTTTCAAAGATAATGTAAAACTAGATAGAATGTATTTTAGCAAAGAAGGAATCAAGTATGAAGCTCAAGGTTGGATGAAAAGAAAAAAATAATTCAAAATATTGGATGTGAAGAGAGGTAGGAGGATGAGAATTAGGATTATTGAACTATTCATCCTAGATTATTACTTTAATTTTTTGTACTAGTAGTGCTACTAGAAGTGTCCTTGATTATGTGATGTAATTTTATGATTATTTTAAGGTGAACGAGTTTATGGGACTTGAAGGATAAAATGGATGGAATCTATGAATTGATGCACATGTGTTAATTAAAAAATAGTTGTGTGGAGCACTTCATTTCAAAATTTATGTCTTTAAAATGTATGTTCTTTTGGTTGTTTCATATAGAGGTAGTGTTTTAGTGTTCTTACATTTCATGTTTGATTTTTTTTAATAGGTCCCCAATAACATTGATATTTTATCTTTTATTCCCTCATTAATAGAATAATTATAGATTTCTTCCTATGGAGTGGGACTTAGTCTAAATCATGTTATTATTTTTTACAAGTTCTATTTTCTAATATTTTGGTTCTTTTTATCCAATTCATTAGGTAATAAGGCCATTTCTAAAGTAGGAAAAAAATCGGTGCATGATTTTGGTGTGAAGATTCTCAATTCTAGATACACTGAGGTTGATTATTATGGTAGTTCATACATCCTGGGTTTTTTGTTCTACATTTTATGTTCTATAAGGAAACATATATATCATAGGTTGGATTTATTTGAAATTCCTGGTTCTAGTGCAACATATATATCCTATATATCTAACTATGAAGAAAAACCTCTATATATCATCATATCCAAATATACTACCCTATTGACACTGATTCCTACAACACTATTATTATATTCCATTACAGATGAGAGATACCACTTAATTTGATGGTTGAAATTTTACCTTATATAATAATTATATATTATTAAATAATATTCTCTAGATAAATAATAACTCCACACTATAATTATTCTTATCTCACTCCATAAACTTCTCATACAACTGGATATTTCAATGATACTCCATCTTCATCATGAACCACTTCTCTAATGAACAATATATATCAATATATCCCATATGAATAGATCTTATCCACTATAAACTAGATAATAAATCATTTTATTATCCTCCCATAACATCCATAGGAAGTTTATATAGAGACGCACAAGCACACATGTCTAGGTTCAAAGCCCTATGATTAGTGGTTAGGATAAATATTCAATCTCTAACAATCCATAATTTTTACAGATGTTCATCACATTTAGAATGGTCATAAATTCAACTTAATTTAAAATTAATCCCAAAACATTCTCTAATATATCCAAATATCAATTCAAACAATCATTTTTATTTTCCTAGTAATATAACAACCACAACATGGCCTCTACTTGAAAATGGCCATCTAAATAACCAAGTCGACAATGTTCTCCACATGAAATGGATTGTTATTGTCCATCATGCTAAAAACATTGACCATTTTGATTCCCGAACTTTGTCAAATCTCAAATATACCTAGAGTGGCTCACTCAATACCTTGTTATAGTGCACCACTAGGCTCATCACTCTTTGAAACAAATTCCTCTACACTCAATACAGTAACTCTAGACTCCTATACCATAATCTAGAGTAAAAAATATATTCTTTACATATTGAATTAATACCAATTGAATATACCAAATTTTATCCATCCATAATGATTTTTTTTTGATCCACTCGCTTACCTAACACCTTTTTAGGTTTATATATTTAATTAAATAGGAAAAATATTACTTTAGAAAACCCATAAATTTCTCACCCAATGAAAATTCTTACCATTATACCAATATTTTATTATTTCATAATAATTATTAAACATATTTTAAACAATTATCCAAACATTACACCCTTCTAGATACATCATGAGGTAACCTCATCATTTGTAACATGAATATTACGTTTTTAGGATGAATAATCAATACATCTAACAATAATACATGAATTATAACCATAAAGGTTTAGTGAATTTGGAGACCAAATACAAAACCAATTATCTCAATATATAACATAAATATATCCCATAAATTTATACTCACATAGTACCTTTATCAGACATATTCTACTTGAAAAAATTCTTTATAATCTAGTTATATTGTAACATTAGAAAGGGTGAGCTCAAATTACCCATAAGGCTAAAAATGGGAGATACCAATATATTAAAATATGATTTCATAATATAAGAATAAGGTTATGAGAACATTTCATAACATAAAAATCATACCCAAACAATTCATTGGCCATAAATCATGATTCATGGAATAAGGTTTTGTCATAATAAATGACACGAGTCAGAAGAGTGTGGAATAATTAGTAGTCAATCATAAGCCTTGAGAGTTTATCATAATAATAATTAATAATTTTTTGATATAAAATTAATCTTATAAATCATATGTTAAAGCCACTCACCTTGGAATTCTTCACATATTAGGCCTAGGCTACCTCTCTGTGTACCCACTTGGGTTGGGGTTAACCAACGATGTACCCTCTAGGGATTGGGATAATCATCCATATGCCCTTAAATATCACGAGATATAAGAAATCACCCAAATAATTTGTGGTATATAAGAGAAAAAACCATCCCATAATTATAAGCAATACATATTTATTCCATCAGATCTCTGAAACAGTCATCATTTCATTATAGCCAAATTAACTCATAGAAAGAAACATGTTTCATGAGGACATAATTAAAAAATTATCATCATATGATATCTATAGAAAATAATTGGATGGTATTATATTATCATATACCAACTAAAGTATAAAAATAATTAAATTATTTTTATATAAATGAGAAATCCTTTTATAAAATCATTATAATGGTGCTTTTAAAAATATGAAGAAATTTAATTTTCTTTTTTCATAACCTTTAAAAACTAAAAGATCCTATAAAAATGGGAATAAGATATTATTTTTAAAACTATGGAAACTTTTAATGTAATATTTATTATTAATAAAGAATACAATGATGATGAAATCTGTTGATATCATAAATGTTTAAAAAAATTATTTTCACACTTTTTTAATGAAAGTAAAAAAATTAATTGTTTGTAAAATGAAAAGAAGATTCCATCAAAACGATTGTATATAAAATAAAATATATTATAAAAAATAACATTAAAAATCATTTAAAATTATATAATAACTTCTATAAAACAATTTTTAAGAACATTGATATGGAAGAAAGTAGAAATAAGTCTATCTCTTAATTAAAACATTATTTCAGTAATTCTTAGTACAAAATAAGGTAAATGGAAAGAATAAAATGTAAAACAAAAATATTGAGAGAAGATGAATATATATTGGGTTTAGGATAGAAAAAATATACCATTCCATGTAATATAAATTAAAATATAAATAATCCTAATAAAAAGAGAGATTGTAACATATACCCATACTACAAGTCCTGAAATTATTTATATGAAATATAACCTATTTTATAATAAATTTATATTATATATATATAATAATATTAATATTTATTAAAACATATCATTCCCTTATATATTCTAATGATCAATTTATTAACAATTCTTCCTTAAAATAAATATTCGAGTGTCAACTGTTCTATTTTCCATGCATGTTTCAGTTTAGCGATTATGGTCCTTGAACCATGATAATTGTTTAATAATATTTATAATATTAATCATGTCATAAATATTATATTCATGTATTATTTTTTTCAAAACTCTTCCTATAATATGATGATGAAAAATGAATTACATCACTTCGTGGATGCAGTTCTTCACAGGTACAACCAAATGTTGTTTTCATTTTTCAGTGGATAGAAGTAAAGTATGATAAATAATAATTCATATTTAAAAATTAAAAATTATATCATAAATATTATATAAATTAATTAAATCCATATATATAACCATGCATGATAGGTAGTAATGAAAATTGAATTACATCGATCCATGGGGACGGTAGTCCACACGTACGTGTGAGCGACACTATTATTTTTCATTTTATGTATCCAAAATAGATTATAGTTATTCCATCCACATAATAAAATTTATTTATATTTATGATACATTATTAATTGTGTTATTAAGGATATAATAAATTATGTAGGGGTATAAGAAGAAATAAACTTGAGATAACTCGATTAAGATAATTACATCTTATTCTTGTATCTTCATTTGGATTAATGATTAAAGAATCATAGGTAGGTATTTTGGTGAGATAAAAACCTCTAAGACATGTGGAGGAAATTATAAAATTTATTGGTGTTGATATTTGGTGATATAAGGTTCTCAACGTTTATGGTGAAGTGAGGAGGGAAGGTTCCACTAGTGCAGAAAACGTTTTTTACGTCGGTTATTTTTAATTTTTTACGTTGGTTTCTAGCCGACGTTAATACATGCGACATTATAAATTTAGGTTTTTGACGTCGGTTATTTAAAAACCGACGTCAAAAATATAAAATCGCGATGTTTATCACATCGGTTATTTTAGAACCGACGTGATAAAGGGCCTGGAGAATGGTTTATCACATCGATTATTGAATAACCGACATGATAAATGGCCTGGACAATGGTTTATCACGTCGGTTCTTAAACAACCGACGTGATAAACAGGGGCGAGGGGGTTTATCACTTCGGTTCATATAGAACCGACGCGATAAACTGGGGCGAGGGGGGTTTATCACGTCAGTTCTATAATAACCGACGTGGTAAACTGGGGTGAGCGTGGTTTATCAGGTCGGTTCATATAAAACCAATGTGAAAAACCGGGGGAGGGGGGTTTATCACGTCGGTTATTATATAACCGCTGTGATAAACCGGAGGGAGGTGGTTTATCACGTCGATTATTCAATAACCAATGTGATAAACCATTATGCATGCCGTTTATCACGTCGGTTATTCAATAACCGACGTGATAAACCATTCTCCAAGCCCTTTATCACATCAGTTATTAAATAACCGACGTGATAAACCATTCTCCAGGCCTTTTATCACGTCGGTTATTAAATAACCGACGTGATAAACCATTCTGCAGGACTTTTATCACGTCAGTTATTAAATAACCGACGTGATAAACTATTTTCCAGGAATTTTATCACGTCGGTTATTAAATAACCGACCTAATAAACTATTTTCCAGGCATTGTATCACATCAGTTATTAAATAACTGACGTGATAAACCCAATTTTTTTTAAAACAGAATGCAGTCATCTTCTCTCCACTAGAATCAACCAGAAAACAAATCATGAAATCATACCCCAAAAACAGAAGTACATCAAAATTAAGCATGTACATAGATAACATATAAAACTTACCCCCTAGACAGCATCCACCCTCATTTATACCCCATGGACAGCCCTCCCCCACCCCGTTGGAGCCCTCACCCTCATGTATACCCCCTGGACAGCCCTCCCCCACCCCATTGGAGCTCCCACCCTCATGTATACCCCTTGGACAACCCTCCCCCACCCCATTGGAGCCCCCACCACACTCCTGGACTGCCCCCCGACCCCCGGACACCCCTAAACACCCCTAGAAAATCCCCCACTCGCCTAAACATCACCTCCTCACCCCCTCACCCCACTTGACAGCCCCCACCACACCCCTGGACAGCCCCAAACACCCCTGGACAACCCCCCCACCCCTGGACAACACTCCCACACCCCTGGACATCCCTGCCACCCCCCAGGACTGTCCCCCCACCCCACCGGACAGCCCTCCCAGACTGCTGGACACCCCCAAAACCCACTGAACACACCCCCACACCCTTGGAACCCCTCCCCCATAGACCCAAATCCATATCAGAAAAACCATCAAAAGTAGACCGAAACAAGAAGTAGAGCAAAATTAAACATTCACTTATATAACATTCAAAACTTACACTGTCAACTTCAAAAACAACTAAATCCAACCTAAACAACTACCAAATACACAATTAAAACGACAATATTCAAAATTACATTTTACATTACAAACAACTAAAATTCAATCAAACCTGTAAAATAATTTGACCACTCCACTTGTACATGTTTGATTTCTTCAGCAGTATAGGGTTGAGGGTCATCAAAAAGATACAAATGAAAAAGAAGATAGTTAACATGTATAATGAATAAATCAAATTAAAATATTATGGCAAAGTTTAAGAGTAAATCGTACCAGGTCAAAATTCACAACTGTCCTAGTTGTTATTATTTCATACATAAATCTTAACATATAATATCCGCATTCGATGAGGCCTTGTTGTTCATGAAAATTTTGTTTTGAATGAGTGTAAATTAAATATATTATTTTTATGTAATAAATCAAAAAGTACAAATTATAAATGGAAATTTACCTTCGCATTTACATATTTGATCTTTGCATTTCTTTTCTTTGTGTTTTTTCGAAAGTAGACCCATGCACTGTTAGAAAATAATACGAATGGGGTAAATTTAAAATTCATTATAATATATAAAACTATTGAGAAATTAAAACTTACTTTTCCAATATATTCTTAAAACTTTCCCGCACATCACCATGAACAGAGCATATCCAATAAAGAGCTTTCTCCCTTGGGAAAAAAATCCCTAACATCGAATGATCACTGATAAAAGGAAATTTAATGTTAGTGGTTTTTTTATGTTAAAAGATAATTAACTCTTTGAGAGAAATGTGTTTCACACCTCTCACAAAAAGTCATCATCCAACATTGTCTGATTATATTCTTTTCAAATCTTTCAGCAATATAAACCATTCTTTGTTCCTCATTCAATGCACATGCTTCAGGGGAAATCAATTGCGGGTCCATGAATCCATATACTTTTGTCAGTTCATTCCTCTCACAAATTTTATAAAGATACCTTATACAAAACATATTTAAGTATACATTTTTAATAAATATAATGCAGGGAAAAGGTGTTAAGACTTACATGGAAAAAATTTGCACCACGTTGATGCCCAACTTATATCCAGTAACAAGCTCCATGATATCAGATTTTGTAATCCCCACACTTATTTCACGTCCACAAACATGAGATTCCATTGGAAACTCATAAAAACCCAACAACAAATGTGAATATCTTGACAATCTGTCAAGACCAATGGAATCTGTATCTAATGTCATATCCTGTTGTCTTTGTTGTTGTCTATACAGTATTTTCTTTACCTTTGATGTATTCCTGTGAAAAAAATTGAGAAATATAGTAGTTTTTAAATTATAAAACAACTTTAATAAAAAAATAAAATAAAAGATATAACATTCATACCTCTATGGTAATGAGTCGAAGAAGTCTGGATGGCCAAACTAAAAAATGGCCGATACTCTGTCCAACTGTCTCCACCTCATCTGTAGGTATTGGTACCCTAGCTGATCTATCTATAATATCCTGTACAGTGACCCTTTGATTCTCTACCTCTAATTGTTGATGATGAACTGTATCTCCTATATAATATACCAACCCGTATGCTACTATATGATGTTGAGAATCATCAACATTCAACTCGCAATATGTAAGAAGCTACGGCGGAGGCATAGGATAAAAAATGGGGTCCGCAGGCTGAGGTGGGGGAGTGGGAGCTACTGGAGGAGGTGGAGGATAAATAATGGGGTCTACATGGGGAGGTGGAGGAGTGGGAGCTACATTCTGAAATTGTCTTTTCATTTCTGCAAACATAGACTGCACCGGATCTCTAATCTTGTCTTCCATCGTTGCATTAATATTTTGAACTTCAGCCTCCAAGGATTCTATTTTTTTTATAAACCCTCTCAATGTTAGAAGTTGAAGAATGTGGAAACACTTTTCTTACCGATACACCTGCCGGATATCCTCTTACACGACCAGGATGATCGAGCCTTCCCAATGCTGCAAATAAAATATCTTCCCTCCCAGTAGCTGTAAATGTCCCCTCTGAACTCTGCTCCTCAAGAGAGTCCTGTATTAATTAATTGAACATTTCTGTAATGATTGAAACTTATATGAAGAAAAAAGTTAACTTAAATAAATTAAATAGATATCTTACAATCATTTCAGCTACGATTCTCGATTCTTCCGAAAGATATTTCCCTTTTTTTCCCTTCCGAGATCTCTTCCATTTTTCATTTCTAGATGGAGGGGATGGAGGGGCCACCTCTCCAGAGCTTGAAGACTCAGCTCTTAGTTGTTGAAATTTTTCCGCCATCATTTTTTCTTCCAATAATGTATACCCTCCCCGAGATAAAATATGAGGGTATCCATTTTTAGATTGGATCTCCTGATGAGCTTTCCTTATTTTCTGTAATTTAAGAATAAGAAATCATTAAAAAAACATTAATAAAATAATTTATATAAGAAATTTTATAAAAGTTTACATTGCCCTTACCAGAAATGACTCTTTTTTTCTACTTTCAAAAAACTGTCTCCATGTGTCTTCATCTATAAAAGGATATATACGACATGGATTGTCATGACTCCTATGACCATAAATGAAATCAAATGAGAGGGTTGATTTGAAATCCCTCTATCTCCTGGCAGCCAACGATAAGCATTTCTTCCTGACTCTTCCAGTGTCAGGAATATCAAATTTCATCTAATAAAGAAGAGGTTAAACATATTATATATACTAGAAACATTAAAAGAATGGTCAAACAATGACAAAAGATCTTACCAAAATCGTCTCCCACAATTGAGAGATAATCACTTTATCCACACCTCTCCAATCATCATACATAATGCTTACTTTGGTCTTAGCCTGAGATGCAAAAAAACTCTTAAAATATTTGGCATTCGGACCTCTAGGAATATCATCATCATCAAACTCAACTACTATCCTCTGATCCTGCGTACGGGCAAGTGATAATTTTGGTAAACGTGTGCACCCACGTTTTCCAACCTTTGAACTCTTTTTCGTAATAGGAGCATGTGAATTTTCATCCCCAGAGGTATGACCAGCAATATGCTCCTCTCCAGAATCATGTGGTTGATCATATGAATGATCTGTCATTATCCTTCAAATCAAAAAAACAAACGTCAGTTCACAAATATAAAAATTCAAATATTTTAATACTACTGTAATCAGAAAATAGAAAAGTGTACTAAGTTACATAATAGTAAACATTGGTAATATGTTAAGCATGTTAAACAATGGTAAAGATGGCAAAGATGATCAAGATGGTTAAGATGGTAAAAATGGAAAAAATGGTAAACCTGGTAAACATTGTAAACATGGTAAAGTAATTTTCAGTGAACAAATATACAAATTCAAATATTTTAATACTACTGTAATCAGAAAATAAAAAAGTGTACTAAGTTACATAATAGTAAGCATTGGTAATATGGTAAGCATGTTAAACAATGGTAAAGATGGCAAAGATGGTCAAGATGGTCAAGATGGTAAAAATGGTAAAACTGGTAAACCTGGTAAACATTGTAAACATGGTAAAGTAATTGTCAGTGAACAAAAATAAGCATTTTAAAATTCATGTAATGGTTATAAACATGATAAAGTAAACTAAACAGACTTAAAACAAACAAAAACATATACTTATTTTATTTTAAAACATGTTTTAATAAATAAAAAACTTACAATATCTAACATTTATGGAAAAAATAAATGTAAAAAAGAAATAAACATATGTTACCTGTAATTTTAGGAATGTACAAATGGATTTTTTCCCAAATTCCTTCATCGTGATCGTTCCTTATGGAACAAACTATGTCTTCAACATGATCGTCATTATGTTCTGTTAATATTTCCATGGAAGTAGGGATCTCACATAAATCAGCATATTCATCAAGTTCATCCTCACCAACATATTGTTTTTTCCCTTGTAAAACAACAGCCCACTGCATATCTGATTGATCTACTACATAAAAAATTTGTTTTGCATGTGTTTCCATTATAAAAGAATCAGCTGTGTCTTCCAATCTATTCAGATTAACATGTGTCATTCCAAATTCATCGTGTTTGACGCTGTTGTTACCGTTAAACCATTTACAGTTAAAAACATGAACTTTAATTTTAAAGTAATCAACCTCCCATATGTCTTCAATCACTCCATAATATGCATTTGATGTAGAAATTGGGTTTTTGTCCTTAGCACTCGAAAAATGCATTGCTTCTGCAAACACCAATACACCACTATTCTGAACTGCACTTTTGTTGTCCTGAGATTTTGTATGAAATGTATAACCATTAATGTCATAACCGGACCATGTTATCACATTTAAACATGGACCACCCACTATCCATTTTAATTTCTCTGATACATCTGATCTACCAAGCAAAGTCTTTTTAATCCATGAAAAAAAAGTTTTGTTGTGCTCATTCAAAATCCACATTTCTTTCTTCTTTGGATGACATTGTTTCAACTCATTAATATGCAATGTGATATACGGTTGAGCATCAGCTATGTTATTCAAGATGTATGATTCTAACTTCTTCATCTGTTCAGCTGACAATGATTTGAATTTCAAGCAATGAATCCCCTTTCCCTCATTATTAACTCGTTCATGGCGAGATGGAGGCAAACCTATGTGTTGCGCCACAGCCAAGTAGCTCGTACAAAACTCTGCTACCTCATCAGAAATATACTTTTCAATAATGGAGGCTTCAGGACGATATAGATTTTTAACATACCCCTTTAATATTTTCATATACCTTTCAAAAGGATACATCCAACAAAGATATACAGGTCCACAAAGCTTTATTTCTCGAACCATATGAATCATTAAATGCACCATTATATCAAAAAAAGTTGGAGGAAAATACATTTCCAATTGAAAAAGTATAAAAATTGCATCCTTTTCCAAAATGTTCAAAGTATTCACATCAATAGCCTTGTTAGAAATTGAATTTAAAAAATAACACAACTTCATTATAGTCTTTCTGAAACGAATGGGCAATATTCCACACAATGAAACTGGTATAATTTGTTGCATCACGACGTGAAAATCATGTGATTTCATACCTATCAACTTCAAGTCCTTCAATGAGACAAAATTTTTTACATTAGAAGAATAACCTTGAGGCACTTTGGTATCATGAAGACACTGACAGAAGATAATTTTCTCCCTCTTCGATAATGTATGACAAGCCAGGGGAAGAAATGTTCGTCTTCCTTTAAGAGTGGGAGCTAACTCCAAACGTATTCCCATTGATAGTAAGTCTAATCTTGCATTCAACCCATCTTTAGTCTTTCCTTTAATATCTAACAATGTTCCAATCAAATAATCACAGATATTCTTCTCCACGTGCATGACATCAATATTATGTTTAACTTCATGATACCTCCAATATGGTAGCTAAAAAAT
Source organism: Viscum album (assembly GCA_963277665.1). NCBI lineage: Eukaryota > Viridiplantae > Streptophyta > Magnoliopsida > Santalales > Viscaceae > Viscum > Viscum album. The sequence goes on along the minus strand of OY728142.1, from coordinate 1,278,896,770 downwards.
TGATATTTTCTTCAAAATATGTCTATCATTACCATATTTCTGTTTCTTTCCCAATGTCACGTCAAGGTTTTTCACCCTCTCAAAATACAGATCAGGGGATAAAGGTTTTGGAGCAGTATAAAATTCTTGTGAGCCATTGAATGCGTTTTTTAGTCTTCTATAAGGGTGTTCCATAGGCAAAAACTTTCGATGACCCATGTACACTGTTTTCCTCCCATGATACAATTGACAATAGGACGTCTGTTGTTCGCAAATTAGACATGCTTTATGCCCTTTAACACTGTATCCAGACAAATTTACACACTCTGGGAAGTCATTTATAGTGAACAGAAGCACTGCATGCAGTTGAAAATATTCCATTTTATAAGAATCATACACCCTAATACCATCAGCCCATAACAGTTTCAAATCATCAATCAACGGTGACAAGTAAACATCAATATCATTACTGGGTTGATTTGGACCAGAGATCGTTGTACTCAACATGACATATTTTCGCTTCATACAAACTTCAGGAGAGAGGTTTTAAATTACCAATAAAACTGGCCATGAACTATGTATGCTACTGAGTGTTCGGTATGGATTCATTCCATCTGTGCACAACCCTAGTCTGAGATTTCTAATTTCATTTCCAAATGTAGAATACTGCGCATCAATTTTCTTTCATTGTGGAAAATCAGCAAGATGACATATTTTTCCATCACATAACTGCTCTTCAGCATGCCATCTTAACCTTTTTGCATCATATGAATTAGAAAATAAACGTTTGAAACGATTAATTATAGGAAGATACCAAAATACCTTTGAAGGGAGATTTGTAATCTCTACATCAGCCTGCGATTTTTCTTTCACCTTATACCATGATGTCCCACATTTAGGACACTCTGACAGAAATTCATATTCCTTCCTATATATAATGCAGTCATTCGGACAGGCATGTATTTTCTTATATCCCAATCCCATCGGGCATAATATTTTCTTGGCTTTGTAATGTGAATCTGGAAGATCGTTATCTTTTGGAAGAATGTCTTTCATCAATTGTAGCAGCTTTGTAAAACTTCTGTCACTCCATCCATGCTTCGCCTTCAGGTTAATCAATCTTAACACTGCCGACAAAACCGTAAAATCTGTACAACCGGGATATAATGGTTTTTCAGCATCACCATATAGACGCGCAACTTTCGGTTCTATCTCAATTTGTTCTGCTACAACGCGAATCATTTCTTCAATTCCATCGGAGTTACCATCTTGTGAATCATCATCATCAGTGACATTCTGTCCAGTTTCACCATGCCAAATCCAAGGGTTGTAACTTGGATTAAAACCATGACAAATCAGATGATCTTTTATCTCTCTACTTTTCAACTTCTTCATATTCAAACATTTCAGGTATGGACAGAAAAAAATTTCACTACTTGGAACATTTCATTTTGCAAATTCCAAAAAGGCATTAACACCTTCCTCAAATTCATTGCTCATTCGATGTGCCATAATCCAACTACGACTCATTATTACCTATAACAAATATCAACAAAAAATATATATTTTTAAGATAAGAAAAATACTTTTTTATATGAAAAAATCATAATTTGAATGTAAAACAATTTAGAATATAAAAAAAATCTATATGCATTTAAAAAAATATGCTTGAATATTATTTTTAAAACAAATAATAGTTAGATATAACAGTTTTAAATTTCATTGAATCAAAGAAAACCATGATGCCTACATAGTTTAATATTGATTGCGGTTTTGATGTTTTAATATATTAGATAAATAACCTATTTTAAATTGCGTGCAGACCTTGATATTGGTCTTCATCACCCTTCGATATGACTGGAAAAAAGAGGTCTACCAGCATGTTATTATTTTATCAACAATTCACTCATTCTTGTTTCTGATGATCGTTAATTGCATTGGCAGGCTGAGAGGGCCACCCAGCGCGTCCAACACCGGTCTGCTCAGAATAACAATAGTCCTACTGATTCGGTTTAATCCTTTATTTCTGATTTTTAATCCCATGTAACATATCTTGTGGGGATTTGATTTTGTACTTGGCCTTCAGCTTTAACGGTTATCAATCAAAATAAAACTTGACTAAAAACTCTGTTTATTTTTGGTTTTCAAAATCCAAAAACGAAAACAAAACAACCATGGACAAAAACTGAATTCCAATTACAGGAAACATGTTCAGAAATTCTAAACACCAAGAATTAACAAATATCAAAAACAATAGTGAACAGCCTGGAAATTACAAGACTAAACAGTTATTCAAACGCAAACTGCTTATATTAATTCTCATAAAAACAGAAAACAAAAATCTGTAAAAAAACTAATTCAACCAAAACAGAACCAAAAAACATAAGAAATAATTTCCAGATTAAGCAACATTTATATCCAGAACCATAAGCATGTTATAGCACATAAAGTAACCATAACAGTGAGCAATATTAAATAATGTCACCAAAAATCAGCATCGATTTACATAAATGCAACGTAGTCTGTTATATCAACAAAATACAAATAATCATTTGCAATAACAAAAAATTCCACGAGATTCTCAACATGATTAAATAGAAAAGCATATCTGATGCAAAAAAATTACATCAAGAATCGAAACAAAAATGAATGAAATAAATTCGTGGAAGGCTTACTTGAATGTTGCGAGTTGAGATGATAGATCCGAGAGGAGTGAAGAAGATAAACAATGAATCCAAAATAAGTTTAACGCAGGTCGATCGACAAGCCGATTAGGGTTTACCGCGCGAGAGAGACGAGCCGGCGGACTGTCAATCGAAAAATCATAAATGACAGTCCACGGGCTTTAATTACTTTAAAAGTTTTATAACATCGGTTATTTTATAACCAACGTTATAAACTATTTTTTTAAATTTATAACATCAGTTATTTTAAAACCGACGTAAAAAAGCTCCCGCGCTTTGGTTTTTTACGTCGGTTATTTTATAACCGACATAAAAAACGAGATATCTACGGGTTTTTTACATCGGTTATTTTATAAACAACGTAAAAAACCCCCCTGTGCTTTGGTTTTTTACGTCGGTTATAAAATAACCAACGTAAAAAACGCGTAGATATCTCATTTTTTACGTCGGTTATAAGATAACCGACGTAAAAAACCAATGCGCGGGGGGTTTTTTTCATCGGTTATTTGGAAACCGACGTAAAAAACCCGATATCTACGTGTTTTTCACGTCGGTTATAAGATAACCGACGTAAAAACCCAACAGGCGCGATTTGTAATGTCGATTATTAAAATAACCGACGTTAAAAATCTACTCGCCGCATTTTTACGTCGGTTATATATAACCGACGTAAAAAATGGTGACGTAAAAAACGTTTTCTGCACTAGTGTTCCCTTTTATAAGTGAGGGGAGAAACACTCTTGTAAATACCCTAAAATTTAAAAGAATCTAAATCCACCTTGAGAATAAATTCAGAACCAAATAATAAAAAAAATTTTAAAAAAATTGAGGGGTGTCTAAATAAAATAAAAAGTAAAATAAATATATCGGTTTTTTGATATTTTAACCAATTTTAACCCATTTTAACATTTATCATGATAATTTTTTACCATGGTAACTTATTTTTTTAACAAAAAATGAAATAGAACATAAAAATAAATTTTAAATGATGATTATAAATATGTAATCTATTATAAAAAATTATATTTATAAAGTTGTAATATATTAATTATAATATCTGTGGAAGAAATTCATCAAATCTAATTTTATAATAAATGTATCGTTATTCATAAAAAATTATTTTACTCCCATTCATTATGCAGTAACATCCATTATATGAATGTTAATTCATTATATTTAATTTTCCCTTTATATATTTCATTAAAATTATATATCAATAGTGATTAATTTAATTTATGAAGATAATTTTTTTCACACACTAATGATAGTTTTCTGAAAAATTTTACATTTTACCATCAAATGGTTTTTCTTGATTTATTACCAATTTATAATCATTTCATGAGTTATAAATAATATTTATTCATGAATAGAAATAAATTTCCTATAATTTTAATACTCTAAATAATATTAATTTACATTTAAATAATATATATATATATAATAAAACAATGTTTATAAACAAAAAATTTTCATTTAAATAAGAATTAATATACTATGATTATTTATCATAACTTATACATTTAATATATTAACTTATTTAATTTATCAATTATGACATTAGTTTTACCAGTAAAATTCTCAAAATTATTGTAAATTATTAAATTTATTGATTATACATAATTTAACAAAGTAATTCAAAATAGTCTCTAGAATCAATGTTATTTTATTAACAGAATTTGAATTATTTTACAAAGTCATTTAATTTTAAAATTTAACTTCACTATATTATAATTTATTTCATTATATATTTTAATAATTTATTATTCACCCATTTTTTATGTTGTGTGAATCAAAAATAATTGAATACATTAAATTTATTAAAGAGGGAATATTCTATGTTCAGGGACTGTTATGTTCCACCCCTCTTAGACGAATTCTTCTTTTGAAATTTTGTGACTCTAATGGAAAAATATTGTGATAATTAATCCTCATTACATCCTTAGGTTAAAAAAAGTATTCTTTATGATTATTTTATAGTAAACAAACACAGACCAGCTGAGTTGTCTTGTTCTGCGACACTTTATCTCTTCGATATATAATTCATACTAGTTATTACTCACATAAAAGATCATGCTCTACCTATACAGCCTCTGAGTTTAGTAAATGTAAAATATAATGTATATACTTCGTCAAACGTGATACATTAAACACATAATTATTTTAGGAGAGGTTTTATGGAATCACCAAGTGATAATCTACAATCCTGTTATAATCAAGAATTTATTAAGGATTAGTATATTAGGGGATCATATTCTCCTTCTTTGAAAAACACATAACTTTATTCTAACAAGATGTTCATATGAATACCATTTCACTAAATTTTAAATCGAAATATATCTATAAATTTTAATCATTAAATTTTTCCGACTTTGAGCTACTATGATGTGATGTTGAGTTGTTATAACATTCTATTCCATTTACATAGATAGATAAGGTCCCAATAGTTTTCATCCTCTAACTTTATTTGAGTATTTTTTAGTTTCACAATTATTTCCATATATATCTTCATATATATCAATATAAATTCTTGAGTGAAATATATTATTATAGGATAACTTGACTATAAGATGTTGTTGATTCCAACAACCTTTGAAATCCATAGAGAATTATCTCAATATATTTTATAGGGTATGAATGGTCCTCTCAGATAGAACAACTACTTAAGGATGACATACCTTGATAACGATTAAATTGATCTAAAATTATTATTGAATATTTCTCTAGAAAATTTAGGTAAAACATTAATCTCAATAATATATAATTGTGAGTGGTATTAAATGAAACCTTAAAACCTCATTAATTTTTATCCTGGAAATTTTATCAATAAATAATAATATCAATTAAATTATCTAATTTCATAATGTGAGTTCCTATAATCTAAATAATAGTATGAACTTTATATGTGTTAGGGAGTACTAAAATTAAATCCATACTGTTTATTTTCAAATTTATATACATATATGGTTAATGGATCTATCATTATAGTATAATTTTGATGTTCAACCTTAAAATTTTTACATTATAAGCATCAAGAAACATATTCTAAAATTTGCGTTTAATGTTTCCCCACAAGAAATTATCTTCAAGATCTCCATATATCATTGTACTTACAGGATGGATAGGGGAAGATGAGATATGTTATTCACCTAATTAATCCTTCTTCAATTATATTATTTAAGTGACACATGTCCAGTTTTTGAATCTTATCGTCTAATCACGGTTATGGTTAAACTCCAGAATAATATTTATATATTTTTTTCAATTCCAAATCCTACTTATTTTCCTCTTTCATCATTACATGGATGGAAGGATGAAAATTAATCTGATAAAGATATTATTTCTACCCTTTTATAATTATTTCATGGCCCATCATATACAAATATATAAATACTGAATCTATTTCAATCACCATCATAGAAAAATCAACACGATCCTTCAGACCTAGAGCATCAACTAATTTTTTCACCTTTCTATTTTAGTAATGTATTGAGCATCCATAATCATTGATCAACCCCAAGCATCCCATTTTGTGTATATCTAACTTATTTTATTTTAATAAACATGTCATGATTTTATGATTTCTACATATGTAACACCTTTCACCATATAGATAATGCCACAAATTTTTTAAAGAAAAAAATTACCACTACCATCTCCAAATCATGATTCAGGTATATTTACTCATGAAAATTCAATTTTTTTGAGTAATATTCTACTACCATGTTGTATTTCATGATAAAATATCACTAAACCTTATTTTATGCATAAATTTATATTAAAAATTATTCTCCACTATTGTGTAGTGTATGCGTAGGTTCAGTGAATGAACATCTCTTCACATCCTTGAAAATTTATTCACATTCATATTTTCAAGCAAACATGAATCCCTTCAATGTTAACATGGTTATTTAATTTCTTATATATGTGAAATTTATCATAAATCATCAATAATATATATCCAATCTATTTAAAGTATATATCTAACCACGAGTGGTTTATCTAGGTTATTTATCAGAAATATTAATCTTTTAAGGATCCAAAAAAACACCCTTAGTTGTAATTACATAACCTAAAAATGATACTTTATGTATCCAAAATTCAAAATTTATCTATTTTTAATACAACATATCCATTATTAAGGTATTGAAAAAACACTAAAATGATATTCATGCTATTAATTACTCTTGGGATATATGAGAATATCACTTATAAATACTACAAAAAAATAATCAAGGAAATCTATAAAAACTATAATCAATAAATATATCAAGGTAGTGGGGGGAATTGGAAAGTAAAAATGGAATCACTATAAGTTCATAGTTTCCATACCTTGTATTAATGGTTATCTCAGGTATATACAACATTTTTAACCATTACTGATGATTCCAAAATAAATGATTAATATTTAAGAATTATTTAACTCCATATAGTAGATAAGAAAAGTCATTGATTTGAGGTAGAAGATAATTTTTCTTTATTGGTATATTGTTATTTTTCAAATAATCTACGAAAAGATGCATTGAACCATACTACTTATAAATAAATAGAATAGGTTCACCCCATGGAGTCGCACTAGGTCATAAGAATATATTATCTATATTCTCCTAGATTTACATTTTTAATTTGTGTAACTTATTTTGTAACATTATATAAGGATTAATTGAAACATGTGTACAGCTATGTATATATTTTATTGAAAACTCAACATCATTAATTGGGGAAATTATTGGAAAATAATTTGCAAATACCACCTTATATTCCCTCACAATTGGGATATCTTCAATTTTTGGAATCTCTCTAACAATTTCAGATAAATAACCCTCATGAATAGGTATTAAGATCATAATAATGGAAGTAATTTACATTGGAAGTTCATATTTATCCTTGTACTGATTAATGAAGTTAGGTTGATTAGGAATATGAAATAAGAATTCATTTTTTTAACAATTTATACCAACACTATTTAGAGAGAAAACCCATTCCCAAAATCGTGACAAAATCTACAATATGGTGAATAAAATGATTTTAAATAAGTATATTCCCATAGAATTATCTCCTATTAGATAAAAATAATTGAGTTTCTATTGTCATTCCATTAATTTTTTTCACCAATAAATCAATATATTACCATGTTGTTGGTGTTGTGATACTCTTAGACAACTATTATGATATAAAGAGTTTGTATAACCATATATAAATATGAAATTTAATGTTCATAAATTAATTGAAAATAACCGTTATCAATTCTATACAGGTTATCACAATTTTCTTACCCAAAAAGGTTTCTATGAGTGTCAATCAACACTAATTAATGTAACCAATCATATGATAATGAAAAGCATTCCAAAGTTTTTCTAAATTATTAAGCATTCTTATTAACCTATGGAACATTAGGTTTTTCGTATATCACTTTTTTTTATTATAGGTTTCCATCAGTTCAATCCAATCGGTCATCATAATCTAATCTCCAAAAATAATATAGCCATTATTTGACACCAACTGAGGTTACCAAATATTTTATTACATAAATATTACGTCATTTTAGAAGAAAATTCCATGAAAATCACAACAAAAAATTCCTAAGAATAGTAAAAATTTATTATATTTAGAGACTATATATAATAAACTTATTTCAACAAATATCTTCAACACCCCCATAAAGATATTCATAGATATCACCCTTCTTAGACAAATCTCACTAGAAACATTAATTTATAACATGTGGAAGTAGAAAAATAATAAAGGGTGAGAAAAAATGAATATTACTGATAAATATGGAAGACATCAATAAATCATCATGAGTGATCATAAGAAAAGAGTGAGGGTATAATAACATAATCATATCTTTTTAAATAATACCCAGAAATATGTAGATCATAAATCCAGAGTCATAACATAATTCCTTATTATAAAAATGGAATGTGTTATAATAGTACATAATCATAAATAATAAACCATAAGTCTTGAGAGAATATTATAAAAAGACCTAATTTCATGACATTCACTTAGCCATTGAAATCTTATGTCAAGGATACCCACCAAGATATTCCTCACATAGTAGGATTAGGCTGACCACTAGTGTAACTTCTATGGCTTAGGATAACTGTAACACCTAGGGATTTTAGAATATATTTTCTTTAAAATAAATACTACGTTTGATAGTGTGCACAATACACAACACCAAACATAAAAGAACCACAATATACTATAAAATATTATTATTAAAATAAGATTATTATAACATAACCATTGGATTGGTGGGTATAAATAAGAGTAAGCACATTTTGAAATATATTAAGAAATGTTCCTTTAATAAAATTTTATTTATTATTAATTATAAAACAAATAAAAAATTCTGAATCATAATAATTAAATCATATTAGGTTATGAACAATTAATATTTAAAAGGGTAATTTTTCTATAAAGACTATTTTTTTTATATTTTATATTTCAATTTAAAAGTTAAATTTATAAATTTAAGAAATTATATTTATCAAAAGGAAATTTTTTTGGAATCATCATATCAAAATTATATTAGGGTGATGTTTTGGGTTTTTTCTTAAATAATTTATTTGTTGGTGAATAGTGAAAAATACCAATTTTAAAAATAATGTATCTTTTATCACATTATCTTGATATAATAATCATTTAAAATTTTGGAAACATCTTTGATTTAATAAATATACATTTAAAAAATAATATTAATCATTTAAAATATATATTTTTGATTATATAAATGTAGGTTCGACATATTGGAAATCTATATTAATGTATTATTCAAATGAAAACTATTTTTGTAATTTTTATTTTCATAAAGTTTAAACAAGGACACATTTAATTTTTGTTTTGTTTAAAATTAATTTAAGTCTTTTTTATTTAAACTAATTTAAATAATTTAATATGTATCAAAATTATAAATTATTTTTGTATAAAACCATTTCTTATCTATAAAATGATTTTTTTTCTATAAAAATATTTTCCATTGCATTTTAAAAACTTATATTAAAAGTAATTATTACCAATTATTATAATTTAATATTTTCAAATTGATTCCATATTTGTTATCAACATGTTTTAATTTGGTAATGATCCTCCAGTATCTCCTGAGGAGGAGCCTTCTCATGATGACAGTTTCAGTCACCCCTCAATGGATAGCTTGGAACGAATTCAAGGGAAAGGACCCCACAACCCTAGAAGGAAGAAGGGGAAAAAGGTAAGTGTAACTCTGGGAAATGCATTGTGGCTCTGGGGAAAAAACCAAAGGGACGCAAGGACTACTCAATATTTCCAAAACCAATAGATATTTGGTCGGCCAAGAAGGGTAGAAAAAAGGAAGGTAAAGACATTCGGAAAAAAGAAATTGAATAATTGTGTAGGAATTCAGGAAATAGGGAAGAAGAAGACGAGGAGTGCTTGAAACTTATCTTTCACTCTAAGGAATAAATGACTGAAACTAGTCTCCGACCTAATGTCTCAGGAGAGGAGATTAAAATAATTTATGATCGTCGGTTGAAAGTTGATACTAATGATGAGCAAGAAGTGTGGATAGACAAACAAGACCGCATACTGGCTTAGGGATTCAACCAGAGGAAAATCAACACAGAGGAATTTATTCAGACAATGGAAAGGATGATCACTCAGTTTTAAGAGCTAATTAGAGAGGACCCAAAAACCCAGGTTATCACACTGTATTGGAAACATCATAGAGTTTATGAGTCAAGTAATCTCAACCTAGTGTTTAATCATTTTGTTAGTTCTTTCAACACATAGTGGTTTTTGATGATGAACAATGGTCAGCCATTTTTCCTTAAAATGGATTTTAATAATAAAAAATTTAATTTGGAGAAGGGAAAAATGGATTAATAAAATTTAAAACTATGTTTCAAGGCCTCAAAATATCTCATTCATTTGAATTTATTTCTTTTTATGAGTTTATTTCAACCAAAAACCTCTTATATTAAAAATTATAAAAATTCGTTGCCATTTTTTATTGATAATGAAATTTTTATTATTTTAAGTAAATAATGAGTAACAAATGTCACCCTCTTCCTTTTATTATCTATAAAATTGTTTAATAAGAGTAAAAAGATATTATTTAGGGTCATAAATGGTTATTTGGAATATGAATAAATTATTTTTTTTCATATTTTTTTCATTTTTCTTAATGCTACAAATACCAAAAAAAATACTTATTCATTGCTGATGCAATGCTTGTGCATGCTAGTGAAAAATAAAAACAAATACATTTAAGAAAATTAAAAGTGTTTTTTTTGGGAAACATAAATTATCGAATGATTTTTACGGATCCACATGAAAGGTAATTAATTATTTAATTATTCAAATTCAAACTCCATGGTAATCTTGATGTTTTTAATGTCAAATTATGTGAATAGTTCTGGAAATAAATTTAAGGATCTTTTAGGTCAATTTTTTAATTAATTATTCTAAAAATCATAAAATAATATAATTTGTAAAATTAATAAGAACATGAGAAGATTTTAAACCATTAATAACTTATGATCCCACTTTTCTTATTATAATGTCATTATTGACACTTAAATATTTTGTATCTTGTAACCATTATTAGAGTTAAAAGGGTGAATGAGGGGTTAAGCTAAAGAGATAAGGGTTAAAATTACATTAAAGGTTGTCTAAATCCTATTTATTGATTCAATTTCATCATTACCATATCCACAATTACAAATTAATCCAATTTGAAGGAAATAATCTATAAATATCATAACACCAGTAGCCTAGGGCCGGTACCTTACAATATTAAATGTGTACTAAGAAAAAGTGATCACATCCTAAAGGACTGAATAATTTAGTATCATTGGGAAAACATATATAGATATAAGTTTTAGAATAAAAATTGAAATTCGACACAACATATAAAATCCTTTGGAAACATCCCTATTCTCCTAGATTATCGCTATATGTCAATCATAAAATATCTTGGCTTCCTAGGAAAAAATAAAGCATAAGAAATGGGTGACCTCAAATGCCTAGTATGGGTAAGAAATGTAGAGGAATCAATCATAAATAACCATAAAAAAAATAATAAAATCTTAACAACTAAAAACAAATTTCATTAAAACCAAATATTGAGCATAATATGGAAAGGATATAATATGATCAAATAATTCTATATAATTAATCACATGAGAATGAAACCTAACCATGGATATTATATTAGTTGAATAATCTCATGGAATATAAATAAATAATATCATAATTAGAGAATAAATTGTGTGGGACATAATAAACATATCAATAAGGCTTTCTACCAAGAATATATTACTATTGAGTATTCATGACAAGAATCTAATAAATGGGTAAGTATTTGTCAAAACCCAGTCTTGTGTGTCTAATGTGGACTACCGATACAACAAGGGGCTATAGTATGCCTCATCTGAAGCATCCTAAGTCCAATGTATTACTAATGTTAATGGGGTGAAAGATAATCAACATATACATTCATATTCAAACTAGCATATAAAATGCAACTAATTTCCCCAACATATTTATAAACTATCCAGAGTAATATGGAGAATGGTATCATGATAGTACATCCCCAATCAAAATAATAAAAAAACATTATATAAAATATTTTAGATGATAGAATAAGATATCATCCTCAATTAAGAACAATATTTAATATAGATAATTGAAATAGATGAAAATACACTAATTAAATCATTCAGGAATTCTTAAGAGAAATACCCTTTTTCTTTTAGAAAGAAGTGTTCTTTTGGAAAATTATTTCTATAAAATCAGATTGTAAATATATATATCCCATAAATGAAAAGGTAAGGAGGAGGAAATTATATTTTATGAATGTTAATATAATAATAAAACTTAAATTTGGATTAGATCGTGATAAATGATGTTTAATGGAAGTGAAAACATAAAAAGGAGTGTTTAAGAAACTTTATAATTGAGCAACTTTGGTACAGTCTAAGGGAAAATATAAAATAGTATTTAAAGAGAAAAAAGAATAATTGTTTTCATAAAACCATAAATGAAATAAGATAGTTTTTTCATTATGAAATCAATTATTTCTTAATAATAATGGTTTATTAAAATAGCTTCTGGAGTATACTTGGAAAAACGTATGAAATTGGGATGTTCCTTTTAATCGGGTTTGTTATCGGGAGGAATTGAAAAGGGGATCTTATAAAAAAATTATTTCCCCATCCAAGAAAGAAGAATTGAGAAATTTAAAAACTTTTGTAAAATAAAAACATAATATAGGAGGATTAAATAATAATAATTAATAATTACATTTGGGTAAAGAGAGAGAAAGTGTAACCTAAAGGAAAAGTGGAGATTTGGGGGGAATCCATTTCCATATATCCGAATGTGTTATGTGGTTTCATTTAATGTCCAAAAAATTAAATAATATTCTTTAATAATTTAATTCATAACCTCCTAAACATTTATACAATTTATTAGACTTTTATTAATTTCATTTATGGACTTTTTATGTGTTATAATAATCAATTTCCTCTTTCAGGAGTGTTCATTTCGTTGGTTTTCATGATCAGTTCACTTGTATACATGTACAAAAGATCATGTAAAATGGGAATGGATATCAAAAAATAAAATTAAATGTTATTAATGTTTTAATAAAATATTTAAGGGTCTTATATATATATTCAAGATATAATGTGGATTCACTAGATAAAACATTTATGATAGCTGTATAGATTATTCTTGTGTTTTTTCGATCATCGCGAACTAGTTTTGTCATATTAATTAATATTATGTATATATATTGGTTAAAAGACACTAAATAAGATGTAATATACATTTTAAAATCTTATTTGACCATAATAATGTTTTTAAGAGCATCCTCTATGGCGGTATTAGAAATTGAAATTCATCATCCATGAAGGTGGTGAATCGACACCTCACGGACAAACTGTTTACTTTTAAAACAAAATGGGAAGAGAGAGAATAGATGGTGGATATAACATTAAAAAAATATCAGTCATATATATATATAATGTTTGTATTTTTCATGTTACTTTTGTTATGGAAGGTGAGGGAAGGATATGAAAAAAAAGAAACTGAAGGAGAGGGAAGGTTTTAAATCTTGAGTCTCGCCTCCTTGAGAACCTCCTTAAGGGACTTGAAAATAGTCTTTTTGAGAAAAAACTTGTTTAGAACGTGGATAATAGGATTTTAAGAGTAATTGGGTATAATATAAGAAATATAGAAGGCTTAAAAGGTTCTAGGGGAAGTGGTGGAAAGGGGTAAGGTTTATAAAGGAGGAGAGGAGGGGTTTTTTATTATTTTATTCATTAGTTTATTGTTTTAGCTAAAAAATATTAATATTTTACATTCCCATAAAAGATACATTAAATATAATACAGTTTGATATTATGGTGATTATAGCATGAAATATTCATGAATTATTTTATTTAACTTATAATGTTATATATAGTAAATTAATGTATTTCACCTTAACAAAAAATTCAACTTTTTTTGAAAAATCCCAAAAATACACCCTAAACATTTCCCAATGTGTAAATTCAAAAATTAGTCTCCATTTTATGAAAACAATTCTCTAAATAAGAGAAATTTAATTTTTAATTGAAATTATCTTTAATTTGATAAATATCGATTTTAAAACTCTAACTGCTTTTTTGAAACTTTGATAAATCAATCAAGGTCTCATAAAATTATATTATAATCATACGACAAAAAAATGTTAACTTTTGAATCTATTTTATGAATATAAATATTCTGTTAAATCATTATATTAATTATAAAATTAAAAATTAAAAATTATATTTCAAAAAAATAACAGTATCTAATTTATATTTTTTAAAACATTTATTTAATAATTCAATGATATAAATATATTATAATTTCATTCATAAGATACATAAATTTTATTTATACTTTTATAGGCGAGGTTACCATTCTATTCGCTAGATTACTATTCCTAATGATCGCATTACTATTCCAACATTCATGTTAATATTTAATAGTATATCATAGTTTACAGCTCAGTGTTTCATGAAACATAAACTATAGAAGATGTTAAATTTAAAAGATACATACCATAAAAGAACAGGGTGTTACATTCTACCCTCCTTTAATAAATTGCATCCTTTCAATTTGAAATTTCACTTAAAAAATAAAATGTTGATACTTTAAGATTATCGTGTGGGAAACCCATATGAGAAATAGGGTTAATAAAACATTCTATTTATAAGATGGAAAGGGAAATGAGAAGCTCACAAACAATTAGGTTTTTAAATAGGATAAAATTATTGGGAAGTGAAACCATGAACATTGAAGAGAAATATAACTATCAAGTTCTTATGGTGAATAATATATAACATGTTAATTAGAAAGTTAAACATCACAAATCCATAAATTTGTGATCGATTAAATGTTCGTTATTTTCTATGAAATAAATAAAAAAGAAAACATTTTCCTTCCAAATTTTTTTCATAGAGGTGAGGGGATATTTTACTATTTATATAATAACTTAACATAATAAAATTATTTTTTTACCTTCCATGTTATGAGCATAATATTCTCATTTGGTTGTTTTTTTTTATCTTTTTTTACTTCATTACATAAACCAAAATACGGGTATTTAAGATGCTTTTTTCATACTTGAATAACTTTTAGCTAATTATATGGACCTTAAGTCATTAATTAGGATATTAAACGATTAATGATACTAAAAATGTCAGCACATGATTTCAAAAAACAATAATTTCATGTTTAATTTAATCCATTCCACATGTATATAATCTTTAGACATGTACACAACATGTCTGTCTAAATTTAATGACAAAAAACATTGAAAAAAGGTCACTAAATTTACCAAATCAACTTAACATAACATTTACACAAATAATGTAGCTCTTATTTCCACATACCAAACATATCAATACCACAATCTCCTTGAATCCTTTAGGAAATATGTGGGATTCCATGAGTAAAATAATAGTTTATTTTATGCATTCCTTCAAAAATTTATTAATTCCATCATAACATAAATCATCAGATCAGTTACCACCTTCATGGTCACTGATACTATCCCATAAATTTATATTTATTACTATTTCAACCTCATTCACATACATAGGTTTATATTTACATGTCACATGTTTTTAATAAGATCAACTTACAATAGAATAAATTCTATTGATTACTAGTGTTATTCATCACATACTACCAATTCCTCAAAGAAGAAGCACTAAAAAAATACTTATATATATAATGAATAATTTAACAAGATAGTTATTTATAAAATAATCAAAAAACATAATTTTTCAATTCAAATATAGGAAATTTAATAAGTAATCTTCATCTGTGGTAGTAGTATAATCCTGACCATGATCTACTAACCTCTTTTTAGGTTATATTTCATTAATGATTAAGACATTGATTTTCATAGTGTCCCATATCTTTAATTTTGAACCATTGGACATTAGAAGCCATTTTATTACTCGTTAAATCACAATCATGATGGCCATTATTTCAAAATTTGTATAAAACTCCCATTCCTTTTAAGAAAGTACTGAGGTGTTTCCTTACAATATTACTATATATAGGAAAATACTTCATTTTCCAATTTAATTTATCCGACTTCAACCTAGATGTACTCTAATTCTCATGATTCCCTTATAATCTATAATACATAGACAATAATTTCTTTTTCTTGTAATAAAAAGATACAATATCCCTATGTGATGATAATTTTTGGGAGATTTTTTCCCTTTGAGATATTGTCATATGACTATAAAATATTTTATCATCCTTACTATTTGGATCATGTTTAGTGGTGAGGTTCTAATTAATTCTATGAGGTTCTACCTCTAAATGACAACATATTCTAAAGAGAATGTATAATCCCAAAAATAGTGAAATAATTAACAAAAATTGATTTTTTTGTGTAACTAATCTCAAAAAATTGAGTTTTTTGGATGATATTCTAGGGTTATCCTCAAAGTCTATATTAAGGTTATGTTACATAATCTAGAATTTACTAAATCTAGTTTCCAAAAATAATACTAAAATTTTTATAATAACAAATGTAAATAACCTAACCCTAGTATCCTATAGCTGATGCCTTACAATTTTATATTGGTACTAAGAACAAGATATCACCTTCCAAGGGACCAAATAGTTTATTAGATTTAGGGAACCAGATAGAAAAACAAAATTTACAATACAAATTGAAATGAAATACAACATTGAAACACTTTTGGAAACATCCAAATTATCCTAGATTATATTTGCAGTTCAATCATAATATACTTCTTATCATCCCAATGATGAATAAAACATAAGAAATGGGAAATCTCATATGACCATTAAGAGTAATAAATAAAACGAAATATATCATAAATAAACATAAAAAATAAGGTTAGGTGAATAAATAAAAACACATTCCATTAAAAAAAATCGTGAACATACTATGGAGGCAACTAAAGATGATCAAATAGTGATATATAAATAATAACATGAGAATGAAACTTAACCATGGATATTCTACTAGTAGAATAATCACACATAATATTAATAAATAATCCCATAATGAAGAAATTCATAATACGGGTCATCATACACAGACCATCAAGGGTTCATGTCCAGAATCTATTACTATCAAGAATTCAACATGGGAATCTAATAAATGGGTAAGGCCTCAGCACGAACCTTATCTAAATTTTCTCATGAGACATGCCGATGTATTGAGGGTCTATATAATTCCCCACCCAACAATTAATAGCAGTGGTAGTACTGCATAAGGAACTATAATGGTGATGTTACTATAGCTGTACTATTCCCTAAAGGGCCCTTGTGGCAAAAAAATGGGATTTCAGGCCAAATGGACTTGGGATTTCGGGTTATGTAATGGATATCCCTCTACCCAAAAAATAGTTCTTTTATTTAATAATAAAGTTAGGATTCAGCCCAAAACATTTAAAAAAACATATACATTCATATTGAAACATGAAAATGAGATTAATATAATTTCCTCAATACAATCATAAACTATCCAAAGTTATACAGAGAGTGGTATCAAGATAGTGTTCCCCAGTCCAAATAAACATATACCATTCAATAAAATATCATATATGGTAACATAAGAGTTAAATCTCAATGAATAATAAGATGAAACATATGTTGATGAAATATGTGAAAATACTCAAATTAAATCTTTGGTAAATTCTTGAGATAAATACCCCTTTTACAATTGAATGAATAGTTAGTTTGGAAAATTATTTATATAATATCAGATTATAAACATTTATATCCAAGAAAAGAAAAGTAATGGAAAATAAAATTATATTTTAAAAAAATTAAAATAATATTAACATAGAAATTTTTCATATATTATGATTAATGATGTCCAACTAAAGTGAAAACAAGCCAAAATAGAATTTAAGAAACTTTAGAAATGTGCCACATTGGGGTGGTTTAAAGGAAATATAAGAGTCTTTAATGAGGAAAATGAATAATTGTTTTAATAAAAACAAAAATTAACTAAGATATTTCTTTAGTATGAAATGACTGAATTTATAAAAATAATGGTTGTGTAAAATAGATTATGGAGTATAAATGAAAATGGGTATGAAATTTGGATGTTCCCTTTATCCGGGTTTCCTTATCAGAAGTAATTGAAAAGGGAACCCTATAAACAATATATTTCACAATAAAATAAAGAATAATTGAGAAAGGAACATATTTTCGAAACATACACACATAATTTATAAGGTTTACATATTAATATTTATAAATTACATTTGGGTAAAAATAGAGAAAGCATAACTTGAAGGAAAAATGGAGATTCATGGGGATTCCCTTACATTATGTGTGAAAGTGTTATACACTTGCACTAAATATCCTGGATAATTAAATTAAATTAATTAATAATTTAATTGATACCATATTAGACATGTACTTGATTTAGTATAATTTTATCAAGTTCATTTTTTCCCTTTTTGATTAGTTATAATATTCAGTTTTGTTATTCGAGGGTGTTCGTTTCCTTGGTTTTCATGAATGTTTCCCTTGTATACCTCTATGAAAGATCATATAAAATGGGAAAAGTTATCCATAATTGAAATTATATGTTATTAACGAACATATATAATTTTTAATAGTATTATGTATCAATTTTTTTCCAGATGCGAGGATGATTCGTCAGATAAAACGTTAATGACAACTTTTTAGATTATTTCAGATTTTTTTGATCATCAAAAACTAGTTTGGTCTTATTAATTAATATTATTTATATATAATGGTTCTAGAAAAAATGTTGTACTGTAAATTTTAAAACCATATATAACCATTATAATGGTTTTATGACCATCCTTGTAGGATGTATTATAAAACGAAAAATCATCATCAATGAAGGTGGGGAATCGTCACCACATGGATGATGTTTTCAATTTTAGATAAAGGTTAAGAGAATAGAATTTATAGGAATACACCATTAACATAATAAAAATATATTATATATATGATACTGTAGTTTTCATGTTACATTGTAATGATAATGATAGGGAATGATAAGAAAAGAAAATAAATTGAAAGAGATAGAGGGAAGGTTTTACCTTTTGAGTGCCGCCTCCTTGATAACCTCCTTAAGGGACTTGAAAATGGTATTTTGGTGAGAAAAGTAAGACCAAAACGTGGAGAAGAGGTTTTGGAGAGTAATTTGGTAGAATATAAGAAACCTACTAGGCTTATAAGGTGTGAGGAGAAGAGGTGGCGTGGGGTGGTATTTATAGTGGATGTGAGGGGTTTTTTGACTATTTTATTATTAGTTTAATATTTTGACTAAAGACTATGAATTATTTTTATTATAATGAATAAATAAAGTAAATAAAGAATGATATTTTGATATTATGGTTCTTAAATATGTAATTACTCAATAAATATTGTATTTAACTTGTAATGTTATATACTATAATTCACTACATTTCACTATTAAAAAAAATCCAATTATTTCTGAAAAATACCTAAAATTCACCCCAATGAGTTTTCAATGCATAGATTTAAAAAATGGACTCCATTTTAAAAAATTAATTTTATTATTATGAAAAATTTAATTTTTAATTAAAACCATCAATTAGTCAAAATATACCGATTATAAAATTATAACTAATTTTATAATAATTTGAAAGATCGACTAAGTTCTCATAAAATTACATTATAGTTATAAGGAAACAAAATATTAATTTATGAATCTATTTTTTGGGTGTAAATGTGATTTTAAATCATTACTGTAATTATCAAATTGTAAATAAAATTTTAAAGTTCACAAAAATAACAATATTTACTTTGTCATTTTTAAAACAATTATGTACTTATTTCATGATATAAATATATTATATTTTCATTCATAATATATTTAAATTTATTTACACGTTCAATGGAGATGTTGCTATTTTTTTTTTATTTTTCATACCTTGGCCATGATTTATTCATTATTTAATTATAAGATGTGTTTCTCTTTATTTTTTGGTCGAACCGGTCTTAAATTTTAAAATTCAGGGGTCTCTAGATCATGTGCATAGTTGGAACACAGTTATTAGAAACCATACGCAAACCATGTGATGGTGTCTTCAATTTTGATAGAGACATATTTTATGGCTGGTGCACGTTTTGGAAAACCATGTGTTTGCCCGTGTGGGTTGTCCAAGGCCTCCAGTAATGGTGTGAGTTTGGTGCACAGTTTGGCAATCCCTGCGGCCAAACCATGTGTGACTTCCAATATTTTGAATATAAATTACAATTTCAAAGATTTTTTTAATAATAATAATAATTATTATATAATTATTATGTTTATTATTATTATTATTTTTATTTAGTTTTTTGTTATTATTATTATTTAGGTCATTATTATTATTATTCAGGGTTTTTTATTAAACCCTTTTGGGTTCTTCCTTCATCCCTCACGACATACCACTAAACCTTACTTGTACATGCTCATGCGGCCCCCCTAACCAGAGCTCCCCCATGTGCACCAAATCCTCCCTCACCCTCCCTCTAATTGTTGTTTCTGCTTTATATTTGGTGTTCAGTTCTCTATAATGAGTCCCTTATCCACCCTTAATTTATAATTTTCCTCCTTTTAATATCCTTACCAAGATGAGTGAATATATGTTTGGTTCTATGGCCATTTAATTGGGTTTTAAATTGTTTTAGGACTTCAGGTTCTCAGGTGATTATTCTTTCTAAAATGATAATATTCCTTATATAGTAATGATCCCCATTGGGCACTTTTATAATGGTTTGCGAATGTTGAAAACCCCTATTAGGGTACACCCCTTGTTTAATAAATGTGATGTTAGAGTTCACTTATGATTTGTGACATATTCCTAGTGTTGAGGCATGTGTATTGTTGTGTGACTTAGAATAAGGGTGTGCACTCAAGGGGAGATCAGTGGTGAGGAGTTCATTGAGTTTTTGGGTAAACAGAATGACATGTACATATATTATTTCTTTATAAAAACTCTCCACCATTTAAAATAAGAACAAGGGACCCCATGTACATAGGTGGGAATACAAGTTGAAGTATGCTAGGATGACTAAAAGGGTCAAGGCATGGTTCCCCCCCATCAGGATTGATGCCACAACACTAACTAAAAATTGATGATGATTGGATACAACTATAACTTTGGATTGAATCCTCATTAATGGATCATGCATGAGGAAATTGTGGGTTATGGTTTCTATACAATGTAATTGAGGGAAGAGGGTCCTAGGTCCCCACTAACCCTAGATACACAAGTATTTACCCTAGTTCTTGTGATGTGATTTCCATTTTAGTTTCTTTATTCTTGTTTCCTATATTATAAAAACCCTATTTTAATATAAAATTATGTCATTTTATTTTAAAATATATATGCATTCATGGGAAGTATTTTATAAATGTGATGTAAATAATGTTTATTTTCTCAGAAAAGGAAGTTATTAACTTCAACTTTAAAAGAATGGAAAAAATTATTTTTATATAGTTTTATTTTCAAACAAACATGTCTTGGTTTTATTCTTATAGGTAAGGAATAGGGAGGAGTTTATCCAAGCACGCCTAACTAGTTTCAGTAGTCATGACTATAGATTTTTTTTAGATTATGATTCTACTCCCCACCCCTTTTATCTCTTGAAGAGAGTGTGATCCTATTATTGGAGGTGACCCATGGGGTCATATAGAGGTATGTGTTAAGATTTATTTATTTCTTCTTCCTGTTTCCATTTTTTTAGTTTTTATGTTTTTTATTTATTTTTCATTTTTTTGTGGGCCAAATTATTCCCAATCTCTTTATATTGATTCCCAAAACTAGTTTCCAGCCTGAGAGGATGGTAGCACATCTCGGGCCTTGTTGTGGGTCGACATGGGTTACCAGTTCAGATTCGACCCCGGTTGGTCTGTGAGAAAATAGTATCAAAGCATTCTATTGTTATTTGGGGTGTCATGTATCTTGGATATGTGGACTATAAGGACTCAGAAGTTAGGTGCGGGAAGGATTTCACAACCCCTTTCTCATCCTGTTCCTTGAGTTTCTAGGGGTAGTTTATGATTTGGGGTTTTTCTATTATTTCGTTTGTTTGGGAAAGGGATGCTAATTGGAGTGAGCCGATGTAACACAAAGAGTTTTCATGGTGTAGTGACCCATGTGTAGCTTAACTTCATGATTCAATAATCTTTTTATAGTTGATTATCACTCATAACATGGTCTTCTAAGCCATTTGTTTGGTTAATAATACTCACTAGTTTGTTATTCTTGAATGTTTTGATGTGGGTAAATTTCAGGCTTAATTTTGGTGGGCGTGAGTGGATTTAAAAAATAAAAATGGGTTTTCAAAAAAGGTTATTTTAAAATTTAAAATGGTATTTGGAGTCAAAAAATGGATTATTAAGTGAAAATGATTTATGGGAATGATTTTTATTTTAACATAATTTTTGGTTTCATAGGAAAAAATGGGTTACTATTTTGGAAATTTTTTAGGGATTTTGGAATTTTTTTAAGGATTTTGGAAACACTTTTTGGAATGTGAAATAAAATATAATTGGGAATTTGGAAATGTTTCACCTTAATGATAATGGGAGAATTCAAATTGGTTTTGAATTTTGGATTTTGGTTGAATGACCAATTTTATAAATCATAATTTTTTTGACTTGACCCTTGATATTTTTATGAATTATCACATATATAGATGTACGCATGTGGAAAGTGGACAATTAGTGGTATGTGTGGACACACGTTTGAGCTATAAAAAGTATATATATATATATATGATACTTTATTAAATACCTATGGTTGGTATTTAAGTTGTTTTTCTTTCATAAAAATGGTATTTAAATTGGTGATTTCAATGTTTTGAAAAGTAAGTGAGTATTTATTCAGTGTTTTTTTCTATGCTGGGTATCCTTTTTCATGGGATATTTGTTTTGATATGATAAATTATGGTTTTAATGGTTATTTTTTTTGGATTTGGTTTTTGATTTAGGTGTGTAATTATCGTTTAGGATGCATTTTGATTCGGTTTCATGCTTCTTGTTTTTGAGAATTCTACACAGAAAAGTATGAGAGGTTTATAGTGAGCCTCATATAGTTTTTGGTTCTATCTAGACTCCAAGAGGTGTGATTGGATTGAGTTGTTCACAGTTTTTTCCCATATTACATGGTGATTATGATCCATTTTAGGTAGAATACTTGTTTGAGGAAGTCGTTTGTATTTTCAGGTTGGGAACTCATAAAGCTATGAGAGTACAAGCTATTTTGGGTTTGTTTAAAGGTTCAACTTTGGAAACGTGGAAGGTTACCATCAAAGAGTCATTGCAGGATGGGATGTATTAGGAGGTGTTTAAGACCACTTTCATTCGATGGTTCACACCTGAGGAGGTGAAATAGAGGAAAGTGGAATATATCCTGAGTTTCAGTAAGGATAATAATGATTTTATAATTGATGAGATATTGGGTTTGGGTAATTGGATTAATTAATTTTAAAATTAATTAATGAGATGTTATAATTGTGATATTTGATTAATTAATTAGTCAATTAATTAATAGATGATTAGGATGTGAATCAGATTAATTATTATTGAATTAATCAATGAATATGGTTTTGATTATTAAATTAGTTTAATTGGATTAATTAATTGATGAATTAATTAATGAGGTTTTTTTGTTATTATGAATTTTTATTAAATAGATTAATTAATTAATTAATTAATTAATGGATTAAAGGTTTATATGGTTAATGGTGATTTCTCATATTATTCCATGTAAATTAAAGTGTTGAACTAGGATTGTTTGATTAATTTAATGGTACAGTTTGATTAGAAAATTATGATATGAGGGTTAATGATGATTAACCATGGTTGATGTGATAAAATTTGACAATGTGTTAAATAATTATATTAGTGTGCGGTACATGGTTTGCTTTCTCAAAATTACATATTGAGAAATATTGATATTCAGGTGTGGGATATGGTCTACTCCCTCAAAATACCATAGTGATAAATAATGATATTCATGTGTATTACGTGGTCCACCGCATCAAAATCCCATTGTGATCTTTATTTATATTCTTGTGTAGGACATGGAATTTTGTTTCACAATACCATAAGGGTGAATTGATAAATGAGGTTAGGGACATGGACTATGACTCCAAATACCCATGGGGTGCTAGACATGACATTTTATGCCTATGAGTTGGCATTAGAACATGGTTCTAATTAGATGTGATATTAATTGAGATGATATGATATGTGATGATCATGGTATTGTGATATTATTGAGACTAATAAATGAGCCAAAGTTGGTATTATGGTTTGGGTGTCCATGAGAACCTTGAGGATTATGTGGTTAATTAAAGAATAATTAAATGTGATAAATTTTAACTTATACATTGTAAATTATTTTTTATAAAAATAAATACAATTTAATTGACTTGAAATTTATTTTAGAGGTCATTGGTGGAAGCCTACTAAGTTGAACTTTCACCCTACTCAGGATGCATAATCTGTACTAGAATAGATTTCATGGTTATAAGATAGTTTAAGGGAAAATGCCATATGTTAGATGGATGATTTGGCATAGTGCATGGATGAGAGAACCAGATGTGATTTAGGAAACAATTGGGAGTTGTCAGTGACTTTTTTTATTTTTGGTTTTGTATATTGACATATAAATCATATTGGTATGACATATTTATTATTTAGTTTTGGATATTGTATTTCCTATTTTGAGAATCATATAAAACTAGTTTGGTCTCATTATTAGTTATATAATTTAGTTATTGTTACTTATTTCCACTATTGTGTTACTATGATAAATAGGGTATAGTCTCCCCATGATCGATATTATAACCTAATTTCTAGCCAGAAACCTCTGTCATATGGGGAGATGTGTCTGAGGTCTTATGACCGATTGGATTAGGGCACCGAAGAGTGGAACCTAGATCGGTACATCACAAATTTGTATCATAGCCTAATTTTTTTCTTTTTTATTTGGGAATGTTAGATAGAAGACTAGGAAGATTCAGGCCCTGGTTATGAGCTTGTTCATGAGAGTAGCTAACCCATGTATGGGGGAAAACCCACATACCTAGGATGGTATTACTATTATTGGTATTTTCTATTATAGTTGGATTTTATTTCTCCTTGGGTGATTCACTTGTTGTATGATGTGATTATTCATGTTGTTATTTTCTAAGATTTTACTTGTGGCCTATAATGATAAGAAGTTGAGTATGAATGCATCATTCTATGAACTCAGGATTATTTTGTGACATGCATCATTTTAGGTACACATAGAAAAGAAAATTGTGGGTATGTTTTTGGACATGAATTGTTTTTAATTTATTTTAAAATTGAAATTAAAATGTTCCTAATATGAATTTGGAATTATAAAATGATGAAATATGTGATTAAATGGGCATTGAATGAGACCTGAAAATGAGAATGATTTTAACATTTGATAATCATGACCTAGATGTAGGATGGTTAATGGTAGTGATAGTGCCCTTATTTTAACTGTGTGATGGGGTTTGGGGGAATCACAAGTTATCTTTTATTTTTAATTACACTTACATAAATTGGAAAATGTTGTGTTAAGTTTCCTAAGACCTATGTCTTTCATTATAGAGATATTACTCTATGATAATGATTGTCAAGAGGAAGATTGGAAAACATGGTTGGAGATGATCCTCTAGTAGGGGAACCCAAGGGATCGATAGTTCTAGGTGAATAAATAAGAGATATATTATAAGAGAACATTTCTCAATTTATGCAGTTTATGTAAAGAAACCCAGAATGGGTGGTGAAAGTCTTGTCTGATTTGAAAAAGGATTTTCAGTTACATAAATCTATGAAATTAACTAGAGAGGCTAGACCTGTGGTAAAAAAGTTATAGATTGAGTCCAAACAGAATATACTTGACCATTTGGAGACTTTGGCTGAGAGGATGGCCTATTTGGATTCCTACATGTTACAAGGATCAGCAAAGTGTTGATGGGATGTTCAGGCTCGGATTGGGAAAGCAGATGGTATGGTATGGGAGGATTTTTTGGAGATGTTCCTGGAGAACTTTTATAAGGAGACTCTGAGGAGGGATAAATAATTTGAGTTTATATGTTTGACACATGGGAGTATGTTCGTGATGGACTGTGATGGACACTTTACTGACTTGTAATTCTTTTCTCTAGTACTGGTAGGGGATGAGACAGATATGGAAAGGAATTTATGGGATAGACATAAATGTGAGATTATGTCCCAGGTTAATATATTTTGGTTGAAAATGTCTTTTGATTTGGTTGATGATTCTATCATATATATGGGGGACCTAAAAGAGGATTTTGGTTTACGGAAAGTTATTTTTTCTAGGTGGTCAACAAGTTTTACTTTTGAGAGTAGAAATCATCATAATGAGAATATTATCTAGGGTGATATCAAAAATATTAGCAATTACTGAGGGTCAATTACACAAGACCATGATCATGTGATCAGTCACCAGTGTGGTATATTGCAACACTTTTAGATAATTTTAACTCGACCGTCAGTAGAGTTTCATGGTTGTGGTAGGATGGGAGATCTATTGAGGTTTTCTAGGAACCCAAGACAGACGAGTAGCGATGGAGCAGCTTGACAAATCCTGGATGTATGAAGGGGATATCTTACACCGTATCAATGTACCAGTTGGATTTCTATAGTAAATGGTGGTAGAGGTAGTGGGAATGGAGATTCTAGGAATGATCTCCCATATCATCAGAGTGGTTCATCTTAGGAGACTCATACTACATCACAAGGAAGATGAGAATTACATTTTCACATCGTTCAGCCCACACTAGTGGATAGTGAGGTTGGACTATCGATAGTAAGAGGAAATATTCTTGTAGATTCAATGCTCTCTAGTGCCTTATTTTATACTCCCCTCATTCCTTTATTTTTGAGAAACTTTTTAATGGTTTGATACTGAAGGAAGAGTTCATGGGTAGGGCATTGATGATAGTTACACCATTGGGGGTAGGATTGAGAGACAACTGTTGGTACAAGGGGTGTTCTCTCAACATTGGGGAGTATTATTTCAGTTTGTATCTTTATATCCTTGACATTACAGGATTTGAAATAATTATGGGTATGGAATGGTTAGTGGAATACCAATCCCATAAATACTGTTTCCATAAGAGAGTTACTTTTTCAGCTCCTAAGGGTGACAATTGTTTTCATCATGGAGAATGGGATATTAAAGATGGTTGTGCCGGGCCAGTTCACTGAAAACTGGGGGAGATTATTTTTCTGGTTTCTAGACCGTTTCTAGATGAAGGAGGGGTAAATAAGGATGTCTTTCATTGTGCAGGGGAATAGTTTCATGATGTTTTTTTTCTAATGACTTATCTGGGCTACCACCTGAGAGAGATATGGAATATACCACTGAGCTGATTCCTAAGACAAATTCAGTTTCTACTCCACCATAAATAATAGAACCGACTGATATTAAAGATCTCATTACATAACTAGACGAGTTGATGGATAAGTATTTTATCCATTCGATTATGTTATCCAAGGGTTCTCTAGTTTTATTTAAAAATAAGGAAGAAAAAACTCTATGATCATGTGTTTATTATAGAATGTTTAACATGATGATTGTGAAGAATCGATATCCACTTCCTTCTATCTATGATCTATTTGAATATTTTATCTGATATTGTGTATTCCCCAAGATTGGCTTAAGATTACGATATCAATAGTTGAGGGTTCAACCTTATGATATAACAAGGGATTATTTTAGAAGAAGGTATTAAATTTATGAGTTTTTTGTGATGATATTTGGTTTGATGGATGCACCAATAGTGTTTATTGGTTTGATGATCAAAATATTCCACCGGTAACTTGATCAGTTTTTGGTAATGTTTGTGGATGGATTCCTGGTGTACTCTAAGACTCATGGTTATCATTCCCAAAAACATGACATTATCCTAAGTACACTAAGAGATAATGGGACATACACCAAGCTATATAAGTGTTCAATTATATATTGATTAGGTACACTTCATGGGTCATATCCTCTCTATGGAAGGTGTGTTATTGGACTAGGATAAATTTCTGGTATTTGTTTCTTGGGGGAATCCCATAAAGTTTTTTTATATCTGAATATTTTTGGGGTTATCATTATATTACCAGATGATCAACAACAAAATTTTCCATTTGGAAGACCCAATTTCAGGCTTGTTCAGGAAGGGAGTAAAGTTTGAATGGTTTGGATCATGTGAGAATTCCTTCTAGGAGATGAAAAAAATTTAAAATGGAATCAATCTTGATCCTACCAAAGACATGGGAAGAGTATATAGTGTTTTTTAATGCTTCTAGGATCAAGATAGGAGTAGTGTTGATGATGGTAGATCGAGCTATGGTATATGGGTCTCAGAAGTTGAGGCCACATGAATAGAACTACCCTACACACTTACTCGAGTTAGCTATAGTGGTTTATGCTCTAAATTTTTGGATGTATTGTATTTTGGGAGAGAAGTTTACTATGTATACTAAGAATTATAGAATAATGTATATCTTATCACAATGATACTTTAATATATGACAGTGGAGATGGGTTGATTATATGGAGTCATTCAATTTTGGGATAGAATATTTGAATGGGAAGGAAAACAAAGTTGTGGATGCTTTAATAAGGAAAAATTATACATAGACAGTTCATGAGTTTAGTGCTAGGTGAAGATGATGAATTTACTAGTTTAGATTCATGTTGTTGTTCAATAGAGTCAAGATAAGATGATTCTCATATTAGTTTCAATAGAGTCTACACATTTGAGACATATTAGAGACATGCAATATGAGTATACAGAATTGTTGAATATGAGGGAAATATTTAAAGGTGGAGAGTCACCTTAATATTCGACCATAGATGAGGATGCGATCATCAATGTTAGGAATTGGATTTTTATGCCTATGAGTATGCATGAGGAATTATTTCCTGAATTTAATGCCATAAAGTGGGTATTTCATCTCGGTATGAATAAAATTTACCATGACCTAGGAAGATAAAATTTGTGGTTGGGTGTGAAAAAATAGATAGAATGGTTTTTGACACGATGCTACACAAATCAATTGTTGGTGGCTAGCCAGCAATGATCTGGTGAGTAATTAAAGTCATTTCTCATTTAAGAATGTAAGTGGGATGAGGTTACCATGGATCTTTTGGTGGTTCTCTTGAGGATTCCTTGAAAGAATTACACAATTTTGGTGACTGTGGACTGTTTGATAATGGTGGTTCATTACTTTCTGGTACATGAGACTTTCTCAGTAATTCAGTTGCAAGACCTGAATATTCTAGAGATAGTCTGTCTGCATGGTTATCCACAGAGTATAGTTTTATACCATGAATCACACTTTTCATCACACTTCTAGAAGGTCTTTCAGAAGGTTCTTGGTTAATAGGATTTAATAAGTACGAATTTTCACCCATAGATAGATGCAAAGTCATATTTTACTATACATGTTCTTGAGGATATTCTTTGGGTATGTTTCCTAGACTTTAGTGGGTATTGAGAAAAGTTCCTAGATTCGGAGGAGTTCACCAATAACAATAGTTATCAAGCTAAGATTCCAATGTCACCAAACATGGATCTTTGGGGTAGTCCATAAAAATAACCTCTCTGTTAGATGGATGTTGGTGAGTTAGAGTTGTTGGGACCGAGTCTCAAGTAGGATACATCAGAGTAGGATCAACTAATTCAGAAGCATATTGCCATAAATCGGAGTAGAAAGAAGTCATATAATGATAGACATTTATGACCCCTAGAGTTTATAGAGTTTGATCATGTATTCCATCAATATTAATCTATATTGTGTAACAGTATGATACATAGACATATAAAGTAAGTTCCCATGTTTTTTGGATGATTTATGGTTGTGGAGAGAATCAAGATGGTGGCATACCGATTGGCTCTTCCACAGAGGTACGATTCTATGAATGATGTTTTTCATGTCTCACATCTTCAGTGGTATCACCCTGACACTTTTCATGTGATCGATGTGGATGATATTGATCTTGGGGCTGATGCGTCCTTTGAGGAGCATCTGATTTGTGTGTTGGATCACATTGAGAAAGTGATGTGGGGAAAAACCATTTTGATAGTTCATTTATTGTGAAAATATAGGCATGTTTAGGACGAAACTTGCAAAAGAGAAGTGGATATGAGAGCTCAGTGTCTCGATCCTTTTTAATCGGAATCTTAGAGGTTCTAGGGAGTACATCTCAAAGATAAAATTTTATAAGGTGAAGATATTATAAGAACCCTACCATTTTTCAAAGATGTATTGAGCAGGTTTATTGGTATTATTTTGTCTTATTTTGAGTACTTATTCTGTGGTTCATATCATGGGTGTGTTTGGGTGGATATTTGGAGAATTTGGATGAAACTAGGGAAGTCCATGATTGGTGTACTTTTTTCCCAAACAATGTACCCATACCTAGATAACTTTGAAACCCATACTACAGAGGGAATTCATGACTGGCACATGGTGTTTCAAACCATGCACCCTTTCCCAAAAAACTATGTGAAGTTTTTTAATGAAGCCTAAAATTGGTTTTATAATTACCTAAAACCCCGTATTAACCCCAAATCGACCCCAAATTGGCCCCATTCAAATACTCCCATTGTTTGGCTCTTATGAAAATTCATAATGATCCTAACCTATGTTATTTATGATTCAATGTTCAGATTGATGATATATACATCTCTTAGTATTTTAATCTTATCCCATGTGGTTTCCTTCCTCATTATAGTTATTCTCTCATCCTTTTAGGGGATGTTTTACCCTCTTTTTTTATCTATATTATGGTTTAATGGATATTGATTTATTTTATCTTGGATCAAAGAGTATTATCTAGATCCTTTTCTTCATCACGTTTATGATCGTTTTTATTAAATTGGAGATTTCTATTGGTGAGTGTTTGTCAATGATTTATGGAGTGTGGTGTATATTCAATTACCATAGTCTTGAATTCAAATTCCATGTATGCATTTTTTTATTTCAATTAGAATTTTTAAATTGAGTCATAATTTGAATTGACTAATTTATTAATTAATTTATGGAAACATGGAAATTGGATAAATTAATTTTTGAAATATTTTATAGAATATTATGGTTGTGGAATTTATAGGATATTGGGATTTGGTAGTTGGAATACCTAATTATCAAATTAATTAATGAAATATTATGATTATGAGATTTTATTAATTAATTGGTGAATTAATTAATGGAATATTTGGATCTTAATTGTATTAGTTAATTACTTAATTAATTATTGAGGATAGTTGTGATTATGTAATTGGTTTAATTGGATTAATTATCCATTGAATCAATTAATGTAGATTATTGTGATTATGAAATTGGTTGAGTAGGATTAAATAATTGTTTAATTAATTAATAGATTAAAGGGTTATATGGTTAATGGTATTCCATGTAAATTAATTTGTCGAACCATGATTGTTTGATTAATTTATTGTTACACATTGATGAGAATATTTTGAAAATATGGTTAATTTAGATTAAACTTAATTTATGTGATAACGTTATATTATGTTAAATAATTATATTCATGTGTGGGACATGGTATTCTGCATCAAAATACAATAGGGATAAATATTGATATTCATGTGTGGGAAATGATCTACTATATCGAAATCACATAGTGATAAATAATGATATTCGTGTGCGAGACATGGTCTGCTACATTAAAATCCCATAATATTAAATAATTATATTATTCTATGGTACATGGAATATTGTTTCAAAATACCATAGTGGTACATTGATAAATGTGGCTTGGGATTGAGACTGAGGCTCCAAATACCATCGAGGTGCTAGATATTACATTCTACGCCTATGAGTTGGAATTGGCCCCTTGTTTAAATTGTCCATGATATGAATTGAGATGATATCATATGTTATGATCATGGTATTATGATATAGTTGAGACTCTAGAAAGGGTTAAAGTAGGTATTGAGGTTCTGGTGTCCATAAGAACCCATGGGTTTTTGTGGTTAATTAATAAAAGTCAGATGTGGTGACTTTTTACTTATACATTTAAAATTATTCTTTATATAAATTCATACAACTTCATTGAATGGATATTGTTTTATAATTCATTGGTGGTGTCCTATAGAGATTCACTCAAAATCTACTTAAGCTGCTTGATCGGTACCCGATTAGATTTCATGGTTGCAGGGCAGGTTAAGGGCAAATTCCATATGTTAGATGGATAATTTCATATGGAGCATGGATGAGTGCACTAGACATGATTTAGGACCCTCTTGGGAGTTGTAAGTTTCTTTTTTATTTTTATTTTTTCATATTGATAGTTGAAACATATTAGAATGAAATATCTATTGTTTAGTTTTGGATATTGTATTTCTTGTTTTGGTCATCATGTGATATCGGGTTGTTCTGGTTATTGGTTATATCATTAAATTATTCTTATTTATTTATGGTATTGTGTAACTCTGATAAAGAGGTTATAGTTTCCTCGTGATAGAGATTAGACCCTTGTTGCTGGTCAGAATCCTTTGGCGTACGAGGAGGTGCGTCTGAGGTCATTTGACCAACTGTATCATGGAACTAGTGTATGGAACCCGCATCGAGACATCACAATATGTTATTCAAATTTTCATAATGTTAATTTTGGTTATGGATTTTAATTAAATTCAATATATAATTATTTAATATAATTTAATTAATTAAATTGGAATTAATATTATACGTTTTTTGGTATAAAATCATTAATATGCTTAAAATGATTTTTTCAAAATTATGGGTTTTTGTTGAATTTTAAAAATGTGTATTAATATTGATTTTTTCAATTATATAAATTGAACATTAGAAATTGAAATCTATATTTCGGAGGATAATCACATATATTTTTTGTCATTATTCGTGATAATTATCATCTTAAACATCTATGGGTAAGGCAATTTATCCTTGGGTGTCTATTTTTGGGTTTTCTCACCATTTCATATTCATTCAACGGTTTCCCTCTAATGTCATGGTTGTGATTTATTTTATTATTTATTTAGATTAAAGAAAAATCAATCGAGGATACTAGATGAGTAGAGTCCTACCAACTCTAACTATGTGGTTCCTAGCAATTTCCAACGATATATATGTTTTTATGATATTTTTGAAATGCGAGTATAGGTAGGGCCATGTGAGAAACTACAATGAGAACTAGTTGTGGAATCCAAGGTACTCAAGGATTGTCTTAGGATGATCTAGAGCTATTTTTTGTGTCTATGTGTCTGGTTACACTAACGACATGTGGTATGTTGGTTGTTAGTAAAATGGATTACTTGGGATGACTTGGTTTTGTGTCTTGGATGAGATTGGCTAATTGTGAATGGAATGGAGTATGGATATGGGGGTCATTTTAGTATACTAGTATAGTTTTGGAGATATTTATCACTAATTATGGTGTGAAATTATGTTCTGGTATAAAACAATTGGTGATGAAAAATTTCATTGGTTAGAAAAAAAGGTTATCTTATGTGTTGTGGATGTTGATTTTTAGTGGTTTCTTCTCACCATAAGCATGAGGTTATTGGGGTCATGTTCACACATGAACTGTCCCTTGGGGTAGTTTTTACCACTTTTTGTTGGTGGTATACTTTGTCTTTTGGGAATATTAAGGGATGTGGTGTTGGCCATTGTTACATATATAGAATATGTTGTAGGTGGCCACATCATATTAGGGGTAATTGAGATCAACATTTGGGAGGGGGATGCATTTCAGGTATAAGGATTAGGTTTGGGATAATGGTCTTATATTGGTTAATGATAGTAATTCTCTATTCCATGGGATTCATTGGGTAATTGAGATAAATTCATTTTAGTGGGGGTCGTATGACCATGGATATTGTGTTATTATATATGGATAAGACTTTAGGTAATCATGATTAAATTGGGATGGATTCACAGGTTGTTGTTGACATATAATTCTTTTTTATATGAATTTGGTTGAAAGGTCAACAGATGTTCTAGTAAGATATACCATGAGCATCTCATCTCACTCTAGCACTAACCAAAGCAAGTAAATATTTACTTATGTGAGGTCAAGCATGAGTGGATCATGTTGAGTTGTTTACATTGGTTTTCATAATTTTTACTATGTTTAAACTCATATATGTATGTATATTAACTTGGGGAATCATTAATGATGTCATATCAAGATCATACTCACAATCTACATAGGCCCTATGAGATGCTTGCAGTCTTTATTTCTCATGATATTGGTAGGGGAAATGGAAAAATGTTTAGGGTGAATTATTTGGTTGTGTCTTGGATGTATTTAACAGGTGTTGATGGTTGGGTATTGATTGGGTGGATTTCAGATACTAACTTGTAGACATTTTTTCATTTTTATTTATATCATTATATGATCATCATTTGGGTGATATATTTTTTATTTTATGTTTTTTATGGAATAATAAATTTTTGTTTTTCATTCCCTATAGTTTTATTTTTTGTTATTTTTTCTTCCAATTTGGTGTCATTTTATTTTCAATGTGTATCATATCACCATGATTGCCTCTTAGACCCTCACCACTAGTTGATATCCTATGGCGTACATGGAGGCATGCCTATGGTTAGTGGGTTATCAGATCATGTTTTTAAGTAAATATGGGTTAGAGATACTATAAAGTAGTATTAGGTTGGGTTTTTATAAAATATACAGAGTGGGTTTTGTTATTATTTGGGGTATGATAATAATGGTACCTGAGACACCATATGAGGGGAGGGGTGAATTAGGGTGTTTACCATTTAAAAAATTTACCTCTTACTCATTTATGTTTATTTAAGATCATGTTCTCATGTTATAAGTAACCATCTTAAACCTATTTGTCGATAGATATATCTTATAGAAAAATTGAATGATATTAGGATATGTAGAAAAATGAATCTTATAAGGAGATAGGGATTTTTATTTAGTTTATCACAAAGGAATACATCCAAGGAGAACACATTAATAATCTTTCAATATTTTAATATTCACTAATTTATACACTATTTAGTGGATATAAATTTGGTTATGTTCACTCCCTTACAAATTTTTCTACCATAAAATGTTTCAGGCTTAATCCCTAATTTCCTATGGTGCACCAACTTCTCTTCTCCTTCACGATTTACTCTAGGAAAACCACTTAATTCCTCTATAAAATTCTATAGAAGTATCTCTTTTAGTTTATAAATGTGTGGGTCTCTCCATGATATCCAAGGAATGAATAGATTTATACATCTTTAATTATTTTTAGGTATGATGTTGAAGTACAAGTCTTCTACACTCCTTATTCAAAGACGAATGAGACCAACTCCTCATATTCAGGGTTGATCCTTTGTCTTCCTTAAGGAAAAGAGGAAAAACCGATTCCCCCAAATAATTACAATCTCACATGGAAATTATCCAATTTAATTCTTATTCAATTTCCATATGTAATAGTAATTCTTATTCTCCTTCAATAATTCATCATACAAACTTTATCTGATATGGTAACTTAAATTCTTTTGTGGATCAGTTCCTTATTCGTAATGTTCTATCAAACCAGATATGAAAATATGATTCAAATCATTCATTTTTCTCTCGATAAATCAATATATAATGGAATAATGATCATTTCCATCCCCCTATTTCACTTCTTATATAATCACCTGAATATTTAGGTTTAATATTTCATTCCACAATTTGGAATATGGAAACTTTCTTTCAATATCAGTCTCAATATCTTTCATAGTTATGTTTTTACACAATTATCAATCCAACATATTATATTATTGTTGTGTGAAATTCTATCCTTGTGTTATATTCAATATTCTTTGAAAAAAGAATCTCTAAGAATTTAATATTACTTAATTCTCCATAATTTCCATGATCTCCAAAAATATCACATTTTTAATCCTTCCACTAGATCTACAACTTTCTTTATCATGATTTTTTACAGGTTTATCAATTTTAATTTAAAATTGAAAGTAAAAACTTTAATCATCATGAATTTTCAATATGGAAATATCCTAATGTTGGTGTTAGGGCCAATAGGGGCCTATATACCCTGAGAGGGGGTGTGAATCAGTGTATGGATATTCTTTTTCAAAGTTCTTCCTGCCCCACTGGATCTTGACCTCTTTGTTACAAGGGTCACTTTGTTTGCACTTGTGTGATTACTGTGATCACTTGTCTCTTTTACCTGATGATGATGCTTTGAATGCAATGCATGGAAGTAAGAAGGCAGACACATAGATTTTACTTGGTTCACTGCTAAGGGCTACGTCCAAGGAGCATACGCCGAAAAGTTGCCGGTTCGTACCAAATTCCACTAGACTTCACTAGCTGTGGATTAAAATGTTCGGGCTAGATCACTTCTATGCCCAGGCTCACTGCCTATACAAGGTTTAGGGTCAGCTCATTGCTTTCCCAAGGGCCACTCCCTGTTTCTCTCTCTGGCTCACTGCCAGTAGAGAGGATCACCTTCTACCTCTTCCTAAGCTCACTGCTCTTGGAAGGGAATCAACTCACAGTTTATATACTTGTAGGTCTCTTCATTTGCATGAAGTAATACATCCTTAACTGTATATAGATTCTCTGTTGAAGTCCAACTTTCATCCACTGATGAATACCCCTTTGCCTCTGAACACTGGGCAATTCCTTTTGGAAACACCTTCGCAAAGCACCATACAATGCGAGGCTCCCAATTTCGCGAAGCTCCTGCCTTTTCACAAAGCTCTCTCGCGAAGCTCTCTCGCGATGCTCTCTCGTGAAGCTCAACTCGTTGAAAGAAACTTCTCTCGTGAAGCTCACTGAGCCAGCGCGGAGCACACAACTTTCGCGGAGCTACAATAGCCGCCACGAAGCTCCCCTTTCGCGAAGCACACTACCTTCACGAACCACCTCCGCAAACCGAGAGCAATGGATTTTCTCTGAAAATTCTCTCTTCTTCGCTCAAAGGGGTCGGCCTCTATTTATAGGCGATTCCACCGACCCTCATCCCTTCTGCGCGAAGTCAACGCCATGTCATTGCAAATCGCGAAGCTCCAAAGTTTCTGCAGGAATTCTATCCAAATCGCGAAGCTCCACGGCAATTATCCATTCGCGGAGCTTGACGTAGTCGCGGAGAATCACCGTCAACTTACCTTCGCGGCTCGCGCCTTCGCCGCGAAGCTCCCTCGGGAAGCCCAACATTCCTTCGTTCCTTCACCGCGAAGCTCTCTCACAAATCCCTTCTCTTCCGCGATGCACTTCAGCCTCTGCCGTTCGCGAAGCTTGACGTAATCGTGAAGCATCACCGCCTCCATTCTTCTGGTCTTTGCGATTTCCAAACCATGCATCCTATCTTCACGAAATTCATTCCTTTTCCATATTAAATTATTCTCTTCATGGAAATCCTCTTTTCGCGATGCTCATCAAACTCCAAATTTTGGACCCCAAAAATTTGGCAAACACTGGGAAACGACGCCACCTTGTACTGCTCTTTTGTACCGCCTCTAAATTGTCCTTTCATTTGTCATCAATCTTTGTCAACAAAGATTGTCAACAACTTCTTGGGAACTCGACAAATATCCATGAAAACCCACTTTTTCAACAAACACAATCAACCCAAAAAATAATTCAATGTTACCTTGAGGGATTTTTTCCCAACAGTTGGAGACACATTTCAGACTCTAAAAATGTTATTGATTCTCCCTATAGTTATATTTGCAATGCAAATCACCTTTTTAAGAGAAATAACTAAATTATCTTCAATATTCATCACAATGAATAATAGTTTGAATCGTGATAATATCTTCAATCATGATGCTTGAAATGTTGAAAACCAAAACAAGAATCGTCTAATAAAACCCCTTTTCTTACAGTTGGGAATTTTATTAAATAACATCTTTAATAATTTTCCTAACACATAGATCATATTTAAGAAGTCTGACTTATTATAAATATATAATATTTCTAGGAAATGATATAGTGTAAAATGTATCAATTTATTCCAATTTATTCTTTGTAAATATAATATTCTTCTAGCGGAATGTTGTTTCATTATATGCATCATCCTGTGCTTTGTATATATCATGATTTCATCAAGAGGCAGGGTGTTTCTTCTTAGATTTTGGAAAAATTCATCATATAAATATTTTAATTTTCAATGTTTTACAATTTTCAAAGTATGCATCATATATATGAATTACATGCATTTTACAGATATATAGAGGAACTTATCTTAGATAAACTAAGCCTCTCTAGTATATTGTATGAATCCCAAATGCATCATACATATTTAATTTAATTCAAATTCTTTTTTGAATTAAATATTTACATCAATCAAATATATTCAAGTTGAATTACATTTATATAATGAATTCTATTACTTTACTAACTTTAATCCTTAAATATGCATTAAATGTATTAAAATGACATCTTAAACACTCACTTTTGATAGCAACCCTTTTCATAATTCACAACTCTCGACCATCATATGTATGAAATAAACAATTAATGTATACATGGAAGTCTCAGAATTTGTCATTTTTACTATTTCTAGTGCATCATATGTATTCAGTGAAATGAAACCACTTATTAAAATTCATAAATTATAATTAAGAATAATTTATTATAGCTAATCAAAAAATACTTCAAATATCTTCTAACAATAAAGATATGTGCTTTGTGAGACTAAATAATTTTCCTTAAAAATTCAATCGACATTGTTGTGAGAAAACCAAAAAAAACACTATAAAAATATGAACTTCTATATAAAAAAAATCTAGATTATCCATATTAGTATAAATCATTATTATTAAACCACTAGTTCAATATATAATTCTAATAAACCCAACACACAAGTTATTCGTTACAATATTATCCTCTTTTGGATTATGTTGACAATACTCTATAAAATACATCTTTTAACCTCACAAGTTTTACTTATTTCATTTTATTATTTATTAAATATTTTTAATGGTTATATTAATGAAACAAAATATTAATGAAAACTAATTTATAAGAAAAGTAAAAAAATTAATATATCATAATGAAACTAAAATAATTTTCATTAATCAATGTTATGTTAACATATTGATTTATTAAAAATATATATTTTTTTATTGAATTATTATACATATTTTTATTATGAAGTTTTAATGAAAATAAATAAATTATAAGAATTATAATTTTACACTGAAAAAATGGTTTATAATTATAAATATTTAAATTCACATAAATTAATTTTAACAAGTAATTTTAGAAAAAAATTGTTTACATGATTTATATTTAACCTTCTAAAATATATTATTTGACATATGATACTGAATAAAAACAATATTAAAGATTATAAACCAAGAATATGTATATTTTATAAATAATAGAGGATTTAACAAATATATATAATTTAAATTTTAATTCAATTTTTTGTTAAGAAATATGAATTTTTATATTTTATAATTTTTAAATATAATTTTTCTATTTATATATTGATAAGTGAATGTATGAAAATATGACTATTATTAACATTTTTTTAATCTGAATTATGACTAATAAAAGAATTCTATATAATATAAAAATAAAAGTATAAAAATACAATTTAATTGTAATGATTTTTTTTAAATATTAAATGTAAATATTTTTATAAATATAAAAGAACTATGATTTATAGATATATATATAATTAAAAAAGAAATAAAAGAAATAAGTTAATAGGATAAAGGATGTTTGGATGAGAGAAATTGAGGGTTTTATTTTGAACCCATGATCAACAAAAGGATAGGGCGAGTGCTCCTGAGATGAAGCCAAACAAATATGGGGTTCGACCACCGAGGGCTTTGAAGGAGGTGGAAAGCAGATGAGGGTTCGAGAAAATTGGATCGACCACTGGATATGGCTTCATTTCTAGGAGGTTCAATAGTGGTTAGGGGTATTGAATGTTGGTGATCATCAATGAGAATATATAAACACTAAATAAGTTTTGATCGTTGAGAGGGTTTAAAACCCAAATGGAGTAAATCAAGCATCAACTGTTCCTATTATATTCCATCTCATATTTATCAATTTTTAAAACATTTATATGTATTTTTAGATATCCAAATATTTTATTGATCTCAGTATACTAAATATTCCATTCATTATTGTTTTTGATTTTTATTCTTCCCAACATCTATGTTGAATACCCGTATTAAATTTGAACCGATTTCGATTGATGTTGGTTCATTTTCTTGTTTTTTATAATCCACAAGGTATTGGTTAATCCTCCACTGAACTAATAAATATATTTTATAATATATAATTGTTATAAATACATAGCCACTTGATTTTTATCTAATTACATATTTATCTTTTTCATTGAATCAATCATTTCAACATCAACTAGTATTAATATATATATATATATATATATATCAAATAGTTTTCTTTTAAAATTGAAATGTTTGTTTTCTTCAGCATGATCAACAGGACATGGAATACTCATTTTTTTGGTGATAAGATTTATCATTGTTGTATACATAAAATAGTTTAAAAATGAAAAATATTTTTTCTATATATGATATTCATAATGAATATATATAGTTTTCAAGAGATATATATGCCATAAGTCATCTTAAATAAATCGACCCATCATTTAATATTATATAAATATAAAAATTGAGGTTTGGATTAAAAATTGGGGGATTTCCACCATCTTTATTTCTTTTATTGAGTGTTGCATGCCCTTATTGAGTGTTTTATGTGTTTCCTGAGTGTTGAAAACACTTCTTGAGTGTTGTACACCATGCGTGAGGTAGATAAAATAGAATTAGATAGTAAGTCTTCTTTAGGAGGAAGAAGAAAGAATTATACTAAGGCATGAAGCTAATTATTTTTCAATTACTGATTTCTAAAAATTATATTATAGTAAGGGAGTAATCTATTTTAAAAGCATATCCAAATATTTCCGTTTCAAAACTCCAAACAATAAATTCTTTCAAAAAATACTGATATTATTATGTATAACTTATTTAAAAGATGAATCAATGATTTTAAGGGTGTTGTATATTTTCTAAAATTTATATTTTCAAAAGAAAAAAAGTATTTTAGTTTTAAAAGTTTATGTGTTCAAATTTTTTATTTATACAAAGGAATTTTATTAATTTTGAATTATAATGTTATGGATAAGTGTTACATCCAAAGAAACTTTTATATTTAATGTTAGAAAAGTATCTTAAGAAATTCTTATATTATTAAAACTATTATTTTATTAAAATTATGGATGTTTTCATATACATATAAAAATGTCGATGAATTATACATATCATTATAATTCCATGCATTCGAATAAAACATTTACTTTTAAATTTATTTACTATTATATGTTAAAATTATCTCATTCCATTTATTAAATCCATGGATTTTTCTAAAATCTGACCTCTTTTATTAAAAATTAGATTATGATAAATTATTGAGGATGTAAAATTATTTTCTATTTTAAAAATAAATTAACTAAATTTTGGAAATTTTGTAATGGTTTATTAAAGAGAAAGATGAATCTTTAGAAAAATGTTTTCTTAATATGAAATTTAGGGCATTTATATTAAATGATATTATGAGGAATGAGGAGAAAACCCGCAAACTAAATGGGATATTTTACCACCTTAAATACTTCTAAGTGGCCATATTGTTTTACAAGATCTATAAATATTAATTTTATTCCACAAAATACTTATTATTTTAAAATTATTTTCAAGGAGAAATCCATTTTTTTCTATAGATTGTTTTTAAAAAGAATTATCAATATGATATGTATTTTTCAAAAGTTTTGAAATGTATTTTGTATATCAAATATTTATATTAGATATAATGTGATTTAAAATGATTTTTAGATAAGTTTGTATAAAATTATCTTTCACAAGTTTTAAACCCCATTACTGAGAAATTTTAGGCTTATCCCATGTTTTTAAATCTTTTTCATAGGTATCTTAAAACAACCAAATTATATGAATTTGATTAAGGAGTTATCCTATAAGAAGCCAGTGATATATTTTATAAATATTTTTTTTGCAAACTTGAATATTTTGTATGGTCTTCTATGAATTTTCTAGAACGTATACCGTAAAAATTCTTTGGATGTATGATGTATAGTGTATTTTTTATTTACTTTTTAAATAAAGAAATACAAACCATGTTTGTAGAATTGAATCCAGAAGTGCTGGTTTGGGGCTTTCATAGTTGGTATTAGAGAAATGGTCTAGAAAACATTATAGATTAGGCGTTTTAATTTGAGGGAAAAGAAGTTGAGATATATAATTTTATTTTTAACTTTTAAGTAGTTATGTACCCGTAAGAATATAGTTTCTTATAATTTTAAATATGGAAATTCATTATCTTCATAGGTCTGACAAACGAATTGTGAGGGTGCAATTCGTTTGGGGGGATATAACATCCATAGTTTCAATTGTTTATTTTTACTATTAATTCCATCTTAGTAATAGTAATATTAATAAAACAATATAGAAATGAATAATAATTAATATAAAGTTAATAAAGAATGAAATTAAAGTGAAACTAAAATAATTTTCATTAATAAATGTTAAGTTAACATATTAATTTATTAATATATATATATTTCATATTTTTATTATGATGTTTTAATGAAAATAAATAAATTATAGGAATTATAATTTAAGACTTAAAAAAAATATTTATAATTATAAATTTTTAAGTTCACATAAATTAATCTTAACAAGTAATTTTATAAAAAAAAAATATACCAAAATTATATTTAATGTTATAAAATATATTATTTCACATATGGTATTAAATGAAAATAATTATGAATATTATATACAAATAATATGTATATTTCATAAATAAAAATGGAGTTAATATATATATATAAACAATTTGAATTTTAAGAAAAATTATTTTTTAAAAATATGAATATTTGTTATTTTTGAATTTAATAATATTTAATAATATATTAATAAGAAAAAGTTTGAAAATATTTTAATTATTAATATATATTTTAAGATATGAATTATTATTTTTAAAATAAATGTATATATTAATAAAATAAAAATAAAATAGAAATAAAATAAAAATTTAATCATAATGAATATCTTCTTAAAAAATATTTATTCCATTTAATTTTTTGAATATATAAGAATTTTGATGTACCGAAAAATGAATATAATTAAAATAATT
This sequence comes from Viscum album, assembly GCA_963277665.1. NCBI lineage: Eukaryota > Viridiplantae > Streptophyta > Magnoliopsida > Santalales > Viscaceae > Viscum > Viscum album. Next base: position 1,278,853,395 of record OY728142.1, on the reverse strand, counting down.
AGTATAAAAAATAAAGAAAAAGGTAATTGGATAGAGGATTTTCAGATAAGGGAAATTTATGACTTTATATTGAAACCAATCTCAATAGATGGAGGGGTTGAGAACTCTTGAGTCAAATATGATCAACGATGGGGTTTGACCACCATGGTCTTGGGAGTAGGCCAAGCACAAATGAGGGTTTTAGAAAAGGGGATGGATTACGGGATATGGATTTATTTTTGGGAGGTTTGACCATGGTTAGGGGTATCATAGTGAGTGCTTCATACTCGGATGGAGTAAATAAAGCGCTAGCTAATCCCATCTTCACCCATATCCAATATTTTTAATTTTATAAATTTTGTATTTATTTTTAGGTATCCAAATATTGTATTGTTCTAAGTATATTAAATACCATATTCCCCATTGTTCTTGATTTTTCTTCTTCCCAACATTGATGTTGAATACCTTTATTAAATTGAGACTGATTTCGGTCAGCATTGGTCCATTTTTTAGTTGTATATAGTCCAAAATGTATAAAACAATCCTCCACTGAACTAATAAAATTAGGTTATAATATAAAATATATAGAAATTCATAACAAAAAGAATTGATTTTTATTATAAATTGTTCTTTTTAATTGAATCAAATCTATAAATGTCAACGAATATAAATATTTATATATTGAATGGTTTTAATTTAAAACAAAAATTATGGGTTTCATTGTCTTGCTCAGTAAGTCATAAAATCCTCTTATTTTGTTTCGTGAGAGGATTTTTCATCCCCATATACATTAAACAGTATTAAAATCCCATCATTTTGGTTCTATATAGTATTCACAATGAATTTATCAAGTATTCTAAAGATATACATGTCATGATTCATCTTAAATAAATCAAACCATCGTTTAATATTATACAGATATAAATAGGGAAATTCAGAATATAAATTGGGTTATTTTTAATGTTATTTTATCAATTATTTAGTGTTACATTCCCTTATTGATTGTCTCACTCATTACTTTAGTACTTTACACAATTCCTGAGTGTTCCACACCCCACATGAGGTAAATAATAGAGAAAGAGAGAGAAAATATTCTTTAAAAGGAAGAATAAGGAATTGGACTAAGGTAAAATAATAATTATTTTCTAATTAATTATATCTTGAAATTATATTATAGTAAGGAGTAATTTATTTTCAAAATTATATATGAATATTTTTTTTAGAACTCCATGAATAAAATTATTTTTAAAAATATTGTTATTATTATTTTTAGCTACATTAAAATATGATTAAAGGACTTAAAGGGTGTTTCATATTTTCTAAAATTTATGTTTTTATAAGAAAACATGATTTTTGGTTTTAATATTTAATGTTTTAAAAATTCCCATTTATTTAAAAGATTATTATTATATTTTAATTATAATGTCATGAATATGTGTTACTTCCAAATGAATTTTTAGGTTTCATGATAGCAAAGTATCTTAATCATATGTTACATTATTAAAAATAACATTTTATAGAAATTATGGATGTTTAATATGTATATAGAAATGACCATTCAATATTCATAAAATTAAATTTCCATGAATTGGCATAATATATATATATTTTAAAATTTAATTAATAAGATATTTTAAAATTTTAACATTGAATTTATTAAATTATTAAATATATCCAAATGATAAAGTGGTTAATGAAAAAATTTCTTTTGAAAAATTTATAGAGGTTTTAAAATTATTTTATGCTTTGAAAATAATTCATGTATATTTTGGAATGGTTTTAATGGGTTATTTTTTAGAAATATAGATCATAAAAAAACGTTTTTTAAAATGAAATTTGGCCCTTACATATCAAATGGGAAGATGTGGAATGAATATTGGACGCATAACATCAATGGGATATTTTACCACCAGTGATACTTCCAAGTGGTCAAACGGTTTTATAAGATCTATCAAGTATCATTTAGATCCATAAAAGTATTATTATTTTACAAAGATATTCAAGGACAAGCACAATTGTTTCCAATGAATAATTTTTCAATTAATTCCCAAAATGATAAATATTTTAGAAATTTTTTGAAATGAATTTTATATATCAATAATTTATATATTATATAAAGTGTTTTAAAATAAATTTCAAATATGTCTGTATAAAATTATTTTTCACTGGTTTTAACACTTTTACTGGGAAATGTTATGATCATAAAATGTTTTAAATTTTTTTTCATAAGTACCTCAGAATTTCTAAATTAGATGTCATTGATTAAGGAGTTATCACATGTGAAGACAGGTAGATATTTTATGATTAATTTTTTTGAACTTTGAATTTATGTAAATTAATTTCCTATTTTTTAGAACCTAACCCAGAAAAATTCCTTTGATGTATGATGTGCTATGTATTTTTTTATGTTTTAAACAAAAAATACACCACATGGTTTCAACACCGAATCCATATGTACGGATTCAGGGCCATCACACATATTCTCCATGTGCCTCAAAAGACATAAAAAAGTGTACAAATTTTAATTAAATCCCTATTTCTCCCCCTTTTTCAATAAAATATAAAGGGAATATTCACCTTTAAATTTAGATTTTTAATTCCCTATAATTATATATTATATTTCCATATCATAATATCTCCTCTGTTTTTTATCTCCCCCATTTTTAATAATTTCCCTACACCAATTTCTAATGATCCTCAAATACATGTTGGGGAAGGCTATTTTCTTCCAAATCTAGATAAATAGACAATGTTCCCTCACTACATTTTACAATTCTTTCCGAACCCATTTAACACCACAAGTTGATATTGAAAAATAATATTGTCTCTTTCAAACATTTTAGAGCTTACCTAAAAAAACATAGGGTTTTTTAAGAACCAATACTTCATACATTATATTCATCCACATGTAGATTAACCTCTTGGTTATTTTAAGAACTTTATAGTAATATGTTTTGAAATAAATTTTAAATTTTTTTTGTAGCCTAGCTTCTACTTGATGATACCACATCTTGAATAAAAACTATTCAAAATTTATCATTTGTGATTCTAAACATCTTGTAGTATATTTTAGATATTGATTTAACACTTTTCTATCTTCGAGATAATTTCTTATTATTTATTTTTATTTAGTATAAAAATATAAATAAGTGAGTTCTACCACATAAAATTTCAGTAACTAAATAATACATTAATCCCACTAACTTAGAGAGCAGTGTAAGAACCATGAGTTTAAGAAAATAAAATAAAAGCTATCCATATCACTCAATGATTTCAAAAATAAAATTAGCTTTATATTTCACCTTCATCAAAAAACCATCATGTGATCTAAAACCCACTTATACAAATATATCATAAAATAAATAATAAAGGATATGTGTGTGCACTACTGGAAAAGCAGCCTCTACCGACGGTTCAAAACCATGGGTATAGCCCCCAAAACCGTGGGTATAGGTTATACCCACGGTTTTGGGAAACGTGGGCTGGAATAATGTCGGTATAGGTCCCCAACCTATACCCACGGTTTTCCAAAACCATGGGTATAGGTCCTAAAATAATGCGGCATGCGGGTATCGAACCGCAACCTCTCTACTGCCGACGAAGCACCTAACCACTACTCCAACACCATTTTTATGTATATATATTTGTATTTAGTTAAATATAGTTATATAAACCGTGGGTATAGAGGGAAGAACCGTGGGTATAGGACTCCCACCAAAAAAAATTTCCTTCCCACAGAAAACAAAAAATTTCCCGCGCACACACACAGGAAACCTATACCCACAGTTTTTTCATAACTGTGGGTATAAGTATTTTAACCCTAACCTATCCCCACATTTTCCCCCAAAAACGTGGGGATAGGTACCCCTATACCCACGGTTTTGGAAAACCGTGGGTATAGGCGAATTTTCAGGACCTATCCCTAGGGTTTTAGAAAACCATTGGGATAGACCCCCTATACCCACGGTTCTTCAAAACCGTGGGTATAGGTCATGAAAATTGACCTATGCCCACGGTTTTCAAAAACCGTGGGTATAGGGGTACCTATCGCCATATTGAATTATCTAATTCTACTTGATATTCATGTTACTCCATTATCTATAGGGATATATTATTTTTAGAAGAGGATTATAAAACTTATATAAATATTCATTGAAAACCCTTTAATTGTAGGACTATATATTTAACAATTCTTCAGTTTTATAACACAAATTATTGGGAATGATTCCTCCATTTCAATAACTTTCTGTACAATATAAATACAGATATATGATAACGCTTATCATTAGGTAAAATTATCAAAATTATATTCATTAATGTTACTACTTCATCATATTAAGATTTAATATTATTCTTAATTTTTTTAATCTAATAAAACATGGATTTATATCACTTTCTTAATACAACTTTAGTAAGGTACCATTGTTTTTTTATGTAGGCTTTGACACGAGTTCCCCTTCAAACCATGATCTTATCTATGTAGTTAATGATCTAGAAAAAAAATTTATTTAAACACACAACATATAGACTTAGTTTTAAAGAATAAAGTAGTTTATTAATAGTAATAGTTGAGTTAGGATTGGTCTTATCACCTTAATAAATCTGAATATCAAATAGGAAATTTAATGCATGTAACCCCTCTTTTTTACATGAATTATTTTTTTCTTAATCATATATTCCTTCATCTTAATCAAATATTATTTTTTAGAACATCCATCCTATGTTTCATGTCCCCCCAAAAGTTTTCATCACTTAGAATAAATGTTATAAATAATTGATTACATGAGTAGAGGGGTACCTCTACACTTCTCAAGTTAAGGAGGATGATTGATCTTTATGGACCAACCATTTGTTTCTTCCATATTACATTAAAGACTTTGTAGTCATTGTTTTATCAATACAAAATATAAAAATTTCACACTAAACATGAGATTCTTATTCCTTCTTTGTAAAGGTCTAAAAATTCCAAGTGAGATTAATCTCCCCCAAACACTATTCTTCTTCTAAGACATTACTATTTAGTTTTTATTCATCATTCTACCTTTATAAGAAGGATCTTCCACTAGACATAATTTCTTACCTTTTGGTGTGAGTTTTGATACCAATAAGTAATTCTTCATGTATTTCATATTCAAAAGTTATGATAATCAACTCGGACCTCTTTATCCAAAGGAGAGCTTTCTTTTAAGCATGCTTCCTTTTTCTTCACAGCTAAAACATACAAACCCATATTCCCACCAGGTTAGATTTCTTTCTTTCCATGAGGTCTGTTATGATTACATCATAATATGTTCATATTTTACCATTAAATTACCTTTATAATACTATTATAAAATAGTGAACCTCATTTACATCTTAATACGACTTTTTATAGTGTAAACATTCTCCTTTTTTCATAGGAATGTAGGTATTCCTTATAAATTTTCGTGATTTTATCCAAATATAATTCATTTACATATGAAAATATTTATAACATATAAAAAATATCCCAAAAAATTATACCTTATGTGGAAATATTTTTGGTAAGATATTAGTCAATTAGGTGTTATTTATCCATAAATCCCTTGGGCTTCTATACACAAATCAATGGTGGGTCCCAATATTCCATAAAATTATAACATTATAGCAACCTTTGTATGCACAATATTTCTCCCATAAAAATTTATATTTTTTAGCTCCATATTTTTATTTTATTTCCTACCACATATTTATGATACCATGGATGATATCTTCACCTTTCATAGTCTAGTATTGGAAATTTTGGAAGTAATTATTTCCAAAATCTAATACAAAACTATTTATAAGTTAGTTTATCAAAGTGGGAAGCATGTTTGGAACTCTAATCTAGAGAAAAGAAAAATGAATAATTCTATAAGATGGAGGTGAATAAGAAGTTGGGGGATTAAAATTAGGAATATTTAATTGTTCATCCTAGAATATTATTTTGAGGTTGTTTACTAGTCATCTGACTAGTAGTTTCCTTTATCATGTTATGGTATCCTATGAATATTTTAAGGTGGATGAGTTTATGGAAAGTTAAGGATTAAATATATAGAATATATGAATATATTCACCTGGATGAATTAAAAAACAACAATTTGGAGAACTTCATTTAATTATTTGTGTATTTACAATGTATGTTCTTATAGAAGGATTTTATTGCAGATGTGTTTGAGGAGTTATTCTATTTCTCGGTAGGGTTATTGTTGAAAGGTCTCCTATAACTTAGTTATATTCTCTTATATTCACTCCTTAATAAAATACATTTAGTGTTCCTCTTATGGAGTGAGACTAAGTCTGAATCATGTTACTCTATTTTAACATTTGAATTTTCTATTGTTTGAGTTATTTTTTTCTTATTAATTGGATTATGAAATGTATTATCTAAATTAGGAGTGGATTAGTGCATGGCTGTGGTGCAAGTATTCCTAGATCAAGATACATAAAGTTTGATTTGTGAGGAAATTAACACTTTCAGGGTTCCTTTTTCCATAATTTGTGTTCTATAGGATAACCAATATATTAGAGGTTGTATTTATTCCAAATTATTGGTTCTAGTGAAGCATAAGTCTCCTCTAGTTCAATATATGAAGTTAAAACTCCATATATCATCATGTCAGATATGAAACCCTATTGAAACTAATTCTTACTATGCTATTCTTCATTTACATTCTAGATGAGAGATACCTCTTAATGTGATGGTTTACATCTTACCCTCTATAATAATTCCACATTAATGACTATCATTTTCTAGATAATTAATAATTCCACAATATAATTATTCTTATTTCACTCCATATTTTTCATATACAGCTGGATTTGACAACAACACTTCATATTCATTTTGAACCACTTCTATAATGAACCAGATATATCAAAAGATCCAATATGAATTAATCTTATACACTCTAAATTATATAATCAATAAAGTTCCTATCCTCTAAAAACTTCCATAGGAAGTGTATAGAGACATAGAGAAGCACACATGTCTAATTTTTAAGCCCTATAATTAATTTTTATGATCAATCTTTGTTATCCAATAATACATAATATTTTTAAGATGTTTCTCACGTTTAGTTTGGCCATTCATTCCACTTAATGTCAAAATTAATACCTAAAAAATTACTCATTATATCTAATTTTTAATTTAAACAATCCTTTTTATTTTCCTAGGAATAGGACCACATCAATATAGAATCTACTAAAAATACTCATTTCAAACTCTAAATCAACAATGTTCTCCAGATGAAATGTAATTTTCTCCTCCTACAAGCTAAAAATATTTACCATTTTGAATTTTTCACTTGAACAAATCTGGAATGAATCTAGAATGGTTCACTAAACACCTTAGCATGGTGCTCATCTAAGCACAACACCATTTGAAAAAAACTCCTCCATACTAAATATAGTAATCGTGGACCTATAAAAATGATTCTATTGTTAAAAACATATTATTTACATATTGTCTTTATAACAATTGATAATACCCAATTTTAACCATCCATAATCAAATGAAATTATTGACCTACCCATATACCAAATACCTTTTTAGGTTTAGAGATTTAAATAAATATGAAAAAATTACATAAACAAACTCATATATTTCTCTCCCAAGGATTTTTCCTATTATAAAATGATTTTATTATTCTATAATAATTATTCAACACCTTCAAAAAAATTCTCCACACATCACACCCTTCTAGATATAACATGATGTGACCCGATCATTCTCAAAAAAATACTACTTATTTTTAGATGAATTTTCAATACATATCATAATAATTAATTCATAAGAATCCAAAAGGTTTAGTCAATTGTTAGAATAGATACATAACCAACTAATTTTAAGAAACACCTTAAATATATCATATAAATTTCATCTCACATAGTTCCCTTATCATATATATCCAACTTAAAAAATTTCTTCATAATTTGGGGAAATAGAAATATATGAAAGGGTGAGATCAAATTCCCAGTAATTTTAAACATGGGAGATACCAATTGATGATAATAATATTGAATAAGATAAAAATAAGGTTATGATAAATTGATCATAACATAGGAAATCATACCTGAAAAAGTTATAGACCATAAATAACAATTCATTGAATAATTCTTTTTCATAATAAAAGATACGATTCAAAAGAGTGTTGAATCATCAATAACAATCATAATACAAGATAATGTATAATAAGTGTGATAAATAAGATTTTGCATAAAATTAATCATATAAATAATTTTTCAAGGATACCCACCATGAAATTCATCACATATTAGTCCTGGGCTTACCCCTATGTACCCTATTGAGTTGAGGATATCCACCCATGTACCCTCTTGGGATTGGGATGACCATCCACGTACCCTTAGATATCATGAGATATAAAATATTACCCAAATAGTTGGGGGTATATAATATACCCACCCTTCCTATAATTATAATCCATAGATACGTATTCCATAAGATCACCAAAACATTCACTGTTTCATTATATCATAATTAACTCATTGGAAAGAAACATGTTTCATAAGGACATCATAAAAAAATCATCATCATAAGATATCTAGATAAAATAAGTGGATGAAATAATATGATCATATACCCATTTAATTATAATAATAATTAAATTGTATTTACATATATAAGAAATAATTTTATAAAACCATTTAAAATATGCTTTGGGAAATAAGAAGAAATATCCTTTTATGTTTTCATAACCTTTAAAAACTAAAATATCCTATTAAAATGGAAATAAGATTTCATTTTTAAAACAATTGGAACTTTTAATGTAATATTTCTGATTAATAAATAATTTGATAATGATAAAATATGATCATATCCTAAATGGTTAAATACATTATTTTAATTCTTCTGAAAAAAAAAGAAAAAAATGACTTTTTTAGAAAATAAAAAGAAGATCCCATCAAAATGATTGTAAATAAAGTTAAATATAGTAGAAAAATAACTTATAAATCATTTAAAATTAGATAATAAATCCCATAAAACAATATTGAAGAACATGGATATGGATGAAAGGAGAGATAAGTTCAAATTGTCATTAAAACATCATTTTTGTAATTTTTAGAGCCAAATATGGGGAAATGAAATGAATACATTAAAAACCAAAAAATAAATATATAACAAGAATATATATGTGTTTAAGATAGAAAAAATCTACAATTCCTTGTAATATAAATTAAAATATAAACAATCATGATAAAAATAGAGATTGTGACATAATCCCAAACCTTATGTTTGGACTCACATTGTATGAAATATAACATATTGTATAATAAAAATTATATTATATATATATATAAAGAAATAATATTATTATATAAATATATTACGATATATCATTCGATTATAAATTATAATTACTAATTTATCAACAATTCTTCATTAAAATCCATATCCATGTGTCAACTGTTCTATTTTCCATGCATGATTCGGTTTAGAGATTATAGCCTTTACACCTTGGTCATGGTTTTATTATTTTTAAAATTTTAATATTTTCATAAATATAATATTCATTGATTGTTTTTTTGAAATATTCATGTAAGGTGGTTATGAAAAATGAATTAAATCACTTTATGGATGTGGTTGTTCACAGGTACACACGAGTTGAGTTTTCATTTTTCAGCAGATAGAAATAAGTTTTGGTAAATAATAAGTTAGCTTAAAAATATAATAATTATATCATAAATTATATATATTTTCAATATATCCATCTATTTAACCATCCAGGAGATGTAGTAATGAAAACTGAATTATATCACTTCATGGAGGTGATTGTCACACGTACGCACTAGTGATACTCTCATTTTCTATTGAATGGATGAAAAGTAGATTTTGGTTATTACATCAACATTTTAAAGTTTAAGTATATTTATGGTAGTTTTTTAATTCAATTAGGAAATAAAAAATATAATCGGGGGTATTGGAAGAAGAAATAAACTTGAGAGAACTCAATTAAGATAATTACACTTTCTTAATGTATCATCCTTTAGATCACAACTTAAGGCTTATAAGGTTTGTATTTTGGTGAGATCAGAACCTATAGAACATGTGTAAGACATTATATATGTGTTTTGGGTATATATTAGTTGATATATGTTTCTTAATGTGTATGAATAAGCGAGGATAGAAGGTCCCTTTTATAAGTGAGGGGAAAGACACTCTTTTAAATATCTTAAAATTTAAGAAAAAATAAATTCACTTTCAAGGGAATGTGGTACCAAATAAGACTATTTTTTTTAAGAAATGGAGAGGGGGTCTAAATAAACTCAAAAAAAACATATAAAGGTATATTTTTTATTATAATATAAGCCTTAACCATTAGTCTAACCACTTTTAAACCAGCTTAACATTTACTCTGATATCTTTTTACCATGGTAACTTATTTCTATAACTAAAATTTTAATAGAATATACAATTTTTTTTAAATGGTAATTATTTATATTCAATAGAATATATCAAATTAGATATCTAAATATGGAATAAATTAATTATAATATCTATGAAAAACATTCAACAAAACAAATGTTTGAAAAAAATTAATATTTATGCATAAAAATGATTTCACTCTTTTTCATTAAGTAGTAACATCCATTTTATGAATTTTAAAATATTTTATTTAATTATAAATCAATATATTTCATTAAAATAATATATCAATAGTTATTAATTTAATTTATTAAGATAAAATTCATTTCACACATGAAACAATTTTTTGAATAATATCTCATTTTACCTTCACTTGGTTTTATCTTCATTTATAGCCAATTTATAATAAATGTATGAATAAAAAATCATTTTTATAAATTCATAGAAAATAATTTTATATAATTTTAATACTCTAAATATTAGAAATTTACTTTTAAATAATATATATATATAATAAATAATGTTTGTAAAAAATCCATTTAACCAAGAATTGTTATACCATTATTATTATCATAACTTATCCATTTCATGGTTTACCTTATTGAATATATCAATTATTATATAAATTTTATGAATTATATATTCAAAATTCATTAAGATTATTAAATTTAATGATAATATATAATTCAGAAAAATAGATCACAATAGTCTCTATAATCAACAGTATTTCCTTAAGTGAATTTTATTATTTTAACGAAGTCATGTGTTCTGTAAATTTCATTTAACACAATAATGAATTTCATTATATATTTTTATAATTAATTATTCTATCCTCTTTGATGTTGTGTGATATAAAAAATATTGAACACATTAAATTTATTAAAGAAAGAATATTCTAAAATCATGGACTGTTATATTCTACCCTCTTTGAAGAATTATTACCTCTAAATTTTATATGATTCTAATGTAAAAGTATGTCAATAATTATTCCTAATTACATCTATAGGTTCCCAAATATCTTCATTATGTTTATAGTTTTACTAAAAAACATAGAACAAGTTATTTATCTTGTTTTGAGACACATTATTTATTTGATAATGAATTTTTACCAGTTATTCCTCATATAAAAGATCATGCTATACTTATATAGCCCTTTATTTCATTAAATATCACTAAAAATAATTATCTTTTTCCAATAGGGGTATATCTTTTGTAAAAACATCATTTTCTATCGGTAAAACATTTTACCAAAAAAATTGTCCAGTCACTAAATTGTTGGTAAAAACTCTTTCACTAAATATTACTGAAATAGAAAAAATGGATCTATTTCAATTATAATAATACCAACATATGATATGTATGTTGGTAAAAATTCTTAGCATCAGATTAATATGACTAATATATCTATTGGTATTATTATTAACATTTTTAAACAATATAAAAAATTAATATTTTTTTGTAAATTATACACTTATTGTTGATATTCCAATATTTATTGTTAAAATTTAATATTATATTTATTTTTATAATTATATACAATATATTATTATATATATTATATAATAATTACAAAATTTTCTTATATAAAATACCAAAAAATATGTCTTTATTTGAAAAAACGTGCTCCAATATAACTTAAATACATAGTAAAACTTCATGAAAAGATAAGAAGATTCAAGAAACATATTACAGACATGTTAAAAAACTAAGAGGCTTTACATGAAACTCAATGAAACTCAATGAAACTTCTTCAGTAATCTATTTATTGCAAACATCAGATGTCACTGTTGTGGAATCCCCAAAACTTCAAATGAGCCATTATCTACTGTAGTGGATCAAGAAATGAAAAAATTCATCATCATCCCTTTAACTTTAGTAGACCACCCTTCTATTCCTGAAGCAAAACCTATTGCCACTCCCTCCACTTTATAAATGCACCATCATAAGTAACATTATGAACACACAAACAAAAAAATTGAAAAATAGTTTTCATTTAAAATAAATTCATAAAAATAATAACACATGATATAAAACTATCATACAAGATGATAATATGACCAGTGGAAACAACAACCATAAGATAGTCGAATTTTTTTACAACAAACTATGGCATGAATTGGTCACCGAGTTCATGCCCTAAAGGCATTTATTAAAGAAAAATTATTATAATAAAAACATGAGTTGTAATGAGATTTCACTATCAAATAATTAAGGTAGATATATTATGATGTTACAATAAAACTAAACAAATGCTCACAATCTATCATACCTTACAGAAACATCCAACCTTTAAATAAGAAATCACCTCATCCAAAAAATGTTGCAACTCCAAGATAGAACCAAAACCTCATAAGTAAGATATATAGTCTTCAAGAGACACATTAAAGAACTATGAAATAAATCAAATCGGAATGAGTAACATCATAAATGCAATAATTAGAAGTTATAGGCCTACACAGAGAAAATACGCATGTAAAAAAGAAAAATACCAATAGATATAGAAGATCAAAGAAGAACTTTTGAAAAGAATGCACTGGAAATTCTCCAGTGCATGAAAAACATGGAAAAGAAACCAAAGGGGGATCACAAAAAGTCACTTCTAACATCATAAATGAAATTCCATAAGTATAGAAGTCTTTATAAACATTGGTATGTTTCAGCAAAGAAAGAATCATCTATTCCTTCTCCTAAAAATGAATAATAATTTGGATACAAAGAATAGTGCATAAAATATGGATATCCAAACTATGGCATCCCAAAAATCATCAAAATTAACTAATTTAGGAATCAGAACATTAGGTAGGTAATTTACCAATGCTCTCCTCAAAGAGGAAGAATACTTTTTCCACAAAGAAAAGTTAGGGAAGACTGTTCCTAACACCACCCAATTATAACAACTTCTAATTTGACACTCTGAAACATCAAATTAATTTCCTCAAGCAGCAAGATAATGATCCAAAAATACATTGATGTACACTAGAACAACAATCTTCATATCCAAAGTAAACTGCCAGAAAAAAAACCAATAGTGAACAACAAGAATATATATTTAATACTCATTTCAAAGCATTAAAAACATGGAACGTATCAATTGATATTGAGGGTGAAGATTTACAATATTAATCTCAACTTTAAATTAATAAATAACTAGACAATGCACAAGAACACTCCAGGAAGAAGAATGTTTCAGAAAGGAGACATCAAAAAAAGTAAGAAGCAGGTCTCCAAAATTTACTTCAGAATAAAATTCCAAAAATAAAAGTATCAAGTGAAAGAAATACTCCCCTAAAGAATGTATTTTTATACTCTGAATTTAGCCACTAAACATTACCCTTATTCTTAAAAAGAGTGAAACCTTTTTTAAATCTACAATTTGAAACAAATTTAACCATTAATTACAACAATGGAGTTCAATTTAAAAAATACATAACCAGATAGTAAAAAAATAATAGAAGATGAAAGTGATATCAATAACCTCTTAATGTCCAGGATGAATTAAGAAGTAGCCTGAAATTGATCCAAAAAGAGAGAACGAAAATATCCTTGTTGCCATTAATGTCCAGTTTTATTATTCCAACAAAACAGATTGATTCAAACATGAGATGCATCATTACAGTTAAAAAAGAGAAGTAATCAGGCCTAAATTAGAGTGGTGATGAAAAAACTCTACAATTCCATGTGATGATTTTTATATTGAATCCCAAGTCCCTAAATGTTCCCCAAACAAATATAATAAAACTGAAACATGTGGAAAGACCCATTTTCCAATGTAAAAACAATACAGTCTTTGATACTTGGAACCTTGTAATGAGAAAAAATTGATATGTTAGTACTCATCGTTAAAAATCAATAGATAGAAAAAAAATTGTATATGAAAGGTGATGTCAAAAAATAAATGTAACAAAAAGGTTGAAAAAAATAATTCCACCCTAAAGTAACCCGACTCACCCCTCTTGAAATAACATTTAGTTCACACACACATTATTTGAGTGATAATCTAAAATTTATTATAATTAAACGCACAGAAAAAACATGTAAATCACCTCTTTTCATTAGGATAATTGACAAATTTAGTGAAAATTTTACATTACAATCAATATGCAAACATTTTTTTATGAAAAATCTACCACTGATTTTCAAAAAACTAATCATGAAATGTAAATTTCAAAATAAACCACAACATGTATTAAAACACAACACTCAATCATCATGAAAATTATTTCAGAGTCTGGGAACAAACACTCATCAATAAATAACAATAAAATGAAGTACATACTCAATGATCACAACACCAACATGCCTTTAGTCTCAATACCCAGCAGGTTCTACAATAAATCAAGTAGTTTTCTAATAACCAAGTTTTATAGACATAGTATAGTTATTATTTGAATTCAAATATTAGGAACTAACACACAACCATCATAAAAAATGGGGTTCCAATCGCTAACAAAATGAATGAGAAGTTTGATTCAGAATAAAATAAAATGAAGAAATTACTTCCCTACAATGAGAGGGTGTTATCCTAAAACTATCCATCATTCTCTTTTTAAATTACAATAAACCTGATGGTGTGTGTCCATAAATATAAGATGAGAGGGGATAAGGATGCTAGGAGAATAAGAGTAAGGATAGGGAGACTATGGAAGGTGGGTTGTGGTGGGTTTGCATAGGTATACTGGGGATTGAAGGGTTTAGTACACCACAGATGGAGGGGTCACAGGGGGATTCTGAGGCATTAGGATGATAGGGATGGAGGGGTCGCAGGGGGATACCAGTTAAAAATAGGAAAGGGGTTTGCATGGGGATGTAAGTGGGGAAATCTAGGGATGATGAAGGAGCCGGAAAAGATGTGGGTTGTGCTATTGAGGGAAACTAATGGAAATGGGGGATGAATAAGTAGAGAGATAGGAGGTGAGGCTAGAGTAAGAAAGGGTGGGATGTGAGGGGGGAGGGAGGGATTAGAGGAATCTCTAGGAGGTGAGACAAGGGGCATTGATTGGTTTCTGATTAGGGACAATAACAAAGGTGTCCCAAAAATACAATGTAACCAAACATTTCAAATTGTTGATTTGTAGAAACTGAATTTCTCAAATAGACCAAAACCAATAGTTGAATGTTCCAATATTATTCTCAAGGGTTTAACTTCACATATTAATTTTAAGAAATAAAACATCCATGATTATTGGAACTCATGAAGTCAATAATCTTTGAAAGAGAATCTACCTTTTTCCCATTATAATTAGTATGTATTGAACAAAACTTTCATGGAAATATAAGGGATTCCAAAATTCATAAACCTAAACCCAATAGTAGCTTAGTAACCTCATTTATTAGAGTATCAAAAAATTATTCCTCCATTATCATTTGAAAAACCCCAAACCAAATGGTTGAATAAGCTTCATGAGAAATAATCAACACCATTAGCACCTTAAAAATGAAGACAAAACACATTTTTACTAAGATTTTAACTATTCAATTAATCTATATACAGAAGGTCGAACATCCTAATAGATTATATTAAATATTTTATTTGAGTTCATCAAATCCTATGTATAAGCATCTAAAGGATATTAATCATACTCTCAGAGTGTTTACGGAAGAAAAAAATATAACGGAGCTATTGAGAAAGGGATGCTGCCCAAAATCAATCCACAAACATGTTTCCCTTCCTATGGAAACATAAAGTCACACAATAAAATAAATTGAATGTGTTTTTCATTCAAACCATCCGCCAATCCACAAAATCTCTCTCCTCAATCGGGGTTATAATTTATAATCTATGTGACTGATTGAAAAAATAAAATGTAAAAAGATGAAGGAGACGAGACAGATGTGGGACGGAGGGGGGAAATGGTGGGGAAAAAGAGGTGAGTGATTTGTGGGATAGAGGCATGGGATAGAGGCATTGAATGTTTGGTTGATGGGATAGATCATGGATGGTGGGATAGATCATGGATGGTGGGATAGATCAGGGATGGTGGTGATAAAGAGGTAAGACTAAGGTGGGACTGAGGTGGGACGAAGGAGGGAGATGTGTGGTCGATTGGATAGACTGAGGATGTCGGGATACATCAGGGATTCTGATGAAAAGGAGGTGGGACTTAGGCAGGTCGATAGGATAAATTGGGGGTGATGGGATAGATTGGGGATGGCGACAACAAGGAGGCCAGATAGAGGTGGGATTGAGGCGGGACAGAGGTGGGTGAAGTGCGGTCCATGGGTCACCGATTAGGGATTAGTGGTGTTATTATTTTTATAAAATTTATTTAAATGTTTAATAAATAAATAATATTGAAATATATAGAAACATTTAATTTTTTGAGAAAATTGAATAAAAAATATTGAAAAATATAAAAAAAATTAAATATTGTTAGAATATTGTAATTTAAAATAAATTATGAGATGTTTTTAATAAAACTCCCAAAAACAATAAATTAAATTGGTCATAAAAATAATATATATACATATATATAAACTATTTGTCTCATGATTGGTTATTTATAAAATTGTTTCTTATTGAACGGTTTATTGTAATAGTACTTGTTCATTGAAAAATATTTGTTGGTAATAGCGTTATTAATAATAGATTCATGTGTAAGTAAAACAAATGTTGGTATTAGTATGATAAATTAATAGATTAAACTATTGGTAAATTATATGTTTGTATTGAATGATCAATATCAACATATCTATCTCTTGGTAAAAAGAAGTGATGGTATTAAAAATTAATACCAATAAAACATTATATCTATTGGAAATGCACATTTTTACCAAAAAATATATTATATATTAATAAATTTCTATTGGTATAAGAAATTTTTTTAGTGAATGAATGATAATGTTTATACTTCCTCAAATGAGATACATTTAACACATCATGATCTTGAGAGAGGTTTTATGGAATCACTCAGTGATAATCTTTCATCCTGATAAAATCAAGAATTTCATAGGGACTAATATATTGTGGATTAGATTCTCCATCTTTTAAAACCACTAAAATATATTATAAAGTGATATTAATAGGAATACATTGTCACTAACATTTTTAAAAAAACTATCTATTAATTGTCATAATAAATGTTTTGTCAACTTTGAGATGTTATGATGTGATGTTAAATAGGGATAACATTCTATTACATTTACATAGCTTGCTTAGGTCCCAATAATTGTCATCCTCTATCTTCTTCCAATTATGTTTGAGTTATTTACTTTTTCCATATAAATATTCACATGGATCCATCTAAATTATTATGTGAAAGATATTATTTTAAGATAATTTAACTATAATTTTTTTTGATTCCAACCGCCATTAAAAACCCTAGGGAAAATTGCAATATATTTTATAGTGTATTAATGGTCATCTCAAACTAAAAAAATATATGAGGATGATATACAATGATATAGTTCAACTTCATATAAAATTATTACTAAATATTTCTCCAGAAAATCTAGGTAAACATTTGATCATGATTAGATATAATTCTGAGTGGTAATCAATGAAACATTACAAATTAATTAATGTATATCCAAGAATGTTTATCATGAAATCCTGATAAAAATGAAATTATCTTACTTCATAAGGTGATAACCTATAACCCAAATAACATTATAGACATTAGATGTATTGGGTAGTCCTATGATGAGATCCATGGTGTTTTGTTTTCATATTTTCATATAGTTATAGTTAATGGTTGCGTCATCACCATAAAATTTTAACATTCAACCTTAAAGTTTTGACATAATAGACATCAAGATAAATAAGCAAATATTTTCCCTTTTATTTTTCCCACTAGAAATTATCTTTGAGATATCTATTTATCTTTTTTTTAAAGGATTGATATGGAATAATGAGTTATATTCTTCAGTTAATAACTATTTTTCAATTTTTTATTGAATAGACACATGTGCAGTTCCTGAATCTTATCATATAATCATTGTCCCAGCTGAGCTCTAGAATAATATTTATATTCATTTCTAGTTCAAAATCCTACTTATATGCATCCTTGATCTTCACAAGGATGGGTGGTTGAAAATTAATTTGATCAACATATGTTTTCTCCCATTTTCTCATTATTTAAAGGCCTATCATATGAAAATATATAAGTATTGAATCTATTTTGATCATCATCATCGAAGAACTAACCTGATCCTCTTGACCAAGAGCATAAACAACATTTTTCACCATCCTAGGATAGTAATGTATTGAGAATTCATTATCCTTAAACAACTCCAATCGCCCCATTTGTGTATGTTTAACTTTTTTTGTGAATATATACATCATGATTTTATGATCGGTTTATATATCACACATTTCACTATATAGATAATCCACCCAAATTTATAAAGCAAAAAAATTACCCCTGCCATCTTGAAATCATGATTCTGGTAAATTTATTCCTGAAACTCCAAATTTTTTGAGTCATATACGACTACAATGTTTCATATCATGATAATAAATACTTTTCCCTTATTTGATGCATCACTGTATATTAAAAATATTTCATCACATTAATGTAGTGTAAGGATAGGTTTAGTAGCTGACCTTATCTTTAGCTACTTGAAATTTTCATGATAATCATCTATCCAAAAGAACTTGTATCCCTTCATTGTTAACATGGTTAGTGAATTTTATATCCATGTGAAATTTCTCACAAATCATCAATAGTATCTATCTATTCTAAAAAACTTATGGGTCTGAGTCATAGTGTTTGATCTAAGAAATCTCTTAGTAACCTTAGTATTTAAATTATCCACTAATATACCCTCACTTCTAATGATGCTTTATGTATCCAAAATTCACATTTTCTAATTTTATTATATAGCTTCTTCATCATTAAGGTCTTAAACATAGTCCTCAAATGATATTCATTATCTCACTTACACTTGAGATATATGATAATCTTCTATAAATACTACCAAAAACTAATCAATGAAATCTATAAAAACTCTATTCATTAAAACCATAAAGATAGTGGGGGAGTTGAAAAGTACAAATGGAAACACTATATATTCATAGTTTCCATTCCTTGAATGAATGGATATCTTTAGTATATAATCCATTTTGAAATTCAACTGATGATATCCACATAAAAGATTAATATTTAAAAATTATTGAACTCCAGGATGTTGATTAAACAAGTCATGAATATTGGGTAGTGGATAGTTTTTATTTAATGGGATATTGTTATGTTCCCAATAATATATGAAAATACGCACTGACCTATACTACTTATAAACAATAAGAATAGGTCCACCCATTGGTGATTCACTATAGAATAAGTATATATTCTATATACTTTCATAGAGTTACTTCGTTATTTTGTATAACTTAGTTGGGAACATTATATAAGGATTCATTGAAATACTCATTTTTTTAGGTATGAGTTCTATTGAAAACTCAACATAATTATTTTGGGGAAGAAAAAGAAAATATTCACGAAATAAATCTGAATATTCCCTCACAATTGGTATATCATCAATGTTTGATGTAATTTACCTTATATTTTAAAATTATTATTCTGACTGATTGATTATCATAAGTTGATTTAGAATATTAACTATGACTTTACTTCCATAACAATTGATACCAACTCTATATTTAGAGAGAAAAATCATTCCCAAAATCAAAAAAAATAATATTGGGAGAATAACAACATTTTAAATAATTATATTCATAAAAACTTCTCTAACAGTTGGGATATAGAATTGAGATTAAATAATCAAACCATCAATATTTTTTTCCAATAAATAAATATATTACTACTACACTAGTGATGTGATATGCTTAGAAAACTCTTCAGATATAAAGAGTGGGTATAGCCATATATAAATATGAAATTTAATGTTCTTAAATGAAAAATAAGAACACATTTATCTATTTAATTCAGGTTATAATAATTTTCTTACACAAAAATGTTTCTATGAGTGTCAAGCAACACTAATTAATGTAACCAATCTTATGATAATGAAAACCATTCCAAAGTTTTCCTAAATTATTAACCATTCATATTAACCTATGAAAAATTATGTTTATCTTATATTACATTTGATTAATATATATTTACATCTATTTTATCCTCTCATTACTCATCATTTTATCTCAAAAAATTACATAACCGTTATTTTATACTAATTGAGGAGAATTGAGACATTCTTACGTAAATATCGCATCATTTTAGATGAAAATTTTATAAAAATTAAAATAATACATGCCTAAGAACCATAATGATTTAGGGTATTTAGAAACTAGATACATAATAAAGTTATTTTAAGAAATATATTCTACATTACCCAGAATGTTATTCTAAAATAGTACCCTTATTATACATACCCTACTTAAAAACATCCTTTATAAAATGGGGTAGTGGAACTATATGAAAGGGTGAGAATAAATGACCCGTATAGATAAACATTGAAGACATAAATCAATTATCATTAGTGACCATAAGGTAAAAAAAGGGTATGAGAAAATAATCATAACATATTAAATAATATCCAAAAATAAGGAGACCATATACCATGAGTCATAACAAAACACTTTATCATACAAAAGTCATCATTAATAAGAGCACATAATAACCAATAATCAACTATAAGGATTGAGATAATATCATAATACGGAACATGTTTTTTGTTTACACTTATGCACTGAAATCAAATTTCAAGGATACCAAACAAGAAATTCATCACATAGTAGGCTTATGCTAACCACTACTGTGACTTTTGAAAGTGGCAAGTCAGAGTAATTGTATCACTGAGAGGGGTGGGGGTGGTGAATCAATGTTAAAATTTTCTTTTAGGTTTCTTTTAAAATTCAATAAATGTCACCTCCTATTAAATATTTCAATTTCTTAATGAAAAAGATAAAACAAACATCCACATGAACAAAAGAATTTATAAGGATAACTATTCAATAATAATAGCTATGTCCTTTGTATGGTTCAGAAATGATCCAATACCACACAATACACCAGAAATCAATCCATGGATTACAATGAGTAGGATTTACCCTTTCAATCATATATAACTATGTAAATAATTCCAATAGTGTGTGTTCACCCACATAGCTAAAATAGTGTAATACAATCTTTATGTAAAAACACATGTTACCTGTACTTCTTCTCAATTCCACAAATGTATTCAATTGAAATAAAATTATTCAATTTCATACATAGAATATGGTAAAAAATTCCTAGAAATTGTCAAATAAAACTCAGTCTAATTTTTTCGAGTCCAAATCCTTCGAGTAGTATTAGTCCCAATACAATTATTCTCGCCCAATTATCTTTTCAAAATAAAATAGAAATGAATCAGAACCACGTCAATTCCTGAGCCTGCTAAAATCAGTAAAATTATTCCTCAGTCTGAGAACCCGAATATGGAAATCCCATATCCAATTATCCATCTCGATATGATGATCAGCCGAATACGATTGACAAGACAAATACAGTAACCAACAGAATACAATAATCACTGATTACGATTATCACCTGAATACAATATCGTGATCATATATCTTCTCTTCCACTTCTCTGTAAAAACTTCATTAATAAAATATTAATATGGTAACTAATTTATCATTCTAAAAACTCATATTTTCTCTCTAATGAGTAGTATATCCTCCATTAGAGAAGTAAAATATAATTTTCACCATTTATAGGTAACCCTTCAGTGGATTTAGTTGGAATAACAATTTATTTCCAATTATTAAATTTCTCCTTAATTTCAATTTTATCTAAAATATTGGGTGCATTTTGACTTCATAAACTCTTCTTGAAGCTTATCTATTCTTCTAAAATCGTCACCACTTCTCCAGACTCCCATTTCAATTTCCTGTCTAATTTCAATAAATGAGTCTAATTTTTTGAAATTGATTTATTCAATACATATCTTTATATCTATTTTAAGGAAGTTTATGAAGAATTGAATACCGCTTTACTACTGAAAAATGATACAATTTATTAATTTAAGATAATTATTCTTTTCAATATCAAGATACCCCTTGATTTCACATCCACAAACTCCATTTCCAAACAACTTTTACTTCTAAACTTTATCTATTTTCACAGTTGAAAATATATAAAACAATTGAAATTTGATAAAATTACTCTTAACCCAATTTAAATACGATACTTATAATTTTTTATTTCTATTGTGCCACTTGAAAAAATTCTTGAAGAAAAAAATAATTAAATTCTTAAACCACTTGATGAAGACATTTGAAAATAGATTAGGGTCCATTTATCTCTTCCTTCAATAATTCAATCAACCATCCACCTCAACCTGGGTATGATTGTACATAGCACAATAATTATGAATACAATCAATCACGGTAAGATAAATAGGGGTACAATCAATCTTTCTAATCCTGAGTACAATATTCTTGGGTATATAATGTTTATTATTCATCAGATGGATGATAATATACTATATTAAATTGACACCTTCTCTTACTCTCCTTCCACCTAGATCCATTTATTTTGAAAATAATTAGCACCACGTGTTATTCTCTCTTTCTTTCAACAAGCTTGTATCAAAATTTCTCCCATCCAATAATGATTTGTATGAAACAAAAATAAAAAAAATAATCACCACATTTATTTTATCATATTCATAGAGACACTGATTCTTCATAAAAAACTTTTTTGATACTAAATTCAAAGTGCATCCAATGAATATTTACTTCCAAGAAGATATTTTCACATCCATTCTGAACCCGAGTCAAGTCTGATCAAAACCATTTTTTCCTAAATAGATTCTTCACATTATGATGGAATTTAAATATGTGTATGATTATTTTGAAAACATGAGTCTGATTCTTTTGAAATCAATGGTTAGTGTGGTTGTTTCTAAAAAATAAAGTGATGTGATTTAATTTATCCAAAGCATTCTTGATAATATAAGACAACAATTGAAAACAAAACCACATTTCATCAGCTTGGTCCTAACAATCATCGCATTTGGATTTTTTGTCAACCATGTTTCATAAATAATGGATATTTTTAACCTCATGAAATGGATCACTTGACAACAATTCAATTTCTACTTGAGATAATTAATTGTAGGAAACAAGAATCATTGACAGGAAAACTATGCTGAAAAAAAATCTTCAACCTTATTTCTCAGCTTTTCATCAACCTCATCGTTTCTTCGTCCTACCTAGAATACAATATTTTTTCCGATAATAACTCCAAAAAATAGTTGGAATAGTTCACACACACAAAATGTTGAATTCACATCTTAACCACAACTCCCTCTTTTTTTATTTCAAATAGATTGATTTATGAAACAATTCTCCACCTTGACAATACAATCCATAGGTAATATGAGATAGGGGATAGAAAAACATACCACAACCATAATGAGAAAGTGGCTGGATACCCATGTTCAACCATAATTTAAAAAACAGATTGATTCAGAAAAGGTTTTCCGCAACTTGTTGCGATGTAGGAACATACTCCAGATTAAATTAATTCTTCTCCAAATTCTATTTTATGAAATTATATTTGATATCAATATTTGTTGCTCAAGAATGTTAAATTAGATTCTTGGTGAGATTTATTGTAATTTTATTGTCATAACCCAAGAGAAAGGGTAGATTTACATCAACAAGAAAATATTCAAATATATTTTTCATCTACATAAGTTGAGTAGAAGTTTGATTGGGAGAAACATAATAAGATTAAAATGTAATAATAGTTATTGAATTATATTTCTTTGAATTCCAGCGAACCCAATTCTTTCCTAGAAGGACTACCCCACCAGATGTGGATCTTCTATCATCAACATTTTCTTCCCAACTAGCATCTAAATACCCAATAAATTAAATTATATCTGAACTTCAATACCTAATTCAAAATTCTGTTGGGACTTTTATATATATTATAATTCATTTTATAGCATTTAAATTTTATTCTTTTTGAGAACTCTGAAATCTTTCACAAAATGTAACAACATAAACAATTTCTTGTCAAGAGATAGACATACAATAGGCATCTAATCAGCTTCCAATACTCTTTCTGATCAAATTATTTTCCTTATCCTTATTTTTACAACTTTGTTCCCACTAATATCACTATGGAAAGTGGTTTTCAGTCCTCCATGAGAATCCTCTTGATAAGTTCTTTAGCATACTTTTCTTGAGAAAGAAAAATTCATTCATTATTTTGCAGGATTTTTAACCCAGTAAATTATTTCATTTCCCCCAGCATGTTCATTTCAATTAACTTCTTCATTTCCTCTATAGATCATTCAAAAATTCTTTCATCATTCCCAAAAAATGTAATATCATTAATATAAACAATTAATACAAGGGAAGAATCTAGAAATTCTCTTTTATATTGAATCTATCTACTCTTCCTTTATTGAAATTCATTTTCCTTAAGAAAGTATACAATTTAGAATATCATGCACTAAAATCTTATTTTAGCCCATATAAGGATTTTGTTAGTATGAATGTATAACATTAATCTTTCCCAAAAAAATCTAAAATGTTTTTAAATATAAAACTCCTCTTCAAGATCATCATTCATGAATATAGTTTTAAATTCCATTTGAATGATCTTATAGCCCCTTTGTGCAGAAATATCAATAAAGATTATAATTATTTCCAATATAACCCCATTAGAAAAGGTTTCATCAAAATCAATTCTTTAAAAATGTTTATACCTTTTAAAGTCCAATATTTCTTTGTTTCTTTTAACTTCACATTCTTCGATCAACTTGTTTCAGAAAACCAATTTTGTGCGAATGCATTTTTTGTTTTTTGGATTGAGTATGAGTTCCCATGTATCATTATCTTCATTCTTCTCCAATTATTCATTTATGGATTGAACCCATTTTGTATCCTCAAAATATTCATTCACATAATTCAGTTACAATTTTGAATACGTAAAACTGTCTGTGATAGAATTTTTTGTTCTTCTGGTTTGAACCTTTTAATGTTGATCACCAATAATATTATGATCTTCCACTTGTTTCCTCTACATAAGAATCAACTGAGTCTATTTATTCTTCTTAAGAAGGATTAAAATTGTTTGTATCCTTGTCAGAATTGTTTTCTTGAACTTTTTAAACATCCTAGTATTCCTGATCATTTTTCTCTTTATCACATACTTCAATCTCATTCACATCGATTGAATCAAAAATTCTTCATGTTTGTTTTTTGAATCATCTGTATCATTTTACTTTTGGAGAATAGCCATGAAAATAATCCATCTTCACCTTTCTTCTAAAACAAAGGTATAGTTTAACAAACCCATTAACAAGTAGGGGTCTGACAATGGTAACTGCATGGTTTAAGAAATATTTAGGAAATAATAAGTTTCATAGTCTTGCCATATTAATTAAATTAATTTCAACAAAAAAATTTAATTTATGTGTATTAAAAGTTATTTTATTCCACTTATGTATATTTATCTTCCACCCCATAAACTAAATCTAAATTTTTTTGAAAACAGTTTCATCTGACATAAGAAAAAATAATTAACAAGATTTTTTAGGGGGGTTGAATGTAACATCTCTATATTTTACAATTCATTTTATTTTAAATAAATTCTATATGGATAGCATGTACCACACACATCACCAAACTTAAACGAACCCTGAGATACTATTGAATTATTATTATTTTTATTTAAATATGTCCATCATAACATTTTATTTGGATTGATGGTTATGTATACGAGTGAAATCATTATAGAATATGTTTAAAAAATTTCTCCTAATAAGAATTTAATATGTTCTGAATTATATGAATTGAATCAAAAAATGTAAAGAATTGTTGAAGTTTAAAAGGGATATTTTTCTCCAAAATTACTTTTCTTGTATAAAATTTGAAAGATAAAGTTATCAATTTTATAAATTTAATTTTATTAATAGGTATTAACTTTAAAACAATCATTTAAAAATTATCTTTTGGTTATTTTTTTTTTGAATTTTAAAAAATAACTTGTTTTTTTGGGAATGTTGAAAAATACTTCTTTTTCAAATAAATTTAATTTTATGACAATATAATGATATAATAATGAATTGAAATTTTATTAAACCTTTTTTATATAAATAATATATATTTAATAATTAATATAATTAATTCAAATATATAATGTTGAAATTATATATCTATGTTTGAAATTTTTAAAATCTAAGTATTTTTTTATTCAAATAAAAACTCTTTTCGATACTTCTATTTTAATCAAATTTTAATAAGGATAATTTTGTTATTGTTTTTTAAAATAAAATCAAAATTTTTTATTTAATTTTAATTTATTAATTAAATTTCAATTAACATTATACCTGTTTGGGGCATAAAATCACTTATATGCTTAAAAATGCATTTTATAAATAATGGGTTTTATTTACATTTTTGTACATATATTTTAATTACTTTTTCCTACTTCTATATGTTTGACATTATAAAATCAAATATATATTTGGTATCAATATTTTATAATTTTATAATTATTTCCACTTCATTTTTATTCATAATGAATAATTACAATAGAAATTTTTTTAACACCATAGTAAAGGGTAAAATGGATTGATTCGGGTCAGAACTCTGGTATAAGGTCTCAAAATATCTAACAAACAATAATTAATTTCATTTTATGAGTTATTTTTCAAGAAAATTATCATATATGAAAAAATATGGCAATTTGATTCCATTTTGGTTGATAATGACCATTACATTATTTTATGTAAAGAGTTAATACCAAATCTCACCCTCTTTCTTTTAACATCACTAATAGTTTTTCATAATAATAAAAATATATTTTTAATTATTATAAATGGTTATTTATAATAATAATTAATTATTTTTATTATATTAATTTGTGTTAATATTATTAACATTATAATTAAATAAAAGTTTTACACATTGCTGATGCAAGGCATGCTCAAGCGAGTGAAAAAACCAAAAAAATAATCTAAAAATATTTAAAGTGAAAACGTTTATATAAGTTAAAGTAATTAGTGATTTTAATAGATTAAAATGATAGTAAATTTGTGATAAAAATATAAAATTTTTAACTCCATGGTAATTGTGATGTTTCTAATGTCAAATTATGTGAATAGTTTTGACCATGAATTTAAGTATATTTTATGTTAAATAATAATTAATTAATTAATTTAACAATAAAAAATATATTATCATTTTTTAAATTAATGTTAAATGTCTTATAGTATCAAACCTTTTCGTGTTATGATCTACATTCCCTACCATAATGACATTATTAACCCTTAATAACTTAGTACCGTTTTATCTTGGTAATAGTTAAAAGGGTTAATGAGGGGGTAAAACTAAAGATATAAGGGTATAAATAACATAAAAACTAATATAAATCCTATTTTTGAATATCTTTCCCCTATATCATACTGAATTCAAAATTTATCAAATTATTCCTTCTTTTTCTTGAATCTTACAATATATTATTTTAATGTTTTGAATAATCTCAACTATAAGACTCCCATCACTTGTAAAAGGATCCTCCTCTCATCTCTTCTTCTCACCTTCATGAGAAACCTATATAAACAAAAACATTTGAAAATATCTAATAATAATTACTATCCATATTATTGAGGTTCTTATATTATTAAAATTCCAACCCAAAGATCATTAAAAAGATATCCAAAAAGGATTTCTCAAAGAAGATGTAATCATCTTCACCGAATCCTTTTAAGTATAATTATTAATTTACCACATCTAAATATAATTAATTATATTAAAATAATTAAATTATAAAAATTATATTATATATATTCTATTATGTTAAAATAATAACTGTTATCTATTTATCATCTATATAAATGGAAGATCAATAACTCATCATGCATATGTACAAACTATCGTCTCCACGACTGAAATATTTTATTTTTCATAACCACCTATAATTTATAGAATTATAGATGTATTTAATGATTATATACTATTATTATGAAATTATTATGTTTTTTAATGATAAAAATTTATCGAAATTTATATCCTCCCATCTGTTGGAATAAGATTACGTCACTCATGCGTACGTGATGACTATCATCTCCACAAAGTGATGTTATTTTTTCATTTTATATTAATATAGAGGGTAATGAGGAAACTTTAATTAATATATATAATTTTAATGAAATTATAATGATTATTTAATGGTAAATTTTTATTTAACTTTCTTTATTTCCATTTTTTTGGAAAATGAAAGCATCACTCATGCGTACGTAAGAACTACCACCTCCACAAAGTAATGAAATTAATTTTTTTATCACCACCGTATATAAATGGATATAAAACAACTTATAATAAAATCATATGATACATATGATATGAATAATTTAATTACATGGTGAAACTATGAACAAAAATCATGTATTAGAACTAATGAACTGAAATATGTATGAAAAACAGAAAAATGAACTTCCAAAACAATGATTTTAAAGAGGAATTATTAATAGATGAGAAGTTATAAATTATAAGTCAATAATATTTAATAATATGAGTATGAATATTGTTATAGTATAAAATTTTAATAAATATAAATTTATTATACATAATTATAAGAGTGTGTTTGAAGAAAGTGAGGACACGAGGAAAGGCTTTCTTATCTCACTTTTATTTTTGTGAGACATATGCCATATTATCGATATTTTTATTTTATTCAGTTTATATAATTCAAATTGATTTATTTTATAATTTATTTCATTAAAGATATATGGGTTTACAAATATATCTAAATTTTTTTCTTTCATGATTTTTTAATTTATATATTACCAAAACTAGAAGGGCTCATTGTCTAAATATTGTTTCACTAAGACATGTTTCATGTTGGGGACTTATTTGTGTCTATATAGTGTATATGAAAACCCTATAATTTTTTATACCATTAATATATTTCTATTAATTTTATACAATTTTTCATTTGAGGGTTTTTATTTCAAGGTGAATAAGATTGAAAAGTTACCAAAGTGGTATGGGTCAATGTCATAAATTCATTTTTAATCGGGAATGTTTTTTATTTTAAGGGAGTTATATGCTATTTATGTCTTAAAACCCATATGTATTCTTATCTAGTGTTTATTTTTGGGTTTTCACATTTTTATCTCATTATCAACACTTTACTACTTAAAATAATCAGTAAAATGTTTCAATGAAAAGATAACCTTATTTCCTCTTTGGTCAATTATCTTTTACTTCCTTGTTTGTGTTCATGGAATCATTTTAAAGAATTTTATTTTATACTATCAAATGATTATTTAAAGTGAATATCAACCATTTTTGGATTTATTTTCAAAATATATAAAAAAAATTTAAATTTTTTCATAAAAATGTTATTTAGGAATTTTTAAAAAAAAATTTGAAAGGAATTTTTTTAACTTTTACTGCAAAAACTAATTTTCTGACCATTGTGTCCATTATTTTCTTTGAATTTGTCATTAAAAATTTCCAAGGTCATTTTCAATGAAATAAACATTATAAGTATTACTTCGATATTTGATATAATTTTATCAAAATAAATGTATATTTTTCTCAAGTTTTCAAAGAATGGTTCAAATGATATTTTAATCGTATTTTTAACTTATGTTAACACCCTTTGTTATTAATTTTTATTTATTGGGGATATTATGTAATAAAAATATCCGTTTTATTTCTATAGATAAATTATTATTATGTGATGAGAGAATATTTATAAAGCCTATTTCTTTTCCTTGAGTTATGCTATGATGAAATGATGAATATTTTTATAACATTGTTTCATAGAAATTTACGGTTTTTATTATATAAAGTGTGGTCCTAGGAATATATATCCCTCAAATGAGCATGGTAAATAATGATATATTATTAGATAATATAAAATAGAATAGGGATTGAACAAAATTCATAAAGGGACATTTTCCACTATGATAGTATTGGCAATGGCCTCAACTAGGGAATTGATCAGAATAGGGAGTGAACCCTATCCACTATAGGTATCTATCCACTACGTTATCCAAAATTCCAATCCCTGACTAAGTAAATGATATTATATGATTATGTATTTATTTTTTCTTATGATATGTTCTCATAAATATTAAAAATTCAGGCATTAGCAACCGCTATTGGCGGTCACTAATTGTCTTTAGAGACCGCTCAGAGACCGCTAATGGCGGTCGCTAAAGTGGGCCAAAAATTTGGCCTAAAGTGACTGCCAGGAAGTCACTGACCTGCTGATCGACAGAGCAATAGCGACCGCCATTAGCGGTCGTTGAACTGCTTCCTGACCAACCTATAGAAACCACCAATAACGGTCACTATCCTGGAGATTTTTTTATAAAAAAATTCACTAATGGTTCCCAAACAACAAAAATAGGGTAAAAATAATAAAAAAGGAAAAAATTCCAAAAAGCATCAGCATTAGGATCCTCATAAACAATAAATGAAAGAAGTGCTTCATACAAAATGATCAAAAAAGGTCCAATCCATTTCAATCTTTTTCTTCAATAAACCTACAATAAGATACAAAAAACAACTAAACAAAAAAAAACAAAAATTAGACATATTTATTCAGTTAGTATATATATATATAATAAAATTAAGTCTGACATCAAATCATGGGTGATATAATAATTTTAAACCCCCAATTTATGAAATTTTATCATTTTAGGATTTTTTTATTGTTTTGGAGTCTTTGGTTTAGCTTGTGGAAGTGTTTTGTGGTCTACAAAGGAATGGTCTCCGCGCACACCACATGAAACTATTTAAAACAACATATTCGGTCGTACCGCGCACATCAAACGTCTGATTGACATGTTGTCTCCTCATACATGTCATGAATAATATTTATACTTTTTTTGTGTGATTTCAAGTCATTTTGAGGATGTTTTATCTGAATTTAGCCGTTACACGTCGTTTTGGGGTTTTATGACTCCAAAAATGCGTTTCCGGTCACCGTAGTCAAACGACACCACCAATTGAAATACCTCCTGCCTAAAAATTTTAAAATTTACACCACAGTTGTTGTCGTATCATTTCATGACATTCTGAGATCGTTCGACTAGTTTTGACCACCCAACGCACCCTTTTAGAGCGTACCAAAATGTTAAAAACAATATATTTGGTCGTACTGCGGCCACAACACGTTCGATTGACGTTTCGTCTCCTCATACATGTCACAAATAATATTTATATTGTTTTCGGGTGATTTTAATTCATTCTGAGGACGTTTTCTCCGAATTTGACCGTTACACGTTGTTTTGGTGTTTTTTGACTCCAAAAATGCATTTCTGGTCACCGCGGTCTAACGCCACCACCGATTGACATACCGTATGCACGACCATTTCAAAATTAAAACCAAGGTTATTGTCGTATGATTTTATGAGATTCATAGGTTGTTCGGCTGGTTTTGACCACCCAACGTACCCTTTAAGAGAACGCCAAACTGTTAAAAACAACATATTTGGTCGTACCGTGAACACCGCATGTCTGATTGACATGTCATATCCTCTTAAATGTAACAAATAATATTTCTATTGCTTTCATGTGGTTTCAAGACGTTCTGATGAAATTTTCCCCGAATATGACCGTTACATGTCGTTTTGGTGTTTTTTGACTCCAGAAATGTGTTTCCGGTCACCGCGGTCAAACAAAACCTCTGATTGATGTACCGTCTGCCAACCAATTCACAATTTACACCACAGTTATTTTCGTGTGATTTCATGACATTATGAGGTTATTCGACTAGTTTTGACCACCCAACACACCCTTTTAGAGCGTGCCAAACTATTACAAACAACATAATCAGTTGTACCATGTACACCGCACATCCGATTGATGTGATATCTCCTCCTACTTGTCATGAATAATATTTTTATTATTTTGGTGTGATTTCATGTCATTCTGAGGATGTTTTATCTAAATTTTACCATTACATGTCGTTTTGGTGTTTTATGACCGCAGAAATACGTTTTCGGTCACCGCAGTCAAACGACATCTCTGATTGACGTACCGTCTACCCGACCATTTCAAAATTCACACCATGGTTGTTTTGTATGATTTAATGACATTCCCAGGTCATTCGACTAATTTTGACAACCCAATGCACCCGTTTAGATTGCGCTAAACTGTTAAAAACAACATATTCGGTCGTACCGCGCACACCGTAGGTCCGACTGACGTTCCATCTCCTCCTATATGTCACAAATAATATTTATATTTTTTTCCTATGATTTAAAGTCATTATGAGGTCGTTTTCTCTGAATTTTACCGTTACACATCGTTTTGGTGTTTTATGACTCCAGAAATGCTTTTCTGGTCATCGCGGTCAAACGACACATCTTATTGATGTACCATCTACCCGAACATTTCACAGTTCCCACCACGGTTGTTTTCGTATGATTTAATGAAATTCTGTGGTCGTTCTGCTGGTTTTTACCACCCAATGCACCCTTTTAGAGCGTTCCAAACTGTTAAAAACAACATATTCGGTCATACCACGCACACCGCACATCCGATTGACGTGTCGTTTCCTTCTACATGTCACGAATAATATTTATTTTATTTTTGTGTGATTTCAAGTCCTGATGAGGATGCTTTCTATGAATTCGACCGTTACATGTCGTTTTGGTGTTTTATGACTCCGAAAATGCATTTCCTCTCACCGTGGTCAAACGACACCTCCGATTGACATACTGTCTGCCCGACCATTTTAAAATTCAAACCACAGTTGTTGTATTATTATTTCATGACATTCCTAGTTCATTTGGCTAGTTTTTACCACCCAATGCACCATTTTAGAGCATACTAAACTATTAAAAACAACATATTCGGTTGTACCGCACATCTGATTGATGTTTCATCTCCTCCTACATGTCACGAATAATATTTCTATTGTTTTCATGTGATTTTAAGTCATTCTGAGGTCGTTTTCCTTGAATTTGACCATTACATGTCATTTTGGTGTTTTGTGACTCTGAAAAAACGTTTCTGGTCACCGTGGTCAAACGACACCTAATATTGTATAGTGGTACAATTGGAATAATTGCATAATGTCCTAATAGCCATTTTACCTAACATTAAATTGTACAATTGGCCTAACAGCATAAGGATCAATTATCTTAATGGCCTAAAGGTCAATTTTCCTAATGACCCAATGTGAAATTGTCCCATTTACCAATTCACCTAATTCCTTAATGGCATAATGGCCTAACAACCAATTGTTCAATTGGCTAAATTTCCAATTGGTCTAAAGACCAATTGTCCTAATGGCCAAATGGCCAATTTTCCGAACATACTAATACTAATGTCCAATTATCTTAATGACTTAGTGGCTTAACAAATAATTGGAATAATGGCCTATTGTTTAGTTGTGCAGTTTGAATAATGGCATAATGTCCTAATGTCCATTTGGCCTAACATCCAATTGGAAAATTGGTCTAACGGCATAACGATCAATTATCCTAATGGCCTAAAGGTCAATTTCCCTAATGACCTAATGTCAGGATGTCCCATTTACCAATTCACCTAATTCCCTAATGGAATAATGGCCTAACATCCAATTGTTCAATTGGCCAAATGTTCAATTGGTCTAAAGACCAATTGTCCTAATGGCCTAATGGGAAATTTTCCAAACATACTAATACTAATGGCCAATTAGCTTAATGACTTAGTGGCCTAACAAACAATTGGAATAATGGCCTATTATCTAGTAGTACAATTGGAATAGTGGCATTATGGCCTAATGGCCATTTGGCCTAACATCCAATTGGACAATTGGCCTAACAACATAACGATCAATTATCCTAATATCCTAAAGGTCAATTTTCCTAATGAACCAATGTAAAATAGTCCCATATACCAATTAACCTAATGCCCTAATGGCATAATGGCAAAATAGGCAATTGTTCAATTGGCCAAATGTCCAATTGGTCTAAAACCAACTGTCCAAATAGACTAATGGCCAATTTTCCCAACATACTAATACTAATGGCCCATTAGCTTAATGACTTAGTGGCCTAACAAAAAATTGTAATAATGGCCTATTGTCTAGTTGTACAATTGGAATAATGGCCAAATGGCCATTTGGACAAACATCCAATTGGATAATTGGCCGAAAAACGTAATGATCAATTATCCTAATGGCCTAAAGGTCAATTTTCCTAATGACCCAATGTCAAATTGTTCCATTTACCAATTCACCTAATGCCCTAATGGCATAATGGACTAACAAAAAATTGTTCAATTGGCCAAATGTCCAACTGGTCTAAAGACCCATTGTCCTAATGTCCTAATGAAAAATTTTCCGAACATACTAATAATAATGTCCAATTAGCTTAATGACTTACTGGCGTAACAAAAAATTCCAATAATGGCCTATTGTCTAGTTGTAAAATTTGAATAATGGCATAATGGCCTAATGACCATTTGGCCTAACATCCAATAGGATAATTGGCCTAATGAAATAATGATCAATTATCCTAATGGCCTCAAGGTCAATTTTCCGAATGAAAAAATGTAAAATTATCCCATTTACCAATTCACCTAATTCCATAATGGCTTAATGGCCTAACAACCAATTGTT
Organism: Viscum album; assembly: GCA_963277665.1. Taxonomy (NCBI): domain Eukaryota; kingdom Viridiplantae; phylum Streptophyta; class Magnoliopsida; order Santalales; family Viscaceae; genus Viscum; species Viscum album. The sequence continues at coordinate 1,278,818,496 of OY728142.1, read as the reverse complement.
CAATTGGTCAAATGTCCAATTGGTCTAAAGATCAATTATCCTAATGACCTAATGGCTAATTTTCTGAACATACTAATAGAAATGGCCAATTAGCTTAATGACTTAGTGGCCTAAAAAACAATTGGAATAATGTCCTATTTTCTAGTTCTACAATTTTAATAATAGCATAATGTCATAATGGTCATTTTTCCTAACATCCAATTGGACAATTGGCCTAATAGCGTAACGATCAATTATCCTAACGGCCTAAAGGTAAATTTTCCTAATTAACCTATGTCAAATTGTCCCAATAACCAATTCACCTAATTACCTAATGGCATAATATCCTAACAGCCAATTGTTCAATTGGACAAATGTCCAATTGTTCTAAAGACCAATTGTCCTAATGGCCTAATGGCCAATTTTCCAAACATTCTAATACTAATGGACAATTAGCTTAATGAATTAGTGGCCAAAAAAACAATTGGGATAATGGACTATTGTCTAGTTGTACAATTGGAATAATTTCATAATGGCCTAATGGCCATTTGGCCTAACATCCATTTGGACAATTGGCCTAACGGTGTAACGATCAATTATCCTAATGGCCTAAAGGTTAATTTTCTTAATGAACCAATGTAAAATTGTCACATTTACCAATTCACCTTATTACCTAATGGAATAATAGCCTAGAAGACAATTGTTCAATTGGCCTAATGTCCAATTGGTCTAAAGACCAATTGTCCTAATGGCCTAATGGACAACTTTCCAGGCATACTAATACTAATGGACAATTATATTAATTACTTAGTGGCCTAACAAACAATTGCAATAATGTCCTATTGTCTATTTATACAATTGGAATAATGGCATAATGGCCTAATGGCCATTTGGCCTATCATCCAATTGGACAATTAGCCTAACGATGTAATGATCAATTATCCTAATGGCCTAAAGGTCAATTTTCATAATGACCCAATGTAAAATTGTCTCATTTACAAATTCACTTAATGCCCTAATGGCATAATGGCCTAACATCCGATTGTTCAATTATCCAAATTTCCAATTGGTCTAAAGACCAATTGTCCTAATGGCCTAATGGTCAATTTTCAGAACATACTAATAATAATGGCCAATTAGCTTAATGACTTAGTTGCCTAAAAACAATAGGAATAATGTTCTACTGTCTAGTTGTACAATTGGAATAATGGCATAATGGCATAATGGCCCTTTGTCCTAACATCCAATTGGACAATTGGCCAACTGGACAATTTCCCTAATGAGTATCCTTTCTTATCCCAGCCCCCACCCACCAGAACAACCCACTCTATACCCCCCGGACAGCTCCCAACACCCCCCGGACAGAATGTCCATGAGTATCCTTTCTTATCCTAGCTCTAAAGACATATTCAACCACATCAATTAACTTGAAACTCACCTAAAGTGTGTACTTACTAAAAAAATTAAATTCGTCTTGATCATCACCAAGAAAAATAAATTTACCTTTTAAAACATAAATAAGAACCCCACTAATAAATAAAGAAAAAAACCTCATGAATATGATGCATCATGCGTGGTCATGACTGCTACCTCCACCCGGTGGGCTAGGGGCCTACAACCAATAAAAATTATCAGGATTTTCATAACAAAAATAATAGAAAGTAAATAAATAAATTCTGTATAAAACTATGTCATATGATCCTCTGCACCATCACCTGGATGCACATATTCTTGTAGTGTTCAAACCTCAGCAATCAATTGTGGATTTACCTCCTCGGAAACATGCATCCATGCATCAAAATCTGACAACAATTGTGTCATCTGAGAAACAAGAGGACCGACAACCACAGTGCATCATACTACAGAACAAGGAATCCATGTTCCATAGGTCAAGCTATATCCATTCCCATCTTGACCAATAATGTTATGGAAGATCTCATCCCTTCGCATGGGAATCTGTCACTGGTCCTCTAGCAGCTGTTCTTATTCAGCTTCAAATTGATCCTATGTAATATTTAAATATATATACATATATATGTTAATAAACAAATTTATGTAAGTATTGGTAATGAGTACAAACACTTACTATCATTGTTGTAACCTCTGGATCATTTTGATCATGAGTCCTCATCCACAACGACATTTTATCAGTCAGTGCACCTTGCTCTCGTAACTGTATACGAATAGAATATAAACACAAAACCATATTAATTAATAAAATAAATAATAAATAATAAATACCCTATGTCATATATGATACACGTGATGAGTCCCGAGCCTGTTAGGTGGTCCCTGCAATGTTCGATTCTCAGAATGGCATGCTGATACCTCCTACCTTCAATTAATTTAAATTTCAAAAAAATCACACATTATTGAAAATATATATACCAAAAAATATATACAAACCGCAACACCCTCAGTAGACCAATATGCAACTAAGTCATGCCACTGAGCTGGGAGAACACCTCTTGGGACTTTTTCCAGAATGTCTGGGGCACCCAAATTTGGTTCCCAGTGGTCCCTCTTGACTTTTCCTTTATAATATTTCAACATCTTACGGCATTTACTCATACACACGATTTGAAAATCATCGGGGAATAATATCAAATTATTCTATTTAAGAAATAAATCACATATGTTAGTGTGTTTTATATATAGGGAAGAAATTAAAATGGTCTTCTTACCTAAACGTCCCTCTAAAGATGATCTAATGTGTCATGAGGTATAGAAGCCCAACCACGTGTGGTCAATGGAAATAAATGTGGGTCACGTATGATATGACTCAGCTGACGAATAAATTCAGGGGTATATATCCCCACAGGATGAAATATCTCATCAAAAGAAATATCAAACATCGTGTCAGAATTCCATGATAAAATGCCATGACCAGGGCCTCTCTTGTGAGAGGAAGAAGCGGTCGAGTCTGATCCAGTTGAAAAAAATTTATATATAATTTGACATATGTTATATATATATATATATGATTATCAATTTCATAAAAAATAAACACAATTACATTCAAACATACCTTAACCTTGAGATGTAGATGGCTCAGATTGATGATGTGGATCTACTACCTCTTCCCCTGACATGCCTGTAGTCATAAAAAACATTAGTAAGGGGACTATCCAAAGTTTCCAAATGATAAATTGGATTGTTTTTAAGAAAATAAAACTTATAAATTTGTTGATCAAACAAAAAAGGGATTGAATAATTAGTTGTAAATGGATTTTAAAAAATTAGAAAGTTAACAAAATAGATATAAAATTATGTACAAAACCAATCAATGCATAGCCAAATTTCATATTGAGTTAATAAAAATTCAAGAATCACATGAACCAAATTAATAATACCTCATTGTGAATATACACCGACAATAAATTGAAGACACCAAAAGAGAAATCACCTTAAATATTTATAAATGAATAAACATCCAAAAGTGAGGATTAAAACATACATGGAATTATAAAATGGTTAGATAATTTATGATATCCTAGGACATTCAATACTGAATAGCAGGAAAAAAATTATACCTTTCATTAAGCATGAAAATTGACCATTTCTCATTCAATGGCTGCTCTAAACCAATATATATCTTTTTCATGTTGAACTACGGTATGTTGATCAAGCTGTTGGGAAACAAAGGGAACAATTTTAAGTTCATCTTATTCAAATAAAAACACTCCTCATTGGGAAATTTTCACAACATCTTGCCAAGTTGGATTCGAATGCAAAGTAACGAAGAATACTTGTTTCTCTTGTGATGTCAAAATGAAAGGTTCATTATCAACTCATTCATTTCTATATAAAATATGGTTAAAATTCACCAATGGAAACTGATATTGATCATCTTTACATCCACTTACTGGATCAACCCAATTACACTTTAACAATATATACTTCAACCCGTGTGCGTATAAAACTTCAATGATGTCTATCAATTGACCATAGTAATAACCAGAATTGACTAATGGACAACCGATGTAACTTTTTTGTGTTTCTCATTTGTCGTCAACATCTTTAATGCAAAATCGAAAACCATTAGCATCTATTAATTTATAACGACGATCTGTTATAGATGGACCCTTAGCCAGTTGGATAAATTCTTCATTTGGCATGGGGTCCCCTAACTCCCTCATCTTATGAACCTACATAATTCATAGAATTCAATAATGATTTATGCAAAAATAAATTAGTATAATACTTCACTCATAATAAAAATCAATTTATATGTACAAAATCCTTGAACCAATCATGAAATGATTCATAATATGATTGTTGAATTTGATACTTAGTCGGACGATACATATCTTCTTTTATCTCATTAATGTGTTTCCTACAATTGAAAACTCTATGTTTAAATGATCAAATTATGTAAACGAAACATGTAAAAGTTAAACAATAAAAGTGATAATACACTTACTGCGTTAATGGTGCAACTGATGGAGTATTTAACAAGATATATCGATGCGCTTGTATCCAATCAATGTTGACCATATAAAATATGTTTCATTCTCCAACTAGACCATCATGAATCCGAGAGGGCTTATCTAATTTTGTTTCAACATCCATAAGATATTCTGCACAAAATTTAGTACACTCATCCATCAAATAACCATAGGCTATTGATGCCTCCAAACGAGCTCTGTTGCATACAAATTTTTTCAATGTACTCAAATATCGATAAATAGAATACATCCACTTGAATTTCACTAGACCAAGAGCCAATAATTCATCAGTTAAGTGCACTTTCAAGTGAACCATAACATCGAAAAATTAGGGGGGAAATAATTTCTCAAAGTGAGAAAGTATAAGTACAATTTGGTCCTACAAACATTTTAAATCACTCATTCATTGATTTCTTAAAAAAATCTATCCAAAAAAATTACTCATATCAATCAACGAATGAACAACATTGGGGGATAAAAAATCACAAATTGCGATTAGAATCAACTGCTGATATAGTATGTTATTGTCAATACTTTTCAACCCTTTCAATTTCTTTCTCGTCAGATTCACACACATTGAAATATTAGAAGAGTGTCCATCAGGAACCTTGAGTATCTTCAAAATTGAAAGAAATGTCTTTTTCTCCTTTGTAGTCATCGTATACTATGTAGCAGGCACATATTCCTTGTTTCCCTCAGCTAACTGTAAATGTAACTATTTCCTTAAACCCATTTATTCCAAATCACGATGTGCATTAACATGGTCCTTTGATTTTCAATTGACACCTAAAATCATCCACAATATATTATCACAAAAAAAATCAATGTGCATGACATCCAAGTTATGCCTTAGCATGTGAGTTTTCCAATAGACAATACTATAAAAAATACATTTCTTTTTCCAATTGTGATTGTGATGCCTACCCGTAGTACGAATATTACGTAATGGATGAAGCACCAAATTCTGAATTTCATATGCTGTGTGGATGTTTTCTTCCTCAATCTGTGGTAAGATTTCGGCTCCTGTCATAATCTTTGGTGCTGTTCTAAACTCTCTAGAACCATAAATGACACTCTTTCCTTTCTGAACCTCCACTGAGGGGTGAGAAAACGTTTGTGACCCATGTATGCCCATTTTTTGGAATGTTTAACCCATACATATTTTTTACTTTTATTGCAACAAGGGAAAGAAAATTCCTCTTTCGTACTTCATCCTGATAAATTTTTATAAGATGGGAATTCATTGATTGTACAAAATAAAGTATCATGTAGTTTGAACCTTTCATTCATTTCACAGTCATAAGTCATCACAACATCACCCCAAAATTCATTAAACTCATCAATCAATGGCTGAAGGTAAACATAAGTATTATCCTCTGGACTTCTAGGTCTATCAATAAGAGTGGAAAGTAATATAAATTGTTGTTTCATACAAAGCCATAAATGAATATTATAAAGAACCAACACCACTGTCCGTGTTCTATGAGTTTCACCAACCATAGACTTGAATGGATTGAAACCATCTGCTTCCAACCCCAATCAGACATTACGAACATCTTTAGTAATGTCAGGATGTCTCTTATCAAAATCCTTCCATGCATGAGAGTCTGCAAGGTGGGTTAACATATCACTTTCATTAATTCTTTCTTCATGCGATCTCATTAAATTAGAAACTTTAGATGTCATAAAAAATCTTTTCAAACTCGAATTAAGGTGAAAGTAACGCATTTTCTAATGGTAATCAGTTTCCCCTATATCGTAATATGACTTTGATGTGTCTGATTTACCCTATTCTCTTTCCACCTAGAAGTGCCACAAACCGTACAAATATCCAAATGGGCAGTTTCTTTTCTAAACAACATACAGTTGTTTGCACAAGCATCTATGGTCTCATATGTAAAACCTAAGTTCTCTATCAACTTATGAGCATGGTAATAAAACTTCAGAATCTTAGAGTCGATAAGAAGAACCTTTTTCAATAACACCAACAACAGGTTGATGATGTGTCTGAACACTAATTCAAAGTCTTCAAATGATAAAACTCCACAATAAATGACCATTTATTGTAATAAGTACATCCAAGATATAATTATGTTTTTGCATCATCAAGTGCTTCATAAAACCTCCTCGAATCATGATCTTCACCAGAGAGAAGATTTTTCTCATCGGTCTCAAGATTCTGGATTTCAATGCCTTCAAGATCAAACCCACGTACCATTTTTGTAAGCATTTAATTCATTGGATCATTCATCCTTGCATCAAAATCCATGTGAACTACATCCGTATTTTGACAGTGAATATATTATTCTCCATGATGATTCCAACTCTTATAATTTTTCAGAAACCCATTAAAGAATAGGTGCTCCCTCATAGTATCTCATGTGAATTGATATATTTTAGCACATTTTCTACATGGAAAACTAATATAGTCACTTTAAAATCCTCCATTGAACTCAATAAAGTGCATAATGCCATTAAAATATTCTCTAAATGTTCGATTAGGAAGATCAATCCAACTCTTATCCATAATAATATCTGTATAAAAAAATTTACAGAAAACTTATTACATACATTTTTCATATCAAATATATTTAAAATAAATACTAGCCAATTTCTTGTGGACTATTGATAAAATAATCAAATTATATCTCTGAATAATAAACAAGAGAATATATAATGGAATGTAAGTGAATGACCATGTCATCGTCATCATTTGGTATGGTAAATCTAATTATGATTCTATGTTCAAGAGTCTCTAATAATATTTTGATCAAATAGTTAATACTTTACGCAATAATATGTAAAGTCTTCTCAAACCTCAAGTAATGTGTGAAGTCTCTCATACACACACTCTAAAGATACATTGTTTCATATGTATAGAATCCCGTATACACAGAAACTTCCATTTCCACAATTTTTATTCAAAGAAAGTATTCATATAATCTTCATGCATGACAAATTTGTGTTGTAAATTGCTCAAAATCAAAAATATTAAATGAAAATTAGGTCATACATGATGGCCCAATAAATATGAAAGAGAGTGGTGTCGAAGGCGGTATTGCGAGGGAGAGGAGAGTCAATGGTGGGGAGGTGCGGTGATGGAGGGGACGAGCGGCGGTGGCAGCGGCGAGCCAAAGGAGGAGGTGGTGAGTTGGTGGCAGTGCTGCGAGGGTGGGACGACGAGGGAGGGGACGAAGGACAGTTGAGAGATAGAGCAGATGGGCGGCAGTGGCGAGGGGAAGGGCATCGACTGTGTGGGGAGGGAGGGGACCAGGCAGTGGTTGTGCAGCAAGGGAGGGGACAGTGAGGGAGGGGATGGGCAGCGGCGGTGCGACGAGGGATGGAACAAAGAGGGAGGGGATGAGAGATGGTTGGGAGCTAGAGTAAAGGTCAGTGAGAGGATGGGGGACTGGCGGTGAGGGAAAAAGGGCATGGTACAGGCATAACGGAGCGGAGGGCGGAGTGGGGATGGGGGACGGGGGAAGCAGGGAGCCGGAGCAGAGCGGAGGGCAGGCAGCGAGGGGACAAGGGAGCCGAAGTGGAGGGCAGCGAGGGGACGGGGGACACGGGGAGCCAGAGCAAAGAAGAGGGTGGGTGGCGAGGGGATGGTGGAGCCGGAGTGGAGGGCGGTGAGGGGACGGGGGACACGGGGTGTCGAAACGAAGGGCGGAGGGCGGGGAGGGGATGGGGGAAACAGGGAGCTGGAGTGGAGGGTGGAGGGCGGTGAGGGCAGAGGTGTGAGGGGATGGGGGACATGGGGATCCAGAGAAGAGGGCGGAGGGTGGAGAGGGGACGAGGGACAGGAGAAGCCAAAGGGGAGGGTGGAGGGCGGCGAGGGGATGGGGGTCACGGGGAGCCGGAGGGGAGGGAAAAGGGTGGTGAGGGGACAAGGGATGGGGGATGGGCAGCAGCGAGGGGACGGGGGGGGGGGGGGTTGAAGGGGTTTTTTTAAAGCCCAGTGACCACCTTTGGCAGTTGCTATAGGATACCAATAGGGACCGCCAAAGGCGGTCTCCCATGTTAGGGGGATTCAAAACCTATTTCTCTAGTAGTGTATGGGTTATGATTGATTGTTGATGATTAGACACTATTAAGACTTATGTCTTTTTTATGAAAAAACCTTATTCCATGACTCATGATTAATGATCCCTAATTCAATATGACTTTTATAATTTATGATCATGTAATCATACTCATATTCTGTTTGTATGATCACTAATAATCATTTAAGCATACCAAAATTCTAATATATGATTACTTATAAATAATTCAATGTATTCAACAAATTCTCCCACATGTATGAAAAATCCTAAATGATTCCATGATATATTTATAAAAAATTTAAATATTGATATATGAACATTATAATCTTTCAATTGGATTAGAGTTAATGAATATGATTAACTTATTTATTAATTATATGAATATAGTCAATATAGGATATTTTTTATGTCAATAAAATTCTATTAGTTTACCTAAAATGAATAATAGGATCATTTATTATTTAGAAAGAATATTTTTAAAATACATTTTATATGATACAAATTATTTATAAAGAAGCATATTAATTATTATAAATTATGATTGATATTAATTATTTTTTAACACCAATGTAGTTGGTAAAAGGTTTGAAATAAGAATATTTGAAAATTTAATTTGCTAATAAAAATAGTCTTTCATTATATTCTATGATTTTATTAAAAAATAGAATTTATAAATTTTAGAATTTGAATAAAATAAAAAATAACTTTATTTTGAATTCCGAATATAAAAATTGTCTTATTGTGAATCTTTAAGATTTTTCTAAAAAAATATTATTATTACTAAAAAACATTTTTCAAAAACCATGTAATTTGTATGGATTTACTATTATATAATAATGACCTAGATGTTCAAAATATATTTTAATTAATAATATATTAATTTTAGGAATAAAATTATTCATTTTAATATATTATTTTAACATAGAAAACCCATGGTACAAATTTTTATAACTAACTAAAATGTTAAATTAATATAAAAAATGGTTTCCAGTCTTTTCATTGAATGCTGTATTTCTCAAGTGATATTTGATTTTATATTTCCTTATATAACAGATCTCAATTATTATTTTTATAATAATTAAATTTATTTTATTAAAATAAGTACCCAAGATAATTTTAGCACATATAAATATTTATAGCTTAAAAATGTTATTTCTCTAAAAACTACTTTTACAAAATAAAGTGTATTTATTTTAAGATTAACTATTCACACCTTTATAATTTTTTTAATAAAATTATTTTTATATTTTTAATTATATGAGTCAAATTAGTTACAAATTTCAGAATTAATCTTTATCATTAAAATTAATTCGTAAATATTAAAAAATTAATTACCAAGGTAAAAGTAAATTTGGGTAAAAGGAAAAAAAGTTAATATAAATCCATAAAACGCCAAATTTTTTATAAAGAGTAGTTTTTCAGGTGATTTTAGACCCAAACTCCTTAGAATATATTTTTTCCATTTTTTCATTTTTACTTGAATTATAACCTTACATTATTGAAAATGCAAGGGTTACTCCCAAAACTACCCTCACTAGTGCAGAAAACATTTTTTACGTCGGTTATTTTTAATTTTTTACATCGGTTTCTAGCCGACGTTAATATGTGGGACATTATAAATAAGGTTTTTAACGTCGGTTATTTAAAAACCGACGTCAAAAAACATAAAATCGCGATGTTTATCACGTCGGTTATCGAAGAACCGACGTCATAAACTGGGGTTAGGGTGGTTTATCACGTCTGTTCTATAAGAACCGACGTGATAAACCGGGCTGAGCGTGGTTTATCACGTCGGTTCATATAAAACCGACGTGAAAAACTGGGGGAGGGGGGTTTATCACGTCGGTTATTGACTAACCGACGTGATAAACCGGTGGGAGGGGCTTTATCACGTCGGTTAGTCAATAACCGACGTGATAAACCCTTGTGTAGGCCGTTTAGCACGTCCGTTATTCAATAACTGACGTGCTAAACCATTCTCGAGGCCCTTTATCACGTCGGTTATTAAATAACCGACGTGATAAACCATTCTCCAGGCCTTTTATCGCGTCGGTTATTAAATAACCGACGTGATAAACTATTTTCCAGGCATTTTATCACGTCGGTTATTAAATAACCGACGTGATAAACCCAATTTTTTTTAAACAGAATGCAGTGATCTTCTCTCCACCAGAATCAACCAGAAAATAAATCAACAAATCATACCACAAAAACAGAAGTACATCAAAAATAAGAATGTAAATAGATAACATATAAAACTTACCCACTAGACAGAATCCACCCTCATTTATACCCCATGGACAGCCCTCCCCCACCCCGTTGGAGTCCTCACCCTCATGTATACCCCCTGGACAGCCCTCCCCCACCCCGTTGGAGCCCTCACCCTCATGTATACCCCCAGGACAGCCCTCCCCCACCCCATTAGTGCTCCCACCCTCATGTATACCCCTTGGACAACCCTCCCCCACCCCATTGGAGCCCCCACCACACTCCTGGACTGCCCCCCGACCCCCGGGCACCCCCAAACACCCCTCGACAACCCCCCACTCGCCTGAAAAGCACCTCCTCACCCCCTCACCCCACTTGGCAGCCCCCACCACACCCCTGGACAACCCCCCACCCCTGGACAGCACTCCCACACCCCTGGACCGGCTTCCCACACCCCTGGACATCCCTGCCACCCCTCCCCCACAGACCCAAATCCATACCAGAAGAACCATCAAAAGTAGACCAAAACAAGAAGTAGAGCAAAATTAAACATTCACTTATATAACATTCAAAACTTACACTGTCAACTTCAAAAAAAAACTAAATCAAACCTAAACAACTACCAAATAGACAATTAAAACGACAATATTCAAAATTAAATTTTACATTACAAACAACTAAAATTCAATCAAACCTGTAAAATAATTTGACCACTCCACTTGTACATGTTTGATGTCTTCAGCAGTATAGGGTTGAGGGTCATAAAAAAGCTACAAATGAAAAAGAAGATAGTTTACGTGTATAATGAATAAATCAAATTGAAATATGATGGCAAAGTTTAAGAGGAAATCGTACCAGGTCAAAATTCACAATTGTCCCAGTTGTTATTATTTCATACATAAATCTTAACATATAATATCCGCATTCGATGAGGCCTTGTTGTTCATGACAATTCTGTTTTGAATGAGTGTAAATTCAATATATTATTTTTATGTAATAAATCAAAAAGTAAAAATTATAAATGTAAATTTACCTTCACCTTTACATATTTGATCTTTGAATTTCTTTTCTTTGTGTTTTTTCAAAAGTAGGCCCATGCACTGTTAGAAAAATAATACGAATGGGGTAAATTTAAAATTTATTATAATATATAAAACTATTGAGAAATTGAAACTTACTTTTCCAATATATTCTTAAAACTTGCCCGCACATCACCATGAACAGAGCATATCCAATAAAGAGCTTTCTCCCTTGGGCAAAAAATCCCTAACATCCAATGATTACTGATAAAAGGAATTTTAATGTTAGTGGTTTTTTATGTTAAAAGATAATTAACTATTCCAGAGAAATGTGTTTCATACCTCTCACAAAAAGGCATCATCCAACATTGTTGGATTATATTCTTTTCAAATCTTTCAGCAATATAAACCATTCTTTGTTCCTCAGTCAATGCACATGCTTCAAGAGAAATCAATTGCAGGTCCATGAATCCATATACTTCTGTCAGTTCATTCCTCTCACAAATTTTATAAAGATACCTAATACAAAACATATATAAGTATACATTTTTAATAAATATAACGCAGGGAAAAGGTGTTAAGACTTACATGGAAAAAATTTGCACCACGTTGATGCCCAACTTATCTCCAGTAACAAGCTCCATGATATCAGATTTTGTAATCCCCACAGTTATTTCACATCCACAAACATGAGATTCCATTGGAAACTCATAAAAACCCAACAACAAATGTGAATATCTTGACAATCTGTCAAGACCATTGGAATCTGTATCTGATGTCATAGCATGTTGTCTTTGTTGTTGTCTATACAGTATTTATTTACCTTTGAAGTATTCCTGTGAAAAAAATTTGAGAATTATAGTAGTTTTCAAATTATAAAACAACTTTAATAAAAAAATAAAATAAAAGATATAACATTCATAACTCTATGGTAATGAGTCGAAGAAGTCTGGATGGACAAACTAAAAAATGGCCGATACTCTGTCCAACTGTCGCCACCTCATCTGTAGGTATTGGTACCCTAGCTGATCTATCTATAATATCCTGTACAGTGACCCTCTTATTCTCTACCTCTAATTGTTGATGATGAACTGTATCTCCTATACAATATACCAACCCGTATGCTACTATATGATGTTGAGAATCATCAACATACAACTCGCAATATGTAGGAAGCTGCGGCAGAGGCGTAGGATAAAAAATGGGGTCCGCAGGCTGAGGTGGGGGAGTGGGAGCTACTGGCGGAGGTGGAGGATAAATAATGGGGTCTGCAGGGGGAGGTGGAGGAGTGGGAGCTGCAGTCTGAAATTGTCTTTGCATTTATGCAAACATAGATTGCACCGAATCTCTAATCTTGTCTTCCATCGTCGCATTAATATTTTGAACTTCACCCTCCAAGGATTCTATTTTTTTTATAAACCCCCTCAATGTTAGAAGTTGAAGAACGTGGAAACACTTTTCTTACCGATACACATGTCGGATATCCTCTTACACGACCAGGATGTTCGGGCCTTCCCAATGCTGCAAATAAAATATCTTCCCTCCCAGTAGCTGTAAATGTTCCCTCTGAACTTTGCTCCTCAAGAGAGTCCTGTATTAATTAATTGAACATTTCTATAATTATTGAAACTTATATGAAGAAAAAAGTTAACTTAAATAAATTAAATAGATATCTTACAATCCTCTCAGCTACGATTCTCGATTCTTCCGAAAGATATTGCCCTTTTTTTCCCTTCCGAGCTCTCTTCCATTTTTCATGTCTAGATGGAGGGGATGGAGGGGCCACCTCTCCAGAGCTTTAAGACTCAGCTCTTAGTTGTTGAAATTTTTCCGCTATCATTTTTTCTTCCAATAATGTATACCCTCCCCGAGATAAACTATGAGGGTATACATATTTAGATTGGATCTCCTGATGAGCTTTCCTTGTTTGCTATAATTTAATAATAAGAAATCATTAACAAAACATTAATAAAATCATTTATATAAGAAAGTATATAAAAGTTTACATTGCCCTTACCAGAAATGACTCTTTTTTTCCACTTTAAAAAAACTGTCTCCATGTGTCTTCATCTATAAAAGGATATATACGACATGGATTGTCATGACTCCTATGACCATAAATTAAATCAGATGTGAGGGTTGATTTGAAATCCCTCCATCTCCTGGCATCCAACGATAATCATTTCTTCCTGACTCCTCCAGTGTCAGGAATATCAAATGTCATCTGATAAAGAAGAGGTTAAACATATTATATATACCAGAAACATTAAAAGAATGGTCAAACAATGACAAAAGATCTTACCAAAATCGTCTCCCACAACGGAGAGATAACCGCTTTATCCACACCTCTCCAATCATCATACAGAATGCTTACTTTGGTCTTAGCCTGAGTTGCAACAAAACTCTTAAAATCTTTGGCATTCGGACCTCTAGGAATATCATCATCATCAAACTCAACTACTATCCTCTGATCCTGCGTACGGGAAAGTGATAATTTTGGTAAACGTGTGCAACCACATTTACCAACCTTTGAACTCTTTTTCGTAATAGGAGCATGTGAATGTTCATCCCCAGAGGTATGACCAGCAATATGCTCCTCCCCAGAATCATGTGGTTGATCATCTGAATGATCTGTCATTATCCTTCAAATCAAAAAAACAAACGTCAGTTCACAAATATAAAAATTCAAATATTTTAATACTACTGTAATCAGAAAATAGAAAAGTGTACTGGGTTACATAATAGTAAACATTGGTAATATGGTAAGCATGTTAAACAATGGTAAAGATGGAAAAGATGGTCAAGATGGTCAAAATGGTCAAGATGGTAAAAAATGGAAAAAATGGTAAACCTGGTAAACATTGTAAACATGGTAAAGTAATTGTCATTGAAAAAAAATAAGCATTTTAAAAATCATGTAATGGTTATAAACTGTTGGGTCGTAGAGCATTTCCTTCTGTCTGGGTTCCACCGGCTGACCGGTGGTCATCCACCGGTTGGCCGGTGTCACCAGGCAGTGGGCAAGCCTACGGCCTGGGTCCTCCGGCTGGCCGGTGGGCAAGAACCGGTTGGCCGGTGCCCATACCGGCTGGCTGGTGCGCTAACACCGGCGGAACGGTGGCTCCGGCAGAAAGCAATGCTTCTGCCAGAGACCACCGGCTGGCCGGTGGTCATCCACCGGTTGGCCGGTGTCACCAGGCAGTGGGCAAGCCTACTGCCTTGCCCTCCGGCTGGACGGTGGGCAAGAACCGGTTGGCCGGTGCCCATACCGGCGAGCCGATGCGCTAACACCGGCTGACCGGTGGCTCTGGCAGAAAGAAATGCTTCTGCCAGAGACCACCGGCTGGCCGGTGGGAGTCCACCAGTTGGCCGGTAGACTCAGAGAGTCAATATCATCCTTCTTGGGCCAACTCTTGGGCAACCTTTTTCCTAGCATCAAAACACTTGAAAACAAGTTAGAACACGATGAGAGTGATTGTGATCATTAAAATCCAAGAGAGAGGGGTACAACAATAAACATGATAAAGTAAACTAAACAAACTTAAAACAAACAATAACATATACTTTTTTTATTTTAAAACATGTTTTAATAAATAAAAAACTTACAATATCTAACATTTATGGAAAAAATAAATGTAAACAAGAAATAAACATATGTTACTTGTAATTTTAGGAATGTACAGATGGATTGTTTTCCCAAATTCTTTCGTCGTGATCGTTCCTTATGGCACAAACTATGTCTTCAACATGATCGTCATTATGTTCTGTTAATATTTCCATTGAAGTAGGGATCTCACATAAATCAGCATATTCATCAAGTTCATCCTCACCAACATATTGTTTTTTTCGTTGTAAAACAACAGCCCACTTCATATCTGATTGATCTACTACATAAAAAATTTGTTTTGCATGTGTTGCCATTATAAAAGAATCAGCTGTGTCTTCCAATCTATTCAGATTAACAAGTGTCATTCCAAATTAATCGTGTCTGACACTGTTGTTACCGTTAAACCATTTACAGTTAAAAACGGGAACTTTAATTTTAAAGTAATCAACCTCCCATATGTCTTCAATCACTCCATAATATGCATTTGATGCAGAAATTGGGTTTTTGTCCTTAGCACTCGAAAAATGCATTGCTTCTGCAAACACCAATACACCACTATTCTGAACCGCACTTCTATTGTCCTGAGCTTTTGTATGAAATGTATAACCATTAATGTCATAACCAGACCACGTTATCACATTTAAACATGGACCACCCACTATCCATTTTAATGTCTCTGATACATCTGATCTACCAAGCAAAGTCTTTTTAATCCATGACAAAAAAGTTTTATTGTGCTCATTCACAATCCACATTTCTTTCTTCTTTGGATGACATTGTTTCAACTCATTAATGTGCAATGTGATATATGGTTGAGCATCAGCTATGTTCTTCAAGATGTATGATTCTAACTTCTTCATTTATTCAGCTGACAATGATTTGACTTTCAAGCCACGAATCCCCTTTCCCTCATTATTAACTCGTTCATGGCGAGATCGAGGCAAACCTATGTGTTGCGCCGCAGCCAAGTAGCTCGTACAAAACTCTTCTACCTCCTCATAAATATACTTTTCAATAATGGAGGCTTCAGGTCGATATAGATTTTTAACATACCTCTTTAATATTTTCATATACCTTTCAAAAGGATACATCCAACGAAGATATACAGGTCCACAAAGATTTATTTCTCGAACCAGATGAATCATTAAATGCACCATTATATCAAAAAAAGTTGGAGGAAAATACATTTCCAATTGACAAAGTATTAAAATTGCATACTTTTCCAAAATGTTCAAAGCATTCACATCAATCGCCTTGTTAAAAATTGAATTGAAAAAATAACACAACTTCATTATAGTCTTTCTGACACGAATGGGCAATATTCCACGCAATGCAACTGGTAGAATTTGTTGCATCATGACGTGACAATCATGTGATTTCATACCTATCAACTTCAAGTCCTTCATTGAGACAAAATTTTTTACATTAGAAGAATAACCTTGAGGCACTTTGGTATCATGAAGACACTGACAGAAGCTAATTTTCTCCCTCTTCGATAATGTTTGACAAGCCGGGGGAAGAAATGTTCGTCTTCCATTAGGAGTGGGAGATAACTCCAAACGTATTCCCATTGATAGTAAGTCTAATCTTTCATTCAACCCATCTTTAGTCTTTCCTTTAATATCTAACAATGTTCCAATCAAAGAATCACAGATATTCTTCTCCACGTGCATGACATCAATATTATGTTTAACTTCATGATACCTCCAATATGGTAGCTCAAAAAATATTGACCTTTTCTTCCAAATATGTCTATCATTACCAGATTTCTGTGTCTTTCCCAATGTCACGTCAAGGTTTTTCACCCTCTCAAAATATTGATCATGGGATAAAGGTTTTGGAGCAGTATCAAATTCTTGTGATCCATTAAATATCTTTTTTAGTATTCTATAAGGGTGTTCCATAGGCAAAAACTTTTGATGACCCATGTACACTGTTTTCCTCCCATGATGCAATTGACAATAGGACGTCTGTTGTTCACAAATTGGACATTCTTTATGCCCTTTAACACTGTATCCAGACAAATTTCCATACGCTGGGAAGTCATTTATAGTGAACAGAAGCACTGCATGCAGTTGAAAATATTCCATTGTATAAGAATCATACACCCTAATACCATTATCCCATAACAGTTTCAAATCATCAATCAACGGTGACAAGTAAACATCAATATCATTACCGGGTTGCTTTGGACCAGAGATCATTGTACTCAAAATGACATATTTGTGCTTCATACAAACTTCAGGAGAGAGGTTGTAAATTACCAATAAAACAGGCCATGAACTATGTGTGCTACTGAGTGTTCGGTATGGATTCATTCCATCTGTGCACAACCCTAGTCTGAGATTTCTTATTTCATTTCCAAATGTAGAATACTGCGCATCAATTTTCTTCCATTGTGGACAATCAGCTGGATGATGTATTTTTCCATCGCATACCCGCTCTTCAGCATTCCATCTTAACCTTTTTTCATCATGTGAATTAGCAAATAAATGTTTGAAACGATTAATTATAGGAAGATACCAAAATACCTTTGAAGGGAGCTTTGTAATATCTACATCACCCTGTGATTTTTCTTTCACCTTATACCGTGATGTCCCACATTTTGGACACTCTGACATAAATTCATATTCCTTCCTATATATAATGCAGTCATTCAGACTGGCATGCATTTTCTTGTATCCCAATCCCATCGGGCATAATATTTTCTTGGCTTTGTAATGTGAATCTGGAAGATCGTTATCTTTTGGAAGAATGTCTTTCATCAATTGTAGCAGCTCTGTAAAACTTTTGTCACTCCATCCATGCTTCGCCTTTAGGTTAATCAATCTTAACACCGCCGACAGAACCGTAAAATCTGTACAACTGGGATATAATGGTTTTTCAGCATCACCATATAGACGTGCAACTGTCGGTTCTATCTCAATTTGTTCTGCTACAATATCGCGAATCATTTCTTCAATTCCATCGGAGTTACCATCTTGCGAATCATCATCATCAGTGAAATTCCGTCCAGTTTCACCATTCCAAATCCAAGGGCTGTAACTCGGATTAAAACCATGACATATCAGATGATCTCTTATCTCTCTACTTTTCAACTTCTTCATATTCAAACATTTCAGGCATGGACAGAAAAAAATGTCACTACTTGGAACATTTCGTTTTGCAAATTCCAAAAAGGCATCAACACCTTCCTCAAATTCATTGCTCATTCGATGTGCCGTAATCCAACTTCGACTCATTATTACCTATAACAAATATCAAAAATATATATATTTTTAAGATAAGACAAAACATGTTTATATGAAAAAAATCATAATTTGAATGTAAAACAATTTAAAATATAAAACAAATCTTGAAAGTAGTAGTAGTTTTCATAAGTACCCAACACCAAATAGCTATACATCGTAAGTGTCATGTTAAAAATATGAATATAGACCATTTGTTTTATGTTTAATTATATTGTCATATTATCTGATCATTCTGATTATATATTAGAATTATTATATCCTTTTGATCCGATATATAATCTAAGGACATTAATATTTCTTTAGAAAAAGTAATTTTAATATCATAGTAATGTAAAAAAAGTATATGTCGAACTATATATATGTAATACCAATAAAAAAATACATATGTGTTTGGCCTGGGTTTCACACATAAATCAACTCATCTCACAGATTAAATTTTTGAATCATCCTACATAATACTTATTTTTATAACTTAGGGAATGAAAATAATAATGTTGCTGGAAGAATGGAACGTTACAGTACCACCCATTATTTTTCAGATTTTGCTGAAGCTAATCCACAATGTTTTAATAATCATTTGCGAGTTGAATGTTGCGAGTTTAATGAACATAATAACCATTTGCAATAAAAAAATTCCATGAGATTCAAAAACGAACGAAAAGAACATCAAGAATCAAAACAAAAACGAACGAAATAAATTCGTGGAAGGCTTACTTGAATGTCGCGAGTTGAGATGATAGATCCGAGTGAAGAAGATAAACAATGAATCCAAAATGAGTGTAATGCAGGCGATCGACGAGCCGATTAGAGTTTACCGCGCGAGAGAGAGACGAGCCGGCGACTGTCAATCGAAAAATTCGTAAATGACAGAATGCGGGTTTTAATTTTTTTAAATTCTTTATAACGTCGGTTATTATATAACCGACGTTATAAACTATTTTTAAGCTTTTTTATGTCGGTTATTTTATAACCGATGTTATAAACCCCAGGGTGCTTTGGTTTTTTACCTCGGTTATTTGATAACCGACGTAAAAAACACGTAGATATCGGGTTTTTTTACGTCAGTTTCCAAATAACCGACGTAAAAAAACCCGATATCTACGCGTTTTTTATGTCGGTTATCCAATAACCGACGTAAAAAACCAAAGCACCCGGGGGTTTGTTACGTCGGTTATGTTCTAACCGACGTAAAAAACACCGCGCTTTGGTTTTTTACGTCGGTTATTTGATAACCGACCTAAAAACCGCGGTTTTTTTACGTCGGTTACAAAATAACCGACGTCAAAAACCCCCGCGCATTGATTTGTTACGTCGGTTATCAAATAACCGACGTAAAAACCCAACAGGCGCGATTCGTAACATCAGTTATTAAAATAACCGACGTGAAAAATCTACTCGCCGCATTGTTACGTCGGTTATATATAACCGACGTAAAAAATGGTGACGTAAAAAACGATTTCTGCACTAGTTCCTTCTCCTCAATTAAAAATGGATAACATCTCCCCCACATTAAGACTCACTAATCCTTCAAATTTAATATTTAAAATATGATATTTTTATCCTATTAGGACCTCATCACATGTAAAAAATTACCATGTAACCATTAGTTATGAAAAGGCCTTCACATTCTCAGATACTTCCCTAGAAAATCCAAGTCCCCGATGAGAGTATTATCAACTACTTTTTTTCTCTTGTTAATTATATTATTTAAAATATATTATATAAAAATTAAGTTTAATATATTATTATCATTAATATACTATAATGCTAAAATATTAGTCATGTTATTATTTTTTACTCATATATGCCATCCATTAAGAAAAAACAAAATCGTCGTTCGTCTGTCGTGTAGACTACCGCCTCTACAACGTAACATATTTTGATTTCATTCACCACCATAAAATTATGAATCTACATATGGAACTAAAGGTTAAATAAATTGTATTTGTTATCATTAATATTTTATTATAACAAATTAGTGAACCTTTTAATGATATTACCAATAAATTATATTCGTTAATTCAATCATTTAAAATGAGCGAACTAAGAAGAAAATGATAACTTTTTTCTAAGTAATAACATTATATAAATTATATTATCTCTATAATTATTTAAATGTATGATATATCACACTAATATATAATAATTAATTTCATTATTCTTCTATTATAATTATATTGAAACTAAACCATCTTATAACCATCTATTAGTTAAGGTAGGTTCATGTATTGTTCAGTTTACCCAACAACTTGAAAAATAATATAAATTTATATAATAGATGACTCTAAGAAACTATTTAATAGTATAATATTATTTTAATTTGTAAATAATGATTTATTTGGTTCTGGTGATGTTATATCAACATTTAATTCTTTAATTGGGAATATACCCTTCATTTGTTAATAACAACTGAAACATGCTTATTAACGATTTCATCTTCAATTATAAAGGATAAAATGATCATGAATGGAATTTGAAAAATATTTAATTATTATAAATTATCAATAATATTAAATTTAATGAATTATTAGTGATTTAATTTTTAATAACATTGAATACAATTATAACTATTATGAAAATAGTACAAATGATTGAGACCGTAAAACCATGATGTGAAAAATCATAAGAATTATTGTAGGGAATGACTATTAATAAAAATTATGATTAATAATGGCTATGATTAAAGATATTAATTAAGTGATTATGATATAAATATTTTTATATAAGAGGTTAATGTAAATTAATGAATGTTAGGAAAATAGGTAAGGGTTTTGTCTCAAATTACTCTCTTTGGGGCATGTTTTTTATTAGGCTCCAAATTTAATTTATGGGGTAAATAATACATAATTGAGGTATCATATAAATAATTATTTATCAATAATGGTAATTTAATTTCAATTGAAAAATATACCTTTCTTGGGATTTTGATTCAAATGTTTCTAAAATAGTAAGTTTTTTCTTGGTCTTAATATTGATTCTTTGAGACATAATACATTTTGTGCACCATGTATTCATTATATGGTTTATTTAATACCCATATTTATATATTATTAAAAAAATCATTTTATTTACTTGGATTTACTAGGAAATTAATTTTCTCTTATTCAAGAAGATATTGATTCAGTTTTTTCCCCAGTAGTAAGCATTTTTGTTAACTTGAATTTCATTTATTATGTTGCGATCAATCACATGAATATATTTTATATATGTTAGGCTAATTATTACCTTGATTGTGTTATGTGGTATTTAATCATTATTATATATAGATATAGAATCCCATAACTAAAACACTTTAAAAAATATTTCCCATTTATTGGGATATGTTCTTTTGAAACAATCCACTTTCTTTCTACTGATGGATTATGATGACGTTATTATAGTAGTGACTTAGTTGTATTCTCACTATTCAATATAGTATGGACATAACATTTTATATTAATAATATTTTATGATTTTCACCTAGAATATATAATAATATATTCACATGGGGAAAATTATTGGCATACAATATATTGTTATTCCAATACATATAATTATGGGCATGTTGACTATGTATTTTTTGACTATCCACCTTGTTTCCCAAGATGGGTTTTAATTATGTTATCAATTTATTAGCATGGAAAAATCTATTGGAATTATTTATGATTAATATATCTAAACACACATTTATGATGCATTTATAATTTTTATTCCTTATTATAGGGATATGCATGTTTTTTTTCAAACAATGGTTCCTAAGAGAATGGTTTGAAAAGTCATGTTGACACTTATGGTGAATTCACTCGACCTAATATAGGGACATGTAGATATCACAATTATATATCCTTTTTTTTGTATATATAGGTATCATGAATAAAACATGTTTTGGTATTATGTGTATACGTTCCCAATTCATCAAGATGAATTTGATGCGATCATGAAAACAAGTAATGTATCCTAGAACAAGTCTTTGACAACATCTATATGATGTCCTAAATTATACATACCATAATTATATGATTCATATTATTTATATCCATGTATTAATTTATTATCATGGATATATAATTCACATAGTTTCATGTTGATTATGTATTCAAGATATTTTCATATTCCTTCCATAATAATTATTCCATGTTTATGGCTTGATTGATTAATTTATATGTTTCCCTATTATAAAATTCCTCTCACCCCATATTATGTTTACACTTTTCTAGGTAATAAGGAAAATTATTACACATAATATGTTTATAAGGATATCACATGTGGAATAATTTTTTGGTGATGTTGAAAAAAATATTGATTAAGAAGTTTCATATATATAATGTATCAAATGTGCATTAGTTGAGAAAGGAATTAGATTTACTAGTTTATGATGTGTCATAATTCTCAAAATATATGAACATGAAAAGATACTATAGATGTAAGTGATTCGATAATAACTATTGATTTTGTAATTATAGATGTTTATATCCTGGCTTCTATAGTTGGTATCAATGAAAGTATGTAAATTATGTGTTTATGGCACAGAATTTGGGAGCACATGTCCAGGGCGCCAAAGTTGGTATCAATGGAAATGTTTAGATATCTTTAGAAATTAGGATTTTTTTAGGATCATTTAAGGGTTAATAAGTTAAGGTCGGTTGTATTAGATAACCCTTTGGAAAAAGTATATTATTTAATGTTTAAGAAATAATTCACTTTTTATTTGGGGATTAGAATAAGAAAAATTTTGTGAAAACTCTAGGAATAAAACTATGTATTGGATAACGTATAGATGATTTTGTAAAATATAGATTATATAGTTTTTCCTCACAATAAATACATTTATAGATACTTTAGAGTAGATACAGATGCGGAATAGATGCACATAGAAGAAATCATACCAAATAGGGTTAGATGAGTATTAAATCGATCATCAATCTGATATACAGTGAGTGGCAATAATATTTCACCCATGGGAAGACACACTTGGGTGATATTATTTGGTTAATCAAAGTATCTCTACGTACTATTGTTAAGGATTTAAATAATGATGATAACTAATTTGGTTAGAGAACCTTATTGAAAAATGAATATGGATATCCAAGTATTAAAAAAAATTGATCATAGGTTGATCCAGAAGTATCATATGTTAAAAAATGTTTCATAATTTAAGAAATATTCATATTTATGTTGTTCATATACATATTTTTTATAATATCATAAACATTTTTGTATTTTTATTTTTTCGAAACAAGATCAGGGACATAAAGATGATAAAGGAATGTTTCTAGAAACCACAATGTCTCATAACAAAATATGGGAGCAACAAAAATGTTCAATAATTTTATTATATTCCTGATATAATAGAATCATATTTTTTCTTTTCTTACCAAAGTGATGAGATTGATATCATAATATAAATAAATTCATTAAACACTTAGATATTCTTATTAGTGAGTGATATTTATCAATTATATTTTGGTATTTCATAAAATTTATATGGATGGAGTGAAAAATATAAGTATTTTTGGTAGTTTTACTTTAAAGGTATAGTAACATATAATAAATGGAATTTATAACCTTCAAAAGTGAAATTATGACATAGTTATATTTCTGTGTATTTTTATTGGAGAAAAATTTATTGAGATATTGATAACTCTTCGGTTTAATATACACATGATGTTTAGATAATAAAGGTTGGTTTAATTTTGAATAAGTAAGTTAAATTGTAAATATAACAATGGGATTGATAACTGATTCATTATATTTTTGGTGAATAAGATCAATTTTTTGGGACTATGATATATATTGAATTGTGTTTATCCATATGAACTAGTTGTTAATACTTTTTAGGGTTAAATATAGAGTTAATTTATAGAAGAATATACAATCTAATTGAGGTTTTATGTGTTGGATATTAAAATAGTTTTTTGGTAATGGTATGTTTTTGGGAGTATATGATTATGATATATTTATATACATGGGTATATGACTATAGAAATGAAAAGTTTTTTTAAGGTAGGATAATTTGGATTTTGAAAGCACAAATATCAATGCTTATTTGGTATAAATAATTTTATGTTTATTATGGTAATTTGAGATCACTATTTTAATAATTAGGTTAATAAGAATGATAGAACGCAAATAAATGTAACCTATAATGATCGAAGATTTCTATAAGTTTAAAAAATAGTGATATGAATTGAACTGAATCTGATATAAGTTGATTTGGAAGAACTATAGTCTAACATTATAGTGTTATAAAGTGAGACATATTGAGGTTAAATATTCCTATGGTTGCATAAGATAATTAATGTATACTGAAAATCACCCAGGTTATCCCTTTTGGTTTTTTAATGTATGAAACTAGAAAAAACATGGGTGTGAAGTACAATATAGAGATCACCTCAATGAATAACCCATCAGAATGGGAATTTGATTAAGAAACACTATAATTATTCCAAAAATTCTATCATGAAATATTATTAACAATGTGAACATAGTTAAAGTCTCAAACATCCCATGGATGAGAAATATGGAGTCTCATGAAAGATCGCGTGAAAAATATGATAATGGAAAGAGGATTTAGTTTCTTATATTTCAAACATGTTTGAAGAAGCATGGGATAATTTTCCATAAATAGAGAGGTAAATGTTATAAGTGTGTAGATGAATGATATCAAAATCAAAAGTGTAAGAAATAGAGACAAGATAAATAAATACATTTCATTAATAATAATAGAGTTATGAATTGTGTGACTTAATGTCCCAAAATTGGGAAAATAAGGGAGAGTTTCACCAACATCAACATGAGAAAGTAAATTTGGATGAAACTACTTCTAATGAATCTGATAGTGAGTTCTCACTTTAGATTTTCTAGTGTTATATGTCATGTACGTTTTCACCAACTAATTGGTGTTGTGTTATAAATAAAATCCCATAGTTTTATGATTCTCATATATATATTTCTCAGGGGTTGTGGGAAGTTACTCCATATGGATCTGGATCTATATCCCCCAATACAAATCTATTTGAAATTAAGAGTTGTATATTTATAGTTATAAAGAACTCATAATGAATTTTATTATATATAATTCTCATTCACCATCCTAAATAATCCCATGATCATTTAACAATATTGAGTTAATTATGAGTTCCCAATATAAATTACATTGATCATATAAGTCATGTTGTGAGGATGTAATTTATTTATTGGGGTGGGAGAATTTTACACCCCAAAATTATAATATATGATTAATTTTAAATAATTTAATGTATTTTATATATTTATTTATATGAAACACAAAACATAAATGAAATTGTGATATATTTAAATAAAATATAAAAATTTAAGCATGACCATTAAAAACCTAGCAATTTGATTAAAGGGAATGAATATGCATAAATAATTTTTGAATTATATGTATATAAATATTAAAATGATGCTTTCAATATGATTTAAATTGCAATAGTTTACTTAAATAGACTAATAAGAATAATTATTATTTATAAAATTATTTTTCTAAAAAAATGGTTTTTATGTGATACACATTATATTTGAACAAACATATAATTGATGATAAAATATTTTGTTATTAATAATATTTAACACCAATTTAGTTGGTAAATGATATGAAATAAGAATAATAATAGTTAACATTTGAAAATTTAACTTTTATATAAAAAAATGAATTTTCATTATATTTTATCAGTTGATTCAAAAATTTATTTTTTATATTTTGGAATTTGAGAATAATAAAACATACCATCATTTTTTAATTCCTCATATCAAAATTGACATAGTATATATATTTTTTCTTTCTATAAAAAGGATTATGTTTTTTCACAAAATATGGGTTTTATGAAACTTTTAATTTTTATGACTTTATTGTTATATAATAATGAACTAGAAGTTTAAAAAAACATTTTAGGTAATAAAATATGAATATGATGAGTAAAATAATCCATTATAAAGTATTCTTTGGGATTAGAAAACCTATGTCAAACATTTTTAAAACAAATTAAAATATAACATTAATATAGTAAAATATGTTATGTCTTTTTATGAATAATGTCTTTTTCAATGGAAATTCAGTTTTACCCTTTCTTGGAAACCTAATATTCTTTATTTGATTTATAATAATTTAATTTATGTCATTAAAACTAGTATCCGAGATAATTTTACATTATATAAAAATTTTAATATTTAAAATATTTTATCATTTTGGTAATTTTGAATTTTGATCATACTAAAGCCTTCTATAAAATTCAAAATATTGTGGTAACAATCAGTTATCATACGAATTTCATTTCCAAGGATAGTTTCAAGGAGATTTGATGTCCCTGATGTGAGTATTATCTACCACTTATTTTCTATTATTAATTATATTTTCAAAATTCATTATAGACTAAATAATATAGTTATATTATTATATTTTATGAACTATAATGTTAATATGTTAATTTTATTATCATTTTTTATTCATATACCCATCCCATTAAGAGAAAACAAAACCACACATTGTATGTTGTGCGGACTACCACCTCTCAGATGTAACATTTTTTGTTTTCTATCACTACTTTATAAGGATGGATATAAGGATGGTATTAAATTATAAATATGATGTATATGATATGATTTTTGTTTTTGTTTAAAAATAAAATAACCTATTAATTATATGATCAAGCAATGATTATCACTAATATAATCTTTTAAAACGAGAGAATGAATAGGAAAATAGTCTCTTTATTATATGTAATGAATTTTTATATATCATTTTATATTTATAATTATTAAAAATTATAATATTTCACATGAATAAAGAAATAAGATAAATATCCCTCTGGTATAATGATATTACAACCAAACCATCACATAGTTATTCATTAATCATGGTGGGTTCATGGTTGGGTCGGTTTAAGAACGTACTTGAACAATACTATAAATTTATATCATTGATGTATATGAGAAATTTATTACTTGTATAATATGATTTATATTTTTAGATGATATTTTTTTTGGTTTTGGAGATGTTTTACTAATATTTAATTTATTTACTGGGAAAACACCAATCAATTATCGACAATCACCAATACATGCTTATTACTGTTTTCATCTTAAAAGATAAAGAATAAATTACTAATGAATAGAATTTGAAACAAAGTGAATTATTATAAATCACCCTTAATATTAAATTTATTGACCTAGTAATTATTATGTATAGAAGTAGAATGAATTTAATTTCCACTATTATGAAACTAGTACAGACGATCAAGACCATAAACACCCAATGTGGGAAAACAAATGATTTCATGTAGAGAATGAATAGTTATAAAAGTTGTGAATTATATTGGATATCATTAATGTTATGAATTAATTTCTTAATAATGATATGTTTTTGATAGAAGACGTTAAAGAAAATTCATGAATGTTAGGAAAAAAGGTAAGATTTTTCATCACAAATTACTCCCTTTGAGACAATTTTGGTACTATGTATATAATTTCATTTATGTGGTGTATATAATTCCTATTTGAGATATCATTTAATTACTTAATTTTTAATAATGATATTTTATTTTTCAATAGAAAAGCCTCACTTTCAAGGGGTTTTACATCAGATGTTTCCAAACCTGTAAGAGTTTTCTTGATGAAAATACCAATTTTGTAAGACATAATATATTTATGAACCACGTTTTGTTTTAAGGTATATTAAATACCCATGTATATATTATTATCATACTAATTTTATTTTATTGGATTTACAAGGAAATTCACATTTCATTTTTCAAGTGTTAATTTATTCAGTTGTTTACTAATTAGTAAGTGTTATAATTAATTCAACTTTTGTTTATTGAGTTATGCTAATTATCTGAAAATTATTTCATATAAGTTTGGTACATTCTACCATTGATTTTATTAATTATTATTTTCTCAATTGTTTGGATATAAATTCCTATAAAAACTTTTATATTTTTTTCTCATATATTTTGATATGTTATTTTGAAACCACCCACTTTATTTTATTAAATGATTCATGATTATGAAATTATAGTATTGAATTATTCATATACTCAGTGTTCTATATTGTATCATCCTAACCTGAACCACTAGGTCTATTTCAGTTGATACATGACCTCATATGAACCTCCATGTATGTAAGAGGTTTTTAACTAGAAGTGAGGTCTAGGTCCGATGATGGGGAAATTGTACCCTCAATATTTTTCCAACAACAAGAATAATAAATACACGAGAATAATAAATAAATTAAAAATGAGAGTAAAATGAAAAAATTGAATAATGAAATATATATATATAAGTAGTTCTCAAAGTGGTTTTCCTAACCATAGTGTAAGAAATAGATAAAAAGAAGACAAGTAAATAAAAAAGTGTCTGTGGGGTACTCAGATGTGTATCCTAGTTTGATCCAGCTCCAAATCCATTGCTCAACCATCCACCAAATGTACCCTTCCATTCATCGAATATGTGGTCCTGAAATCTGCAAGTACAACAAAATTCCTGAGTATGTTGTGAGAATAAAACTCGGTAAGGCACCACCAATGCATCCTTACCATAAGAGAACAATATATATAACAGTTTATATCATTACATAAGTAAATTCTATAAAAATACACAACATATGATGAGTCATCGTGAAATGACAACATTCCACAAATCTCAACCCATCCTGATTTGGTTCAATGTCGATAATAATTTTCAAAAGTGATGTAAAACTATCAAGGCCACAAATCTCACCCACACCACGGGTGGTTATATTAGGAACACCACACATTGATCCATGTCAATAGATTACTCCATCCTTCTTGTGGTTTTCAAAGGAATGACACATATTATGTTGAGTTGATTCCTGACCCACTTAACCTTTTAATCAACCATGACCATTATCTAAAGGAAGGACTGAAAGGTATCTTCTTTCTATCCACTATGTTTTCCCCTATGAATGGGTATCTATCCCAACCCTAAAAAATGTTAGGAATGAATATGTTTGGGTAACCAACCATTATTCAATATAACTCCCAAACTTGAGGCTCCACATATGTATCTCATTACATTCTACCTAGATACTATTCGTTACCCTCTATAAAGATCACCACACCCTCCTTTAAGGGTGTTAGGACTACATTAGGATGGGTAACTGGATACTTATTCATTCTCATATACAAGGCTAGCCATACCCACCATTATTGACATTATAATTGTATAACTCCCAACCATGGGGATCTATTGAAATATCTTTGTCCCGAAAGTATAATCCCATAGGATATGAAACAAACAAACAATAAATGTCATATCAAGGAATGATATGGCACACCTTGATAAATATCAGGAGTCACACATTGTCACATGTCATAGTCAAGAAAGCTGAAGACCATTTAAACACCAACATGTGTCTTTTAAAAATCATGGGTTAGTCCAATATAAACATCACATCCTAATAACATCATATACACATGGACCATAATAGTAAGAAAACTCATACCTTATAGTTTTTGTGATGTCCAAAACCTGGTTCCCTGTTGAGTAACCAAAATCGGTTGGCCACATGGCCTCAATAGGGCCTCCCCTTATGCTAGAGTCTATCGACTTGCAATGAAGGGCTAGGGTGTGACTTTGGGGAGACTATTCCTTCAAATCATAGTGAATCACAATAGTGATAATAGATTAATCAGAAACATAAGCATTATAATGAATTAATAAGGTATCATAAATAAGAATATGTATAAAAGTATTAAATAATGATCAACTACTATAAAATGTAATATATATAAAATGGCAATGTCATGTCATGTATTTATAAAAGATAAAATATTATAGAATGGATGCTAGAAGACATAACAATATATGATATAATAAATAATATTAAAGAGAAAAAACTATCCCATTATCCCATGAACTGACCTGGTAATCTTCTACACAGATCCCATCATAAAGCATACGAGTCAGGTGTCCAGAGCTGGATACTTCCCCTTATCCAAAAATGTGATCATATAATCTTCTTGGGTACCAGTGACAACCTAGATAGTGTGTGAGATAAATAGTAGTATTCCACCACCAATATTATATATAAAATCTACCCAATTAATATATGTAGTACCATGTGTAGGTTTATATAAACGTAAAGAAGTGTTGAATTAAATTATCTAGATATACTTCAGCCTCAGCCGAAAGTGTCTCTGAACATGTAACCATTTAATTAATAAATTTAAGATCCATTTCATATGGATATAATCCATATAGGTTTCAATTTCAATGAAAGAGATTATAATAATTACTAGGATCCACATTGAAACCAAGGCATCCTTGACCTCATGTTTTAGGCCAACCCATTATAGTAACTCATGCAATCTGGCTTTAAAATTGGTTTGAGTGTAATCCAAGGAGTAAACCCAAGGAATTATACTGTAAAAAGTGTATAAAAGAGTCCATAGAGATCTTTCATAGTAATCGTGGGAAAATAATGACTTATATCAATGGGGTGAATCCATGGAACTGAGTGTCCAAAGACATCAAGCTGGACTCAAGGAGTGTATCCAAGGCACACTAATATTCATAAGAGTTTTCAAGTAAATCAATTGTACAATGCAGATTTATTCATGAAATAAGAAAAATAATAGATTCCATGGTGGGTATCTCTCATTGGAATTAGATCAATGAATCATAATTGAGTACTTTAAGTCATCAAGGCATTCCCTTGGGAATCATAGGCTTGCTCATTTGCAACCAAACCTATAAAGATAAATAAGGCCCAAAGAAATAGTCACCTTATACTCATTCCAATTATATAATAAGTGATCATAGGCTATGTCATACTCATTCCAGTTAATCATTTAATATGTTCATTCCCTTAATTTTTATTAAATATGAAATGGTGTACTTGGGACATGCAACCAATTATAAATTCAATTACATACTCATTTAATAGGTTCATTCCATTACCATTCATTAATCATGGAAAGATTAATTAGGGTCATGAAGTTGATATCAATTCAATTTAAATTTGAACTATTCCATGTGATATCAAAAACATATACTTTCTATGAATTGATTTCAATGACTTATAAATTATTTAGAAACACTTATGTTATCAAAGGTCAAGTAAAATTCACCTGATCAGTGTTATGGATAAACCCAACATGGGTCACTAAGGAAATAACAAGAAATAAACCCTACATGGGGTGGTTATTATTGAGGTCACAACTTCCAATGATTCCTAGAGGTGGTATTAGATCAATATAATACATTTGAGATAAATTAAATTAAAGAAGAAAAAATTCAAATAGAAATTCTTGGTGGAACCAGAATTCAAAAAATGGAAAAAATTTATAGATGTGAAAAAATTAAGGGGTAAATCATAGGCTAGTTACCTTATTCCTATAGAATATTTTGTTTCCAATACCAGTTCTCAGTTTTATATGGATCAAAATAATTTTGACGAACATGTAAACAACATGAAAATAAGACATAAGATCTCACACAAAAGTAGAAATACCATTATGATGAGAAATTATTAAAGGAGCATTTGGAATAAATTTATTTTCTATATGAATGTAGTGAGACAAATAGTTGTCAAATCAGAGTTTGTAAGAAAGAATAACCAATGAACCAACATGGAAGGGGATTGAGAGCTCTTAATGGGAGAAAAATAATGGATTCTATCCATTAGAGGAGTAAATTAGAGTGAGGGGTTATGTTATAAGAAAATAGGTATGAATGGTAGTTTTAACCATCATAAAAGGGTCTCATAGTTTGGATCCATGGTTGGTCAAACAGTCCACCAGTCATGCACTATGCGTTGCCCATGGAGGGGACCTGTATGGTTCATGCACATAGTTTGGGATATTGTGCACAAACCATTCCCTTAGGATCTGTTAGTAACTAAAAATCCTTCAAATATTCATGTGTCATTGTTCACATGGTTAGGAAAAGAAATGTGACCCACCTATTTTCACTAAAATAAAACATTTTCTTAGGAGTAACCAAGCAAAAGGGGCCACATGGTAACTACAAACCTTATGGACCAACTGTTTCTTCCACCGTCCGGGGTTCTGGGCTCCTAAAAATCCCTTGAAGTATATATTTCCTCCATATACTTTCTAGGTATTCTTATTATTTAAAAAACAAGTATTAAAAAAAATTAAATTAACAATACCTAATAGGAGTTATGGGTTCTTACAATCTCCCCCATAATGTAACTCATCCCCAATTTTCCCTTCTATGGGTGGTAATATGATTTATGAGAACAACCTCTACTAGTGAGCATATACTTCATCCTATCTCCCCAAAGTCTCATCATGTACAAGGCCTTGTTTCCATAACAACCATACTAAAGGGACAGAATGGCCTAAGATATCCTTCATTCTTTGATCAATGATGCATATAGTATTCTCCTCAAAGGAAGCATCAACATTTTACTCAACATATTTGAGATTAGAATTATGAGACAAGTTAGAATGGAAATAAGAAATATGTGAAACATGGAATACATTGTTCATGAAACAATACCTCTATGGTATTAACAAATGATAGACTACTGACTCAACTCTATCCAATATCTCAGAAGGCCTAAAAAATGAGGCGTTATCTTCCCTTGCCTTTGTATCCATTTATTCCAATGTTTTGTGCCACCCACATGAAGATGCATTCCCCAATAAAGAAATCAAGAGGTCATCAATGACAATTGACATAAGATTTAAATCTAGTTTGATCAATATATATACCCTTTTTTATTAAATTCACCCACTCTTATGTATCCTTCATGAGGTGAGGACCGTGTAAAACTGCCTCTCCTGCCTCTAACAAGAGGCGGGGTGAAAGACATGGCCTAAAATACTAGGCCTTATATCTGAATTGTTCCGTAGATTCAATTATTGTAGGAAAACTCAACAATGGGTATATGATTATCCCCAAAACCATTGAAATAAATGACACCTACTCTAGGAATTTCCTCCAACACTTGTATAGTCTATTCTGACATGCCATGAGTCCGGGGGTGAAAATCAATGATCAGAAGCACATTAGTACCAAACTATTTTGTATCCCTTTCCAGAACCACGATGTGAAATGAGAATACCTATCTAATATTATAGAATAAGGGACTATATGTATGCATATAATCTCACAGACTTACCATCTTCCTAGATCATCAACTAAGAAACACTACTTGATAAGAAGGAAGTGGGATTCCATCATTAGTAGATCAATAACTACCCAAACCAAATCTCCACCTCGAGCTGAAATGAAAAAAAAACCAAAAACTCCATCATGATGACATCCAATATCCATCATGGGACTGGTAACCGATATAACATGCTAGTATGCCATTGGTACTCTACCTTCACTAGTCGACAGGTGGAACACCTAATGATAAAATCCAATATCTTATGATTCATCCTAGACTAATAACACTGACGACGCATATCACGATACATCTTGGTGAAACCTAAATGTATTTCTCACTGAGAATAATGAGATCATTTCATCAGAACCCCTCACATGTATGAAGGAACCAAGATATTATCTTGTATATATAGGATGTTTTCTCAACCAATAGACCAATCATGATGGGAGTTCTCCCCATAAATAATTTCTTATAGGACCAAAAATTCCTGGTCATAGAACGTCCTTCACTTCAATATATCAGGGATTGAATTGTTAATTGATAAAGCTATAAGAAAAGTCTACTAATGACACTATTGTAACACCATATGTATATAAAAAATAAGGGCCATCAATTTCAATTCATCACTAGATTCTTGAATGGAATGTGCAAGATTATTTTAGCTCAGTGAATTGTCTACCACATTACCCTTTCCCAGCATATAGGGAATCTAAAAATAAAAGGACTAAAGGTTCTCAACACATATTCACTATCTAATATTAGATTTAAACTACATAAATATAGTTTTTAGAATATTTTGGTTCATATATAAGAAAAAGAACTATCCCATACGATAATACCTCAAAAAACACAAGGATTGAATGGTTGATGCAAGATATAGGTCATAAATTAGGTAATTATACTCATGATCCCACAACTGGAAAGACCCATATGAAATGAATCAGTCCGCCTCCATCAATATTTCTCTCGAACCTATTCCTATTGCATCACAAAACACTGTATAGCCTCTAAAAATCTCTGGAAGAATAAAAATTGATGTGGAAGTAACACTTGCCATTATATCCTAATATGAATTCTTAGAAACATTAGACCAAAAGACCATTAAAAACTTCTTAGTTAGACCAGTAAAATGTGAAATAAGTTATGAGATGTTGAAAGTCACTATTGTGCATGATTTGAAATGATATTTGGATTCAGGTTATTTAGGTGCAGTAGAGTGGCTGACCAAGGTCGTCTCTCAAAGGAAGAAGTAAATTTAACAACATATTAAAGGAATTATAATAAATAAAATATAAGAAACACACTACTTGAAAGGATGGGTTTTTTATCGTTTATTAAACTAGATGTTGTTTTCTGGAAGACGATTTCATTTTTTTTGTTTTTATTTCTGAAATGAAGTTTGATTAAAAAAACACAACAAGAAGATATTTATTTAGAAAATATTCTAAAAGGGGTAATCGATATAACTCTATATATTAATTTACTTATGAATAATTATCATATAAACTAACAACCACTTAATTACAATCCCATAATTTTTTAACCCTAAAACCCTATAGGAGTTAACATTACCAAAAAGATGAAATTACTTAAACAAGAGGCTAGCTTCGAAACATGAAATCGTAGCACCCTGATTTTATTGACATTATAAATATAGCTTATGGTAAGTGGTAAATTTCAGAAAATATCCATTCTATAAAATGAGTATGATTTTTTTAGGGATTATATTTTAACTCTACAAATTTATCTCATGTTCTTTTGTTTAACCGATTATGATTGTGCTCTCACAATTTATAAAAATTTCATCCTCTCGTGTTTTTGTGTAAATTGATCAATTTCATGCTTAGTTTATTATAATTTTAAAACTCAATTCATGGATCATATTCTATGAATTACAGTAGAATAGTGATTAAAAACAAATAAATTAAGAATTTAATAGGTATATTGAATACTAAAAAAACTACTCTTCCACGGGTGGTGTAGTCATTGTAGAAACATATTGCATGTGCAAATGTTTAGAAAGGGTATAACCTAATTTCGTTTCTACTCATGATTCCAACACAAATTGGATGAGTAAAGAAGTATATATTTTATCAAAACATATGAAAATAGAAGAAATAGAAGAGGAACAAAGAAGTCTATTATGAAAAATAAAACATTACAATATTAATAAGAAGTATAAGGCTTTGATGAGGGGATCCTTTCTTAAAGAGATACCCCTCTTACAATGGTTGGATAATTTGAGTGAAACTAATTATCATTTTCCTTAAATATCCTAATTAACACTACAACTACTCAAAATGGGATAAATACCAATTTATAGAGTGGATGAGAGGCCAGGTTTAAAGAGGTTTCAAGTGTGAGTGTGGTATTTTGGACAAATAAATTAATCCAACATTTATAGCTTATTTGACCACAAAAAAGCATGTACCAGCTATTTTCCAGGCATATGGTTTGTTTCCTAGATCTCCTCTCAAAATTTGGTCCTAATACAAGTAATTATGAATAAGTTATAGCCCAAATTGGGAACTAATATCCAATCTAGCGAGCCCAGCCTAGCATTGACTTCATGAACCATTAAGTCCAATCAAATGCACAATTTAGCTCATATGTCCTGAATAAAAGTTGTAGAAAATGAATTCAATAACAGCGTTAAAAATATTATTTTCAAATAATTCAAATAAAATTATTTATGTTTGAAATACTATAGTGAATTTTTAAAGGGTAAAACTGAAATTTTCATCAAATTTTAAAATGAATGATCTAATACCAAATATTTTATAAATAAACATATTTAACACAATGTGAGGAATGTTTTTCATTTATTATGAATATAATATTCCAAAAAATTGTGTTTTATCAACTACCCTAAGCTTACCCATTTTCACTCCATAGGAAAACCTCATATCATGTATTCCAAAAAATTGTGACAAGTAAACATAAATATCAAATCAAAACCAAATTTATAACACATATCCTTGAGACCCAATAATTAAACAACAAGAAAAAAATGATATAATGCCTCAGAAAAAATATCCATTTTATGTTATCCATTTATATCATTCAATATATTTCAACTTCATTTATCCTCCCATGCACAAAATAGTTACCTCACTTGAATTTTCTCTTATCAAAAAAATGTCAATTATTCAGTAATGTATTTCTCATCCAAACACTTACAAGGGTCACGATAGGGTTGATAAATTACTACATCTCTACCTGATTTGATTCAAGAACATATGTTTATTATGAGGACTTTTTAGGGTTTTTCTATGTCTTTTGGTTGGTAGGATTTAGATGTGAAAAAATATAATGCTGAATGAGGAGGGCTTGAATATTTTTAAAGAAAAATTGCATTAATATAATTTTCAATTAAATATGGTATCCTCATCAATATACTTTGAATAAATTTGTGTTCATAATCATGAAAGGTAATGGAATGTTCACACTATTAAACATTTCTACAGAAAAATATCAATCTTCTCAAACATATTTTTTTCATGAAAGTTCCAGATTAGAATAACTTTTTTTCTTCATTGGAAGCTCTAGAAAGGCACATCTTTCAACATAATTAATTTTTCAAGTAGAAAAAACATCTCTTTGGAATATAATTTTCTACCCAATGGATCACATAATATGGTAGCAGAACATAAGACAACTTCCCTCATACTTAGGTTCAACTAGATTATGAAATTTCACTTCAAGAGTTGGTTGCATAGGGAAAATTGGATTGTAATGTGGATATCCTAATATGTTGTTCATGGATTATAAGGGATACAAGGATTAAATACCCAGGGTAATCTAGTATCAAAAGTATTCGTATTAAATAGGTACATTAATAAAAAATAAATTCCTCAATAATTTAAAACACAAGTACCTCAAACCCTCATGTTTATATATGAATAAATAAAAGTTTGGTTATATCAAGCATGGTTTGGTTCTCTCAAAAAGTGAGGCAAATTTAAAAAATATAAAAAAATGGTTCAGAAGCCTCATTGAAATGTGATTTCAAAAATAAATAGAGTGAGATGTGGTATGAGATTCAAAATTCAAGGTGGTTTTCCTGAAATTACTAATGATTTAAACTTGAAACGAAGTAATTTTCAGCATTCATCAAGCTTTGTTTATTGGGATAAATTGTGTCACTAATTCATATGAATTTAAAAATAGTGATGACAATAATATTAACTCAATAGTTTTAGAAACACACAAAATTAAAAAAAAACACATTTTTTTTAAAATAGAAAAACAATTGAAATTACTAAACTAAAAGGTACCCTCCCCCCCATATAAAATATTGCATTTTTTTCAATGTGAACAAATGAGATGATATGTGCACATGAAATGAATAATTTTAGACAGGAAAATAATATAAAATTTAAAGGTTTTGGAACAACCTGATATGCTCAAGTGATGATGGGTTTAGGGAGTGTGATGAAATCCACTACATCCGTAAGAAGTCCATCAATGTATTTCTTCAAATATTTCCTGCTGACTATAAATATCATTTTTGTGTCCTCTTGTGTGATCTCCACTACACCATAAGGAAAACAATTATCGACAACCTAAGTAACTAACCACATGGAACACAACTTACCAGACAT
This sequence comes from Viscum album, assembly GCA_963277665.1. NCBI lineage: Eukaryota > Viridiplantae > Streptophyta > Magnoliopsida > Santalales > Viscaceae > Viscum > Viscum album. The sequence goes on along the minus strand of OY728142.1, from coordinate 1,278,780,237 downwards.
CATCTTCATTTGTGAACTATAGAGCAGGACTTTCCCTCAAACATGAAATTATGACATCCTTGATTTTATTACAAATTAAACATGATTTAATACATAAAAATTCACTTGATAAAACAAATAAGATCGAGAGTTTTAGTGTCTTTGGGGCTTAGGATCATTACATTAAACTTAAAACTTGAAATACAACATCATTATTGAAAACTTCCTTTACATGACCACTACATTCCCTCGTACTTAGAATTGCATGGGATAACCTGAGGACATGCATAAGAAAAGGGTGAGCTATAAAGCCCAGTAAGGGAGTACACATGGAATAACATGAGGATTACAATACATGTTAGACAATAGGAATATCAATAGATCATAAAAGAAACATGAACATAAAGGCATGATAAAGCATGATAATCATAACATGGAAATCTGGCAACAACACTTAACATTGACTTAGCATGAGCCGTGGCTCATTGCACATGGAGCATGAGTAAAGCCTCATTGCACATGAAGCATGAGTAAACCCTCGTTGCACTTGAATTATCATGATTCAACACTCATTGCACTTGACGTATCATGATACTATACTTTACCCAATGCATTGTAGTGCTATAAGGGCGCACCCTTCTTAAATATTTCATGCATAAGTGTGCCACATGGATCATAAAACATGGATTCATAAAACATAATAATTTATTCCACGATAAAGGAATGTGGAATTAATAAATGAAACTTTATAATAAATAAGAAAATGTGCATAAAGGTGAATACCCTTGATGGATAAATGGGCATGGTATTCACTACACAATGACATTGGATTAGAAAATCGGTGCGATTTCGGCAGTGTAACGGCGTGACATAAGAATTCATAAAAAAGGTTGATGAGAGAGAAAGGGGTTCCTAATCATATTTACATGCAATGGACAGTAAGGAGGTCATATAGATACATCTACCAACAATTGAAATGGAATTTATATTCATGATACAAAAGTATTGCTTGAATGTAAAAGAATAGAGAGAAGTTCCTTTCGGAATTTCGGCATAGTAACGGGTGTACATGGGAGGCATTTAATGAGAGAGAAAGGGGTCTCCCATCATTAAAACAATAAGAGGGCAGTATGGGGGAGGTTCGAAACCATACCCCAACATTCATAATTGAAATTAAAAGGGAAAAACAACTTAAAGAAAATTGACAAAAATGAGAAAGGAAGAAAAAAACCCTTACTTGGAAGTGTGCTTCCAAAGGCTAGAGAGAGGCTTGTGAGAGGCTTCTTGGGAGCTTGGGGCACTTTGGGAGGATTATAGAAAGATTAGGTTAGAGTTTTGACGAAATCAAAAGTATTTTAGTGAGGAGGAAGTGGGAGCTTGGGAGGGTTTATATAGGAAAGGTGAGAGAATTCTTTATTATTTTGGTTTGGGACCCCTTATATTAAATTAATCCAAACCACAAACCATCCCATGGTTTTTGCCCATGGTTTCTGGAAAAGGAAAGAGGAAAATATTATTTTACAAGGCCAAGGTCCGAACTTATTAAAATATTAGGGTTGCGTATGTGGAGGTGAGTCACACTCCCATGGAAATTAATTTAAAAAGACAAAGTGTTGAATATGTCTTGAGGGGTTCATTAATGCTATCAAAAGTAATTAAAACAAACCCAAAACCACATTATTATAATTATAAAACATATATTGGATGAAAATAAGGAATATGGTATTTTATTACATCATCATTGGGTCATTATGATGTCATAAAACACATTATATATTTAAATGGTATTTAATTTTTACCCAAAAATTTGACTGTCTCAGAAAATTATGAAGAATTCACCGTTGGATAATTTTGACATCCTGATTCAAGAAATGACATTTATTTTATCTAAAAAAATTTCTATATATGTGAATTTTTACTTTTAAAATAAAAACCGACATTTATCTATAATTCACGGGTTTTGACAAAAATGGCTTTCAAACCTTAATAAAAATTTTAATTGCATTCATAAAATTGTAAGATCATTTATATTTAATAAAAATTAATTTAATAATATTATTATTATTTTATTAAAATATTACTTAATTCAAAAATCCCTTAATTTAATAAAATAGATTTCTTAATTAAATAATAACTAAAAACACCATTTGTACATTAAAACTATTTACAATGTATCAAAAATGACTAGAAATTATATTCATTATTATATAAAAAAATAATGTACATGAACATAGTACTACTTATTTGTTACATAACCCCTTAAAATAGCCGCATAAGACCTAAGGGTAAGGTGTGCGATGGTGACAGACTCTTGGGGCGGCTCAGATAACATCGCTCGAGTGGTAATATCTATCAACTTTCACTTTTCCCGTAGACGATCACGTTCGAGGTTGACATAATGAAGCTTAGCTTGGGCTTGGTCAAGGGAAAATCCCAAAGATGCCACCTCTTTTCCGAGCTCCGAAAAATGGGCTTCGTATGGGAGAATTATACTGGATGAGGTCATCGCTTCCTTTGTCTGAGTAAAATTGGGTTCGTTAAAGCCTTATATTTATACTAATCATGTGATCACTGTTCAACGACTATATTAACAACGGTCAAAATTATTAACATAAAACCAAAGAAGTTGACATATTATAAAAACATTTTTTTATAAGGAGACAATTAACTAGATCAAGAGGGATTTTCTATTAATGAATGTTTGGGTCGTTACAGAAATTCTCTTTTCTATATTATTTTTTTCATGAACTCTGTTTGATATTTATTTGTAGAGACTTGAGTTCTCATATAAAGATAATCAAATCTCTTGAATCTCTTGAATTTAAAGCTTCCATTGAATTCCATCTTGGGCCAAATTCATGTTGCATTTATTTATATCCCAATAAGCCTGATGCTCGACCTCCATAGGAAGATGACATGATTTCCCAAAAACAATCTTAAATGGGGACATACCAAACGGAGTTTTGTATGATGTCGTATAAGACTATAACACATCATCCAATTGATTGTTACAATACTTCCAATTTGGCTACATGATTTTTGTCAAAAAAAATTCAACTCAAGATTTGAAACCTTAGCCTGGAATTTTTTTTGGGGGTTGTATGGTGTTGATAATTTCTATGTCACACCATACTTCTAAAGAAGGGATGCCAACTTTCGATTTAAGAAGTATTTCCCTTGGTCACTGATTATGGCCTTAGGTACTCCAAACCCACAAAAAATCTATTTATTGACAAAGTCTACTACAACATCAGAATCATCAGTCTCAGTGGCCTTAGCCTCCACCCATTTACTCACATAATCAATAACAACTAGAATATACAAAATCCAAATGATCTTGAAAAATAGACCAAAAAATTGATGCCCCATACATAAAAAATCTCAAAGAATAATATGCATTTTTTGGAGTATCTCGTGTCTCCTAGAAATATTATTAGTGTGTTGGGAACATGAGCAGAACATAAAAAACACATGAACATTATGGAATAAGCTATGCCAATATAATATAGAGTCTAAAAAATTCCTAGCTATTCGTTGTGGTCTAAAGTTTCATCCACATGAGAGTGTATGGAAGAAATGCAGAACAGACTGAAACCAATGATCAGGAACAAACCTCCTAAAAACATGATCACTACACATGTGCCAGAGGTATGAATCATCCCAATCATAAAATCTTGAAAAACTCTTTAATTTTTGGACTTGATTTTTCTTTAAATTTGTAAGGATTTCAGATGTAAAAAGGTAGTTCACTAAATTAGCAAACCAAGGGTGCATACCTGAGATGGAATAATGATGATTATCGGGGAATGTGTCCCGAAGTGGTACCTAGTCCAAGGTTTCATCCTCTAGTGTGTGAGTAATCCTACTGATGTGGTCCCACACTAGGTTTTCTGACCCCTTATTTTACTTTATTTCAATATCTAATTCCTAAATAAGGATCATCCATCAGATTATCCTGGGATTTGCATCCGGCTTCATTAAGAGGCACCTCAGAGCTGTATGGTTAGAAAAAAACTATTTTAGAGCCCAATACATATGAAAGGAATTTATATAATGAAAATATGACAAAAATAAACTCCTTTTATGTTGTTTTTTAGTATGATTGGGCTGAATATAGTTTCCTCAATGCATATGAAATCACATGTGAAAATATCTCCACCCTCTAAGATAAGAAATCTCCAAACACGAAGTTGGAGGCATCACACATAACCTCAAAAGGAATCTCCCACCGTAGATTCTATATGATAGGTGGAGCAGTTAGAATATATTTTAGCTCATCAAAGGAATTCCTTCAAGAATCATCAAACACAAAATCAGAATCTTTTTGAAGTAATCCTGACATAGGAAGAGAAATATTACTAAAATCATTGATGAAGCACCGATAAAATCCTACATTCCTGAGGAAAGATCTGATATCACCCACACATGAATGATAGGGTAGGTATGAAATAGTATCTACCTCAGATCTACCAACCTCAATCCCATATTTTGATATTACATGCCCTAAAAAATGCCATGATCTACCATGAAATGACACTTTTCAAAGATCGAGACCATATTATTCAAAATACAAAGATTCAAAAACAATCCCAAAATATAGATAAAATCATAAAAAGAATACCCATTCACTGTAAAACCATCCATAAATACCTCTATGATGGTCTCAAGAAAATTAGAAAAAAATACTCACCATGCATCTCTGGAAGGTACATGGGGCATTGCAAAGTCCAAATGGCATCCTTCAGTAAGAAAAAGTACCGAATGGAAAAGTAAATTTGTCTTCTCTAGATCCTCCAAAGAAATAGGACCATGAAAATATCCATAAAATCTATCCAAGAAACAATATTGTGTTTTCTCAGCTAGTCTCTCAAACATTTGATTAGTAAATGGGAGGGGAAATGGTCCTTGCGAGTATACTGATTTAGGTTCCTATAATCAATACACACATGCCAACTGTTTTGTACACTAATCATAACTAACTCCTCTTTATCATTTTTAACAATAGTAACACCACTTTTCTTTGGAACAACCTAAATATAACTTACCCACTAGGAATTTGAAATGGGATAAATTATACCAGCCTCAAGCAATTTTTCAACCTCTTTTTAACAACTTATAGAAGGGTTGGAGTGAGTCTGTTTTGTAGATACCTCGTTGGTTTATCCAAATACTCCAAAATAATACTTTGCATGAAAATGGAGATTATAATACTATATATGTCAGCAAAGGTACACACGGTTACCCTAATGTTCTCCCTCAAAATATTCAAAAAAAAATTCATCATGTTCAAAAGGGATATTGTTAGTAATTATAACAGGTAATTTCTCAATATTTAACAAGTATGAGTATTTGAGATTAGGTTTCAATGGCTTGACTTATAGTGTAGGAAGCGATATATGTATGGATAAACTTATGGAACTGAAATATGTGGACAATGAACATCAATATCAGAATATACATCATCAAAATTAGAGATTAGTTCATAAAATCCATCAGAATACTCAACAACCATGTCATAATCAGAGTTCACATGATCAAAATTAGAATTTAAATACATTTAAAAATTAAATCTAAGAGAGTTTTTTTCATTATAAATTGGTGTCGAAGTGCTCTTAGATATCAAACTAGAACCAATGCTTATAATCTCCCTAAGAAAAGAACAATAAAATTCCGTGGGGTTTTTATTTATTGGTTCAAAATGGGAGATAAAAAATGTAAAATGGTCCTCTGAGGTGTACTTCAAGGAATTCATAACATTAAATATGACAACTTCATCTTCAAACTCCATGGAAAGTGTACCCTCATGAACATTTATGATTGTTTTTATAGTTTTGAGGAAGGTACTACCTAATATAATTTGAGCACGTGATCTTACCGAATCTTCATCCATTTTAAGCACGTGTAAAAATGCTGGAAATTTCATGTCTCTTACCCGGATAAGTACATCCTCAAGGACTCCCACTGGATATGTTATAGCTCTATTTTCCAATTGAATCACTACTCTCGTCATCTTCAACTCACCAAACTATAAAGAAGAAAAAGCAGAGTGAGTCATTACATTTATGGAATCTCCTAAATCACATAAAGCATCTGAATAGTGTAACTCCCGTATGGTAAATGGGATGGTGAATGTCCTTGGATCCTTGCACTTTGATGGCATTTATTGAGTTGGAGTAATGAGTGATGACACATTTATTCCAATATTTATCCACTCATTTCCCTTGACCCCTCTTAGATTATTATAATGTTCTTTTAAGAATTTGGCAAACCTTGGGATTTTCTTAATGGCCTTGATAAGGGGGATGTTTATCTCTACATACTTGAATGTGTCCAAAAACTCCTTTTTCATTTCCACTTTATCCATATTCTTGGATTGAATAACCTTTTTTGAAAATGGAAGGGGTTTAGGAGGAACATCATCAATCTTTTTCTTACCTTTCTATTTCTCTATAGGATTCTCATCAGTTGTTCCTGAATGGGGCTTCTCTGAATTTTAGGTGAATCCCAGGGGAATGGTAGGTGGAGAAGCATCAGTTATTTTCTTACCACTTCTCAATGTGATGGAACTGACATTCACCTTTGATTTTGAGTGGGTTGGGAAAGTATATTTCTAGAAATCTTACTTACCTGTTCATGGAGGGTAGTGGCAATCTATCTCATTTGAGTCTTCAACTCTCTCAACTCCAAACCCTGACGCATCAGATCATTGTTTTGATTAAGAAAAATTTGTTTCAAAAGGTCATTAGTTTTATAATCTACCTTGGTTGTGGAATTCAATTTTTGTTTTATTCTTTATTCTTTTTCTTCAAATATCCCTTGGGGTTCTTGGAAAACCTACCATTAAGGCAGAGGTTATTGGGAGTTTTTTTGAAAAGGGGGATTTTGTTATTGTCCAGAGCCATACTTGATGTCTGATTGGTCCTTTCCCCCTTGGTTGTATGTTAGAGAAAAATAATCAAGCTTCTTTTAGGGATATGTTTTTTGTTGTTGCTGATATGGTCTCCCAAGAAACACTACTGTACAATCTTCTATTTCTTGTAGTTGGTGTAAAATAGTCAGTTGGGTGGCTTGTCTCAGTGAAAATTACACAAGGACTTGAAGGAGGGGGTTTGGATGACTTTTGTGCTGGAGAATCCTATCCAACCACAGTTGTCAATTTTTCTAACTTGGTATCAATAAAATTACTTTCAAGAGAAGATGGACTTACTTGATGTAATCCTCTAACATGTGGGGTACCATGATCACCATATTTTTGAGAGTTTTGTGCCATCATGTTAATCAATGCACGTGATCCTGCTGGTGTTTGGTCATCCATTTCCCCTCTAGCTATAAAATACACCATACTTATCTCCCTATGTGTGAGTACTTCATAGAAGTACTGGATGTGGATTTTCTCATTGATTTGGTGATATGAGAATCTAGCACACAACTTATTGAATCACTCCCAGTACTCAAACATTGACTCCCCTCATTCCTGCTTCATACTAAAGATATATTTTCAAATGGATGTGGTCCTTGGTACTGGAAAAAATCTCTTCAAGAAAAGATGTTTCAAATAGTTCCCAATAGTTACATCTTCAGGTTTTAAATAATACATCCAATATTTTACAGCTCCATCAAGTGAGAATGTGAATTCTCTTAGTTTGATTTGATCTTCAGATAAATATCATGGTTTTAGGTTTGATAAAAAAACATTAAATTTTTTAAGGATTTTATTGGGATCCTCACCAGAGATGACATGAAATTTTGGAATCAGGTGAATTAACGCAGATTTCAGTTCAAAGTCTGATTAGTGATTTGGGTATGAAACGCAATTTGGTTGATAATTAATGATTGTTGCAGCAAATTCTTGAATGGTTCTATTTAGTTAATTATTATTATTTTCAGACATTGGTTCTTGTTTTGAGATTGATTTAGATTTGTTTCAAATTTCCATGTTCCCAGAATTGATAAATTTTTCAAATGTTTGAATGTTAAAACTTCCCATAGACTGAGAATGTTTGATTCGAGCCCTAAGGTTGCGTTCAATCTCAGGGTCATGATCTAAGAGATCTTAAAAATTAGTTCATGTCATAAATAAAATAAAAAAATTGAACCATAATAAAATAAAAATGAGAAGTTTGAGTTGATGGTCCAAAAAGAAGAACAAGAAAAAAACAAAATAATAAAAATAAATTCAGATTGGGAAAATAAAGAAGAAATAAGAGAAGAAGAGAATAAAATGAAAAATTAAAGGAATATATATAATTGGTTGAAATAATTACTTGCCTCCTGAGAAATGGTGCTAATTTCTAAGGTGCTATTGTGGGTTCTTTCAAATAATGTTTGGATTCTGGTTATTTAGGTGCAATGGAGTGGGTAACCAAGGTTGTCTCTCAAAGGAGGAAGTAAATTTAACAACATATTAAAGGTATTGAAAAAATAAAATAAATGATAAGAAACACACTACATGAAAGGATGGGGGGTTTTATCATTTATAAAACTAGAAGAAGTTTTTTGGAATAAGATTATATATTTTTTATTTTTGAAATTGAGTTCGATTAAAAAAACACAACAAGAAAATGTTTTTTTAGAAAGTATTTTAAAAGGATTAATCGATATAACTCTAAATCTTCATTTACTTATTAATAATTATCATTTAAATTAATACCCACTTAATTATGATCCCTTAATTTATTAACCCTTGAACCCTATGAGAGTTAACATTACCACAAAGATAAAAAGAGTTAAACCCAAGGCTAAATTTGGAACATGAAATTGCAGCACCCTTCTTTGATTGCCATTCTAAATATAGATTATAGTCAGTGGTAAATTAGGGAACATATCCATTGTGTATAATAAGAATGAATTGATTTTAGGTATTATATTTGAACTTTACAAATTTATCCTATGTGATTTTAGTTTTCATCGGTTAAGTTTGTGCTCTCACAATTTACAAAAACCTCGACGTCGTGTGTTTTGTGTAAATTGTTCAATTACTTTCTTAGTCTCATAAAATTTTAAAACTCAATTCATGGGTAATATTTTGTGAATAATATTAGATTAATGATTCAAAATAAATAAATTAACAAGGTAAGAGTTAGATTAATTACTAAAAAGAACTACTCTTCCATGGGTGGCGTACTCATCATAGAAACGAATTGCATGTAAAAATGTTTATAAAGGGTATAACACAATTTGGTTTTTATATTGATTCTATCCCAAATATTATGAGTAAATAAGAGGATAATTGAACTAAACATAAGAAAAGTGAAGAAATATAAGAGTAAAAAAATGTTTATTATGAAAATGAAAACATTACAACATGAAGAAGAAGAAGAAGACTTCGATGAGTGGATCCTTGCTTCAAGAGCTACCCCTCTTACAATGGTTGGATAATTTGAGTAAAAAAAATTATCCCCTACCTTAAATATCCTAAGTAACCTCCCAACCATTAAAAATGAAAAAAATACCAATTTATATAGTGGAGGGGAGTCTAGGTTTAAAGAGGTTTCATGTGTGAATGGGGAAATTTGTTCAAATAAATTAATCCACATTTTACCACCCGTTTGACCAATAAAACACATGAACCAGGTATCCTTAAAAACGTTTATTTGTGTTAAAATGGGTCCTTGATATCCTCTCAAAATTTGGGTCTAATCTTACCATGGATGAAGAAATTTTGACCCAAATAAAGAACTGATACCTAATCTGGCGAGCCCAACCCATCTTTGACTTCCTAACACATTAGTTCTAAGAAAATTCACAATTTAGCTCATATGTCTCGAATAAAAGTTTTATAAAATTAATTTAGGAACACAATTAAAAAATATTATGCTCAAATAATTTAAAATAAAATATTTATGTTTGAATTACTACAATGATTTTTTATATAGGAAAAATATAATTTTCATCAAATTTTCAAATGAATGATCTAATCTCAAATATTTTATAAATAAACATATTTAACACAATGTGAGGAAACTTTTTCATTTATTATAAAAAAAATATAAAAAAATTGTGTTTTATTAGATGTCTAGTACGAAATGCATGTCATATCCATCCATACCTAAGAATCTATATATATATTGCATGTTCTTTGGATGCTCCTAGGAAACATAAAAACTCTCCTTCTCTAGGTCAACTAATACTTCTGATTATGATATAATATGACCTAATAAGTGAAACTTTTCAATTCTGAAGTGATATTTTAGGAGCACGGAATATAAATTATCCTCTATTAGTTTATTAAAAATGATCTCATGTTTTTTGTCATGGTTTATTTGAGTAAAAGAATAAAATAAAATTTCATCCAAAAAAAATGAATAAATAATCCAGATATAGGTGGGAACACTATTCATCAAGTCCATGAAAATGGAGGTTGTTTTCGTAATACTGAATGACGTAACTAGATTCTCAAATAAACGTACTGACTATAAGACTCCATACATGGTATTTCTAATTTCTTGACTCACACCTGATGATATCCCATTGTCAGTTCGATCTTTGAGGATACTCCAGCTCTTTAAAGATGATCAAAGAGATCACCAATTCAAGGTAACAGATACAAGTTCTTAATAATATGCTATTTCAACCATCGGTAATCCACACATAGAATAATTGTCCCATCATCCTTCTTATACAAGATCATGGGTGAACCCCAAGATGAAGTACTGGGTTAGAAAAAACAGATAGATTATAAATTCCCCAACTTCCACTTGATCTCACACGGATCAATATAGGTTACATAATATAATAAGAAATAGATCCCAAATAAAATCCTCCTCTATAGGTAAAATCTATCATAAGAATTACCTTTTTCTCCATATGAAGTCTATAAATATAGGCTATCACTCTAATCGGGCCATGATTCAATAGTCTATGTCTACCTGAATGACACTCCACTCACCTTTTTAAAAAATATCCCTATAGTGAGGTAAATGATACCTTGTGGTAATATATTTTCACATAGAAATGAGGGGAAACCAACTAGTCTATCTTGATAATGACCTCAAAGACCATCATATCGATGATGAAGAGGTCCCATAAGAAAGGAAAACATTATATCTCAAGGGGAAAGTCCTTGAATTGGCATAAACCCTTTGACCACACACTAAATGATGTGTCCAGGGTCATAACCCCAAAAAAATTACAAAATTTATAGCCCGGGGATTAACAAAATAGATAAATAGATAAAGGAATGAGAGGAAATTGTATCGAATAAACTAGATTCTATAGATGGGGCTACCTAATAGTACCTCTTACAATATATGGTCTTTCACACTAATAATCAGGTATTGTCTATGATGACTGAAACTATCTTGATCTATCACCCTGAGCTATAGCTTGACTACCCTAAGGAGGGTTTCTCTGCTGGGACTGATAATTAGTAGTATTGCTACCCTATACATGAAGTCCTACTCAACCTATTTAGCTGGTAATACTCAATATTCCTATCTGACACTATGTAACTAATATTACTCCTGAAGGTGGAGATGGTGTATGTTCTCTTCCTCTAGAAACAAGAAAATAGGTATATGAAAACCAATGACAATGGCCTATCTGACCGCAAGTGCGGAACTAAAGTAGGTCTCAATTACATTGAGTCTTTACATTCCCCTACCATCTACATTTATGGCATAAAATGGAGCTTCCACTATGGATACTATGTCCTCCACTACACTAAAGAGAAACTTGAAGGATACTCTTCCTACTATAGGATGAACTACTTCCATGTCTCGATATTAAAACTCTATGCCCGATACTATCAGATACTTTAAGTTTGTGTTCAATGATAATATAAGTAAAGGTCTCACTATGAAATAAACTATCCCAACTACCAACTTTGATGGACAAGGTATTGGTAAGGTTTAATGTTTTCATTTGTATATGTTTCAGTATATAGAGGATCAATTGTAATTTAAGTAAGAAAACGCTCTTAAAATTTCTCTTGGACATCTCATTTAAAGGAAACCATTTCATTTATAAGTCCTAATTTATATTTTTTTTGTTCATATATGGTCTTATACATAAGATAAGATTCAATTGAATTGATTTTCATACCCAGTTTATAACGTCCCATACATAAATTTAAATTTAAATCCATATAATTGCAACTAAACCCTTAAATCAGGTCTTAGAATGCAACAACTATGATATTATGGATCAATTCAAATTATTTACCCTTTCTAATTTATATGGGACCATAATCATTATAAATAGAAATTGGTAGTCATGAAATCACAGTAACATTCCATCTCATATAACCAATGTTACATAGATTAAATATGTAAAAATTTACTATTTATGATACCACTATCAATCTATATGGGAAAACACCATTTAGGTTGATGCTAACATGTTAAACAACCAATTACCCTTCAATGAATTAGGCGTCTATGTGGAAGGAATAAATATTAACCAAGGCACACTCAACAATCATAGGGAACACATGGAATGGAAGAAATGAAATGATCCTATATGTCATGGTATAATCAAGACATGTTAATTCTTTGGAACCTATAATGATGCATCTAACAATTCTATTTTCCATACCAGGTCATGGAAAATTCTCTAATAATCATAAAAATACCACATGTCACGTTCATCACCCAATGGTTAATGTCTATCAAATGTAATAAGTGAATTTTTTTTTATCTTTCATAGGAAACATTCCATTTACCCCAAACATGGATTAGATACTCCCTAACATGGTTTACGACTGAGATTCAAAAAATTACTAATCCCTTGTCTAAATTTTCCAAAAAACATGAAAAGATAAAATAATGTTCTATGATACCACTTCATGTTGTCGATGTCTTGGTCCACTCATGAGTAACATAACTTGGTTAGCCACAAGACTACAATCTCACCTACCCATACACTAGATATTGTTGACTAGTAGTGAGGGCCTAGGGTGTGTACATGGAAAGAACATTACCTCTTGTATGAGTGGAGTAAAAAAGCGATAATAAATGAATAAATAGATAATTCGTTTAATGAATGAATAAGGAAGTGAAAACAAGAATTATAATCCAAGTAGTAAATAATCATCAACATCTATAAACCGAACTATATATATAATTATTATGTCATATCATGTCTCTATATAAGGGAAATAATGCAAACATGGAATTAGGAGGATATTACAAAATATGATATACAAAAGAATAAAAAAAAGGAAAAAAACCATCCCAGCATCTCGAGAACTGGCCTAGTAATTTTCAACCATGCTCTCAATATATATAATGCAAGGAAAGGGTCCAAATCGGGATGATAACCCTTGTTGACACCTATGATCATATAATCTACTTGAGTACCAATGTTGGTCTGAGTAGGTTATCTAATAAATCTTAGTAGGCCACCACCGACAACATCTACATAATCATGTTTTTCAAAATAAACTATACAGTGGTATTGTTTATATATATATATACATAATTACTAAAATAAACAATACAAACCTACTTTAAACTCATCTTGAATTATTTCTATACATGAAACCATTAAATTAATTATTTTAAGATAAAGTTTATATAGATGTATGAAATAAATATTGGGGTCAGAAAAATTGAGATATATTATAATAATAATAATTGAGGATCTTAGGTGAAACCAATGCATAATTGACCTTAGGGATCTCGCTAACACATAATATTAACTCATGGAATCATTTAAAAAATGGTTATGAGTGTAATCTGAGAAGTACACTAAAGGAATTATACTATAAAATAGACTAACCAAGTTTACGGAGTTCATTCATAGTATTCCTGGGATAAGAATGACTGAAACCAATGGGGTTAATCCATGGCATAGTGTATTCAAAGACAACAATATGAATCCAAGGAGTTTATCCAAAGGATTCTAATATCAAGAAATTATGTCATGATAATCATCAGTGAAATACAGAGGTATTCATGTAATAAGACAAATATAAGAATCCATGGTGGGTATCTCCCACAAAAACCTGCTCAATAAATTGGGATGGCATCCCTTGAGTGTTCAAGGAATTCACTTAGGAATCCATGGATGACTGAAGTCTGATAATTCCTTCAAATATGAAAATTTTCCAAACTAATAGGTACCTTTTACTCATTACATTAATATAATAAGTGATCATAATCCTTTTAATAATAAAATTTAATCATTTAATAGGATCATTCAATTAAATTTTATTGGACATGACAAGGTGTATTTGGGACATGAAACCAATTAAAAATTCAATTACATACTAATATAATAGGTTAATTAAATTAACTTACATTAATCATGACAAGGTTACACAAGGATGTGAAACAAATATCAATTAAATTTATAATTCAACAAGTCCATGTGATATCTATACAAAACACTTTCCATTCCATTCTTTCAAATATTTTTTAAGTATGCAGAAACACATAACTTATCTATAATCAAGTCAAATGAACCCAAAAAGTGTCATGAATAAATACAACATGGATCACTAATGGAATAATAAGGAACACACCCTACTTGGGGTGGTTAATAATGAGGTCTCAACCTCCAGTAATGTCTATATGTTATATTAGAGCTATAGAATTCCATTAAGACAAATTAAAATAATGTATATGAATTTTAAGTGAAACACTAGGTGAAGTCAGAGTGAACATAAATAAAATAATTTTTAGATGGAAATACATTAAGGTATAAGTCATAGACCACATAACATAGGCCTATAGTATAGGCCTCGTCTAGTATTGGACCATAGTTGGACTGGATTAGAAGAAAATGGTAGTATGAATGAACACTATAAAAATATTTCATAAGACCTCACAGCAAAATTACATATTCAGTAAGATGAAAAATGATAAAATTCACTTGTGGGATAAAGCACTTTCTAAGAGGAATCCCACAAGGAAAATAGAATTCAGATCAGTGTCTGAAAGAAGGAATTATTTATTATCCTAGGTTGACATGGGTTGATATATCTTCATGGGAGAAAAATTAGTATTATTTTCCACAATAGAAGGAAATAAGTTTGAGGTGTTATGCTATAATAAAATAAGTCATCAATGGTAATTTTAACTAACTTACATGGACCATATGATTTAGCTGCATGGTTGGGAAAACTGTGCACAAACTGTACGCCATGAACTACCCAATGACGAGACCTGCATGGTTCATTCACATTATTTGGAAAACCATGTGAAAACCATTTTATTTGGCTATGTTAAAAACTAAAAATCCTTCACATGAGAATGCACAATGGTTAATAAAGTTATGGAAAAAAAATTGGCCTAATTAAACACATGGAAATACCCCACATGGTTAGAAAAAAGATTGCGGACTGGGCTACATGGTTTCCACTAATCATGTGGCCCACATGTTTCTTAAATTAGTGATGGTTCCAATCTCTAAAAAAGACCAAGAAACCCGATTTCCTCTAGATCCTTACTTGGAATTCCTATTATGTCAATGAAAAGGAGTTACTCTAAAAATTAAAGGACCCATACCTCATAGAGAAACCCAGTTTTTATAGTCATCGATGTAGTCAATAGATCTGTAAAATATGTCTTTACCCAAACCACATTTGTACACCAACAAGATAATACATTAAAACTACAAGGACATCTCAAACCAAAAACAACTATTTTATTTTCATAGGAATTAAAATATTACATAAAATGATACTTTCGATCTCCTAGATGATTTATGAATTATAATATCAGGCTAACACGTGTGATATAAATTATCCCCTCAAGAATAATTTTCTTCTGATATTTTAATATAAATTATCATTATAGAATTTTCTTACGATAATTTCTTATGAATGGTCATTTTATAATTATCATTTGATATCTTATTTTAAAATTATTCATTTTAAATTCGAAAAATAATACTAAATATTCCTTAATACCTTCAGAAAAAGAATTTAACTTCTACTCATCAATACGAACCCAATAACATCATCAATGAATCAATACTATCAATATTGGAGAAATTATTGAGGGAAAAGTTTTGAAATAATAATAAAATAAAATATAAAAGAACAATAGAAAAGAGATGGAGGGATAAAGGGGGGAGAGGAAAGGTGGGAGGTGTGTGAGAATGAGGAGAGTGGTTTGACCCCTTTATGATCCACCCCTTTTGTAATCATATTTATTGTATATATCCATCATTAATTTTAGTCATTCATTTTTTACAAAATTTATTTTATCATTCTCTCTTAAATTCAATTTATACACCATAACATCCTATATTTTATTTCAAAGTTCCAATTTTAAATAACATTTAATAAACCTTTATTATATATGTTTATTAAGGTTCCATAATATGTTTACATATACACCTCATATATATATACACACAACCAGCCACAAAAACACACAGATATATATATATAACAATAATAAACACATTATATATATACATGTATGTATATACACCACAGATATATATTAATCCCACATATATATACACATTTTAATTTTCCACACATAAAAATTATTCTAAATTTAATAATAATAATAATAATAACAAAAATATTTTTTATTATTATAAATATCAAACATCATTTTTACAATTAATATTACCTCCATTAAATACCCATAATAGTTTATCAATCAACACTAACCAAAAAAATTTCATTAATTTACCACATGGTAATAATATAAAAATTATTATATAACTTCCCAAAAAAAATATTCACCCATGATGATTTTTTTTTCATTGAATAATAAAATCTAATTACACTAGTAATTTCAATTTTCTTCTTCAATAATAATAATAATAATAATATTATTATTATTCTTATTCTTATTACTAATATTATTATTATTAAATGAAATTTATCAAAACATCCAACACACAAAAGTATTATATCCCTTATAGGGTAAACCCTATATCAAGGACCTAATGGTTGTCTCATATTTTACATATGATACACCTTTTGTGAGATTATACCATTATTTTTAGAGGAAAAATGTAATTAAAATATTAAATAAATTATAAATAAGTATTATTTTACCAAACACCCAATGAACAAAAGTATTATTTCATTTGTACGTCAAAAACCACATTTGTGATCTAAAAGAGGTCACATTTTTGAAGAAAACCATATGCGAGTAATATAATATATTTAATATTTTTATTAAAACAATACTAAGGCTCGATGGGCCTTGAAATTCAATGAAAACTTGGGGCCTATCTTTAAAAATATTCCATATAATTTTTCAAATTATTAGCAGTTATTTTTCCATGAAATAAATCCATTAAAACATTTAATATCTGATTTTATTGAAAATTTACATTTTTCACATAAAGAACTCATTATTATTTTTTACAAATACTGTTTTATTATCATTAATTTTTTTGAGGATGATACAATTCTCCCACCCTATCATCCTTTCATTCCTAAGAAGTGTCTCTAATGGGTTTTTGGAAAAAATTAGGCCATTAAGTTAAAAAATTATACTCCCTCTCTAATATATTTGTAACAGGAGGATTATTTTGAACATAAACAGACCTTAACCACTATAAGGGTTAACATAATGTCCTCTAAAGATTCTACCTATAAACGACGGTGTACCACTCCTTGAAATAATCCTAGTCTCCATGCATGGACATTAAGAACATTTATAGTATATATACTAACACAACAACAAGCTCAATTGAATTAATTAAAGCCACAAAAAATACATCACACAACATGTTAGTAGATATATCCCACAAAGAAACTATCCCGAATAAGTAGTAAAAAACAATGATTTTTTCTTAAGAATTATGTATAAAAATAGTTATATATATATGTAATGGGAACCTCTGGGTCTATTCATGATGTATAAACATAAGATAAATATCATAAATCACATATTAACATCATGTATATCACCTAAAGTTATTTTAATCAACTGTAATAGAAAAAAAAATTCCCATTTCATGGTAGCTCGAAGGTCCAATATACAGTGCTGGAAAACACTATTATGGTTCCATTAAACAAGTCACAACTATCCTATATCTTGTCTACCCAATCCCAAACTAAGGTAAAGATAATAAAAACGTTATTGAGTCTGAGTCCTCTGACTCCATTTTGCAACATCTGAACTTGAACCATAAGGTACGTGTCGTGTGCTATGTGACCACATGTGAAAATCCCCATATGGAAGAGGCTAATAACTATTAGTGAGGGTATAATTTCTACTTTGGGGAGACTATACCATCTTTATCATGTCATCGAGAAGAATAAAAACTAAAAAATAATATTAAATAAACTAACAATCAAGGTAAAATGAGGAAAAAGAATAATGACATATATTTAGATGTAGCTCCCAGATTGGTATGACTTTATAGAGTGTAATTATTAGATAAAAAGAAGATGAGTAAATAATCAAATGTCTATGGGTACTCTGGTGTCTGTTCCAGTCATCTCTAGCTCTAGCACCACTACTTAGCCATCCACCATCAGAACCTTTCCCTTCACCAGATATGTGGTCCTGAAATCTACTAGTGCACCAAAATTTCTTAGTATGTTATAAGTATAAGACTTTGTAGGACAACACAATTTTGTCCTTACCATAAGCACACAATCTATATAATAATTTAAAATATAACATATGTAATTTCTCAATAGAAACACAATATTTGTCGAGTCATCATGTACTGAATAGAATGACATGAACCCCAGTCCCACCTACATTACCTTATTTATAATAATATTGTTAAGAAGTCATATACCTCCATCAAGGCCATAAATATCACCCCATCCTATCAGTGGATTCCAAATGAATTCCCCAAATTCTTCTATGTCAAGATCTCAACCCAACATTTTAGTGGTTTTCAATGGAACACCACATAATCCATTATGTATATCCCTAAAATTATTAACATTTTAGGAACTAATGACCGAATCTTGTTGGATTTCTTGAACTGTACTTTATATCTCACCACAATGATTTCTTATCCATATTTGTAGCCATACCCACATTTTAAGGATGTTAGGACTGCGTCTGGTTGAGTAACCGACCAATGAGATACATAACGCCAAATCTTAAGGATCAACTTGTGTGTCTCAGTACATTCCAACTAGCTTCTATGATCCACCTAAATATGTATACACTCCCACCATTAAAGGCTTTAGGTCATCATCAGGTTTGGTAACTTTCTTATGATGATTTCCCCTATATAGGGGTAGCCACAAACACATTAAAGGATTTTATCTCATAACTCCCAACCTCAAGGATACACCTAAATATCCCATTCCCTAAAACATAATTCCAGAGAATATGAATCACACAAATAATAAATTTCCTATAATGGAATGATAAGGCACACAAACACCAATGTATGGAGTAACACAAAATCATATTTCAAAAAAAAAAACAGAAGTCCCACAACCTTTAAAACACCAAAATGTATCTTCAAATAAGAACGATATAGTAAAAAACATCATATCATGATTCTCATCACATACACATGGCCCAAAATAATACATAAAATCCCACCTTAAATCCATTAACATCAACGATAGATCCATCAAAGGTGTCATCATACAGAATGTGTTTTCACACCAACTAGAGAATATGATAACAAACTAAGGACTCATAAAGCCAAAACATGGTAATTTAGTTCTAGAATAAATAAAAAATAAAATCCAATAATACTTTCTATATCCTGGAGAATTTCTAAATTATCATTTTAGGCCGACACATGCATTAGAAACCTTCAACTCAAGAGTAATTATCTTTTATAATTTCATATCAATCCTCCTTTTAAAATTATCTTATGATAATTTCTTATAAATTATCTTTTTATAATTATTTTTTGATTTATTATTTTTTATTATTCATTTAAAATATGAAAAATTTTATTGATTATACATCAATATGTCAAAAAAGGATTTATCTTATGATCATTGTGAAAAACCCAACATCACTAATGATGTATCAATCCAATCATCATTGGAAACGTTATGAAGAGATAAGTTTGTAGCAAATACTAAAATAAAATTAGAAATGAATTGATGGATGTGGGAGGGAGGGTGAGGTAGAGATGATAAAAAGGAGGCATGTGAGAGTGGGGAGAGAGGTGTGGACACTTCATACATTACACCTTTTGATAATAATTTTTTTTATATTTTCTTCATTGATTTCTTCACTCATTTATTACAGGATTTATTTTATTCTTTTTATAGTCAATTCATGAACCACAACCATAACCTCTTACATTTTATTTCAAAATCTCCATTTTAAATCACATTTAATCAACCTTTATTAAATATATATATTAAACTTCAATTATATGTGTATATATAAACCTCACACACACACACACCTAACCACAAACACACACATATAACCAAAATATCCAGGTTATATATATACATTCATGTCTGTATATACACCCGCACATGTATATATATACATATACATTTATCCCACATATATAAAAATTTTAATTTTCCACACAATAATATTATTTAAAATATAATAATAATAATAATAACACAATTTATTCTTGTCATAAAATATATCACAACATTGTCA
This sequence comes from Viscum album, assembly GCA_963277665.1. Taxonomy (NCBI): domain Eukaryota; kingdom Viridiplantae; phylum Streptophyta; class Magnoliopsida; order Santalales; family Viscaceae; genus Viscum; species Viscum album. The sequence continues at coordinate 1,278,759,781 of OY728142.1, read as the reverse complement.
CAATTATCAATTTAAATACAATTTTCATTAAATTCCATAATAGTTAATCAAATAATATTAACCACACATTTTAATTTATTTAGTGTAAGGTAATAATATCACTATTATTATATAACATACCAATAAATAAATATTCACTAATTGAGAAATGTCTCTAATTAATTAGGAATATTAAATTACTCTTGTAAATTTTATTTTTTTCGACACTAATAATAATAATAATATAATTATTACATGTGTTGTAGATAAACATCTATCCAATAAAAATCTTTTGTCACGCCAAGGGTAAAATATACATTTCGAATCTAATGGTGGTCTCATATTTATCATATGAAACATCATTTGGGATATATTCAATTATTTTTAGAAAAATAATATAATTTTAATAATAAATATATTATCCTCATTTGTAATGGGACTAAACACCTAAAGCGTAGAATTGTTATGTCACTCATATGGTAAATCCCACATTCTAGACCTAAAATTTGTCTCATATTTCTCTTAAGAGACATTATTTTGGAGTTTTATCATTTTTTGGTAAGGCCATCTGCGGGAATATAATATAGTTAATATTTGTTTAAAAAATATCGAGCCTCTAAGATCCTTGTAATTCTACACTAACTCATATACAACTTCAAAAATATTTAATATAATATTTTAAAGTTTTTAGATAGATTTTACCCTTACTTGAGTCCTTCAAATAATTTATTAATTTATATTTATTTAATATTTACAATTTTCAAATAAAAAATAAAAATTATTTTTTTTCAAAGAGGGTTTTATTATACTGGAAAAGGTAGTATATTACATATTTGACATCAACATCTTATTTTACATAACTTGGATTGGATTATATTCTACTATAAATTATAATATTTTATTGATGTGAGTAAATATTTATATTATGTATATTATTATTCTAATATGGAAAATTTTTGGAATGTTGAATATGTATTATTTGACCATCCACATTATTTATCAAGATGGGTAGTGATTATGTTATCCCTTTTTCGACATGGAGAAAAGTGTTGGAATTATATATGATCAGTGTATGCTAATTTAGGATGATTATGTATTGATATTTCGTATTATTCATTATAAATATTACCATGTTTTCATTCGGAAAATGGTTCCTTAGTGAATAGTATGAAAAGTATTGTTTAATGTTATAGTGAATTAATTGGAAATAATATGGTTATGGGAGGATCCTAAAATTATATATCCCTTTTTTTGCATTGATTGGTCTCATGATATATAATTAGTTTGGGTACTTGGTGTATCCCCAAGGAATTCTACAAGATATATTGACTACGGTCTCAAAAACAATTGAAGTGTCTTGGTAAAAGGCCCTAACAATATGTTTTTATGTCTATAATTATAAATTCCACCACTATGAGATCAATAATATTTATTTAAATGTTATCATTTATATTCAGGGATATAACATGATCCTAGTTTCAAGCACATGTTGGATTCATGTTGTTTACATATTTCTTCCATAATATTTATTACATGTTAATTCTATGATTACTTTAGTTATGTGTTTCCCTCATTGATCATTTCAACTAACCCCTTATTATTTTTTAAATTAATAGGTTTTGAAGAAAAATACTACACAAGATATTTTTATAAGGATATAAAGTTTTGAATAATTTTTTAGAGATGTTGAAGGATTAATATAAATTGAGTAGTATCAAAAAATAATGGAAAAATTCCAATTAGTTTCAAAAACATGTGAATTATTCTTTTAGGATGTTTTCAAGTTATCGGATCATCTAAACATTAAAATATCCATCAAATACTAGAGATAAAAAAATTATTTTGTATTTTTTTAATTATTTATGGTTATATTGAGGATTTAATGTTGGTATCAAAGAATGAATGTAATTTATTTTCTTATGGTACAACATTTGGGAGTGTGGGTTTGGGGAATCACAATGATTAGTTGATATCTCCCAAGTTTCCCTTTACTGATCATTTGAGCACACAATTTATTATGTTTTCTTTACTATATAGTGGGTATTGGTTTGTAATATATAGTGATTCATAAAATATGGGTTTGAGATATATTTTCATGTAGAATGTTATTGTGATAAGTTATTCCTCATGAAAATTAATGTTTTATGAAAAAAATTACATAACATGTGATTTTTAGTTAGCTACAGTAATTATTTCATTAAAGATATGGAAGAATTATCTATGTGGTGAATGGTGTGATGTATATATACTGATCATAAAATCATGAAAAATACATTTACATTGAAAGAGTTGAATATGTTCTAGATAAGATGGTTGAAGCTGATTAGATATTATAATTTATGAATACATTAACACCCTAATAATGTGAACAAGGTGGTTGATCCATTGAGTTGAAAGGATCACACTATGTTTTCAATTATTAGGAAAAAATGATCCAATATTACTGTATTTGAAAAGGATGGATCTTGAAATATTGATGTATAAGGAGAAACCATAAATTTTTCAAATAAGGGTTCAACCATATATCAATGTGGGTATTAAAGAGGTGAATATGAAATATGTTATAAAAATATTACCATCGCATAAATATAAATTACATAATTTTTTTGGAATATTTATCACATTACACAAACACACTCCCAAATACAATATTAGATTATTTCCTTTGGAAACATGAAAACAATAACATTGCACCATAAGTGAACTAAATCATATCCCACTATGTTCTCCATAACTAGATCCCTTATTAGGAACATATTACTTATTACACATCTTCATTACATGGGGAAACGAGACATAAGGAAGGGTGAGATCAAATGAATAGTTTGGGTAAACAATGGATATACATAAGCATAATCATGAAAATTAGGATATTATAACACGAGAATAACATAATAAGATCACAAATTTCATATCAAATATCATAATTTTGAGTAATGATATAAATATTGGTATCCATAACACATAAATCATAAAGGAATAAAAGATTTTAATCTATGTGAGCATAACATAGACATATGAAATAGAAATGTGGAAAGAACAAAAACATATAAAATGATTTCCATAGTATTCAATGCTCACAAACAATACTGACTAATTTGGACGAGTTCACTCCCCACGCCATATAATTATTCAATGTTCACTCCCATACCCATCTTAGTAAAAAAATACATTACTAAACTATGTTCACTCACCATTCTAGCCATATATATCTCAAGAGATATAAATATTTTCCCAATGAACTGGAGGGAGATATAGGTCCCACCTGTCACATAATGAACTCACACATATGTGTTCCACAAGATCATAAACATTCATCATATCATAACCCGTGAAATTAAATGGGAATCATAAACTAATCATCATATCTTAACCTTTCGAAAAGTTACATGTTTCATAATCATATAGTAACACATGAAAAGAAGTGGTTTTCATAATCTTATAATTAATGGAAGAGAAACTGGTTACATTTGAATATAACCTATAGAAGAGAAACATGTTTCACAATCATCATTCCATAAAACCATAAAGTATTTAAAGAATTAAAATGAATGTTTACCTTGGATCATATACCTAGTAAGGCATGAGTAACAACAATATATGTCTTCATAGATGGATTGTTTTTAAATTTCATTTAAAATATTTCTTGAGAAAGATATCCATTCTTCTTAAAAACACTTTTCAATACATAAAAAATTTTGAAAAACTTTTTATTTGGAAATAATTTTGAAATGAAATTATGGAATATTCTAGTAAATTATTTGTCATGATGTCAAAATATTTTGTTAATTTCATACACATAAAAATGAAGGTTCCTTTCACATTTTCGGTAAAAGGAAAATTAGAGTTGTTTTGGGAAAATACATGAATAATCTGTTCAAAATAATTTTGAAAAAGTAAAAAAAGGGTAAACGTTTATTTTAAAATTAAATTAGAGTAATAAAATATTTTTTAAAACATTTTTAGAAAACATGGTTTTCAAGGGAAACATATTTATGAATGAATTGATAGATAATGTCAGCTTTTCATAAAAACGTTTTCTTAATACTTTTAAGTACCAAAGAGTTGACAATATGATACTAATACTTGAATAAATCATTAATAAATAGAGGAAAATAAAATCTATGAGAATTATTGAGATCTTTAATCAATGGAATCATAATCATAAACCATTTCAATAAATGATGAGATTGTCGTAATAAAGTATTACCACATTAATAACATCAAATCATAATCCCCATGAATGCGTAACAACACATGAAGCTTAAAAATCATTCTAATAATTATATTAATGATATAAAATGTAAAAGTGGTAGTATATACACCTCATAAATATTATAGGTGAACAATATTATATGTTTCTCAATGAAGGAGAATTGAGACCAAATTCCCTTACCACTTTGATAAATTTAAAACCGTAAACACATGAAAGATAGATCCTAAAATTGATAAGTAAATTAAAAGAAACTATATTATATGAATTATAAAATACAACCATGTGTATTATATGCACCACATACAAACATGGCTTGTGTATCATGTAAAATTAAGGTGAGATAGAAATCCATTACCTTAAGTTTTGATTTTTTTATACTCATCAAATACACCTATATAATAAATATATGTTTATTATAAATATATTAAATAACAATATTAATTTATATTATTCCATATATATTTTAAAACAGACATTTTTTTAATATTTTATAAAATTTACATGTTGAAATTATGCTTCAGGTAATAATAACTTCATTTTAATTATATGTTTTGATTTGTTATATTTTTGGTACTAATGATTTAATAGTGATTTTTACTATCCATTTTGATAAATAAAATGATATAAATATAACATTTATTCATTATATATTTATTTATAATATTCTATAAGAGATAAAAATAGGAAATGAAATACCTCAGTTATGGAGATGGTAAGTTGTACGTATAAATGAATGTTGTTTCCATTTTTTTATTAGATTGAAAGTAATAAAATTGCATGAGATATCATAATTAAAGAATAATTTTTATTTAATATAAATGAAAAATTATTCTTAAACCCATCCCCAATGCATTCCATATAAATTTTGAATGAATCAGATTACTTCGCAAGGCGGTAGTCTGCCGTACACACAATTGATGTTATCTTATTCCCAAAAAATGGAAATCATGAAGTAATGTGCAATATAAAAATTAAATTATCATAATAACATCATAAAAATAATAAATATAAAATTTAAGTATAATTACCATAATTATTCCCAACCCTGATAGATGGTACTAGAAAAACGAATGACATCAGTTTGTGAGGTGTTAGTCCGCAATACACTTGAAGGATGATTTCTTAAAATATTTATTGTTAGTCTGTGTGGTTGTTGGTAATAACATTAACATTAAAAAAATATCATTATATTTAATATAACTATATTAATCTATAAAAATGATATAAAAATAGGAAAATGTGTTTGAGGAAGAAATAAATAAAAAAACATTTATTAATGAAAATTACATCTTCTTTGGGTATCTCTTTTTTGTTTTCCCCAAAGGACTCCTTTGGATTAATTTCACCAAAAAAATCATATTATATGATTAATTATGGTAGGTAGAGAAGTTAGTTTGGTAGGTATTTTCTGAACCAATTGGATTTTAATGTGTGAAGAGAGGGGAATATGGGGTGGCATTTTATGAGGGAGGTGAGTGGAAAACATGTGAATATATGAAAGGGAGAATTCCACCCATGTTTATCCCATGTAAATTGGTTTCAATAGTGTGATAATATCTATAATATAATAGACAAGGTTAAAATATGGACATAAAAAGGGGTTTGGACAAGTTTATAGGTAATTTTCCCCATTACTTTTAAAGCATAGTCCATTAGTAATGTTGTTTTTCTCTTAATTTCCACTATTAATTTTAACTATTATCACTAATCTATTTTGTCAAAAATTAAGTTATAATTATTTGAAATTATTAATTATTATGATTCCAAAAATGGAATCCTTTTTTTAAAATTAAAATCACATAATTTCATGAAATTAATTTAAAATGTAATCCCACATACATGAAGAGACAACGGGTTTTCAATGTTCAAAAGTTTAAAAGTTTGAGATGTTTTTATATCCAATTTCATTGAGAATTTTAATTCAATGACCAAAATTGGATATATAAATTTATAATTGAACTTAAATTACTTTAAAACAAATTAAAAATTTAATTTAACTATAATAATAAATTTGATTAAATTGTTGTTTTCAATTAAAATTCAGCATTTTCACTATTCACCCAAAAACGAAATATTTCAGAAAAATCTCAAAAAATCACACAAAGATAATTTTGAGATTATTAATTAGAAAATTATTTTTATTTTATCAAATTAAATTTATAAATTTTTTAATAATTAATCATATTATTATTCATATAAGTATATAAAATGAGGTTCTTTTTAGAAAATAGTGGTCTCAAAACATATAGATTTTTCGAAAAATAATATATATCATTATCCGAATGTTTTCATTATATATAACCATAATAAAAAAATATTTAAATATTTTTTATTACTATTCATATTCTTATGATTAACAACACAGTTATAACTTTCTTGTATAAGTAATTATAATAATAAAATGATTTTTTATAGAAACCCAGTGTTGTGAGTAACGCAAGTAAAACCCAATGTTGCTTGTAGAACAATATTAAAATGGTGTAGTGTGAAAATAAATCCATAAAATAAATTGAATTTATCAAAAAAAGGTCATAAAAACATAGGGTGTTACATTATGAAACCTTAAAATGAATTTCACCCCTAAAATTTTGGACCATAATACACAGAAATGATGATACTCTTACCTCATGATATCCTCTTGTTCACAAATGCATTCCTATAACTGGTGGTTTTAATACAAAATATGGACCAGGTGAGTGGTCTTTTTCAAAAAAAATATCTACATGATCCACAATCTCCATTGGTTTTTCCTCATAAGAAAATTCTTTCTCCAAAATTATGACCACTGAGTTCAGTACATGTGAATGGTCATGTATGCACTTACTTAGGAGAGATATAAGGAACATATCATGGAATTGAGATAGGTTTGGTGGATGTTTCAAGTGATAGTACCCTATCCCAACATAATCATGAATTTAAAAGTGACTAATATATTAAGGATCCGTTTCAATTTATTCTTAAACCTCATAACCTTCTTTGATGTAGAAAATATTAGAAACTACTTATTAATAACTTAAATTATAGGAAATTACAAATGTAATCATCATAAATTTTTTGTTGACCATAAGATTCTTTAATATGATATTGAATGTCTCTAATATTCTTGGCCATTTCTTCAGCTATCTCAGGGCCCAATATTTTTCTTTCTTCAACTTTATCCCATCATGTCGGAGATATAAATTTAATTCCATAGAGTGATTCATAAAGATCCTTCTAAATTATATAGTGAATGATATTTTTGTAAGAAAAATTAACTGGATAAAGGGTTTGATCCAATCCACCTTTGGAATCACACGAACAAAATCCCAACATATCCTATTGTTTTTCAATTGTTATTTTAGTAAAAACATCTTCTTATGGATAATATGACGTTCTAGAAATCAATTATGTATCATGGTATTGATAAATAATTTTCCAGAACATTTAATAAAACCATAGATCCTTACCAGATATAGTGGAATGTTGTACTGCATGAAACCTTACCACTTCAATATTATATATCAAGGTATAATGATCCATAGATAAGTCTTCTTTGATAACAATGGACTATTCTTACTTAATAAGGAAATTAAATTCCACCCATATAGAATTAAAACCTTTATAAATTCATAGGATTCCTATGAAAAAAATCAATCGTGATATTTTCCTATATCCATTTAGGTAGGTATAATGGTTTAAACATCCCGTTAGAATTTTTTCTTTCATCCTTACTATTTTATACTACCAACCACTAACATAAAAACAATGAAATATCTCTCTTCATGTCATACCACTAGACGTATTAATTAACAATATCAATACTTCTCCATACATCCTAGATTAATATAGATTTAAGACATATTAATATAATACAAAAGAACCTTCTTCAAATATGGAACATATGGAACAGATACCTAGTTCATGAACCTTATCACTCCTTCATGATCAAGGTTATACTTTGGAACATTTTTAACCTTCTTTTGTATCTATATGTATTCCTTCCATTCCTCTTTAGTATTTACATGTATAGATGGTTGAAAATCACTTGAGAAAGATATGATTTACCCTTAATTTAGGAATTATAGATCAATCCTTCACAAATCTTGAAATATTGGATATTTTTCAATTCTCATAATAGATAATCTATCAAGATCCATTCAACTAAAAAAATGAGAGACCTTGTTAGTTTTCCTAGGGTGGTAATATAATGAGAAATTATAATCATTAATAAACATTAACCATCTATTTTGTAACTTGTTCAACACATTCTATATTAATATATATTTAAACTTTTCTGATTAGTATATATATTGAACTTTTCTCTACAAAGATAATTCCTCCAAACATTTAATGAGAATATTTCTGTAGCTAAATCCTAACCACTAGTTAGGAAATTTTTTTCATGATTCTTCAATTATCATGATAAAATTTCTATAACCAAGTAATTATACATAATAAAACACCCCAATCACTTTTTGGATACATCATTATAGATTAAAAACCATTACCCAATACATGGTAATGTAATTGTAGGCTTGATTACTAACATTAATTTGATCTCCTTTAAATTTTACTTACATTAATCTATCTATATGATCTTGGATACCTTCTGAATCAACATTATAAGAGGTTATATATTCATTTGTAATTATCCAAATTTTTTTTGATAACATCCAGCTAAAATAAGACAACTATAAATCTCAGTCACCATAGTTGGACTGGGATAACATCCAATAACCTTCATCTTTTATGGATTTGCTAATATACCCTCTCATGAGATTACATGACACAAATATAAAACCTATTATTTCAAAAATTCACACTTAGTAAATTTATCATAATGGATATCCTTATTTAGGGTATTTAGTATAATTCTCAAGTAATCGTCTTGATCTTCTTTTCTCATTAAAAAAAATAATGTCCTCTATAAATAATACCACAAAATAAATGAGGTAATCTATAAAAATTTTATTAAATAAATCTACGAAGATAGTGGGAGAATTTATGAGACCAAAATGCATCGGTATATATTCATAGTGTCCATACATTGTATAAAAATCTATCTGGGGTAAATCCTCTATAAACATTAATTGACAATATCCAGAATGATGTCCGATCTTATAATGGTATTGACCTCCACATAGTTGATCGAACAAGTTAACAATAAAAGTAAAATGATACATGTTCATGACTATGATCTTATTCAATTCACAATAATCAATAAAATGTTTCATTGATCCATATTTCTTCCTCACAAATAGAATATGTGTAACCCGAGGTGACACACATGATCGAATGAATCCCCTTTTAAGATCAACCTTGAGTTTCGTATTCAATTCATGAAACTCAATCAGGTCCATTATATAAGTAGTATTTGAAATTGGTGTGGCACCATGTATGAGTGCTATTGAGAACTCAAATTTATGTTTTATTATAGCACTATGAAATTTTTCAAGTAATACTTAATAAAACACATGAATAATAGGTGTATCATCGATGTTGGGTTTCACCCCATCTATCTGGGAATGAAACACCATCAGGAAATTAGTCAAAAACCATACCACAAATGTGATTTCCATTGGATGTTGATATTCATTGTCACACCAATATAAAATCATAAGACCACTAGGAATTTCAAATTTGACTTTCCTTCTATGGAAATTTATGGGAGACATCTATAAATAATTGTAATCTAAGCCTAAGATAACATAAAATTCAACCATAGGAATAATGAAAATATTTGTTAGAAGCACATTCCGACCAACATAAACCGAAGAGAAATTATAGACTTTAATTGTGATAAAAATATACATAAGGGATTTCACCACTAATTTTATATCTAACTATCGGGGGGAATCTTGATACACTCTTCAAATTATTTAGATTTAAAATAATTCGAATATCCATAGTAAAATAAGACATTACCAATTCTATAGTGCATGTAAATTGTACCTTTCATCATGTTATTATCATACCCCTCATTAGAATAAATGATCTTATTATATTTCCCTCTTTCTCATAGCTTTATAAGTTTCTAATATTGATCATCTTCATTAACCCTCATGTTTCTGAATTTTTTAGCATAATTCCCATTCTATTTACACTTAAGGAACTAAACTAGGGGAGTTTATTTTTGTAAATATTTCTCTATATTCTCATTGTTATCTTACTTCATACCATCACTTCAACATTAAAATGATCAATGGATATCCTTCCAAAACATATTTTCTAGTCCCCTAAATAAATTTTCTTCCATGTGTATTTCCAAAAAATTGAACATAAAGGAAATATCATCATGGTTTCTCCTTAGTTCATATATTTTCCCTTGAATTCCATCTTTCTCTTCATATAAAACCCATTAGACTGATCCATAACTTGATTCTACATTTCCATCTTAATGGAAAAATGAAAAATTTATTCATGGATAGTAAAGTATCTTTTGGCTAACACCCTTTGGAGATTTTTCTTTAATCCAATGAAGACTCAATCAACCTCACATCCGTATTGGATGATAATTCGAGAATCATACCTCAAATGTCATGTAAAATTATCCTTATAGAAACCAATGGATTCATTATCACTTTTATTTAACCCAAGTACATCTTTATCCATCTTCATATGAAGACATGAGGAATGTACTTTTTGAGAAATAGATTTTTGAATTTTTCCCAATCCATGGAGTCAATTTCATCATACTACATCATATTGTTCATTAGAGTCCTCCATTGTTCCGCTTTATAATCTAATAGGTAAACAACCATATTTTATTTTTTATGTACTGATCATTGGATAATGGAATATATCATTTCAGTAGTACTGATCCATTGGTGAACAAGTAATGGATTAGATGACTCATTGAAAGATGGTTTAGGTTTCCTCCTAATAGACATAATAAAATATTGTCCCCTTATTTGCTCATTTGTGATTCTATCATGATTTATATCTTTATAAAGTTGAGTGAGTATAGCAATAATAATTTTTATTCCTTAAACCAAAACATTCAGTTTCTTAGGAGAAAAATAATTTCATTTCTATTGTATTCAACATTAATGTAGTTTCTTTCGGTTTCAAATATCGACTAAAATGGAAAATCACAATCTAAGAAACAGTTATCATAGTGGGAAACCACATAATCATGAAAACCAACATATAAGATATGTAAAACCTGACACCATTATTTTAAATAAATGACACCTTAGGGCCATCCTAGTTCCTTCATAGTCATCAATTTTTTAAATCCTCTATGTTGGTTCATAAAGATTTTTTGAATTCTAAAATCATATCCCCTAGGAGTTTCAAACCTGAATTGCAAAAAGTCCCATTTTTATGGCCCTATTACTGATAAAGTTTATATCAATAAGGAGTTTTTTGGGGTTGTTACTGTTGGGAAAAAATCCCTCAAGGCAACATTGCATCATTTTTTGGTTTTTTGTGTTTGTTGAAAAATAAGGTTTCTATGCTAATTTTTCGAGTTATAGAGATCTTTTTGACAATCCATGTTGACAAAGAACCATGATAAAAGGGTAGAAGATCTAGAGGCAGTATAGAAACAGAAGATACAAAGTGGTGTTGTTTTCTAGTTTTTCCCAAACTTTTGGTTTCCAAAATTTGGAGTTTGGTGAGCATTGTGAAATATAGATTTTCTTAAATATCTCATCAAAATATGGAAAAGGTTTGAGTTTTGAAAAGATGTTCCTCTTGATGTAGATTTCACGAAGACATGACGAAAGTTGATAGTGTTCTTCGTGATTATGACAAGCTTCATGAATGACATAGTTTAAGAGAATTGCGGTGGCTAAGGACATTACGAGTCGAGATTCGTGGGGAAAGAGTGAAGGAATTGACAGAATGCTCATCGATTATGATGAGCTCTGTGATTTGAAAATTTATGTGGTGCTTTGTGATATGGAGAGAATTGCGGCAGAAATTTTCGAGCTTCAAGATTTGAGATAACATGGCGCTGACTTCGCATGGAAGGTTCAAGGGTCGGTGGAATCGCCTATAAATTGACCTAGACCCCCTTGATATAAGTAGAGATTTTTCCAAGAATTATTTCTTTTCTCTTGAATCGCGATGTTGGTTCGTGAAGGAAGTGTGCTTCACAAAAGTCAGGAGCTTCACGATGGCTAATCTAGCTCCACGAAAGTGGTGTGTTCCATGTTGTCTTAGTGAGCTTTACAAAGGAAGTATCTCTATAAATACTTCAGATCTGAGACAACCTATGCTTTTCAAAGGTGTGAGATTTGAGAAGGTCTGAGATTAGTGAAGCAGTGTGCTCTGTGAGGCATTGAGCTCTGTGAAGGTGTGTGCTTCACGAAGAGGCAGGAGGTTCTCAAAGGCTTGTTTGAGCTTTGCGAAATTGGGATCTTTGCGAAGTATGGTTCTTTGAAAAGTTATTTACAAAGTGTGTTTTATAGTGATTAGGGGAAAAGGGGTATTCATCAGTGGATGAAATTTGGAATTCACTAGAGCATCTACATATATTGGAGGATGCATTCATTAGTGATAATGAAGAGACCTACGACTCTATAAACTTTGAGTGGATCTTCTGAAGAAGTAGTGAGCCCTCTTCAGTTGAGAGAGTGGTGTGTTCCCAAATTTTGAATGGTTGTAAAAATGGATGGAAAGTGAGTCTGCATCGAAATTGTAAATATCAGTGTGCCTATAGTGGATTTTGGAACATCGGGACATCGTCGGTGTATGCTCCCTAGACATATCCCAGTGAGGGTGAACCAAGTATAATTGTTTTTTCATGTGCATGATTTATGATTCTTTTATACAATGCAATGGGTAGGAGAGAGAGAAGAGGGATTTGTCTTACAAAAAAACAAGATCAAAAGTAGAAGTTGTTTTAAATTGTATTATCGTAATTCACCTCCCTCTAAGTGTATCTAGCCTATAGACCTAACAATGGTATCAGAGGGAAAGGTTGATATCAGTGTTTCTCTCTCAAATGGAGGTCACTAATAACAAAGTTATTTAGATTTATTATGGGAACAATGTTCAAATATGGAAGAATCAGATGAAACACTACTTTATATATTTGGGAATGGATGTGTTCATAGTAGCAATGAATGGCATAACAACTGATATTAATAGTGGCGAATTATCAGAAGATGAGAGTAGAGAATTAGATTATGATTCCAAGGGAATTAATGCTTTAGGGGGATCCCTATCCAATGATATCTATATGAAGGTGATTTCATGTAAAATATCCCATTCCATGTGGGAAAAGATATTAAATATATATGAAGGATATAAAAAAGTTAGAGAAGAGAATCTTCAAGTGTTGTGGAACAAGTATGAATATATGAAAATGAACCCGAATGAATCTTTTGATGCAATCATTGACATGGTAAATGTTTTAGTAGAGGGAATGCGAGGTCTTAGAGAAGTTATTGAAGACATAAATATTTTAATGCAAATCATGAGGAGACTTCCACATCGGTTCAATCCGAAAGTTTTAGTTTTGGAAGGTAATGACCTGAAAGAGCTGACATTGGATGACTTTTACAACACCCTTATTGCATATGAAATGAGAAATGATGATAAAGATGTTGTGGAAAAGGGGAAATCCAAAGATGTGGAATTCAATTCCATGAAGAAGCTCACTATTTAAGATTCTCAGGAAGAAGAAGAGACATATGAGGTGATGTAATTACTCTCCACAAACCTTCAAATAGGAAAAGGAAAGTTTAAATGGAAAATTCCACTTGCTTTTTTCGATGTGGAAATGTTGTACATCTTAAATAAAAGGTGCCCAAAAAAGTTCCAAGAGGATAATGATTTTGATTAAATTGAAATTCCCTACAAGAATTCTTCGGCCTATGGGAATACAAGAAACAGTTCAAGAGAAATTTCTTTAAGAAGAAGAATCTTCTTTAAAAAGAATGTGATAGTTCAGACGAGTCTGAGGTTGAGGAGGTTAAAGAGATAGAGAACTGCAAAGATCATGGAAAAAATTATATGGTGGAAGTTTTCAGTAGTTGTAAAAAGATGAATGAACCTTAAGGTGATGATGAAGAAGAATAAGTTGAGGGAAGAGTTGACATGGAAGCTGAATTAGAAGCATCTCTTGAAGAGATAGATGTTTGGAGAGAAAAAAAAATGAAATCCAACAAGGTGGTACATGATGCCAAACTATAAATGAAACAACACAAAGAATATAAGTCTGAGCTAATGAAAGAAATTTAATACCTTAATTATTTTAGTCCAGAGATCTCAGAAAATTTTGATGAATATAAACTAAAGGTTGAAGAACAGAAAAGGGAGATCAATGTCTTGAATAAAAAATTAAAGATAAAATCAAGTATATCGATGAACTTGAAGGAGAATTTTTCAGTTTGCGAAAACAAGTTAAGGATCAAGAAAAACTCTGGACTCCTACTGGGACTTTAAGAAAGCATATCACTAATAAAATTAAGAAGCTAAAAGTGGAGCATAGTTGTGTAGTAAAAAGGAATCATCAATTATGTTCAGATGCTAAGGCTGATGAGGGGATTGATAGAAAAATAAATATTTGAAAATTGAAGTTAGACCACAAGCACTCATTCTATGAGTGAAGGTTGATTTGGGCACAAAAAATAATGATATTATTTAGAGATCCCAGGGTGAAACATACAGTGCAGAAGTGACACGAAGGAATAAACCTTATATTAGGTGTAATTGTTTTGGAAATATGGGACATTCATAGTATATGTGTTCCATAGCCAAGAGATATCTAAGGGAACAATAATAGAGGTGGTATCCAAACAGAGAATGGTTTTCTAGAACATGTTTCGAAGGACACTATTTTTGGTGAGGAGGATTTGGGCACATGGCTAGATACTGTACATTGAACATATAGAGGGATGTGTTCAAGCGGAATCAGAATGTTTGCAAGAAGTAGATCAAGGAATCAATAGGTGAGTTGAAAATTTAAAATAGATATGCAGGTTTTCAAGATGAAGTCAGTCCCTCATACCCTAAGAAAGATCAGAAGTCTCAATCTATGCTGAGTGTGAAGGAAAAAATATGGACCAAGAGGAAAAATGATGAGAAATCAGTGGTGAAAAAAATTTCCCTTAATGCATCAGAACGTTTTGGTGTGTGGATCCTTGACAGCGGTTTCACATCTCAAATGACAGGCAATAAGGATTTTGTTACAGGCATAAAATATGACAAAGAAAGAGTTTTCTTGTTTGTAAATGATGAAGGCCTAAAGATTATTGGCTCAATAAAGGCTAGGTTTGGGGAAAATATATGAGACATGATTTATTAGTAGTAGAAAGCCTCAGTCACAATTTGATCAGTGTCAATCAACCATGTGACTCAGGATATTCTATAAGTTTTACTAAAAAGATATGTATTTTCAATGGAAGATATAGTACATAGGTTCTATTGGGAAAAATAACAAATGGAAATATCTACATGGTAAGTGGTGAAGAAGATATGTGATTTCTGTCTAGAGAGGAAGAAAATAAGTTGGGGCATAAATGACTTGGTCATCTATGCCAAAAAACCCTTGAAGATCTGGTAAATTGTTATGCAGAAAGAGACCTCTCTAAGATATCACATGATCATACTCATACGTGCGATGCATGCCAATAAGGGAAGCTCATTAGAAAGATGTATATGGAAAAGGAAAAGAAGTCAACAAGAGTTCTCAAATTGGTTCATGTTGATGTTTGGGGGCCTATCACACCAATAAAAATTGAAGGAAAGAGGTACTAAGTCCTTTTCATTGATGACTACTGTAGAATGACATGGGTATTGTTGATTCAATAAGGTTTTCCTTATGACTTTTCCATTCCTTCATTAAAGGGGGAGATTGTTGAGTCATTAAGGTTTCCTTATGACTTTACCATTTCTCTTGTTTTTAAAATCACAAGCACCTTGTCTCAAGGAAAAACTATTTTTACCCCATGTTTTACTTCTATAAGGAAAAATTTCCTTCCCCAAGGAAATTTATCCTTACCTTGTTTCATTGTCCATATCATAATTTTTCTAAGTGTAAAATTCGGATTGAAACCAAAACCTCAGATCTACATAAATACCTAGATATAAAGTATTCTGTTGTAGGATCTAAATTCGCAAAATTCTAGTTACGAACTATTCTGAGTTTTGACTCCGTTCTGATTAAGAATTATGGTTATGAACTTTCTGTGTTCTGACTACAAATTCTAAATATGAATTCTAGAAATGAATTTTTGAGTTCTGACTCTGAATTGTGAATCAAAATTCTTGTTACGAACTTTCTGAGTTCTGACTCTGAAGTCCAAATATGAATTCTGGTTACAAACTTCTCTAAGTTTTGACTCTGAGTTCTCTGAATTTAGACTCTGATCTTCTATGAGTTATGACTCCTAATTCTCATGAACTCTGAATCCGAACTTTGTATGTTCAGGTTCCGAATTCTTTTGAAAACCAGATTCCAAATTTCCTTGAAATTCAGACTCCAGAATTCTATAGAATTCAGGTTCTGAATTCCTACAAAACAAAATCTGAATATCCTTATATTATAGACTCCAAATTCAATTTTTGTTATACTCTGAACATTTATTTCCTTACATTCCAAATATTGGACTTTAGTTATGTAAATATATTTTCCTTACACTTGTTTTGTTATAAAATTATGTCCTTCTTTCAGTTACTCACTAACTGTTGTTTGAGTGACACGTGCACAGGTCCCTCAAAAATTCCAGGAAAAATATGACCATTGGAGGAGGGATCTGACCATTGAAGTCGTGCCTATAAATAGGAGATCATTTGAAAATAGCTTACAACTTTTCTGGGACTCTAGAGATTACATGCTGTTGAAGTTATTTCTAGAGATAGACTCTCACTACTTTGTGTGTATTGAACTTCTTGTTCAAATTTGATTTCTGCAACTTGGAATGTTGCTAAGTATATCCGAGGGCTTCTGGGGATAGGAAGACAGAGGTGTCGACTACCTTGAAGTTGATTACATCCTTGCTGAGGAAGACAGAGGTGCCGACTACCTGAGAGTTGAGGGATTGCGGGGATAACAAGACAGATTTCGATCTCCGTATCGAAGGATTACCCTGGTGTGGGTAAGACAGAATTTCTTGAAAGTATAAATCAAGGGACCTTTATCCAAGGTTGTTGGATACCCTTCACTTTGGGTTAAAAGACTTATTACTTGTTACTTTCTTTGTTACAAGTTTTCCACTGCATTTGTATTGTTGAGGAAAGTATAACAATCTTATACTTCCTTATACGTGTACTTTGTTTTAGTTAGATTCTATACTCTTTAAAGTAGAATCTTAGTTGTTGTAAACTTTTGTTAAGTTTCATTTCCATAATCACTTCTCCGGAATCATGAAAGTTATTAGAACTTAGAGGTGTTTTGAATTTTTGTTATTTAAAATTTCCTTAAGGATTTTTTAAAGAATAAAATTCACCCCCCCCCCCTATTGTAGTTGAGTATCTCATCCTTATATATTCGATCCTACATTTGGTATTATAGAGTATAGCATACTCAGACATACCATCTAACAATTGGTATCAGAGGAGGTTACCTTTAATCCTGAACCAATCTAACATTTGGCATCGGAATTTTGGTTCAATCTGAATTAATCTCACGATTATATTTAGAAAGGAAAAATCTTTTTCGCATATTTTTGTTTCGGAATCAGTTTTTCGGATACATATAGTTCGGATTCATTTTTTCTTAGAGTTACTCTTTTTCTATATTTTGATTCTTTACAAACATTTTCTATTAACATGAATGTGTGGAAAGAATTTTTCTTAAAGATGGTAGGAATCATTGTCGGTTGCATAGAAAATATCAATCCAACTAGACCACCAATCTTTGATGGAAATGACTATGAGTATTGGAGAGATCGTATGAAGACTTTTATTATCAATACTAGCGTTGATAATTTTTTTATGCTTATTGGAGGATATAAAATTCTTGATAAGGAAGTCAGTACCTTTACTAATCAAGAAAATCAGGAATATCAACTGAATTATAATGTACGCAATACTTTACTTTTTTCTGACTAGAAATATATATAGCCAAATTTCATCTTTTGAAGCATCAAATTCTTTATGTAAGAAACTTTAAGTTACTCATTTTGGAACTTCTAAATTCGTTGAAACAAGAAGAGCCATTCTCAGAGCTTAATATCATGGTTTTAATTTTCCTTATGGATAACCCATATGTAATGTTCAACAAAGGTTCATGACTATTGTGAATATTTTACAATCCATGGGTGAAAAAGGATTAGATGATGAAGCTCTTGTTGATAAGATCATAGACATCATGCCTAATGAATGGGAATCCAAGAGGACTATTGTAGATGAAAACATAAAGGTTACCCAAATTACTCTTGATGAAATATTTGGAACTCTTCTTCAACATGAGACTAGAATGAAGAGAGATGATGATAATGTAAATGAAAAGAATGGAAATGGAAGTGTTAATTTTACTACTACTTCTAATCATATGAATTCAAAGACTCCTGAGAGAGTTATTAGATGTAAATATAATAAAATTGTTATCTAATCTGAATCTAGTGGAAGTGAATACATTGAGAATGAGTTATAAAATCTTGCTCGAAGGATGAACAAGATAGCTGGAAAGAGGAAATTTCAATCCATAGATAAGAAAAAGTAAACAAAAGACAAGAAAGATTCAAAAGTTACTTGTTATGAATTCAAGAGAGCTGAACATATATGACCTGATTTCCCCATGATTAGGAGAAAATAAAGAAAGGAAAAAAATTCTAAGAGAAACATGATGAAATATTACATGGCTAAAGCTGAGAAATTCTTTAAATCTAATGACATCTTGAGTGCCAGTGGTGGTGACTCCTCAGATGAATATTCAGATTATGAATCTTCTAGATAGAAGAATATTGGTCTAATATCCAGACTACCTATTGAAAATCATTGTTTAATGGCCAAGGTACGAAATACTGAATCTATGACCAATATATCCTTGAATGCTAATTATAGTAAATATTATAACTCTTTTTATGAAGAATCCTCTTCTGATGAAGATAATACATTATCTACCTATAAAGAATTTTCTAGGTTTTCCAAACACATTGAGATTGAGAATTCAAAACTCATGAAAAAAACTTGATAAGGAAAATTCTAGGAATACTATTCTTACTAAGGAGATATCAGATCTTTCTAGAGATCATGATAATAAAAATGATGATTTTGAAAGTATTTCAAAAAATCTTGAGGAAGTAAATTCTGAAAAGAATAAACTTTCTAAAGATATAGAAAACGTATTTTCTAAGAATTTTTTTTCGATCCTAGCTCTAGTTTAAAATCAAATGTTTTAGAAGAAAAGAACTTGATTATCAAACTCAAATCCGAAATATTTTCCTTGAGGAAGTGTTTGTCAAACATTACCTTAGGTAAGGAAAATTTTGATAAAATGTATTCCCAAATCTGACCTCTAAGGAATAGGTCGGGGTTTTGTTATACTACTTCTAAACCTATTTTTAGTAACAATTATTTTGTTCCTCAAAGTGCTCCTTTTTGCACCAAGTGTCAGTGTGGTGGACACTGGGCAAAGAATTGTTCTCTAAAAAAACCCAATATTTAGGATTTCATTAAGCCTATTTTTCTAAGAATATATCGGTGTCGAAAATTTTGCTTTCGGAGAAATTCAAGTCCAAGAAAGTTTGGATTCCGAAAATCTAACTTTTTCTTATATTCAGGAAAATAGAGAAGGTAACAATAACAATACATAGTACATGTATAGTGGGTGTTCTCGGTATATGACTGGTAACAAAAATTACATTGAAAATATTATCAATATTAAAGGAGGAAAAAGAACTTTCAGAAATAATGCTCACAGAGAAATTATTGGTATAGGTAACATTTTTCTTCAGGGAAAAACTTTGATTTCAAATGTTTTGTTTGTTAAAGGACTTAAGAACAAACTCATTAGCATAACTCAATTATGTGATGAAGGTTACCTTTTGAATTTTAGGAATGACAAGTGTTTAGTACACAATTCCAAGGAAGAGTTTATTCTTTCTTCCCACATGCAAGAGAATGTTTACACACTAAACTTAAAAGACCTTAGGAGCAAAGATCTACCTTTCCTTAGTGCAATGGATGATCATTCTTGGTTGTGGGATAGAAGGTTAGGTCACTATAACCTTAGGAACTTATGAAAACTTTCAAAGAAAAGTTAGTTAAGGATCTACTAGAGATTAGATTTGATTCTTCAAAAGTTTGTAATCCTTGTCAATATGGAAAGAAACATAAATCAAGTTTTAAATTAGTTTGTGAAGTCACAATTACTGATGCATTATAGTTAGTGCATATGGTTCTTTTTGGTCCTACATAAACTGGAAGCATTGGAGTAATGTACTATGTATTTGTTCTAGTTGATGATTACACTAGATTTACAGGGATCTATTTTCTAGCAAAAAAGTCTGAAGCTTTTTCTTATTTCAAAAGTTGTAGAGCCCAAGTTAAAAATGAGAAAAACCTTCCATTGATAACTATTCATAGTGATCATGGGGGAGAATTTAAAAATTCTAATTTTGAAACTTTTTGTAGTAGAAAATGCATTACTAATAACTTCTCAGCACCCAAAACACCTCAACAAAATGGTGTTGTTGAAAGAAGAAATAGAATTCTTCAAGAGATAATAAGAACAGTGTTGAGTGAGTATTCTGTATCCAAACATTTTTGGGCTGAAGTTGTAAGTACTACTTGCTATACTATAAATCATGTTTTGATTAGACAATTTCTTAATAAAACTTTTTATGAGTTATAGAATGGTAGAAAACCTAGACTTTCCTACTTTAAGGTTTTTGGCTGCAAGGTATTAATTATGAATACTAAAGATAATCTACTTAAATTTGCACCAAAATATGATGAAGGAATTTTCTTAGGCTACTCCACAACTTCTAAGGCTTATAGAGTTTTCAATAAAAACACTTGTACTGTTGAAGAGACAGTGCATGTTAAATTTGATGAAACTGATCTTTTTGTTTTTAAACAACCCCAATCTACATCTTCAGATGTGTTTCCAAAAACTGATTATCAAACATTGATTGAAGAACCTTATACTAAGTAGAATGTCCAAGAAGATACTTCTAAAACATTTACCCCAGAATATTTTCTACCCTATGTTGATGAACAGGTTTTACAAAACCCAAATCAATCATTTCTAAAGAATCAACCTAGTGATAGAATCATTGGTGATGTAAATAAACCTGTAAGGACTAGAAGTTCCTTAAGAAATGAAGTAAAACATCTAGCATTACCCTCCCAATTAGAACCAAAAAGCCCTGATAAAGATTTAGGTGATGATGATTGGATTAAAGCCATGCAAGATGAGATAAATGAATTCGAAAGGAATAATGTCTGGACCATGGTTGAAAGACCTATGTAAACTTATGTTATTGGAGTAAAATGGGTCTTCAGAAATAAATGTGATGAAAATGTAATCATTGTAAGAAATAAATATAGATTAGTTGTGAAAGGATATAATCAACAAGAAGTAATAGAATATAAAGAAACCTATTCTCTAGTAACTACAATTGAATCTATTCTAATTTTACATGTCTTTGCAGCATTCTTCAATTTCAAACTTTTTCGAATGGATGTGAAATGTTATTTTCTTAACAGTTATGTTCCAGAGGAAGTTTTTGTTGAACAAACTCCTGGTTTTGAAGAGAAAAAACATCCTAATCATGTTTTTAGACATACCAAAGCTTTGTATGGACTTAAACAATCCCCTCGAGCTTGGTATGATATACTTACAAGTTTTTTGCTTCAGAATAACTATGTTAAGGGAAATGCAGATCCAAGCCTTTTTATAGAAAAATATAAGAAAAATGTTTTGATTGTTCAAATTTATGTTGATGACATTATATTTGGTTCAACTCAGCAGTATTTAACTGATTCCTTTGTGAATCTAATGAAATATGAGTTTTAAATGAGTATGATGGGTTAGTTAACATTTTTCCATGATTTTAAAATCTCTCAAAAACTAGAATAAAACTATATATCCCAACATAAGTATATTAAATATCTTCTTAAAAAGTATGGATATGAAAAAACTAAGAGTATAAGTACTCCCATTGGTACCTTAGATACACTTGATCTTGATGAATCTAGGAAACCAGTAGATCAAACAACTTTTAGAGGTATGATAGGAAGTCTACTTTACTTGACAGCTAGTCATACAGACTTAATGTTTTTAGTATGCTTATGTGCCAGATTTAAATCCAATCCTATGAAATATCATTTAAAGGAAGTAAAAAAGAATTTTTTGGTACTTAAAGGGAACAATGGATTTAGGACACTTTTATAATTCTAGGAATGATTTTGTTTTAAAAAGTTTTTCAGATGCTTCCTTTGGTGGATGTTGAATGGATAGAAAGTGTACATCTGAAACATGTCATCTCTTAAGTGATTCATTAGTTTCGTGGTCATTCAAGAAACAACACTCAGTAGCACTTTCCACTACTAAAGCTGAATATGTAGCAGCTAGAGGTTGTTGTGCTCAAGTGTTGTGGATGCAACACACACTCACAGACTATGGTATGAGTTTTACCAAAACACAAATTATGTGTGATAATTGTAACACCTGAGATTTTTATGAGAAATATATTGTTTTTATGTTATATACAGCATCAAAGGATTCCTTCACTACACACAACACTAGTTTGGCTTGATTTACACGCAATCACGACCTTCCTCGATAGCTTGCGTTGTACGCAATACCGAGTTTCACTAAACAACGATATGCTATTAAAATATTATTAAAACTAGCAATTATGAATAGTAATACCCACTTTTTGATATTTAAGTTTTTTATTTTCCAAAATGGACTTCATTTTTGAATTTGGAATATCAAAATTATCCTAGTGTGAAATTTTGATATTTTTCTGAAAACATTCAATTTTTGATGAATAGTGAAAACACTAGGTTACTATTTAAAAACTGAATTTTTATTTAAATAATTATTTATTTTATTTAAATTTATTTCAGGTAAAAATTGATACATAATACCTATATAGGTTCAATTTAATTCATTGGAGTCATTTTATAATAATTTTAGATATATAAAGATTTTATTGAACTTTTCACCGTCTTTTACCCACCTACTAGGAGAGTTTAAAAATTTCCATAAAACATAATTTTACCGCTTCTGTGAGTGGAATTTCAAAAATCCGAGAGACATGGTTAACATCAAGGAGTAAAATGCGATTCAATAAGATAAAAATAATTTTTGGTGAATAGTAACGTTTTACTTTTATTTACCACGGTTAAAAGTAAATAGGGTAATTAAGGGTAAAAATGGTATTATTATTAACATAACACATTTACTAATTCTATTGGATAAGTATAATTCGACCAAAAACAACCTTAGGAATAAAATATGACCATTTAGGTCCACTTGGATTAGATTAGGACATTTAATATTATTTTATTTAAAGAAGAGTTAAAATAGTTAAAATCAATGTTTGATAACTAAAACCTTTTTAATATAAGGTAATACATATGATAAATTCAACTATAAATATTCATTATAAATATAAACAAATTTCCTACATAATGAAATTTTATTTATAATTTTTAGACATTAAATAATTTAATTTATTTATGGCACAATGATGATGTACTAATTACCTTATTAAGGAAATATTAACATAATTGATATTATAAATACCCAAATAAATGTAATTTGAGACTTTTTATGAATTACACTAATTTTATAGGTTAATATGAATTGTTAGTATTTACTTAATTAACTTTTTTCTAAATAATAAAGCTATTTTGATTTTTCACAAAAATCAATTACCAAATAGTGTCAAAATTGACATAAAATAGTTTTTAAAACAAATATTATATTATTAATTGTTATTTTATTACTCAAAATCTAAGGTTCAGCCAAATTACTTAGATAAGGTTATATATATTAATAATGAACAACTTTTGGTTAGTTTGGCTTGTTATAGTATGTTTATTAACCTTATAGTGTAAGAAAACAAGAAGACATGGTAAAAGTAAAATTATTTAACTTAAAGTTAAATCTAAATGATAAGTTTAAAATAGAATCCTAAACTTGTCTAAATTCTATTGTGTGAGAGGATTTCTACCCATCCCTGCCTTATCTTCGAAATAAATCAATTTGGATCTATTAAAAATCGAATATGACTTTATAATAAAATAATATTTTTAGTTTTTCCAAAGGTGCCCCTCTCCTCCCTTATAAAAGGGCACCTCCTCCCTCTCCTCCTCACACCACTTTGAGCCATCAATATCGGCCAAACCCTGCCAAATTCCCTTATCCACTTCTCTAGAAACATCCTACAGGTCCTGGTCTTCTTAAAAGACCATCCTTAGTGCCCTAAGAGGAGGTTAAGAAGAGGTGCTTCAAAGAAGAGGTAATGGCCGTTACCGATTCTTTCAACTTTATTTCTTCTTATACATCTTCTTCTTTAGTTGTTTCATTATGAAGTAATAACATAAATATCACTCATATACTGATATTTTATTAGAATTATGAAACAACCATATTTCACCATCTATCCATCCTACGGAAAACGACATCACCGCGCGTGCGTACGTACAGAATACCGTCTCCACGCCGTGGTGTAATCTATTTTCCACCACCACCTTACATGGATGGGTATAATGGTGTTAATAATAACTATATATTATTATTTTAAAGTGATATTTGTTGACCTCACCTGTTTTGATAATCTCAATCATGTATTCATATGTGTTGAAAATCCCAATTATGTTTTCATTCTCTATGATATTTTTAAGTATCATTGATCTATACTTTAATTCTTTCAAATCTATGATCAAACCAATAATAATTTTAAAATAGTCTTTGGAATATGTTAATCCTCATTTATCCATGTTCATACTAGTTATAAATTGATTCTAACACAATCGGATGTGTTCTGCATAAAACAGATAAGTAATCTGCCTATAGCTACTGATAAAGAGCTACCGGTACCCAGTCTACCGATAGACTTAGTCTACCGACAGACAGAGTCACCAATATACTTAACATAGAGCTACCGATGTTCTTATAAATGTAATCTACTGACTTACAGACAGCTACCGATACAAACATAGAGCTACCGGTGTAAGTATAAATAGCTACCGATGGAATAAGAGTCACCGATGGACGAAGCTACTGACAGACTCACAGCTACCGATACCGACGCATGGAGCTACCGACGCATGGAGCTACCGACGCATGGATCTACCGATAAAAAAAGTCACCGATACAAGCATATACCAACCGACGCATAGAGCCACCGATAGAGTCAAAGCAACTAATGAAATTGAGCTACCGATGTCCAAGCTACCGATGCTGATTACCTACCGATCACTCGACTCACTGTTTGAATTTCTTTATTTCCTATCTTTATTTAATATATCCAACGGTCATATCATGTACATTTTAATGATTTGTCAAATATCTGATAAAGGTTGTCGGATGTCAGGAACCCGTACCTCGTACCTGCAGAAAGGAAATCTTTTCTGTCTCCTGTTTCCTGTGAGATAAATACGAGAAGACTACGCTGCCCAACTAGAAGAGTGTGGTGGATGGAATATACCAGAAACACAAGAACGAGAAGAATCAAGAATAGAAAAACCAGTTCCATCAAGAACACAGAGAAGCTCATAGACAATCAAGCATACTCGAGAAGTGTTCTGTGCATATAAGAAGAACACTGAAGAACTTCAACCACTACATTTTCACTGTCTATGAACCTGGAGCATACGACACTCTGTTTCTCAAACAGAAATGAGAAGAGGACTCAGACTCACTTCTGATCGAATCCAAAAGAGTCCAGAGCTACACTGAAATCACCAGAACCATTTCTAAACTCTACATCTCTTGTTCTGTGATTTATTATTATACTTTTCGAGCAGTGTGTGTTATCTGCTGTATCTAACACATACACTGTCTCATGTACTTAAACTAGAGGATTTGTAAATCCTTACCAAATTCTTGCACTCTTTCTTTCCCACGAATAACAGTGGTAGAGGTCGTGTGTGACCTGGACAGCTGGTTGCTGTTGTACTGTTTCCCACGAATAACAGTGGTAGAGGTCTTGGACCTGGACAGTTGTAAACTGTTGAACCCCGATCCAGGGTGTGGATCATTTTTATATAAACTTTTTAGAGGACTAAGTCTCAGCTTGAGACTGAACCTCTTGGTTACATTTTTTGTTCCATCTCTTTCAAAGTTTTATTCCGCTGCTAATCACTTTAAAACCAATACTGTTTTTAAAGTCACTTTGATAATTAAATTAGCAAGTGTTTATGTTAAGTGTAGATTAGTAAGTTAGTTTCAAAAGATAATCACACACTCCTATATTGATTAACTGGGAATTAATCAATCCCTTGAGAATCTAACAGAACCTCTACTTTAATATAAATTTACTACAGTTTAATTTATTATTTTATTTGGGGGTCTTTAAGACAGTGTGTTTAAATACAGAAATTTTAATTGGTACTCAATTCACCCCCCTATTGAGTAAACCACTCCGACCAACACTTGGTATCAGAGGATCGAAAATACTCTCTAAAAGTACTCTGCTTTTGAACTGTGATTTTAGTTGTATTTTAAAGTTCTTAAAATTTCTGTTATATCTAAATTTTTATCTCTTTAAAATTTTCTCATCATGGACAATAGACTTGAGGGTGCTGCTACTAACCGGCCACCTTTCTTCAATGGAACTAATTATGCTCAGTGGAAACTGAAAATGAAAATTCATCTAGAAAGCATAGGTTTTGATATTTGGACTGCTATTGAATCAGAATACAAAATTCCCACTACTGCTAGATCTACTTGGGATGAACCTATAAAGACTGCTTACAATAACAACTGTAAAGCTATGAATGCCTTGTACTGTGCTCTAGGAGATGAAGAGTTTAAAAGAATTTCTTCTTGTAAAACTGCATATGAAATTTGGGATACCTTAGCTGTTTCTCATGAAGGAACAACGAATGTTAAAGAAATGAGATTGAACACTTATACTATCAAGTATGATAATTTTAAAATGAAGCCTGACGAACCCATTTCTGACATGTATATCAGGTTCAATGAAATTGTCAATACAATGATCTCGCGGGGAAAGGATGTCTCATCGAAGGAACAAATTATGAGAATTTTGAGATGTCTACCTGATAGATGGAGAGGCACATCTGTCTCAATCAGAGAATCATGTGACATTGCTGCTCTACCTGTCAAGGAACTAATTGGCAAGCTGATGATGTATGAAGAAGAGCTTATAGTGAATAAAGAGGAAGAAAATGAACCTCCAAGAAAGTCTGTCGCTTTCAAATCTTCAACTTCAAAGAATAAGGACAAAGAAAAGCTTCAAGCTGTAGTTGAAAGTTCAAGCTGTGAAGACAGTGAAAGTGATTCTGACAGTGATGCTGAGATGGTTCACATTGCTAGAAGATTTAAGAAATTTTATAGGAAAAAGAAGTTCTTCAGAAAAACAAATTATTAGGGTAAGTATGATCACCAAGGTAAATGGAAAAAGGATTGGAAGAAGAATGACAAATCAGATGATGTTGTCTGCTATGAGTGAAAGAGAAAAGGACACATTAAAGCCGACTGTCCAAAGCTGAAGTATAAAAAGAAATATGAATATAAGGACAATAAGTTTAAAAAAGCCATGAAGGCTACTTGGAGTTCTTCTGAAGATAGCTCTACTGAATCTGAAAGCTCTGAAACTGAACACAAAAATAAGGCAAACATGTGCTTTATGACAAACACTTCTCAGGTAACTGCTGAAACTCCTGCTTTAAATTATTATTACTCTGGAGATAATGCAGAATCTGACTCTGATTCTGGAACAATGTCTAAAAATGAATTGTTTGAGTACTGTGATATGCTGGAAGAGACATGTAATGAACTTAAGGATAAATACAAGTCATTAAAGAAACAACATGCTCTCACCACTATAGTTAAAACCGAACTCACTATTGAAAAAGAGAAAAATGCTCAACTGTTAAAAGAAAACACTGAACTGAAACTATCTAATGACCAACTTAGAAAGGACTTAGAAAAATTCACAAATGGAAAGGATGCGCTAACTCAAATGCTAGGAAAGAAAGTTTCACCTAGATATGCTACTGGTTTGGGATACCAACCTGGACAGAGACAGCTCACTAGAAACCGATTTATTCCTAAGTCTGGAAACAATTATGCTAGTTCCAGTTTTGGAAATTCATATGACTCAACAGGTTGATCACATGGTTATAGACCAAATAAAGTTTATCTTTCACAATCTGTTGCTTCTGTTAATTGTATGGGACCCATAAAAAAAATTTGGGTACCTAAGGCCCTGATTGCTAACCTATCTGGACCCAAGAAAATCTGGGTACCAAAGTCATTTCCTGTTTAAATCTGTTTTATAGGAGACCTTCTTGAAGAGCTGTCACAAGAAGATATGGTATTTAGACAGTGGGTGCTCAAGACACATGACTGGAGATTATTCTTGCTTCAAGAGCTTAATAAAGGTTGATGGAGGTCATGTCACCTTTGGTGACAACTCTAAAGGAAAAATCATCAGCCTAGGCCAGATTGGTAACACTGATTCAATTCTGATTTCTAAAGTTTTATTTGTTCATGTCCTTAAATACAATTTATTAAGTATTTCTCAATTATGTGATGATGGTTTTCATGTTAAATTTGAAAATGATTCCTGCAAAGTTTTTAATTCTAAGAATGTTTTGGTATTTTCTGCCTTAAGAAATGAAAATGTTTATCCTGTTAATCTGAATTCTTTATCTAAGCAGAATATTACTTGTTTGAATGCTTTTCATAAGGAATCTTGGCTATGGCAGAGAATATTGGGACATTGCAACATTCACTCACTTAGAAAACTCGCTAGAAAAAACCTAGTTAGAGACCTACCTAAATTAGAATTCCCAAATGATAGAGTGTGTAACCCCTGTCAAAAGGGAAAACAACACAAAGTTTCTTTTAAATCAAAGAAATAAGTTTCGACTTCTCAACCACTTGAATTGGTTCACATGGATTTCTTTGGACCATCAAGAGTTTCTAGTTTAAATGGGAAGCACTATGTTTATGTTCTTGTAGATGATTTTTCTAGATATACCTGGGTATATTTTCTAGCTCACAAAAGTGAAGCCTGTTCTTCTTTTGTTAAATACTCTAAATCTGTAGAGAACCTTAGTGGACTTAAGATTAAAACTTTGAGAAGTGATCATGTCGTGAGTTTGAAAATCAAGATTTTGAATCTTATTGCTCACACAATGGCTATACTCATAACTTTTCTGCCCCTAGAACACCCCAACAGAATGGTGTAGTAGAAAGAAGAAACCGAACCCTTCAAGAAATTGCTAGAACCATGCTCAATGAATATGACCTGCCTATTTATTTTTGGGCTGAAGCTGTAAATACAGCTTGTTATGTCATTAATAGAGTCTTAATTAGACCTGTTCTTAAGAAAACCCCTTATGAATTGTGGAAAAATAGAAAGCCTAAGGTTAATTACTTTAAAGTTTTTGGTTGCAAAGTATTTATTCTGAATACTAAAGATAATCTGGATAAGTTTGCTTCCAAAAGTGATGAAGGAATTTTTCTGGGTTACTCTATTTCAAGTAAAGACTATAGAGTATTCAATAACCAAACTAAATGTGTGGAAGAATCTGTTCACATCAAGTTTGATGAAACTGATCCACATGAGCCTAAAACCTCTCTTGAAAATATTGAAGAAGACTTATCTGTTCTGGACATTAATGATAAATCTAAAGGACCTGTTATCAAAACATCCAGTTCTGGACTTTTTCCAGAATCTGCTTCTGTTGAACCCGAACCTATAGATGAACCTGAAATTTCTAGTCCAACCTTTACCAGATCAACGAGGATTCTAAAGAATCATCCTTTAGAAGCTGTTGTTGGTAATCTTGATAGAGGGACACAAACTAGAGCTTCTCTAAGAAACCAGGTTGAACATCAAGCTTTTCTTTCACAGCTAGAACCCAAAAATATCAATGATGCTATCAATGATGAATTCTGGGTAATAGCTATGTAGGAAGAATTAAATCAGTTTGAAAGAAACAAAGTCTGGGAATTAGTTGACAGACCTAAGGACACTTTGACAATAGGCACAAAATGGGTTTTTAGAAATAAAGTAGATGAATCTGGAAATATAGTTAGAAACAAAGCTAGACTAGTTGCACAAGTATATAGTCAAGAAGAAGGTATAGACTATGAGGAAACTTTTGCACCTGTAGCTAGACTAGAAGCCATTAGGATCTTACTTGCATATTCTGCACATCTGGATTTCAAGTTATATCAAATGGATGTGAAAAGTTCATTTCTAAATGGTTTTATAATTGAAGATGTTTTTGTAGAACAACCACCTGGATTTACTAACCCCCATTTTCCAAATCACGTTTTTAAACTTTCTAAAGCTTTGTATGGTTTAAAACAAGCTCCAAGAGCTTGTTATGATAGACTTAGCAATTTCCTTATCTCAAATGGTTTTACTAAAGGGATTGCTGATCCAACTCTTTTCATTAAAAGAATTTCTAAAGATGTTTTAGTTGTACAAATATATGTTGATGATATTATTTTTGGATCTTCTAAACACTCTTTATGTACTGATTTTTCAAAAAGTATGCAAAATGAATTTGAAAGGAGCTTAATGGGAGAACTTAAGTACTTTCTTGGATTTCAAGTATTTCAAAATGAAAATGGTATTATTTTGAATCAAAGTAAATATACAAAGGATCTTTTAAAACGTTTTGGTCTGGACAGTATCAAGGAAAGTGAAACTCCTATGAGTACTACCTGTAAATTGGACGCAGATGAAACTGGGAAACCGGTTGATCAATCAAATTACAGAGGTATGATTGGTAGTTTACTTTATCTTACTACTAGTCGACCTGATATTATGTTTAGTGTGTGTATGTGTGTTAGATTTCAAGCTAATCCAAAAGAATCTCATTTGCTTGCTGTTAAAAGAATTTTTAAATATCTCAAACACACGGTTAACTTAGGTTTGTTTTACCCAAAAGGACAATCCTTTGAGTTGATGAGTTATTCAGATGCTGACTTTGCTGGTTGTAAGTTAGATAGAAAAAGCACATCAGGAACATGTCATTTGCTTGGAAAATCTTTAGTTTCTTGGTGTAGTAAGAAACAGAACTCAGTTGCATTATCTACTGCCGAAGCAGAATATATAGCTGCTGGTAGTTGCTGTGCACAAATTCTGTGGATGAAACACACTCTTTTGGACTATGGATATGTTTTTAAACATGTTTCAATCAACTGTGATAACACCGGTGCAATAAACATCTCTAAGAATCCTGTATCTCACTCTAGAACCAAACACATAGATGTAAGACACCATTTCCTAAGAGATCACTATCAAAAAGGTGATATTTCTCTTGAATTTATTAGCACTGAACATCAATTGGCTGATATTTTCACTAAACCTTTATGTTTAGATAGGCTAAGTTACATAAGACACGAATTGGGAATGTTCAATCACAACCGATGTGAAAATCCTCACCGATGTGAAATTCTCACCGATGTGAAATTCTCATCGATGTGGAATTCTCACCGATGTGAAATTCTCACCGATGTGAAAATCCTCACCGATGTGAAATTCTCACCGATGTACAATTCTCACCGATTTTTTTTCTCTCACCGATGATTAACTCACACCGATGCAATTTTTTTTTTTAAAAAAATAAACATCTGTCTGCCTCCAAGAATACGAATCGCTTTATTTTATTTTATCTTACTCTATTTTAGTCGTTTATTTGGAATTCCTAAATGATAAAACTAAGCCTAAGCCACTTCTTACCTCACCGAGCTCAAAATCTCTCTCCTTCGAACCTTAGCTCCCAAATCGGCCAAGAACCCTAAACCCGCGATGGAAAAAACTAAGCTTCCTACCGTCAGAGATGAAAGTGTAGAACCAAAAGCTAAGAAGAAGAAGACACAACATAAAGCCAGTGTTAGTGAAGTCAGAACTAGATCGGGAAAGCGATCAGTGAATCCTCACTTGCAGAATAGAGACATAGTAATCGAGAAGGAACTGTGCGTGGAATGGCTACTTCCTAGCAAATAGTTAGTACTCGAGATTCTGGAGGACCAGAAATGGGTGGATTGTTTCTCGAATAACAATGGCCCATACTACCTGAAGTTGGTAAAACAGTTCTACGAGTTTGTAAGCTTCGAGAATTCTGAAAATGAGAATCGGGTAATCTCTTTTTTAAATGGAAAAGAGATGTATTTTTCTTCAGTAGAGTGGGCTGAGTGTTTAAAAGTACCACATGAAGGTGTCTCTGGGTACGTATCAAGAGCAATTCCACCTAGCAGTGACATCTTTGATTATGAAACCACCTTAAAAGAGCTGACCGGTAATGGGAATCAAAGGCAAGTGGTTGCTGCTGAAATGGATGGAGATAATCGACTGCTCTTCAAGTTTGTTCAGCATGTGTTGATACCGAGGCGAGGAGATTTTGCAAATCTGAGATATCAAGATATCTATCTTCTTCATCTGCTAAGACATGGTGTGAAAATCAATCTGTGCAGATTGTTAATGTGTCAAATGGAAGACATGATTAGACCAAAGTCAAAGACTAATGCTTTATTCTTTGCCAAGATGATTTCATTAATGATAAAAGTGAAAGGAATAGCTGAGTCTCAGGATGAGACAATTGTAGTCAGGAATAATTTCTGCATCACCTCGACTGTTTGTAAGTACATGAAAATTAACTGGAACCCATGCAAGGGAGAATGGGTCAGTGATGATCAGAAGATATATGATAGGTTTAATCCTGTGGATCATCCCTCAAGACCAAAGGATAAGAGAGATCCGAGTCTGAGACCTGATGAAGAGGAACCTGTTTATAGTAATGAAACAGAAGAAGAAGAAGAAACTCCCATGGATGTTGGAGGAGATCCAGACTTGTCCCCAAGTCCTGTTGCAGAATTGGTTTATTCTAGGAAAGGAAAGGTAGAGGAAATTTTGTCTACTTATGAGGAAGACCAGTCTGTGCCTCACCAAGAAGAAGAGGAAAAGGAGAATGTATCTGAATCGTCTGTTTCTGGTAGTTTAAGTATGAGTCCTTTGATTGGAAGCTCAGCTATGCCGACTGCTGGAGTAGAAAGAGATACAGAAGAAGATGTACCTGTATCAGAAGATCTTCTAGATGATGCACCGATGGAACTTGTAGTAGAAGATTCTGATGAAGAGAATCCAGCACTGAATGCTATTGTGATACATGAGAATGCACCCATTGAGGGGGAGCATCAATATGTTCTTGGAAATGGTACAGTAGTTGTTGAGTTTGGAGACTGGGTAGAAGACCCAGGGTTTATAGTCTGTGGATTGGATTATCCGGATTCTGATAATGAGATGTCTGTGAATAAACCGAAGACCAATTATGATCTTGCTTCTGAGTTGTTTCCCGATAATGTGGTCAGATTTCATGATCTGAATAAGCTGAAAGAGGACCTGAAATCCAGTTTTGTTGAAGAAGTGAAGTTAATGGAAACCTCCCTTTCATCCTCAATTCAATCAGTAATGACTGATTCTGTAGTTAGTTTGGCCTCAGTAAAGGGATCTGCTGCAGTTGTCCCTAATGATTTTGTCTCTAAATCTGGTCTTGAATCCATGAATAATGAGCTGAAAGAATCATTCAGTGTATCAGTTGCTGAGATGACGCAAAGCTTTGATGAAGAAATGAAAATGTTAGAGAAATCCTTCGAGCTCTCTCTGGCTTGTAATTTATCTTCTTTTGTGTCTGAGCTTATGGAAGAAATGAAAGAGTGCCAGACTCAGTCTTCTAGAATTGAAGCAGATCTTGAAGCTCTCAAGACATCAGTTGCTGCTTTGGATTCTTATATGAGCTCCAAGTCTCAAGCTGACAAGGACCTAGCTTATGTGAAGAGTGTAGTAAGCCAGTTTGTCTCGGTGTTTGAAAGTTTCAAAACCTCAGTGAAGGATCACGTTCAATTACAGGACTCTCAAGTTCAAAGACTAATCAGTGGTTTGTCTAAGAGTTTCAAAGAAACTGTTTCCTTCTCTCTTGGCCCTCTCAAATCCAAACTATTAGTTGACCTGAATCTAGTTCGAGCAATGATGAAGGAGGAGATTGGTTCTATTTCAACCAGTGGCTCTGTGGACTCATCAAAGTTGAGCTGAGTGGTGATTTCTACAAGAGATTATGCTAGAGAAATAATGAAGATTGTTCAAGATTATATGAGAGAAGCCTCTGCCTCTCAGGAAGCCATAAAGAGCAAAGTGGACTACTACTTCACCAGAATTTTCACCAAGCATCAACTCGATCACCACTTCAAGCTGATGTTGGAAAACATGAAGCTACCTCCAGTAACTCAAGCTTTTAGAGAACAAGTGAGCCAACTAAGACAATTGACTCCTGACTTTGAGAAATTCATGGAGAACAAAGATGATTTCTTCTCTGATATGGAAAGAGGAGGAGGAATTATTATGGATTTTAGAAATCTGTTGCTTCCCTTCTTGCATGTTGATGCCAGACCAGTCATCGTACCTCCTGCTTTGCCTGCTTCTGTCTCAGCTGTTTCCACAATCCAGCTGACTCCTGCTCAAGCTATTCGAAGCCTCACACCAATGATCACCCAAAGATCTTCAACCTACAGGCCTGACTCTGTGTCAGTGGCTCATCCTCCTTTGATCATTTCTGGCATTCCAAAACCTTCACCTACATCCTCACCACCCGAACCTTCTTCTGATCCCAAAGGAAAATCTCACGTTGAAGATGTGGATTGATCCAGTGGCCAGGATTTTTGATAGGAATTCATTTGTATTCTGTTTCTGTACTTTCTGAATGCTCTAATACAGAAGAACTCATTTTACTTATCATGTTTTATTTGTCTCCTATATATGCTTTCCCACTTTTTGATTATCACAAAGGGGGAGAACAATAAGCGGAAAATGAGAGAATGAGAAATATTTTCAATGGAGAAAAATAAGGAATAAGGGGAGACACATTACCTTCTTTTCAATTTTATCTCTGATATTATTGTGTTTCTTTTTACCTTCGGTAACTTATGCTTGTTACCTCTGATAACTTATGTCTATATCATACTATTTCTATTATCTCTGATGTTGTTTTCTCTGAGAAAATTGAATTCAATATTATACTCTTTACTATTATATTTTCACTATGTTAAATTCCCATATCATAAATTGTGATTATCAAAAAGGGGGAGATTTTTGACCTCACCTGTTTTGATAATCTCAATCATGTATTCATATGTGTTGAAAATCCCAATTATGTTTTCATTCTCTATGATATTTTTAAGTATCATTGATCTATACTTTAATTCTTTCAAATCTGTGATCAAACCAATAATAATTTTAAAATAGTCTTTGGAATATGATAATCCTCATTTATCCATGTTCATACAAGTTATAAATTGATTCTAACACAATCGGATGTGTTCTGCATAAAACAGATAAGTAATCTGCCTATAGCTACTGATAAAGAGCTACTGGTACCCAGTCTACCGATAGAATTAGTCTACCGACAGACAGAGTCACCGATATACTTAACATAGAGCTACCGATGTGCTTATAAATGTAAGCTACTGACTTACAGATAGCTACTGATACAAACATAGAGCTACCGGTGTAAGTATAAATAGCTACCGATGGAATAAGAGTTACCGATGGACGAAGCTACTGACAGACTCACAGCTACCGATACCGACGCATGGAGCTACCGACGCATGGAGCTACCGATAAACAAAGTCACCGATACAAGCATATACCAACCGACGCATAGAGCCACCGATAGAGTCAAAGCAACTAATGAAATTGAGCTACCGATGTCCAAGCTACCGATGCTGATTACCTACCGATCACTCGACTCACTGTTTGAATTTCTTTATTTCCTATCTTTATTTAATCTATCCAATGGTCATATCATGTACATTTTAATGATTTGTCAAATATCTGATAAAGGTTGTCGGATGTCAGGAACCCGTACCTCGTACCTGCAGAAAGGAAATCTTTTCTGTCTCCTGTTGCCTGTGAGATAAATACGAGAAGACTACACTGCCCAACTAGAAGAGTGTGGTGGATGGAATATACCAGAAACACAAGAACGAGAAGAATCAAGAAGAGAAAAACCAGTTCCATCAAGAACACAGAGAATCTCATAGACAATCAAGCATACTCGAGAAGTGTTCTGTGCATATAAGAAGAACACTGAAGAACTTCAACCACTACATTTTCACTGTCTATGAACCTGGAGCATACAACACTCTGTTTCTCAAATAGAAACGAGAAGAGGACTCAGACTCACTTCTGATGGAATCCAAAAGAGTCCAGAGCTACACTGAAATCACCAGAACCATTTCTAAACTCTACATCTCTTGTTCTGTGATTTATTATTATACTTTTCGAGCAGTGTGTGTTATCTGCTGTATCTAACACATACACTGTCTCCTGTACTTAAACTGGAGGATTTGTAAATCCTTACCAAATTCTTGCACTCTTTCTTTCCCACGAATAACAGTGGTAGAGGTCGTGTGTGACCTGGACAGCTGGTTGCTGTTGTACTGTTTCCCACGAATAACAGTGGTAGAGGTCTTGGACTTGGACAGTTGTAAACTGTTGAACCCCGATCCAGGGTGTGGATCATTTTTATATAAACTTTTGAGAGGACTAAGTCTCAGCTTGAGACTAAACCTCTTGGTTACATTTGTTGTGCCATCTCTTTCAAAGTTTATTCTGTTGCTAATCACTTTAAAACCAATACTGTTTTTAAAGTCACATTGATAATTAAATTATCAAGTGTTTATGTTAAGTGTAGATTAGTAAGTTAGTTTCAAAAGATAATCACACACTCCTGTATTGATTAACTGGGAATTAATCAATCCCTTGAGAATCTAACAGAACCTCTACTTTAATATAAATTCACTACAGTTTAATTTATTATTTTATTTGGGGGTCTTTAAGACAGTGTGTTTAAATACAGAAATTTTAATTGGTACTCAATTCACCCCCCTCTTGAGTAAACCACTCCGACCAACAATATTGATTATGAAATAGTATACATACACTCCAATACAATTCCATGATCATGGAAACTATATCATCGCTCGTGCGTATGTACGGAATACCGTCTCCACGATGTGATGCGACTCGTTCTACATGATTTTCATTGAAAAATGATTATATAAATGAATTGAATGAATATATTTGATATATATTACACTAATACCATTCTGTAAATGAGTTATCTGTAATATAAAAAGAATAATAATAATTTATTCGACAAAACATGCATAAGAACAAAAAGTAATAAACACCCGAATAACAAGTAGCAATGAAATATTACTAATAAGAAGATAATAATATGACCATATATGATATCATAACAATGAGTATGATTCTGTAATAAGTCAATGACATTATTTAAATCATTATACATAAGGTTCCGACACTTACGAAGCAAATCAGACCTACGGTAAGGGAAAATTTTGCAATCTCAATTTTTATCCGAGATTGTTTTTACTTCAGAATTTAATGGGGAATATTTATCATCCACATCCATGTTTTGTCAATATGTAATATTATTTCTATCCTCCTACAATTGTTTAAATCCAATTTTACTCTTCATTGAGTTTTTATTAAAAGATATGAAAGTAATTTTTTGTCATTTTTCGTACGAGGTACTTTTTGACTTTTCCGGCAAAGTACGAGAAGAATGTTTTTTTAGACTTATACGATATGAATGGATTTTTAGAACATTATTTACATGAAGATTCCTTCAAAAATTTTCAAGTTTATTTTTAATCAAATTATTTTAGGTTAAAATTACATGACATGTTAAGAAATGAAATTGTTTTTGAAGTAGAAATGATATTTTCCTCAAGAATGGAGTTCAAGTGTTTTATCAAAATTATTTTCCATCTAAGATAATATAGGGTTCTATTTCTATCCCTATTTTTACATTATTTTAATTATGTTATGATGGAATTATTTTTATGATGTCCTTTTATCTTATATGGATTGTGTTATGATGGCATGATGATTAAGAATCCCATTTTTATTACATGGGTTATGCTATGATGTATGATTTATAATTTTGTGGCACACATAAGAATGGATTAATTTTGAGATGGTTGGGACCTATATCTCCCTCCAATGAATTGGGTAAAGATATATATCTCATGAGATAGACATGGCTGGAACGGCTGGTTAATCTAGTTTAGTGAAACGGGACTGAAAAGTGGAGTGAACTCGGTTTAGAAATGGACTTTGTCCGCTAAGATAGTCTTGGAAATGAGTCTTAACTACTAGGAAATGATTCTCTATGATTATGTGTGTATGACAGAAAGTTTCATGTTTTAAGGTATGATTATTTGGATTACATTTCGCTATTATGATTGATCCCATGTCATGATATTATGATCTCTTTTGCAGGATAAGATTTTCAAAATGTTATGTTCTTAAAAATACGATATGATTGATATTTCTTTTGTTTACCCTTACTGAGCATTTGAGCTCACCCTTTTGTATGTTTTCTTTTCCCCAGGTCAAGAAGAAGGTTATTAAGTAGGATATTCCAAAAGGGACTCTAGATATGACGAAATAAATGGGAGACAATGTAGATGATTTATGAACCAGTTGTTTATGTTTCCCGATTTCTAAAGACACTATACCTATATGGTCCTTTCATGGTTTTGTTATATGTTGTAATAAATGTGCTTCAATTTTGAAGTAATTACAATGTATGTAAAGTATGGGTCATTATAGTTGGTATCAGAGGAAAGGTATATTCAACCTTCGGAAACTAGGATGTGAAAGGCTTAGTAAGAACCCTAAGGATATGTCTAAGCATATAACACAATCTTAGTGTTTTAGAAATGGCCATGAAAAACCTATGATAAGACCTTCAGTGTAAAATTTTATTCTTGATTATGTTGTTTTCCTATTATAATTAGTGTTTCTCACATCATTATTCTTGGTTTTAGTCAATGGATGGAACCCGAAGGAACTGTGTTAACACAGAATGTGACGGGCAATGCAATGATTGTCCCCCTGAGCAACCAAACATTATGGGAGATGGAATGAAAAATCTTGTAGTCATTCTCACACAACTTTCTTAAGCTATGAATCATGCAAGAAATCCAAATGAGCAATGGAAGGAGAAAAATTCTATTGAATACTTCATCAGGCAACGTCCACCCCCATACAGTGGGTCTACTGATCCATTAGTGGATGAACAATGGATCTATACCACTGAAAAGATATTTTCAGTTCTTCAATGTTCTGAACATGATAAAGTCATATTAGCTATATATCGTTTGGAAGGTGAAGCTGATCAATGGTGGAATCTTATCAAGAATATGAGGCCAAGAGTTGAAATTGATTCCATGGAATAGGACGAGTTTAAGAACTTATTTTTCAATAAGTACTTCCCTCATATTCTTCGATCAAAGATGGAGAAGGAGTTTCTTGAACTAAAGCAAAAGGATGATGAATCTGTTGGTACCTACGGAGAAAATTTTACAAGACTTGCAAGGTACGCTTCTGGGATTATTATCCAACCTGAGAGTAAGATTGATCGATTCTTTAGTGGATAAAAACCAAGTCTTCGAAGGGCGTTATCCATAAGGGACTCCAATAGATACGAGGAAATTTTTCGATGTGCTCTCAAGGTTGATATGGATATTAGAGTTACCCATCAATCATATGGGTTTGATAAGAAGAGGAAAATGGAATTCAAACGAAAATCTAAAGAGCACATTGAAAAGAAGATGAGTTTTCCCTTATGCTCAAAGTGTGGAAAGAAACAAGGAGGGAGTTTTCTTAAAGGGACAAGTAAATTTTTCAAATGTGGAAAAGAAGGTCATTGGGCATTTGAATGCTTAAATGATGGGAAGAAGATGTCTAGTGATGCGAACAAAGAAAAGGGTACACAGGTTTCACCTCCTACACTTCAATGTGACAAGTGTAAGGAAATGGGGAATTATGATAATCATTGCCCTAATCCAAGGGTTGTTGATGATGATCGACGTCAACAAACTCTTAAGGCTAAAGACAAAGGAAAGTCACATGCAATTTCTATCAGCGATGTGGAGTACGATAATGAAGTTGTGAAAGGTACACTTAACATCCACTCTAAAGTAGAAAATGTTTTATTAGATTCTAGATCCACCCACTCTTTTATTTCTGAAGAATTATCTAAGGGTATCACCATATTACCTCATCAGTTAGAAATTGAGTTATCTATGACAACACCTAATGGAACAAC
Organism: Viscum album; assembly: GCA_963277665.1. Lineage (NCBI taxonomy): Eukaryota > Viridiplantae > Streptophyta > Magnoliopsida > Santalales > Viscaceae > Viscum > Viscum album. The sequence continues at coordinate 1,278,719,337 of OY728142.1, read as the reverse complement.
AGTCACATCAAAAGTTTACAATTCTTCTCTGATTAAAGTTTGTGGGAAACTGCTTCCTGCAAATCTTGTGATCCTTCCTATAGTCGAATTTGATGTAATTCTTGGCAAGGATTGTCTTTATTTATATAGATCTCATATCAATTTCAAAATAAGGGAAGTCACATTTCATATTCCAGATCAATCTATGATTGTCTATCAATTCAAGGATGAACATAACCTTCCAGTGGAAATTTCTTCCATCTTATGGGTCTTGATTCCACTAAATGAAGGTTATTTATCTCAAATGGTTGGTGAGAAACTCACAATTAAGAATATGCCCATTGTACGGGATTTTGATGATGTCTTTCTGGACGAATTTTTAGGTCTTCCACCAAATCGTGAAGTTGAGTTTTTCAATTAAACTCATACCGAGTGCTATACCTATTTCAAAGACACCTTATAGAATGGACCCAATTGAGTTGCAGGGATTGAAGAACAAAATCAAAGAGAATCTTGATAAGGGATTCATACGCCCTAGTGCGTCACCTTGGGGAGAACCTGTTCTGTTTGTTAAGAAGAAAGATGGATCAATGAGACTCCGTATTGATTATCGAGAACTCAACAAGATCACTATCAAGAACACATATCCTCTCTCACGCATTGATGAATTACTTTACCAACTACACGGAGCTCAATAATTTTCCAAGATTGATCTTCGTTCAAGGTATCATCAATTAAGGGTCAAAAGGGAGGATATACCAAAGACTGTTGAGTCAATAAGGTTTTCCTTATGACTTTTCCATTCCTTCTTGTTTTGAAAATCACAAACACCTTATCTTTAAGAAAATTGCTTTTATAAGAAAAATTGATTTCTTAAGGAAAATCGATTTTATAAGAAAAATCGTTTTCTTAAGGAAAATTGCTTTCATAAGAAAAAATGCTTTCTTAAGAAATTGCTTTTTTAACCAAATTCTCTATTATAAGAAAAATTATCATTATCTTATTTTCATCCATATTTTTTCTTAAGCATGAGATTCGGATTCGTTTCTATTTTCTCGGAATCATTGAAACTTTGATATAAAGCATTCTGTTTTAGGATTCAGATTCTGGATAAGAACTATAAGGAAGTTTCATTCCGAATTCCGGATATGAACTCTGACTAAGTTCTATTCCAGATTCAGGATACGAATTCTGAAGAAGAATTATCATTATGAATTCTAATGAAGAAATCCCATTCCGAATTCCCATTACGAATTCTGATGAAGAATTCTCATTATGAATTCTTTTGACGAATTCTCGTTATGAATTCTAATGAAGAATTCTCATTACGAATTCTGATGAAGAATTCTCATTATGAATCCTGATGATGAATTCTCATTATGATTTCTGATGACAAATTCCTATTCCGAATTCTCATTCCGAATTCACCTATTAAACAGAATTTGAGTATCTTTGTTTTATACACTCTGAATTAATTCAGACTCCGAAAAATATCTTTGTTAGACTCCGAACTTTTATATTTCTTACACTTCTAAAATTTGTCTACTCTTATTATTTTCATTACACTCCGAACCTTTACTCTGAAGCGTTCATTACGAACCTTTGAGTCAGAATTAAAACGTTGTCGTACATTCTGTTACACTTGTTTTGTTATAAAACGATGTCGTCTGTTTTGTTATAAACTAACCGTTGTCTAAGTGACACGTGCACAGGTCCCTCCGATCTTTAAGGAAAATATGACCGTTGGAGAAGGAGCTGACCATACCTATAAATATGAGCTCATTTGAAAGAGCTCGTTGTTGTTGCTGAACTGATGACAGATGAACAACTTGGTTTTGTGCATACATGTTGTTGAAGTGAATTCTAGAGAGAGAGACTCTTATTAACTCTCAAAGATTCGTGCGACTCCGAATGTTGGTGATTACATTCGAGGGCTTCCGGGGATAGGAAGACAGAGGTGCCGACTACCTTGATGTTCAAGGGCTTCCTTGCTGAGGAAGACAGAGGTTTCCAACTACTTTGAAGTTGTGGGATTGCGGGGATAGCAAGACAGAGACTCCGATCTTCGTATCGAGGGCTTACCCTGGTGTGGGTAAGACAGACTTGCTTGAAAGTATAAATCAAGGGACCTTTATCCAAGGTTGTTGGATACCCTTCTCTTTGGGTTAAAAGACTTATATCTTGTTACTAGTAGTTTTACTACTTGTTTATATTCCGCTGCATTTTGTAATATAAGGAAAATATAACTTTCTTATACTTCCTTACTTGTACTCTATTTCATTTAGATTCTATACACTTTAAGGTAGAATCTCATATTGTAATCTTTTGTTAAGATTCAATTTCCGGAACCATATTTTCGGAACCCTCATTCGGAATCTCTTTCCTAGTTTGCATTCGGTGTTAAGAGGTGTTGTGAATTTTCTTAGTTTAACTTTGTTAAACTTAGCCTTTTCCTTTGCATAAGGAAAACATAGTTATTCTTAACTAACTTTAAAGGTTCCAAAGGAATTTTTAAAGTATAAAATTCACCCCCCCCTCTTGTATATTGAGCATCTACATCACTATTTCGATCCTACAATTGGTATCAGAGCAAGTCTCTGAAATAATTGTACTCACATACAAGTTTTTCTTGCTCATTTTATTATTCCGAACTATCTTACTACGAATTTTCCCATTCCGAACTTTTCCCATTCCGAACTTTGTGATTACGAACTTTTGCTACTAACAAGTTTGTGTGCAAAGTTATTTTAAGTATGGCAGGAATCAATGTTGGATAAATTGATAATCTGAATCCTACAAGACCACCTATCTTTGATGGTAATGACTATGAATACTGGAGAGATCGTATGAAGACTTTTTTTATCAATACTGGAGTAGACAACTTTGTTATGCTTACTGCTATTATAAAATTCCTGACAAGGAAGTCAGAACTTTTACTAACCAGGAAAAGCAAGAATATCAACTAAACTATAAGGTACGCAACACTTTACTATGTTCAATGACCATAAATATATATAGCCAAATTTCTTCTTGTGAAGTAGCTAATTGTATATGGAAGAAGTAAGAGGTTACACACTTTGGGACTTCTAAAGTGATTGAGACTAGAAGAGCTATGCTTAGAGCTGAATATCATGGCTTCAATTTTCCTTATGGAGAACCTATCTGTAAAGTTCAACAAAGATTTATGACCATTGTCAACAGTCTACAATATATGGGAGAGAAAGGTTTAGATGATGAAGCTCTTGTGGACAAGATAATTGATATTATGCCCAATGAGTGGGAATCCAAGAGAACAACTATAGATGAAAATAGGAAGGTCACTCAAATTACTCTTGATGAATTATTTGGAACTCTTCTACAACATGAAACTAGAATGAAGAGAGATGCTGACAACATCAAGAAGAAGAATGGAAATGGTACGGTTGCTTTTACTACAACTTCAAATCAGATGAAAGCTAAGACTCCTGAGAGAGTAACTAGATCCAAGTCTAAGAAAGTTATTTTCCAATCCGAATCAAGTGAGAGTGAAGTCTCAGAAAATTAATTAGCAAATCTTGCTCGAAGGATGAACAAGATAGTCGACCAGAGAAATTCTCAATCTAAGTATAAGAAAAAGGAAAGGAAATATAAGAAAGATGGAGAAGTTACTTGTTATGAATGTAAAAGAGCTGGACATATTAGACCAGATTGCCTTATTCTCAACAAGAAAGAAAGGAAGGAAAGACATTCAGACAGAAACAAGAAAAAGTATTATAAAGCTAAAGAAAAGAAAGTTCTGAAAGCTAATGACACCTGGAGTGCCAGTGGTGGTGACTCTTCAGATGAATCTTCTGATTATGAATATTCAGGATAGAAGAATCTTGGTCTTTTAGCCAGATTACCTATTGATAATCATTGTTTTATGGCTAAGGTATGAAATGCTGAATCACTGACAAATGTGTCTTTAAATTCTAATGATAGTAAGTATTATAACTCTTCTGATGAAGAATCATCTTCTGATGAGGAAAATACTTTACCTACTTATGAAGAAGTCTCTAGGTTTGCTGAACTTCTTGAGATTGAGAATTCCAAACTCAATAAGAAACTTGATAAGGCAAACTCTAGGAATTCTATTCTTACAAAAGAGATATCATATCTTTCTAAAGATCTTGACAAGAAAAATGCTGATTTTGAAAGTATTTCAAAAAATCTTGAGGAAGTAAGTTCAAAGAAGAACAAACTTTCTAAAGAATTAGAAAAAGTAATTTCTAAGAAAAATGTTTTCGAGCCAAACTCTAGTTCTAAAACTAATGATTTTGATGATAAAAACTTTGTTGTAAAACTCAAGTCCGAAATTTTTTCCTTAAAGAAGTGTTTATAAAACTTTACCCATGGTAAAGAAAATTTTGATAAGATGTATTCCCAAATACGACCTTTAAGAAATAAATCTGGATTTTGTTATACCCATGCAAAACCTATTTTCAGTAACAATTATTTTGTTCCTCAAAGTGCCCGATTTTGTACCAAGTGTCAATGTGGTGGTCACTGGGCAAAGAATTGTTCCTTAAACAAAACCCAATCTCTAGGATTTCACAAAGATTACTTTTCTAAGAAGATGTGGGTTCCTAAAATTTTATTGTCTAGAAATCTCGGATCCAAACAAGTTTTGATTCTGAAAATCTAATTTTCTTATTAATTTCAGGAAAAAAAAGAGAGTACCAACAAATATACATGGTACATGGATAGTGGATGTTCCCGGCACATGACTGGTAACAGAAGTTTTTTTGAAAAGATTATCAAAACGAAAGGAGGAAAGGTAACTTTCGAAGATAATGCTAAGGGAGAGATTGTTGGTATTGGTAATATTGTTTTTCTTGGTAAAACCTTGATTTCAAATGTTCTTTTTGTTAAGGGTCTTAAGCACAACCTCATTAGCATAAGTCAGTTATGTGATGAAGGTTACCTTGTGAATTTTAGGAATGATAAGTGTTTAGTACACAATTCCAAGGAAGAATTTATTCTCTCAGCCAACAGGCAAGAGAATTTTTACACCTTAAATTTAGAAGATCTTAGAAGCCAAGATTTACCTTGACTAAGTGCAATGGAAGATCATTCTTGGTTATGGCATAGAAGATTAGGACACTGTAATATTAGAAACCTATGTAAACTCTCTAAGAAGAAACTAGTTAAGGATCTACCGGAGCATAGATTTGATTCTTCTAAAGTTTGTGATCCTTGTCAATATGGAAAGCAACATAAATCTAGTTTTAGGTCATTCGGTGAAGTCTCAACAACCGATGCATTAAATTTAGTGCACATGGATCTTTTTGGTCCGACACAAACTGGAAGTATTGGAGGCAAATACTATGTGTTTGTTCTAGTTGATGATTACACTAGATTTACTTGGTTCTATTTTCTAGCAAAGAAATATGAAGCTTTTTCCTATTTCAAAAGTTTTAGAGCTCAAGTTAAAAATGAGAAAAACCTTCCATTGAAAACTATTCATAGTGGTCATGGAGGAGAATTTCAAAATTCAGATTTTGATACTTTTTGTAGTAAGAAAGGTATTACTCACAATTTTTCAGCACCTAGAACTCCTCAACAGAATGATGTAGTTGAAAGAAGAAATAGAATTCTTCAAGAAATAACTAGAACCATGTTGAGTGAATATTCTATTGCTAGACAATTCTGGGCTGAAGCTGTAAGTACTGCTTGTTATACTATAAATCGAGTTTTGATTAGACCTTTTCTTAATAAAACTCCTTATGAGTTATGGAATGGTAGAAAACCAAGACTTTCCTACTTCAAGGTTTTTGGTTGCAAAGTATTCATTTTGAATACTAAAGATAATTTACAGAAATTCGCACCAAAATCTAATGAAGAAATTTTCTTAGGATATTCCACAACCTCTAAGGCTTATAGAGTTTTTAATAAAAATACTTGTACTGTTGAGGAAACAGTACATGTAAAATTTGATGAATCAGATCCTTTTGTTTTTAAATCATCTCAACTTACATCTTCGGATGTGTTTTCAAAAACTGATTGTCAACCTTTGATAGAAAAACCTTCTGATAAGGAAATTGTTCTAGAAGATACTTCTGAAACATTTACCCCAGAAGACTTTCTAACCTATGTTGATGAACATGTTTTAAAAAACCCAAATCAAGAGTTTCTTAAGAATCATCCCAGTGATAGTATCATTGGTGATGTAAATCAACCTGTAAGGACTAGAAGTTCCTTAAGAAATGAAGTAGAACATCTAGCATTTCTTTCCCAATTAGAACCTAAAAGCACTGATGAAGCTTTAGGTGATGATGATTGGATTAAAGCCATGCAAGATGAACTAAATGAATTCGAAAGGAATAAAGTCTGGACCTTGGTTGAAAGACCTAAGGAAACTTCTGTTATTGGAGTAAAATGGGTTTTCAGAAATAAATGTGATGAAAATGGAATCATAGTAAGAAATAAAGCTAGACTTGTTGCCAAAGTCTATAATCAGCAAGAAGGAATAGACTATGAAGAAACCTATTCTCCAGTAGCTAGACTTGAATCTCTCCATATTCTACTAGCCTTTGCAGCATTCTTTAATTTCAAACTTTTCCAAATGGATGTGAAATGTGCTTTTCTTAACGGTTATGTTCAAGAGGAAGTTTTTGTTGAAAAACCTCCTGGCATTGAAGATACAAAACATCCAGATCATGTTTTTAGACTTACCAAAGCTTTGTATGGTCTTAAACAAGCCCCACGAGCATGGTATGATAGACTCCCTGGATTTTTTCTTCAAAATAACTATGTTAAGGGAAATGCAGATCCAACCCTTTTTATAAAGAAAGAAAAGAAAAATGTTTTGATTGTTCAAATTTATGTTGATGACATTATATTTGGTTCAAATCAGCAATCTTTGACTGACTCTTTTTCTAGTCTAATGAAATCTGAGTTTGAAATGAGTATGATGGGTGAGTTAACATTTTTCCTTGGTTTTCAAATTTCTCAAAAACTAGAAGGAACCTACATATCTTAACATAAGTATATTAAAGATCTTCTTAAAAAGTATGGTTATGACAACACTAAGAGTATAAGTACTCCCATTGGTACCTCAAACTCTTTAGATCTTGATGAAGCTGAGAAACCAGTAGATCAAACATCTTTTAGAGGTATGATAGGAAGTCTACTATACTTAACATCTAGTCGACCAGACTTAATGTTCTCAGTATGCTTGTGTGCAAGATATCAATCCAATCCTAAGGAATGTCACTTAAAGGCGGTAAAAATAATTTTTCGCTACCTTAAGGGAACCATGGATCTATGATTATTTTATACTTCTCGAAATGATTTTGTTCTAAAAAGCTTTTCTGATGCTGACTTTGGTGGATGTAGAATGGATAGAAAAAGTACATCCGGAACTTGTCATTTCTTAGGAGATTCTTTAGTTTCTTGGTCCTGCAAGAAGCAATATTATGTAGCACTCTCCACTGCTGAAGCTGAATATGTAGCAGCTGGAAGTTGTTGTGCATAAGTGTTGTGGATGCAACACACACTCACAGACTATGGATTGAGTTTTACTAAAAATCAAATTTTGTGTGATAACACAAGTGCCATTCCCTAAGTAAAAACCCTGCACATCACTCTCGTGAAAAACACATAGATATTAGGCATCACTTTCTTAGGGATCACACACTTAAAGGAGATATTATTCTTCAGTTTATCGGAACGCAAGAACAACTTGCTGATAGTTTCACAAAATCTTTTCCTTCTGATAGATTTGAATATATTAAACAGAAGTTAGGAATGATAACCGTAAGGTAATATTTCTTAATTAACTTTCTGTTGAAAAAAATCTCCTTACAGTAATAAACTCCTTTTCATAAGGGGAGTACATTTGATTGTTTGTTTAAAAGTTTTTCAAAATTTGTTTTCAAACTTTTCGGAACGAATATTTACGGAATGGAACTTTCGGAACTAAAATTTTCAAAATGGACATTCTTGTACAGAATACTTCTGGAATGGAAGTGTTCGTATTGAAAATTTCTGGAATGGAAAATTTTCGTACTAGAATTTTCATAATGGAATTTTCATACTAAATTCTTCGTAATGTATTTTTCGTACTAAGTTTTTTTTTACTTTTTTTTCCATACTAGTTTGTTTTTCATACTGAGTTTTCCGTAATGAATGTTCTGTAATGAGTTTTTCGTACTAAGTTTATTTTCTATAGTAAATTTTTTGCGAAATCTGTCTTCTCATAATAAAGTTTTTTTCTAGTCATTGTTATATTACCCATTACGAATAATCCTCCTAATCCAATCCGAAAGGTATGATTACCTTACTCAAGTTTTCGTAGTCATATTTTGCTTGCTGGCATTTTCTTGTATTATGTTTTTGGATTATAGTTTTCTTAAATTCCTTGTTTTAATAAAAAACTCAAAAAGATCGGATTCAAGCTTTCAACTGTCAGATCTGATCTCAGCTCATTCTAACCGTTAGATCAACTATGGAAGGAGAACCGTCATCTCCTTGCCTATATAAAGGGGACCCAAATACTCGTCCCACATCGATTTCAAGCTCTCGTATCCCGAATCTCTGCCTCTCTGATTTAAGGCCATTCCGAACTTCAGTTTTCTCCATTCTGAACTTCCCAGAGGACTTCAGATCCGAATGTCTGCGGAGTTAGCATCTCAAGAAATGTCATCCACTAAGCCTATTTCGCAATAGTTAGTTTACAGAGAAAGGTTAGTCCATCTGGATTTCTTCAACAACTATGATTCCCTTATTTCAAAGAACATTAAGTTAAATGGCTGGGAAGATGTTGCGATGTCAAAAACCGGGAACCAAGATGAAGTATATTCAGACTTACTTGTTTAGTTCTATGAATCAGTTTCCTTCTTTAAGGAAGATAATAGGGAGAAGTTCTCTTTTAAGTCTTATGACAAGACTTACAAGCTTTCTCACACCAAGGCTGCAAGCTTGGTAGGACTGACTTATGAAAGAGAAGCCGAATTTATTTCGCATGTGTTGCCAGACTCTAAGGGTAGCTTCGACAAGGAAAAAGCCTTAGAAACTCTCGGACTGGCTGATGACAAGGCTCCGAAGATTGCCAGTTTATCTACAATTTTCCAGATTCTGGAGTTATGGGTTCAAGGGCTTATCGTACCGAGGAAAGGTGATAAAGATAGCTTGAAGAAAAGTGAGATCTATATCTTATATTTCCTGATAAATCTAAGGAAGTTTAACTTGATGAAGCACATTCTTATTACTATTGAAAATTTGAAGAAAGGAAATCTGAGAGCTCAGATTATTATGTATCCAGCAATCCTCTCCATGTTGATTGTTCGGTGCCTTGATTCTTTCAAGGAGGCTTGCAAATCTAAGCCAAGAGTTTGCAAGATCATGCAGGTCAGTGATGGTACTCTTAAGAGGATGGATGTGGCCTTCAACAAGGAAACTGGTGAGTTCTTCGATTTGCCAAATCAAGAAGAAATGGCTCCGAAGGCTGCTGAATCGGAATCGTCTAAGCCAGTAAGGAAAAGAAATCTGAAAGAAGTGGAAGTACAAGCAGAGAATCCTAAGTCTAAGGAAGTCCATTCCGAACCTCCAAAACCAAAGAAGAAGAAAGCATATCCTGATGAGGTTGTTACGAAGTGGAGAGCAGATAAAGAAAAAAGGAAAGAAGTGGATCCGCAGTTCGAATTGGACCCTGCGGAGGCTAAGGCCTTGAAGGAGAAAACTGCTGATGAGCTTGAAAAACAAGAAAAGCAAAAGAAGCTCAAGAAGAAGATGTCTGAGGCTGAGGTAGCTCAGGCTTTGATAAAATTCAATGAAATGGTTTCAGCAACTATTCCAGTTCCGAGATCTTTCTCCTTGGAATCTCTACCTGAGACTCCAGGAAGAAATTTTGTTTCTCCGGAAGAAGTTGTTGCTAAGAATACTGAGGAAGTAGAGCAAGTTGAGCAAGTGGAACAAGTAGAACATGGTGCTGAAGGAAGTGGTGAAACTGGAGATGTGCTGAAACAAGTAGATGATTACAAGGGGACACCTTCGGAACACTTATCACTCTGAACTTCTGAATCTGAATCTTTGAAGCTAGTTACTCCAGCAATGGAAGAAGAGAAAGGAGAAGAAGAAGTTACTTATCATGGAGAAGAAGAACATCTTTTAATTGATGTTGATCAGAAATAAATCGTAGGGTTCGTGTTCAGGAAGTCGCTGATGAAGAAGATAATGTTGTTCAAGTTTCTGATAGTGAGAAGAGAACTCTGGAACAGTATTCAATTAAGGAAAAAGACAAGGGAAAGCAAATTCTTGCCGATACTCCGAGCTCAGAAGTGAGGAAGAGGAAGGAAGTTTGTAGCTCTTCAAAGAGAAAGCTTGAACTTGTTGAAGAATAAATTTCGCCAAGCAAAGTTTCAGATTCGGAGTCATCTTCGGTGGGGCATGACTTTGTTGTTCAGTCTTTGAAGAAGTTGGTGGGAACCATTCCGACCTTCTCAAGTATTGATTCAAGATTCCAGATGCTCCAACATGCTTTAAATCAGAAAACTGACTTCGTATCTATGGTTATGGACAAGTGTGTTGAAATAGAGGCTCAGTTCAAAACGTTTTTCGTTGGCTATGAAGCTCATAGAAAATCTTGCAAGAGGATGAAAAACTGGTCGAAGAAGACTGTTAAAGAGATGAGGTTATTCGATGAGTTTCAAGACAATGTTAAAGATGCTTTTGAGACCGAGGACAAGAAGATAAATGAGTTAACTGCATCCTTTGAAGAGAAGCTGACAGAAGAAAAGAACTTCCGGATTCAAGAAGTGAGATATCTGAATGGGAAGATGAATTCCGTTTCTCAAAACTGGAAGTTTGAAAGGGATCATCGGATTGATTTTGAAGAAAGTATGAAGGCCCGGGAAGAAAAGATCAAAGCTCAGGAAGAAAAGCTGAAGGCCCAGGAAGAAAAAATTGAATCTCAATCTGAAAGAATAGTTGTCTTAGAGAAGAAAGCTGAAGAATATCATAAAGACCTGAAGAAGATCAAGACTATTCTAAAGGGGCTCATGTCAAAGGAAAAAGATCCGAAATAACCTAATCCGATCTTTTTGTTGTAATTTTTTCTTTTTTGTCGAAATTTCAAACCTAATGAAATTTGTGCCTCTCGTTTCTTTTGTTGTCATTACTAATATTTCAGGTACTTTGTTATTTTTTTCCATTCCCTCCAATTCTTTTTGAAAATCACAAAGGGGGAGAAGGAAAAGATCCTTAAGAAAAAGAAGAACTCTAACAAGAGTTTATCAAAGGGGGAGAAGAAAAAGATTTTTAAGAAAAAAAAACTCTAATAAGAGTTTGTTTAAGGGGGAGATTTTTCATTAAAGAAGACATTATTATCTATCACTCCAGAAATATGAATACGATCCTTAGAGTTTCAAAGCCTAAGGGGGAGTTAGTCGTATTCATCAATATCCTTAAAGAAAAGGGAGATAAGCCTTAATGTTTTTCGTTCTTCTTAGAATTTTTTTTCGTAAGGATGTTTGTGCTTTCCAAAAAGGGGGAGATTGTTGAGTCAATAAGGTTTTCCTTATGACTTTTCCATTCCTTCTTGTTTTGAAAATCACAAACACCTTATCTTTAAGAAAATTGCTTTTATAAGGAAAATTGCTTTCTTAAGGAAAATCGCTTTTATAAGAAAAATCGTTTTCTTAAGGAAAATTTCTTTCATAAGAAAAAATGATTTCTTAAGAAATTGATTTTATAAGCAAATTCTCTTTTATAAGAAAAATTATCCTTCTCTTATTTTCATCCATATTTTTTCTTAAGCATGAGATTCGGATTCATTTTATTTTCTCGGAATCATTGAAACTTTGATATAAAGCATTCTGTTTTAGGATTCGGATTCTGGATAAGAACTATAAGGAAGTTTCATTCCGAATTCTGGATATGAACTCTGACTAAGTTCTATTCCAGATTCAGGATACGAATTCTGAAGAAGAATTCTCATTATGAATTCTAATGAAGAAATCCCATTCCGAATTCCCATTACGAATTCTGATGAAGAATTCTCATTACGAATTCTGTTGACGAATTCTCATTACGAATTCTGATGAAGAATTCTCATTACGAATTCTGATGAAGAATTCTCATTACGAATCCTGATGGTGAATTCTCATTACGATTTCTGATGACGAATTCCTATTCCAAATTCTCATTCCGAATTCACCTATTAAACAGAATTTGAGTATCTTTGTTTTATACACTCTGAATTAATTCAGACTCCGAAAAATATCTTTGTTAGACTTCGAACTTTTATATTTCTTACACTTCTAAAATTTTTCTACTCTTATTATTTTCATTACACTCCGAACCTTTACTCCGAAGCGTTCATTCCGAACCTTTGAGTCAGAATTAAAACGATGTCGTACATTCTGTTACACTTGTTTTGTTATAAAAAGATGTCATCTGTTTTGTTATAAACTAACCGTTGTCTAAGTGACACGTGTACAGGTCCCTCCGATCTTTAAGGAAAATATGACCGTTGGAGAAGGAGCCGACCTTACCTATAAATAGGAGCCCATTTGAAAGAGCTCGTTGATGTTGCTGAACTGATGACAGATGAACAACTTGGTTTTGTGCATACATGATGTTGAAGTGAATTCTAGAGAGAGAGACTCTTATTAACTCTCAATGATTTGTGCGACTTTGAATGTTGGTGATTACATTCGAGGGCTTCCAGGGATAGGAAGACATAGGTGGCGGCTACCTTGAAGTTCGAGGGCTTCCTTGCTGAGGAAGACAGAGGTTGCCAACTACCTTGAAGTTGAGGGCTTGCGGGGATAGCAAGACAGAGACTCCGATCTTCGTATCGAGGTCTTACCCTAGTGTGGGTAAGACAGAGTTTCTTGAAAGTATAAATCAAGGGACCTTTATCCAAGGTTGTTGGATACCCTTATCTTTGGGTTAAAAGACTTATATCTTGTTACTAGTAGTTTTACTACTTGTTTATATTCAGCTGCATTTTGTAATATAAGGAAATTATAACTTTCTTATACTTCCTTACTTGTACTCTGTTTCATTTAGATTCTATACACTTTAAGGTAGAATCTCATATTATAATATTTTGTTAAGATTCAATTTCCGGAACCATATTTCCGGAACCCTCATTCGGAATCTCTTTCCTAGTTTGCATTCGGTGTTAAGAGGTGTTGTGAATTTTCTTAGTTTAACTTTGTTAGACTTAGCCTTTTCCTTTTCTTAAAGAAAACATAGTTATTCTTAACTAACTTTAAAGGTTGCAAAGGAATTTTTTAAGTATACAATTCACCCCCACCCCTCTTGTATATTGAGCATCTACATCACTATTTTGATCCTACAAATACATCTTTCTATACAAGGTATGGACACTATGAATTTATAGTGATGACATTTGGTCTTACTAATGCCCCTACAATCTTCATGGATCTGATGAATAGAGTCTTTAGAGACTATCTTGATCAGTTTGTGGTAGTCTTTATAGATGATATTCTTGTATATTCAAAGAGAAAGGAAGAACATGAAGATCACATGATAATTGTATTGAAGACCCTGAGAAAGGAGAATCTTTATGCCAAATTTACCAACTGTGAATTTTGGCTTCAGAAAGTTTCATTTTTGGGTCACATAATCTCAAAAGAGGGGATATCTGTGGATCTAGAAAAAATAGAGGTTTTTGAAAGATGGTCGAGACCAACAACAGTAACTGAGATCTGAAGTTTTCTTGGTCTGGCTGGATATTATCGACGTTTTGTGAAAGATTTTTCATGATTATATAATCCACTCACCAGGATGACTTGAAAAGGAGTTAAGTTTGTGTGGATGGAGGAATGTGAAGATAATTTCGAGGAGTTGAAAATAAAGTTATCCAGTGCACCTGTACTCACACTTCCTTGTAGTGGAGAAAGGTTTGTGGTCTACAGTGATGCATCGAAGAAGGGGCTGGGGTGTGTTGTTATGCAAAATGATATGGTGATAGCTTATGCCTCACAACAGTTGAAAATCCATGAGAAAAATTACCCAAATCATGATTTGGAGTTAGCTGCGGTAATCTTTTCATTAAAGATTTGGAGGAATTATCTTTATGGTGAAAGGTGTGATATTTATACTGATAATAATAGTTTAAAGTATATTTTCACACAAAAGGAGATGAATATGTGCCAAAGAATATGGTTGGATTTGATTAAGGATTACGACTGCTCAATTCATTACCACCCAGGGAAAGAAAACAAGGTGGCAGATGCATGAAGTCGACAAGACCATGCTAGCTTATCCATGATGAGGATCACAAAAGATCCAGTATTTATGGACTTACAAAGGATGGATCTTGGAATTATAATGGAAGGGGAGAAATCTTATCTTTATCGAATGAATGTTCAACCATCTAAACATGTGAAGATTAAAGAGTCACATAAAGAATATGTAGAGTTACAAAAGAAGGTGAGAAATGTTCCTGAATTCAACTTTGATTATGATGGGATAATAAGGTTCAGGAATCGGGTTTGTGTTCCTCCCATACCAGAATTAAAGAAGGATCTACTGGATGAGGCTAATAGTTCTTCAGTCTCTATTCATCCTAGAAGCATGAAGATGTATAGGGACCTAAAAGAGTACGTCTAGTGGGATGACATGAAAAGAGATGTTGCTGAATATGTCTCTCGATGCTTGGATTGTCAGCAAGTTAAAGCTGAGAGACAGAAGTCTAAGGGGATGTTACAACCATTACCCATACCCGAATGGAAATTGGAAAACATCACTATGGACTTTTCACTGGACTTCCTAAAACATCCAAAGGCAATAATGCTATCTGGGTCATAGTTGATCATCTTATAAAGTCTGTACACTTCATTGCTATTAGAGACGATTTCTCTCTGGATTAGCTTTCCAGGATATATGTAAAGGAAGTGGTAATATTTCTTGGAGTACCACATTCCATTATATCAAATTGGGATCCGAGGTTTACCTCAAAGTTCTAGTGAAGTCTTCAGCATACTCTGGATAAAGAGTTGAGTTTCAGCACTGCTTATCATCCTCAGATAGACGGTCAGTCTGAGAGAACAATTCAAACACTAGAAGATATGTTAAGAGCTTGCTCTATGGATTTCCAAGGTGGTTGGGATCAAAACCTACCTTTGGTGGAATTTTTTTATAATAATAGCTTTCACTCTAGTATTCAGATGCCTCCTTATGAAGCTCTATATGGAATGAAATTCCAAACTCCAACTTGATGGGATGAAGTTGGGGAAAGAAAGCTATTAGGACCAGATCTTGTTGATGAGATGGCAGAAAAGGTCTGATCTATTCAACAATACATAAGATCAGCTCAGATTTGACAAAAAATTTATGCCGATAACTGAAGAAATGAACTAGAGTTTGAAGTGGGTGATAAATTGTTCCTACGAATATCTCCTTGGAAGAGAGTAATGAGATTTGGAAAGAAGGGAAAGTTGAGCCCTAGGTATATCAGTCTTTCGAAATACTGGATCGTGTTGGGAAGGTAGCTTACCGATTGGCGCTTCCACCAAATCTCTCTCAAGTTAAGGATGTGTTCTATGTATCTCTCCTAAGAAAGTACATACCTGATCCTTCACATGTACTCAGCTCAGAAGTTATACCGCTGGAGCAAGATCATTCTTATGAAGAACAACCGATAGAGATTCTAGATCATAGCGAAAATGTTCTACGAAACAAGACCACTCGATTGGTGAAATTTTTATAGGGGAACCACCAATTAGAAGAAGCTACATGGGAGCTTTAGGATATGATGAGGGCGAGGTATCCTCATCTTTTTGTTACAATGTGAAAAATTTCGAGGGCGAAATTCATTTTAAGGTGGGTAGCATGTAACACCTGATATTTTTATGAGAAATATTTTGTTTTTATGTTATATACATCATCAAAGGAATCTTTCACTACACACAACACTAGCTTGTCTTGCTTTACACACAATCACGACCTTCCTCTATAGCTTGCGTTGTACGCAATACCGAGTTTCACTAAACAATGATATGCTATTAAAATATTATTAAAACTAGCCGTTATGGATAGTAATACCCACTTTTTGAAAATTTTAAAATTTTTATTTTTCAAAATGGACTTCCTTTTTGGATTCGGAATATTGAAATTATCCTAGGGTGAAATTTTGGTATTTTTCTGAAAACTTTCAATTTTTGATGAATAGTGAAAACACTGGGTTACTATTTAAAAACCAAATTTTTATTTAAATAATTATTTATTTTATTTAAATTTATTTTAGGTCAAAATTGATACATAATACCTATATAAGTTCAATGTAATTCATTGGAGTCGTTTTATAATAATTTTAGATATATAAAGATTTTATTGAACTTTTCACCGTCTTTTACCCACCTCCTATGAGAGTTTAAAACTTTACATAAAACATACTTTTACCGCTTCTGTGAGTGGAATTTTGAAAATCCAAGAGACAAAATTAACATCAAGGAGTGAAATGTGATTAAATAAGATAAAAATAATTTTTGGTGAATAGTAACTTTTTACTTTTATTTACCACTGTTAAAAGTAAATATGGTAATTAAGGGTAAAAATGGTATTATTATTACCATAACACATGTTGTAATTATATTGGATAAGTTTAATTAGACAAAAAACAACCTTAGGAATAAAATATGACCATTTAGGTCCACTTGGATTAGATTAGGACATTTAATATTATTTTATTTAAAGAAGAGTTAAAATATTTAAAATCAATGTTTAATAACTAAAAACTTTTTAATATAGGGTTATTCATAAGATAAATTAGACTATAAATATTCATTAGAAAGATAAAAGGATTTACTGAATAATGGAATTTTATTTATAATTTTTAGACAATAAATAATTTAATTTATTTCTGACACAATGATGATAAAGTAATTTCCTTATTAAAGAAATATTAACATTATTAATATTATAAATAACCAAATAAATGTAATTTGAGACTTTTTGTAAATTAAACTAATTTTATAGGTTAATATGACATGTTATTATTGATTTAATAAAATTTTTTAGAACTAATAATGATGTTTTGATTTTCACAAAAATCAATTAACAAATAGTGTCAAAATTGACATAAAATAGTTTTTAAAACAAATATTATATTATTAATTGTTATTTTATATCTAAAAATATAAGGTTTGTCCAAATGACTTATATAAGGTAATATATATTAATAATGAACAACTTGGGGTTCGTTTGGATTGTTATAGTAATTTTATTAACCTTATAGTGTAAGAAAAAAAGAAGACGCGGTAAAAGTAAATTTATTTAACCTAAAGTTAAATCTAAATGATAAGGTTAAAATAGAAACCTAAACATGTCTAAATTCTATTGGATGAGTCTATTATGACCCATCCCCACCTTATCTTCGAAATAAATCAATTTTGAGCTATTAAAAACCGAATATGGCTTTATAATAAAATAATATTTTTAGTTTTTCCAAAGGTGCCCCTCTCCTCCCTTATAAAAGGGAACCTCCTCCCTCTCCTCCTCACACCACATTGAGCCGTCGAGCTCGGCCAAACCCTGAAAAATTATCTTCTCCACTTCCCTAGAAACATCCTAGAGGTCCTGGTCTTCTTAAAATACCATCCTTAGTGCCCTAAGAGGAGGTTAAGAAGAGGCGCTTCAAAGAAGTGGTAATGTCCGATACAGATTCTTTCAACATTATTTCTTCTTATACTTCTTCTTCCTTAGTTGTTTCATTATGAAGTAATAACATAAATATCACTAAAATACTGATATTTTATTATTATTATTAAACAAACCTATTTCACCATCTATCCATCCTACGGAAAACGAAATCACTGCACGTGCGTACGTACAGAATACTGTCTCCACACCGTGGTGTAATCTATTTTCCACCACCACCTTACATGGATGGGTATAATGGTGTAAATAATAACTATATATGATTATTGTAAAGTGATATTGATTATCAAACAGTATACATACACTTTAATAAAATTCCACGATCATGGAAACGATATCATCGCTCGTGCGTACGTACGGAATACCGTCTCCACGATGTGATGCGACTCGTTCTACATGATATTAATTACATAATCATTACATAAATGAATTGAATGAATAAATATGATATATATTACACTAATACCATTCTGTAAATGAGGTATCTATAATATAAAAAGAATAATAAGAATTTATTCGACAAAACACGCATAAGAACAAAAAGTAATACACCCGAATAACAAGTAGAAATGAAATATTACTAATAAGAATCTAATAATATGACCATATTTGATCTAATAACAATTATTATGATTCTAGAATAAGTCAATGGCATTATTTAAATCATTATACAGGAGTTTCGGACACTTATGAAGCAAATCAGACCTAAGGTAAGGGAAAATCTGACAATCTCAATTTTTATCCAAGATTGTTTTTACTTCAGAATTTATTGGGGAATATTCATCATCCACATCCATGTTTTGTCAATATGTAATATTATTTCTATCATCCTACAATTTTTTAAATATAATTTTACCCTTCTGTGAGATTTTAGTAAAATATATGAAAGGAATCTTTTGTCGTTTTTCATACGCGGCACTTTTTGACTTTTCCTGCCAAAGTACGAGAGGAATGGTTTTTTAAAACTTATACGACATGAATGGATTTTATAACATTATTTCCATGAAGCTT
The DNA here is from genome assembly GCA_963277665.1 of Viscum album. Lineage (NCBI taxonomy): Eukaryota > Viridiplantae > Streptophyta > Magnoliopsida > Santalales > Viscaceae > Viscum > Viscum album. The sequence continues at coordinate 1,278,700,695 of OY728142.1, read as the reverse complement.
CCTTCACACGTTTTCAAGTTTATTTTTAATCAACTTCTTTTAGTTTAAAATTACATGACATTTTAAGAAAGGAAAATGTTTTTGAAGTACAAAGGATATTTTCCTCAAGAATGGAGTTCAAGTGTTTTATCAAAATTATTTCCCATATAAGATAATATAGGGTTATATTTCTATCCTTATTTTTACATTGTTTTAATTATGTTATGATGGAATTATTTTTATGATGTCCTTTTATCTTATATGGATTGTGTTATGATGGAATGATGATTAAGAATCCCATTTTTATTAAATGGGTTATGCTATGATGTATGATTTATAATTTTGTGAAACACATAAGAATGGATTCATTATGAGGTGGGTGGGACATATATCTCCCTCAAATGCATTGGGTAAAGATATATATCTCATGAGATAGACATGGCTAGAACGACATGTTAATCCGGTTCAGTGAAACAGGACTAAAACGAGGAGTGAACTCGGTTAAAAATGGACTTTTTCCTCTAAGATAGTCTTGGAAATGAGTCTTGACTACTAAGAAATGATTCTCTATGATTATTTGTGTATTCCACAAAGTTTCATGTTTTAAGTTATGATTATTTGGATTAGATTTCACTATTATGATTGATCCCATGTCATGATATTACGATCTCTTTTGCAGGATAAGATTTTCAAAATGTTATGTCTTAAGAATATGATATGATTGATATTTTTTTTGTTTACCCTTACTAAGAATTTGAGCTCACCCTTTTGTATGTTTTCATTTCCCCAGGTCAAGAAGAAGGGTATTAAGTAGGATATGCCAAAAGGGACTCTAGATATGATGAAATAAATGGGAGACAATATAGATGATTTATGAACCAGTTGTTTATGTTTCCCAGTTCCTAAAGACACTATACCTATATGGTCATTTCATGGTTTGGTTATATGTTGTAATAAGTGTGCTTCAATTTTGAAGTAATTACAATGTATGTAAAGTATGGGTCGTTATAATAATACAAGTGCCATTTCCCTTAGTAAAAACCCTGGACATCACTCTCATGCAAAGCACATAGATATTAGGCATCACTTTCTTTGTGATCACACACAAAAAAGAGATATCATTGTTCAATTCATCAGAACTCAAGACCAAATTGCTGATATTTTCACAAAATCTTTACCCTTCTATAGATTTGAATACATTAAACATAAGTTAGGAATGATAACCTTAAGGTAATCCTCCTCATTAACTTACTGTTTAACCTTTATCCTTACAGTAATAAACTCCTTTTCTTAGAGGGAGTACATTACGTAATGAAGTCTTTCATATTTTTCATAATAGAAATTTTCAGACATGAAATTTTCGTAATGGAATTTTTCGGACTTGAAAATTTACGTAGTTAGTTTTTCAGAAAATTTTGTAATGAAAATTTTTGTAGTTAGTTTTTCAAAAATTTTCCTAATGAAAATATTCATAGTTATTTTTAAAAAAAATTCGTAATGAAAATTTTTGTAGTTAGTTTTTCAAAATTTTTGTAATGAAAATTTTCGTACTCAAAATTTTCATAGTGGAATTTTGGTACTCAAATTTTTTTACAATAATTTTTTTTCAATCTTGGATTTTTTATAATAATTTTTTCATAGTCAAATTTTTTATTCAAGAAGAATATAACTTATTACAAATAATCCTCCTAGCAATCTGAAAGGTATGATTTTTTTCTTAAATTTTCATAGTCATTATTTCATTGCTTGTATTTTCTTTTGTATTTTAAATTCTCATATTCTATTTTTTCATAAAAAACCTCGAAAGATCAGATCCTACCCAATTTTTACATGCGGATTTTATATCAACTGTTAGATCTGGTCAAGAAGGTTTCTCAACCATTATATTGGATTTGGAAGATGAAAGGTCACTTTCATCATCTATATAATGGACCCCTGAAGGGTTGTCTCACATCGGTTTTCAAGCTCTCGCGTACTGACGTTCTACCCCCTTTCTTAAGCCCGTTTCGAATCTTCCAGAGTTCCTCCAATCCGAATGTCTGTAGAAGCCTCTTCTCAAGATTTGTCTACCATGAAGACAATTTCCTATCAGCAAGTATACAGGGAAAGGTTGGTCCATCCAAAATTCTTAAAATATGATTCTATTATTTCACAGAATATCAAGCTCAATGGATGGAAAATAGAAGCCATTTCAAAGATAGGAGCTCAAGATTTTGTGTATCCAGATTTGCTTATCGAATTTTATGAGTCAGTTTCTTTCTTTAAGGAAGAAGGTAGAGAAAAATTTTCATTCAAGAGTTATGGTAAGACATATAAACTCTCTTACACCAAGGATGCTAGCTTGGTGGGGCTATCATATGAAGGGGAAGCCAAGTTTTCCTCCCAAAAGTTACTAGATGTTTAAGGTAGTTTCATTAAGGTGAAATCATTGGAATGTCTTGAACAATCTGATGTCAAGACTGCAAATATTTCCCATATATCTATCAAAAATCGGATCCTGCAGTTATGGGTTCAAGGTTTTTTCGAACCGAGATAAGGTGATAAAGACACCATAAATAAAAGTGATATTTATATCTTGTATTTCTTGGTAAATATAAGTAAAATCAATTTGATGAGGCACATTCTCATTACGATATAGAACATAAAAAATGGAAATTTGAGAGCACAAATTATTATGTATCTTTCCTTACTTTCCAAGCTAATAGTTCGGTGTCTTGAATCATTCAAGATTCCTTGCAGTTCTAAGCCAAGGAATTGTAAAGTTATGCTTGTAAGTGATGACACTTTGAAAATAATGAATATGGGATTTTCTAAGAAGTCATCAGAGTTTTATGATCTGATTGTGGAAGAGGCAGAAGTCATTCTAAAAAATACTGAAAAAGCTAAACCATCAAAGAAGGATGGAATGAAAAGAAAGTTGAAGGAAGTGTAAGGAGAGGATAAATCTCCTAAATCTAAGGAATTCCAATCCACACCTCCTAAACACAAGAAGAAAAAATCCTACCCAGATGAGGTTGTAGAAAAATGAAGGGAGGATAATAAAAATAGAAAAGTAGGGGAGCCACAGTTAGGTTTGGATCCTACTAAGGCTAAGGCCTTGAAATAATCAACTAATGAAGAGATTGAGAATCAATCCAAAGAGAAAAAACTTAAGAAGAAAATGTCTGAGGCTAAGGTTGTGAAATCTCTCTTGAAGGCTACTGAAGTAGCATCTGAGAATATTCTAGTGCCATAATATTTCTTGACAGAGCCTTTACCTGAGGCTCCAAGGAAGAATTTCTTCACTCTGGGAAAAGCTAAAGAAAAACATGATAAAGAAGTGGAAGAAGTGGAAGGGGTGGAAGAATAAGAATAAGAATAAGGGAGTGGTAACAAAAATGATCTTATAAAGCAAGTTGAAGATTATCATGACAAAGGAACCCCATCTGAAAAACTATCACTCTGAACTTCTGAAGTCGAGTCCTCGAAGCTTGTCACTCCAGAGAAGGATGAACTGAATAATGAAGAGAATGGTGAAGAAAAAGGTGAAGAAGAAGTTGATAAATTGTCTGAAAAAGAAATTCTAAATTGTGATTTCATTCATCCTGAGGATGCTGAGGCTAGAAATCAGAAAGAAGAGGTAGATGAAGATAGAGTTGTGTATTTTTCTGACAGTGAGCATGAATCCCCTGATGAGGAAGCCGTACCGAGAATTGATAAGGGTAATAAAGTGTTTGTTGATACTCCCAGAAAATCTATAGTGAAGAAGAAGGAAGCTGAAGGAACTTCAAAGAGAATGCTTATTGAGCTATAAAAACAAGCATCACCAAGTAATGTCTTGGATTCTGAATCATCTTCACTTGGTCATGATTTCGTTGAACAATCCTTGAAGAAGCTTGTCAGGCCCATTCTGACTTTTTCAAGCATAGAATATAGATGCCAGATGCATCAACTTTCTCTTAATCAGAAATCAGATTTGGTGTCCATGGTGATGGACAAGTGTGTCAAGATGTAATTAGATTTCAAAACCTTCCTCGTAGGCTATGAATCTCACAGAAAGTCATGTAAAATGATAGCTAGCTGGTCAAAGAAGACAATACAAGAAATGGGTGAGAATGATCAATTTTAAGAAGATGTGAAGGAATCTTTTGATACCTAAGACACCAAAATCAAGGATCTTACAAGAAGATTTGAGAAAAAGCTAACTCTTGAGCAGAATTTTCTGATTCAGGATGTCACAGACCTGAATGGGAAGCTGCGTTATATTGTCCAAAGTTGGAAAACTGAAAAGGATCTCCAGATTGAGATTCAAGAGAAGCTTGTGAAGCAAGATGACTTTCTAAAGGCTCAGGAAGAGGCTATAAAATCTCAGGAAGACAGGCTCAAAGCATTAGAAAATCAAGTATAGGAGGATCACAAAGAGCTCAAAAAGATGAATACCATTGTGAAGAAGCTAATTCCCAAGCAAAAAAGAAGCAAAATAGATCCAAATCCGATATTTTGTTGTATCTTTTTTTCCTCGTGCAAATTCTTTCAATCATAATGAAATTGTGGGTGATTGTTTTTTTTGGATGTGTTTACTAATGTTTCAGGTACCACATTTTTGTTCCATTCCATCAAACACTTTTTGAAAATCACAAAGGGAGGGAAAGAAAAATAATTCTAAGAAAAATAAGAATTATCTCTAAGTAAGGGGGAGTTTATCTAAGGGGTAGTTTTCCATTACGAAGATTTCCATTCTCAACCTAATGAAAATTCTCATTCTGAAAATCTAGAATACGATCCTTAGAGTTCCAAATCCTAAGGGGGAGTTAATCGTATTCACCCTTGACCATGTATAAAGGGAGATAAGTTTTATTTTCAATGTATAGAAAAAAATTTCTAAGTCCTTATATTATTTTTCGTAAGGATGTTTGTACATTCCAAAAAGGAGGATATTGTTGAGTCAATAAGGTTTTCCTTATGACTTTTACATTCCTTCATTCAAGGGGGTGATTTTTGAGTCATTAAGGTTTCCTAATGACTTTACCATTTCTCTTGTTTTAAAAATCACAAACACCTTATCTCAAGGCAAATCTATTTTTACCCTGTGTTTTACTTCTATAAGGAAAAATTTAATTCCCCAAGGAAATTTATCCATAACTTGTTTCATTGTCCATATCATAATTTTTCTAAGTGTAAAATTCGGATTGAAACCAAAAACTCAGATCTACATAAATACCTAGATATGAAGCATTCTGTTCTTGGATTTGAATTCTCAGAATTTTGGTTACGAACTCTTCTAAGTTATGACTTCGAATTTTGACTATGAATTCTGGTTACAAACATTTTGAGTTCTGACTCCGAATTTTGAATTTGAATTCTGGATATGAAATTTCTGAGTTATGATTCCAAATTCTGAATCAGAATTCTGGTTACGAACTTTCAATGTTCTAACTCTGAATTCCAAATAAAAATTATGGTTACGAATATATCTATGTTCTAACTTCAAGTTCTCTGAATTCTGACTCCAAACTCTTATCAGTTCTGACTCCGAATTCTCATGAACTCTAACTCCAAACATTGTATGTTCAGGTTCTGAATTCTTATGAAAACCATATTCTGAATTTCCTTGAAATTCAGACTCTGGAATTATATAGAATTCAGGTTCTGAATTCCTACAAAACAAAATCCAAATATCCATATATTATAGACTTCGAATTCAGTTTTGGTTAGAATCTGAACTTTATTTCGTTACATTCAAAATATTGGACTTTAGTTATGTAACCATATTTTTCTTACACTTGTTTTGTTATAAAATGATGTCATGCTTTCAGTTACTCACTAATCATTGTTTGATTGACACGTGTACAAGTCCCTCTTAAATTCAAGTAAAAATATGATCGTTGGAGGAGGGATCACACTATTGAATCCATGCCTATAAATAATAGCTCATTTTAAAAGAGCTTAGAATAGTTTTGAGACTCTAGAGATTACATGCTGTTGAAGTGAGTTCTAGAGAGATACTCTCACAGCATTGTGTGTACTAAACTTCTTGTTCAGATTTGTTTTGTGCGACTTCAAATGTTGTTGAGTACATTCGAGGGCTTCTATGGATTGGAAGAAAGAGGTGCCGACTACCGTGAAGTTGAGGAATTTCTTTTTGAGGAAGACAAAGGTTCCAACTACCTGATAATTGAGGGATTTCAGGGATAGCAAGACAGATTCTGATCTTTGTATCGAGGGCTTACCCTGGTGTGGGTAAGATAGACTTTCTTGAAAGTATAAATCAAGGGACCTTTATCTGTAACGTCCCGGTCCCGGGTGCCACACAATGGGTTCCCCGAGCCCGGTTCGCCACGTGACCTCAAATGCATTTCCCCAAACGCTAGAGGCTGCCGACTAGCAGCGAGGGACCAGGTCTGATAGTGGGGAAACTATGCCCTCATTTGTCAATGTGTAGCGCAGCGGAATACTAAAATCAACATACAACAAACAGCGGAAGCAGTAAACACTCACAACTGAAATAAACTACAGTAGTGGATATAACCAACAGTATATGAATGATGATGCTACATGTTTCAAATTCTAATAAAATAGCCAGAACATGTTATACATCACTTTGATACAACCAAAAGCAAAGTACAACAAAACGAGTAAACAGGTGGCAACGTCATCGCGAGCCTAGGATCAGTCCCATGCCCTCCTACTCCACAACAACAGTCAAGTACCTGTATAGGGACTCTTTCCCCTATCCACCCCTGTAGAAACGTAATCTGTTTGGGCCGAAAAGCATGACCCAAACAGGGTGTGAGAAATATATCTCAGTAGGCACCCGCCAAAGGCCCGTGCCCAACTGCGTGTAATCATGAAACAACAGTGTGAAATAGTAAAATTCAATAAAGTAAGCAGTACTCAAAAGTAACTAACTTAACAATTAAATTACCATTTTGTTATTCATTTAATTTATTTAATTTAGTATCGTTCCGTGCTCAACAGCACCACGCCCTCAGGACAACCAGTATCTCGCCCTCAGGCTAATATAGTGAACCACACCCTTAGGCTATACAAAATCTCTCCCTCAGGCATTGTAATAGAATTATCGCCCTCAGGCATACGAATTGTCACCCTCAGGCACAGAAGTCACGCCCTCAGGCTAATATAGTCACGCCCTCAGGCTAATATAGTCACGCCCTCAGGCTAATATAGTCACGCCCTCAGGCTAATCACAACCACACCCTCAGGCTAAATAGGTAACCGGGCCATTCCCAACATATCAAAATGCAGTAAACAAGCAATTCCTCTCAAGGAAATTCTACAGTTACTACATTTAAGGCATACCCTCGGGTATCCTGGCCAAACGGCTAAACAGAGGAACACACCCCTAGGGTGGTTCTAGATCCAAGAAACAATCTGAATCAGCATTTTATTATCAAAATTTAATCACCTATGCAATTCTAGGAATTAAATATAGAAACAAACTCAACCACACGACACCCCAACATGGGTTTGTGGCACAAAAACGCACAAAAATGCACGACAGTTGGAAAATAAACACCAAGCCACCTACCTGAAAAGCAAACGAACGCTATACCAGAATGCCAACTCCAGAAACGCCCAAGAACGACGTAGATCTGACGAAGAACAAAAACCATTCAAACATAAATAACTTACGTTGGGAGAAGAATTAGTAAAAACGGTACCAGGAGGAGGAAGGGCTTACCCGTTTGGTTCCAACGAGATCGTCCGAAGCCAAATCGGATTCCAGACGAACTCCCGGCAGATCTTCAAAGGTCCAGCCTCCTCCTTTGGCTCCAAAATGGCTTAAGTGCCTCCCCTGCCAAATGAGGAGGCTACTTCCTGTTTTAAGCCGGAAAAACAAAGTACATGGCGTGTACTTAAAAGTACACGGCGTGTACTCCTTTCATTTAACTGCTCATTTGGCGGCACTGCCACACTGTTCACCTGCCGACAAGAGTAAACGGCATGTACTCCCAAGTACATGGCGTGTACTACCGCCCAGCTGGCGGCGACTCCACCACCTTACTTTTTAACCTTCTGACTGACTACACGACATGTAAAGGACCACTACACGGTGTATAGTCGGTTCCTACACCCTTTGTCACCTGCGAGGCTACACGCCCTGTGTACTTATCCCAACACGGCCAAAAGTACACGGCGTGTGAAAAAAAAAACACGGTGTGTAGTTTCAAAATTTATCATCCTTTTCCATTTTCCATATTTTCTCAAAAACACTTAAGGAAAAGGAAAAAGAAGAAACCTGTACCTCAAAAATAAGAACCGAGTTCTTACAAACTTCCCCCCTTATAGCAATTTGTCCCCGAATTTCCCTTCCAGGGTGGCAAAGATAAAGCTCAGAACAGCTCTGGCCACTGAGTACGTACGTCGGCCTCTCGCTCCCAGGTCTCATCCTACACTCGGCCATGCTACCATATCACCCGTACGAGAGGAACTGACCGGTCTCGGTGAACCTTCGTGCTCCTGTCAACGATACGGATCAGATGCTCCTCAAAGGACGCATCATGCTGAAGCTCAACCTCCTCTGGATGAAAGGTATGAGATGGGTCTGAATGGTAGCGATGCAACTGAGACTCGTGGAAGATGTCATGTAACACCCCAAGCTTCTACGATACGCTTCTCTTTGAATAATGTGTTAGTGTGTGTTGTACGCAACACTGAGTTCTAACACACCATAACCAATCAAACTAGCCGTTATGAATAGTAATATCTAATTTTTGAAATTATATATATTTTATTTTTTAAAATGGACTTCATTTTTGGATTCGGAATATCGAATTTAGCCTAAGGTGAAATTTTGGTACTTTTCAGATAACTTTAATATTTTGATGAATAGTGAAAATTACTAAATTTTAATTAAAAACAACTTTTTTAATCAAAATAATTAATAGTGATAAATTATGAATTTGAATGGTTTTAAAGTATATTTAGAATATATTTTTACCATTTAATATAATGTTGGTCATTGGATATAATTTTACAATTAAACCGAACATAAACAATTATCAATCTTTTGATATATATTGATTCTTAAAAACACGCTATTTGTTGTGACAGCATGAATTAATTATAAAATTAATTAATGCAACTTATATGTTTGGAATTTTGTAAAATAGACATAATTTTTGAATTCAGAATATCAATTATAGCTTAGGGTGAAATTTTGGCATTGTTCTGAAAAACAGCAATTTTTGATGAATAGTGAAACTACTAAGTGGTAGTTAAAAAAACTGAATTTTTCATAAAACTTAATTTTACCGCTTCTGTGAATGGAATTTCAAAAATCTGAGATACATGGTTAATATCAAAAAGTAAAATGTGGTTCAATGAGATTAAAATAATTTTTGGTAAATAGTAACTTTTTACTTTTATTTACCACGGTTAAAAGTAAAATAGGGTAATTAAGGGTAAAAATGATATTAATATTACCCTAAAACATGTCCTAATTCTATTGGAAAAGTGTATCTCGACCAAAAACAACCTTAGGAATAAAATATTATCATTTAGGTCCACTTGGATTAGATTAGGACATTTATTATTATTTAATTTAAAGAAGAGTTAAAAGAGTTAAAATCAAAGTATATTTACTAAAACATTTTAATATAGGGTTATACATAAGATAAATTAGATTGTAAATTTTCATTAGAAAGCTAATAATATTTCCTACATAATGATATTTTATTTATAATTTTTACACTTTAAATTATTTAATTTATTTATGACACAATGATGATGCAGTAATTACCATAATTGTGAAAAATTAACATAATTGATATTATAAATTCCAAAATAAATATAATTTGAGACTTTTAATGAATGAAAATACTTTTCTAGGCTAATATGACATGTTTGGATTGATTTAAACAACTTTTGTCGAAGTAATCATTCTGTTATGAGTTCCACAAAAATCAATTATTGAATAGTGTCAAAATTGACATAAAAGAGTTTTTAAAACAAATATTATATTTATAATTGATATTAAATTCCTAAAATATTAGGTTAGGCCAAGAGACTTATATCATGATAGGTTAATCATTAATGGACCACTTGGGGGTCCCTTGGATGTATATAGTAAGTTTATTAACTATATATTATAAAAATACAAAGTGACATGGTAAATGTCAAACTAATTAACTAAGAGTTAAAACTAAAAGATAAGGTTAATATAGTAACCCAAAACTGTCTAAATTCTATTGGTTGAATGGTTTTCGACCTATACCTACCTTAAATTTTGAATAATCAACTTTGGAGCCATTAGAAACAGAATATTAATTTATTATAAATTAATATTTCTAACTTTTCAAAAGGTGCCCCTCACCCCTCTTATAAAAGGGAACTCCTCCTTCTCATTTCTTCAAACCTTCAAAGCCTTTTGGTTCGTCCAAACTCTACCCAAATACTCTCACAACTTCCCTCACTACAACCTAGAGGCCTTAGTTAGATCATAAATCCAACCTAAGGATCCCTTTTGATCAAATCAAAAGGAAGAACCCGAAGAAGAGGTAATGTTTTCACCACCCCTTTTCAAGTTCCTTTCTTCTTCCACTTATTCTTTCTTTGTTATTACCATTCTAAAATAATAACTCCAGTATCTTATATATACTGTGATGTTATTATAAATATGGTACAACCATATTCAGTATTCTATGCACCCTTTGAATAACATGTCACCATACATGCGTACGTACGGCTTACCGTCTCCACGTCGTGGTGTAATTGTTATTCAATATATTATTATTTGGATGGGTATAATAATGATGTGTAACTCATGTAAATAATAAATATAACATGTTAATTATTATTTATATATGATATACCATCCATTTATATATTATTTTAATATCAAAATAATGATATTGTCGCTCATGCGTATGTACGGACTACCGTCTCCACGAACGCGATGAGATTCATTCTCCATCGTATCCATTCAAGTATAATTATCATTTGATGATTTAAAAATTATGTTTAAGGACTTTATATAATTATGAATATGAATAAGATACAACCTATCTATAACAAACACGGCTTATGTAACAAAACATATAAAATAAAATGAGTAAGTTAACACCCGAAACGACGATAATTCTAAGATATTATTAACAAAACAATGTTAAAAGATCATATATGATATCATATTAGTATATATGATATCATATTAATATATATGATTATTGAATAATTTAAAAACAATTATTTCACCATTATACAGGAGGTTAACCTACCCCAACCAAGGAAAATTACAAGGTATGGGTTATTTCATAATCTCTTCATTATCCAAGGTTGTTTATACGTAATTATCTACTGGGATTTCTTTATCATCCACATCCATGTTTCTTCGAAATGTATTTCAAAAAGATTTTACTATTTAAAATAATATGTGTTAAAGTCATTTATACCCTTGTCTGACTTTTTATAAGAGGTTTATAAAGGAATCTTTCCGTCGTTTTCCAAACAAGGTGCTTTTCACCTTTTCGACAGAATTAAGGTAAGAATGTTTTTTTTAACTTATACAGCGGGTGCGGTTATTTTTCGCCGTTATAAAATCGTCGAAGCTTCCCTTACAAGATTATAAGAATATTATCAAAGAAAATGTTTTATTTTATAAATACATGACTCTTAAATTATTCCAAAATAGAAAGAGATATTTCTCTAAAAAGAGTTTTGATTTCATCTATGTCAACATCCTTTGATGGATTTTACACTTATTTGAAGTTGATTTATTATGATACAAAACTTCTTTATTGTATTGAAGGTTTTGTGATATGTTTGACTGTGGATGTTCTATTTTTATACCATTCATGGTTTATGGTGAAAGTATTGACATTTCGTATGCTAGTTATAATATGAATGTTTATATTATGTTTAAACCTTTTCATATGGGAATGCATTGGACTTAATATGTGACGGGTGGATCCCGCTATAGCTCCTCGATGCATCGGTAGGTCTCATGAGACAAACTAGTGTCTTGGCACAAGGCCTTGGCAAAATCTTATTTTTAGTCTTGGCACGAGGCCTTGGCTATGTGGTTATGATAGTCTGGAATTATGCATTCCATCATTATGAAAGTGGTTATTGATATTTCATGTGATTATTCGATTAGTAGAATATCCATGTGAATAAGTAAATGGCATTATTTCATTTTACTTTTTCCATACTATGTTGAAGTTCAAGTTTAAAAGGCTTTTGTTTTAGTTATACATTGCCTTAAATGTTTATTCTTATTTATGAAAGTTTCCGCTATATTGTTATCCTTGCTGGGCATTTGAGCTCACCCCTTTTCTATGTTTTATTTTTTCCAGGGTATGAAGAAGTAAGTTATGAATGACCTTCAGGGATAGTATGTGGGGATATGAGTGTGGAATATGGAGACTATATTGTTGTAGTAGTTTTTCACTTTGTGATGTAATGTAAAACTGTATGAATATATCTAGTGTTTCCAAGGCTACTAAACCAATCGTTCTTTCGAGATTTGATCTTTCTTGTGATCATGCCAATGTAATGTAATAATGCACTGACTCTGGGTAACTAGGGTTGGGGTGTTACACGTCGTGCATGGCGCGGTACCGCTGCAGTAACTGCAACCGATAGGTAACCAGCCTGACTCTCTCCAGAATCTCAAATGGTCCCACATACCTCGGTGAAAGCTTACCCTATCTCCTGATCCATTTGTGTCCCAGCCCTGGCGAAACACGCAAGAAAACCTGATCTCCGACCATGAACTCCAAAGGTCATCTACGACGATTAGCATAAGACTTCTGACGAGACTGCGCGACAGCCATCCGCTTCTGAATCAACTTGACCTGCTCAGATGTCTTCTACACGAGCTGTGGCCCCAGTAAAACTGCCTCACCTGCCTCTAACCAGCACAAAGGTGATCAGAATGTCCTACCATATAAAGCCTCATATGGTGCCATCTCAATAGTCTCCTGAAATCTATTGTTATAGGAAAACTCAACTAAGGGTATATGCTTCTCCCAAGAGCCCCCATAGTCTAGGACACATGCGCGCATCATGTCCTCTAGCACCTGTATCGTCTTCTCTAACTGGCCATCTGTCTGAGGGTGGTATACTGTGCTTAGAAGCACCTGTGTACCCAGTGCACTCTGAAAACTCTGCCAGAAACGAGACATGAAGTGGGCGTCCCTATCTGAAATGATAGAATGAGGGACCCCATGAAGACATACGATCTCTCAGATATATAGCCATCTGAGCCCATCCACACCGAAGGTCTCCATGATCGGCAAGAAGTGAGATACCTTCGTGAGTCTGTCCACAACAACCCACACGATGTCATTGCCTCTTGGTGACCTCGATAAACCCGTCACGAAATCCATCGCGACATCATCCCATTTCCACTCCGGAATGGGAAACTGCCGTAACAGCCCAGCTGGTATCTGATGCTCTGCCTTCACCTGCTGATAGGTGGAACACCTCATGACAAAACCAGCTATCTATCTATTCATACCTGGCCACCAGTACTGATGTCTCAAGTCTCGGTACATCTTGGTAACCCCGGGATGAACTTCCCAAGCTGAAGCATGAAACTCCCTCATCATCTCCTTGCGTATATCCCTTGGAACCCATACTCTTCCATGGAAATGAAAAACCTTGTTGTCGCCTATCGCCCAACTAGGAGGAGGGTCCTCACTTGCCACCGACTCCCGTAGAACTAGGCCTTCTGAATCTGATAGTTGCCTCATCCACACTCTGTCTAGGAGGGTAGAAGTCACATCTAACGAGGAAAGATAAGTTTGCCCCTGATTATCATGCACCTCCAGATGCATCTCAGAGAACAAAGCCATAAGTTGTCACTCACCACTGGCCTCCTGCACTGCCTGTATCTGAGTATTCCTACTCAGTGCATCAGCTACTGCATTACCTTTAACATGTGTATAGTCAAGTTCAAAATCGATGGACTGCAGGTACTCAACCCACCTTCTCTGCCTCAGATTCAGGTCACGCTTATTAAAGATATACTTGAGGCTTTTGTGGTCGGTGAAAACCACAAAATGCTCTCCCAATAGGTAATGTCTCCAACAGCGCAACGCATGCACAACTGCAGCCAACTCGAGATCATGCGTCGGGTAAATCCTCTCATGTGGCCTCAACTGCTGAGACCCGTATGCAACAACTCGGTCGTCCTGCATTAGAATGGCCCCCAGCCCAATCCCTGACGCATCACAGTAAACTGTATAGATCTTCCCCTGATCTGGGAGTATCAGGATCAGTGCTGATGTCATCCTTCCCTTCAGGTCCTGAAAAGTTGTCTCACAAGCTTCTGGCCAAACGAACATCACACCCTTCTTAGTCAGACCTGTCAACGGTGCTGCTAAGCGGGAGAAGTCTTGTATGAAGCGTCTGTAGTAACCATCCGGCCCTAAGAAACTCTGTATCTCAAACACGTTCTTAGGCTGATCCCAGGAAACTACTGCTCTCACCTTCTTTGGGTCCACTGCAACTCCTGCCTCTGAGATGATATGACCCAGGAAGTGAATCTGGTCCATCCAAAAGTGTCACTTCGAGAGCTTAGCATATAACCGATTCTCTCTCAGTGTACTCAATACGATCTCAAGATGGGTCGAATGGTCGTGTCGATTGTGAGAATACACCAAGATTTCTTCCATGAATACTATCACAAATGAATCAAGATACGGATGGAACACACGATTTATCAGAGCCATGAAAACTGCTGGCGCGTTCGTGAGTCTGAACGGAATAACCGTATACTCATATAGACCATACCTGCTCCTGAAAGATGTGATAGGTATATCAGATGGTCTAACGCGCAACTGGTGATATCCGGATCTCAGGTAAATCTTCGAGAACACTCGTGCTCCATGAAGCTGATCAAATAGATCATAAATCCTCAGCAAGGGATATCGGCTCTTAACCGTCAACTGGTTCAGCTTTCGATAATCCACACAAAGCCTAAGGGTGCCATCCGCCTTCTTCGCAAAAAGGACCGGAGAACCCCAAGGAGAAGTACTGGGTCGGATAAAACCCTTTGCATGTAGCTCCTCTAACTGCCTCTTGAGCTCTTACAACTCAGGCATGGCCATCCTATAAGGAGGAATGGACACCGGTGCTGCTCCTGGCACAAGATCGATAGAGAAATCCACCTCACGCACCGGAGGTAGACCTGAAAAGTCATCCGGGAAGACATCCCTGAAACGATCGAAAATTGGATGGAAATCCTTCTGACAAGTCCCCTGGTCATCTAGATATAAGCTCGCAATCTGGGTTGTGACTCCACCTCGCCCATGATGCTCTGGTCCAGCTCGACTCGCCTGAACATCCCACTCGCCCTTGTATAGAAACTCCCCGCCCTCTAGTGACGTGAAACGCACCATGCGACGATAGCAGTCTACAATGGCTCGAAAGGG
Source organism: Viscum album (assembly GCA_963277665.1). Taxonomy (NCBI): domain Eukaryota; kingdom Viridiplantae; phylum Streptophyta; class Magnoliopsida; order Santalales; family Viscaceae; genus Viscum; species Viscum album. The sequence continues at coordinate 1,278,685,336 of OY728142.1, read as the reverse complement.
AACCAACCAGTCCATCCCAAGAATGATGTCATAACTCTTCATCTCCAGGACATAGAGGTCCCAAAGGAAGTGACACCCACCAACCTCAAGAGGGCACTCCTTGCACTGACTCACACCAACTGTCCAAGTCCCCAACGGAGTGTCTAGCGTCAAGATATCGGAAGAAGTAAAAACAGAGAGCCCAAGGCTCTCCACCACGGGTACAGATATAAAACTATGTGTAGAACTCGTATCAAAAAGTACTGAAGACAAGACAAAAGCTACTAGAATAGTACCTCTGACTGTCGAAGGTTAGGGATCCTGCTCCTGCTGGGTCTGTTGCACTGCATATGCCTGCCCAGTGCCGCGGCCCTGCGACATAGCCTGACTACCCTGAGCTGTCCCGCCCTGCTGCCTCTGTGATCCTGGTGTCTGGATACCACGACCACGACCACCATCTCTGCCTGCACGCCCTAACGTATTCCAGTTCCCTGATAGGTAAGAAGCCACTGGTCCTCATCCCGCACGCGGAGCCTGCACAGAACCCCTCTCACTAGCCACTAGTAGAACCGCCCTGCAAAAGCGCTACAGATGACCCATCTTGCCACAAGCTCAGCACTCCACTGGGACTCATGGACACTGCGACCTCTTGTGCCCCTCTCTGCCACACTGGTAGCACCTGATCGGGCCACCTGAAGAGACTATCTGGCTTGTACTGCCACCCTGAGAGAATTCTGTCTGTCTCTTCCTCTTGCCAGTAGAAATAGTACCAGTAACTGGTGCCGAACTGCCCTGTCCCACACCACTATATTCTCGTAGGTTCCTCTCTGTAATCAACGCCTGGTTCACAATCGCGTGTATAGTAGGTAACCTGAAAACATTCAACAACACTCGGATGTCATACCGAAGACCATCCTCAAAACGTCTGGCTCTCAGCATCCCATCACCCACTAGCACGGGTACAAAGCGTTGAAGCTCTGTAAAACGAGTAGAATAGTCCACCACCGACATAGCGCCCTGCTGCAGATTCATGAACTCTCGAGCTCTATCTGGCCTCAGCGTCTCGGGAAAGAATAAGTTAAAGAAAACTGCCTGAAAATCCTCCCATGCCATGTCCCTGTGATGCTCTGACTGGGTGGTAACATCCCACCACCTCTTGGCAGAATCACGCAGCATGTAAGTCGCGAGCTTGACCCTCCGCCCGGGAGGCGTCTCAAGATGCTTAAAAATAGTCTGCATTGATCCTAGCCAAGACTCTGCAGCCTGTGGTCCGCCATCCCCTGAAAACATAGGCGGACGCTGCTGCTGAAAGATACTCGTCAGCTCAGCCATAGATGTGGCAGCCTGCGGTGCTCTCTACAAGGTCTGCATGAACCGAAATAAGCCTTCACGGAACTGCGCCTCTGCACCCGTGTCCAATATAACATTTGGTTCCGCATCTGGATCTATTGGTGGATCAACTGGTAGCCCATGGCCCACCATCTCCGGAGTATAATCATCGCTGCTTTCTTGGCGAACAACTCACGGTCATCTAGGCGGCATGACACTACAATGTCAAAAACACGCCTCGGATTCAATATTATTAAGAATGAAACAAAGGAACCACAAAGGAACAAGAGGAAGAAGGTGTTTCTAAATTTTCAAAACAAAACTACACGGCATGTACAATAACTACACGACGTGTACTTCTCTTCCCTTCCCCTGCCCAGGTCCTTCCACACGGCTAAGCCACACGGCTTCTGTTCCAACAAAGCTACACGGTGTGTATAATACCTACACGGTGTGTTCGGTGTTATTTTCTAACTGCCTGTGTCGTCTGTGACATGGGCGACTACTCGGCTTTACTCCACACGGCGTGTTACACCCGAACACAGCGTGTACACCATCCCGTTTCCCAGCCACACGGCTAACTCCACACGGTCTGTCCTCGGACAAGACTACACAGTGTGTCCCAAAGGTACACAGCGTTTTCTGGAAGAGGTGACATTGGCCCGTGTTGTTAGTTACACGGTCGAGTCCCCAGGTCACACTACATGGCGTGTCCATAACTGACACGACGTGTTCTGTCAAGGATTTCGTCGACCCGTGTTGTTAGTTACACAGCCAGACTCCGGGTCAACACTACACGGCGTGTAGAAAACTACACGGCGGGTTTTACCCAAGGCCTTCCTTACCCCATGTCGTCGCCCACACGGTTTGTGACACGGGAAGAGACTACACGGCATGTACTCCTGGTAGACGTCATGTACCCAAAAAGTTCATTTTTCTTTCTGAACAGAAGAACATACAGGGCATTTATGAGGTCCTACATGGCGTGTATTCGGGGTTTTCTAGACAGTATGCCTCAGAAAATTCTCCGGAACCCAGAAAATACTGCAAACAACACCTAAGTGTCAAATTCCAACCCGTGGGGGCCCATGCTCCCCACGAATCAAAGTTTGATAGCTTATCTGTGTTATAACAACATAAACAGTCAATGATCCACCAAATTCCGGTCAATGGGGGCCCATACTCCCTAAAAACCAAAGTTTGGCATCCATTCTATAGCCAGTTCACATAAAAATTTCCCTATCAACATCAGGTACTTTTTTATCAGTGCAGCTATCACAACAACATGCCTTTCTAGCACAAAAACTATCACAACAACATGCAATTTCTAATGCACCTACATGGAATGGAAACTATGCATGGAATGTGATATCTAGCATGTTCCTATATGATGCATGAGACGACATACCCTCATCTCATCGGGTTTCAATTAATTAGAACCCACAGATAAAATATATACAACACAATCCAAGTGCGTCACCCAATGGTGAAAACACATCAACTGTAAAATTGCAAGATCAAAGAATGCAAAGTACGAGGTAGACTGGCTTTTCCCTGTACATGGGTTAGCTACACCCAGGAAAAGCTTATTACCAACTACCGTTCTGTCATATCCCTAACTACGGCTCCAAATAGTAATTCAAAGAAATGAAACCCCTCTGATACCACTTTGTAACGTCCCGGTCCTGGGTGCCACACAACGGGTGCCCCGAGCCCGGTTAGCCACGTGACCTCAAGCGCATTTCCCCAAACGCCAGAGGCTGCCGACTAGCAGCGAGGGCCCAGGTCTGATAGTGGGGAAACTATGCCCTCATTTGTCAAAGTGTAGCACAGCGGAATACTAAAATCAGCATACAACAAACAGCGGAAGAAGTAAACACTCACAACTGAAATAAACTACAGTAGTGGATATAACCAACAATATATGAATGATGATGCTACCTGTTTCAAATTCTAAGAAAACAGCCAGAACATGTTATACATCACTATGATTCAACCAAAAGCAAAGTACAACGAAACGAGTAAACAGCTGGCAGCGGCATCGCGGGCCTAGGCTCGGTCCCATGCCCTCCTACTCCATAGAAACAGTCAAGTACCTGTATAGGGGACTCTTGCCCCTATCCACACCTGCAGAAACATAATCTGTTTGGGCCGAAAAGCATGACCCAAACAGGGTTTGAGAAATATATCTCAGTAGGCACCCACCAAAGGCCCGTGCCCAACTGCGTGTAAGCATGCAACAACAGTGTGCAATAGTAAAATTCAATAAATTAAGCAGTACTCAAAAGTAACTAACTTAACAATTAAATTGCCATTTTTTTGTTCATTTAATTTATTTAATTTAGTATCGTTTCGTGCTCAACAGCACCACGCCCTCAAGCCAACCAGTATCTCACCCTTAGGCTAATATAGTGAACCACGCCCTCAGGCTATACAGAATCTTTCCCTCAGGCATTGTAACAGAATTCTCACCCTCAGGCATACGAATTGTCTCCCTCAGGCACAGAAGTCATGCCCTCAGGTTAATATAGTCACGCCCTCAGGCTAATATAGTCACGACCTCAGGCTAATATAGTCACGCCCTCAGGCTAATCACAACCACGCCCTCAGGCTAAACAGGTAACCGGGTCATGCCCAACATATCAAAATGTACTAAACAAGAAATTCATCTCAAGGAAATTCTACAGTTACTACATTTAAGGCATACCCTCAGGTATCCTGGCCAAACGACTAAACAGAGGAACACACCCCCGGGGTGGTTCCAGATCCAAGCAACGATCCCAATCAGAATTTTATTATCAAAATTTAATCACCTATGCAATTCTAGGCATTAAATATAGAAACGGCCTCAGCCACACGACACCCCAACATAAGTTCGTGGCATGAAAACACACAAAAACGCACAACAGTTGGAAAATAAGCACCAAACCACCTACCTCAAAAGCCAACGAACGCTATACCAGAATGCCGACTCTAGAAATGCCCAAGAACGACGTAGATCTGACGAAGAAAAAAAACCATTCAAACATAAATAACATACATTGGGATAAGAATTGGTAAGAAAGGTACCAGGAGGAGGAAGGGCATAACCGTGCGGTTCCAACAAGATTGTCCGAAGCCGAATCGGATTCCAGACGAACTCCCGGCAGATCTTCAAAGTTCCGGCCACCTCCTTTGGCTCCAAAATGGCTTAAGTGCCTCCCCTACCAAATGAGGAGGCTACTTCCTGTTTTATGCCGGAAAAACAATGTACACGGCGTGTACTTCAAAGTACACGACGTGTACTCCTTTCATTTAACTGCTCATTTGGAGGCACCGCCACACTGTTCACCTGCCGACAAGAGTAAACAACATGTACTCCCAAGTACACGGCGTGCACTACCGCCCAGCTGGTGGCGACTCCACCGCCTTACGTTTTAACCTGCCGACTGACTACACGGTGTGTAAAGGACCACTACACGGCGTGTAGTCAGTTCCTACACCCTTTGTCGCCGGTGAGGCTACACACCCTATGTACTTATCCCAACACGGCCAAAAGTACACAGCGTGTGAAAAAAAACACGGTGTGTAGTTTCAAATTTATCATCCTTTTACATTTTCCATATTTTCTAAAAAACACTTAAGAAAAAGTAAAAAGAAGAAACCCGTACCTCAAAAATAAGAACCGGGTTCTTACATTATCCAAGGTTGTTGGATACCATTCACTTTGGGTTAAAAGACATATTACTTGTTACTTGATTTGTTACAATTTTTCCACTTTATTTGTGTTGTTGAGGAAAGTATAACTATCTTATACTTCCTTAAACTTGTACTCTATTTTAGTTAGATTCTATAATCTTTAAGGTAGAATCATAGTTGTTGTAAAATTTTATTAAGTTTCATTTCCAGAATCACTTTTCCAAAATCAATAAATTTATTAGAACTTAGAGGTGTTGTGAATTTTGGTTATTCAAAATTTCTTTAAGGATTTTTTAAAGAATACAATTAACCCCCCTCTTGTAGTTGATTATCTCATCCTTACATATTCGATCCTACATTTGGTATTATAGAGTATATCATACTCAGACATACCATATAACAGGTATTTGTTATTTCCCATAAGTTTGATGTGTTCCGTTGCTTAAAGCAGTACCAGAGGGAGTGTGATAGGATGCTTGGACAGAAAATTATGAAGTTTCGTACTGAAAATGGTACATAATTCACCAACAGTCAGGTGGAATATTATCTCAAGAAAAATGGGATAAGGCATCATGTTTATTCAGTAAGAAACCCCAACATAATGGAGTAGTTAAAATGAGAAATCAGATCATCAACAACATGGCCATAATAATTCTTATTGAAAAAAACCTACTAGAGATATTTTGGAATGAAGCATTATTGACATCAGACAATATTTGTAATAGGGCTCTGTTGTGTCTGAAGGAAAGAAAAACTCCATAAGAGATGTGGTATGAGAAGAATACAATAGTAAAGTAATTTAGAATATTTGGGATTAAGTGATTTATACTCAACAAAGAAAAACATAGAAAATTTGTGTCACATGGAGATGAAGGAATATTCATTAGCCACTCAAGAAAAATCAACAAATATAAATGCTTTAATAAAAGGATAGGAAAAGTAGTTGAGAGCAATGAAGTCACTGCTATAGAAAATGATGAGAACATTAAATAGCATAGTGAAAAATTTCCCAATGAAAATGATGAGGAAGAAAGCAACACAAGTGGAGAAGAAGTGGCTGATGCTAATTCAAAAGAAGATATTGGTTATGTGCATGAAGAAAAAAAATATATGTGTATAGAGGCTAATGAGCTGAGCTGAAATTTATAGGAAAATATCATTGGTGATCAATTAGCTTTGGTTCAGACAAAAGAATAAAATCACTACTGTAGACATCTTTATTATCTCATTTAGAGCCAAAATTATTTACTGATGTAGTTAATTATGGATACTAGGTTCATGCTATGAATGAAGAGCTAGATCATATTGAGAAGAATCAAACAAGGGAGATTGTTTCGAGGTCAGCTGAAAAGAATTTCATCGGGACTAAATGGGTCTTTCACAACAAGTTTAATTAAGACGGAACAGTGATTCAAAACAATGAATGACTAGTTTGCAAAGGATACTATCAAATATAGGAAATTGAAGTTGATGAGACATTTTCACTAGTTGCAAGGCTGGAGAAAATCATATTATTCCTAGCCATTACAGTGAAACAGGAGTTCAAGGTGTTCCAGATGGATGTCAAATTTTCATTCTTGAATGGGATTCTGGAGGACGAAGTTTATATTGAGCATACAGATGGTTTTATCATTTATGAGGATGAGAACAAGGTTTGTCGGGTGAAGAAGGCATTATATGGGATAAAACAAGAACCGAGAGTATGGTACTCAAGGCTTGATCAGTATATGAAGAAGCTTGGTTTCCAGCATGGTGGAGTTGATTACAATCTCTATTTCAACAACAACATTAATCAAAGGATGATGGTGCTGGTTTATGTCGATGACATAATATTTTGTAGATCAGATAAAGCACAGTGAAGATAGTTTTCCGAATTGATGAAATATGAGTTCAAAATATCTATGATTGGTGAGATGACATTTTTCCTTGGTTTATAGGTGACATAAGGAAGTAATGGAACAATCATTTCTCAATACAAATATGAAAAGGAGTTTGTGAGAAGATTTGGAATGAAAAATTACAAGGAGATGAAGACTTCGGTTGCAACCATGATGAAATTATAAAAAGATTATAATGACAAGGCTGTTAATATCACAGAATACAGGCAGATTATTAGGAGTTTACTGTACCTAACAGTGACAAGACCTGATATTATTTTCTCCACATTCTAAGAAGAATGATATAAATGTAATCCCAAGGAATGCAACAAGCTTTTAGTGAAAATAATACTTCTGTATATCAAAAGCAAAATCGACTTCAGCTTGATATATAGTGACAAATATCAGCATGAGTTATTGGGATATACTAATACAGATTGGAAAGGTTCATCCGATGATAGAAAATAAATGTCAGGAGGTGCTTTCTATCTGGTGGATTGCGTATTTATTGGTTAATAAAGAAGCAATATTTCATTTCATTGACCACCACAGAAGCTGAGTATATTGCTGCAATTGAAGTCTGCACACAATTATTGTGGATGAAGCAGAAAATTTATGATATGGGAATTGAAGTGAAATCTCCAATCAGAATTTAGTGTGATAACTCATGTGCTATAAATATTAGTAAAAATCCAGTCCATCACTCAAGGACCAAGAACATTGAGAAAAAAATTTCATTTTATCAAGGAGAAGGATGAGTCGGGAATTGTGATGTTGGAGCATGTGCCTATAAAAACTACAAGTTGTAGACATTCTCACAAAGACCTTACCCAAGAAAGATTTTGATAGGCATTGACTAGCTCTGGGGGTTCATTCAAATCCATGCACTTGAAAAACTGTGCATGTGGGATACCCCCCCTCTCCTCGAGGTTTGGTGTGTTTTCTACACTATGCCTATATGTGTTCTTTCCAATGTAACATACCACAGAGGAGTGACCTTTGGGTTCATTGACAAAGGGGGAGAAATAGTGACTCCTCAAGGGGGAGAGATTATGGCTAAAGAAGGGAGAAAATGACTTAGTCAAATACATAGGGAGAGGCTGATAGGTGGAGCGATGAGATAGGGGGAGAGTAATGGGATAGAGGGAGAATATTAAATCTTACGATTCTTGAAGTGATCGATCAAAGAGTAGATATCACTATAGTCAAAGATCATGATAAAAGAAGAAGAATGATGTTGGAATGGTGTGTGAATGTTTCCAGTGATCAATTGTTGGTATCAATTTGGAAATTGGTATCAGTTCGGTGTTAATAGTTGGTGTTTAAAATGAAGTGATTCATTGATGAACTTATCATTTACTCTTGTTTCTCATGTCGAGCATTGCTCATATGGGTTAAAGTATGTGTTGAGTGAATCTTTTGTCACTATCTGAATCGTAAGAGGTGATGGATGGTAGATGATGTAAGGAGACTCAATGTGGTATAAAAGTGTATAAAATCATTCTTAGAAGAGTTGTCAACAAACCCAAAGTGGGGGATTGTTGGGAAAAAAACCCTCAAGGTAACATAGCGTCATTTTTGGGTTGTCTGAGTTTGTTGGCATTGTAGGTCTCCATGGTAGTTGGTCGAGTTATAGAGATGTTTTTGACAATCCATGTTGACAAAGAACCTTGAAAAATTAATAGAAGATCTAGAAGTAGTACAAAAAGAGAAGATACAAAATAGCGTTGTTTTCCAATTTTTTGGGTCCAAAATTTGGAGTTTAGTGAGCATCGCGAAATATGGATTTCCATGAAGATCTCATCAAAATATGGAAAAGCCTCGAGGTTCGAAAATATGGCCTCTTGATGTGTATTTTTCGAAGACATGATGAAAGTTCATAGTGTTCTTCACGATTATAAAGATATTCGCGAACATCATAGTTGAAGATCATTGTGGTGGCGAAGGGCATTGCAAGTGGAGCATCATGGTGAATGCATGAAGGAATTGATGGAATGCTCTGTGATTAAGACAAGATACGTGATCTGAAAATTGTCATGGTGCTTTGCGATATAGAAAGAATTTTGGTAGAAATTTCCGAGTTTCGCAATTTTAGATGACATGGTGATGACTTCGCATGGAAGGATGGTGGGTCAGTGGAATCACCTATAAATAGACCTTGATCCCTTCTAGATAAGTAGATATTTTTGCAAGAAATTTTTTTTCTCTCGAATCACATAGGAGGTTCATGAGGGCATTGTGCTTTTTAAAATTCATGATCTTCACAGTGGCTAATCTAGCTCTGCTAAAGTGGTGTGTTCCGCGTTGTCTTAGTGATCTTTGTGAAGAAAGTCGCTCTGTGAAGTCTTGAGCTCTGCGACAGCCTAAGATTTGTGAAGGCTTGAGCTTTGCGATGTTTTGAGCTATAAAAAATAGTGTACTCTGTGAGGTAGTGAGCTCTATGAAGGTGTGTGCTTCGTGAAGAGGCATGAGATTCGTGAAGTATTGTTTGAGATTCGTGAAATTGGGAGCTTCACGAAGTAGGGTGATTTGCAAAGGTATTTCCAAAGTGTCTTGCCTAGTGATCAGTGGAAAAGGGGTATTCATCAGTGAATGAAATTTGGACTTCAATAGCGAATCTACATACAGTGGAGGATACATTCATTAGTGATAATTAAGAGACCTATAGGTCTATAAATTGTGAGTGTATCTTATGAAGAAACAGTGATCTCACATCAGTTGAGAGAGTAGTGTGTTCTCAAATTGTGAATGGTTGTAAACTAGAAGGGGCAGTGAGTCTGATTCAAACATGTAAACAGTAGTGTTCTTATAGTGGATTTTGGTAAATCAACACATCACAAGTGTATTCTCCATGTACATAGCCTAGTGAGGGTGAACCAAGTAAAATTGATGTGTCATGTACATGCTTTAAGATTCATTCATACTCTACAATGGGAAGGAGAGAGAGAAGAGAGTTTTTTCTAACAACAAAAAAAGATCAAAATGGGTAGTTATTTTAATTTGTAATACTCAGATTCACCACCCTCTCAGGGTATCTATCCTAGGGTAACTAACCATTACCCATATACACAAATGTTCTAGAGCCACATCAACTTATAGAAACCTGAATGGTATGTAATTTCATGAAAACCACTTGCTCTTTTATTTACCAAAATTCCAGGATATTTTCCTATACATTGACATAACCTTATACATGTCTTTAGGGTTATCATAAAGGTTTTATAATAATAATTTCCCAAGTTTAACTAATCCTTTAATCTGATACCATGTTGGCACTAAAATTTGGGAAGAACAATAAAAAACGGAACACATTAGGGGCTTCCTCGTGAAGACTGTCCACAGATCCCTCATAGCCCCACGACTAGCGCAAAGCTCCCTTTCACGAAGTGGCTGGGGAGCAAGGAGGCGGGATGCTCTGCAACCCCATTTTACATTCACGAACTCGCCGTAGAGCAAGAAGGTGGGATGCTTTTCGAACCCATTTGACGTTCGCGAACCCGCAACAGAGCAAACTATATCTTCACGCTGAGCAAGCTCTGCTTTGCGGCTCCTCTTGCCTATAAATATATGGCTCCCCTCAAGCCTAATGGATGGATCCTCCAACTTTTCTCCTTCTATGGTCCCAAATCGCGAAGAAACATCTGCTCTACGAACCATGAGATCCTCAAGGTACTTTAGCATCGCGAAGTGCATCTCCCTCAATTAGAATTCGGCCCCTCTTCAAAGAGGGATGCCCTTCGCAGAGCCCACAGGCCTCCGCGAAGGAAGGGGATCCTTAAGGGGACTCGGGTCTTCATGGAGAACTTATGCTTCACGAAGTACCCTACATGCACTTGTGACCCACATGCTAAAGTAGGGTCACTGTGTTTCGCGAAGCCCATTACTTCTCAATGCAATGCTCCACAATGCAATGCTTTGCAAGACACCCTTGCTTCATGAGGCACTAATCCACGAATACCTTTCCACTTCGAGAAGAACCTTCCATATGGACCTATACACAATTCATTGGCTAGGCCACTTCACTTCGTGAACCACACCCCTTCGTGAAGCCCCTCCACTCCATGGAGAACTAGAGCTTCATGAGGATTCTACCTATAAACCTCTTTTCTCTGTAACTCCTTTTCTTGTGTGACCTTCCAGGTTCTCACGAAGTGATTTCAAAGTCCCTTGGGCGGTGATTCCTGTTGCATTGGTTTGCCTCATGCTTTTTCTCATAGGTATGCTAATGGATATTGATTATTCGCATAGCCACGCTAACGTGGACTCCTCATTGGATCACTCTAGGAAACCCCCTCACCAAGGCATTGCTGATGAATTCCCTTCCCTAAGGGTGAGTGGTTATCAGTCATTTACGTTATAGGGGTGCGGAGTAAACCCACCTCGTCCGAGTTGGAGGACGTTAAACTGCTATGAACCATCATCCTCAGTGCATGACACTAAACTGTAACCTCACCCTGTGCACCGTACATGGGGTTACCGACCTTGGACATTCTGCATGCCCACTGGTCTTCACGGGAGTGAAATAATTCCTCAAATGGAATGAGATCCTCTTTATTGGAGCGGCGTTTTTCCGTGGGGAGAGGGAAACCACCTTGATGTAAGACCCTAGCCTTTCTTGTAGGAGGCAACATACCTGGTCCATCTTTCTTCTTCAGTACCAAGGACCAGAGAGGGGGTATGGGCACCATAGCCCTCCCTTCTTCAGTGCCAAATCCCTCTCCTGATGGGCTTTGTCGTCACCTGGGCCTCCACCTTAGAGTAAGTCCCAGTATCCATCTCCTTGGGTTTTTAACCACGCTTAAGCTCCTGTTTCCGTTTTTTCCACTAACCATTTGTAAGCCCCATTACAATTCCCATGGACTCACCTTTCGCGACATGATCATAATGTCTTTTTTATCCTCTTGTTTGTCACATTGAGCATGGCTCATGTGGGGTTAGAGTATGCATCGACCATGCCATCCTCTCTAGGCATCCTAGAGTGAAAGCCCCAAACACCATTCTAAACTACGTGGACATTGATCCTTACCAAGGAAAGCTATGTAGGAAGGCACCCTGAGGTTCAAGACCAACACCCATTGGTTCTGACCCCCCTTCACGTTGGTTCCCACCATTCAAAACTACATGGACTTTGATCCTTTCCAATGCAAGGTATATAAGAAGCCTCCCTGAGGTTCAAGACCAACACCCATTGGTTATAACCCCCCTTCACGTCGGTTACCACCATTATGAATGACGTGGACTTTTTTCCATGCCAAGGAAAGGTACGTATGAATCCTCCTTGAGGTTCAAGACTAACAGCCATTGGTTCCGACACCCCTTCCCTTCGGTTCACCAAAACCATCCCAAACTATATGGGCTTTGACCCCTCTCTCCTAGATAGGGTACATAGGAAACCTCCATGAGGTTCAACACCATCCAGTGATAAGATGTTGTAACCCCATCTAGAGGTAATCCGTTTTGACCCCATTCAATGGAGATCCATTGTGATCCTCATTCAGCGGTAAGTTGTTATCAACTCTAGTCAACGGTAAGCTGTTGTCTACTCCAGTCAGTGGTAATCCATTGTCAAATCTAGTCATTGGTAAGCCATTGTCATCCATTCTTTTGGGACACATATATCTGGTCCGCTTCAATGGCATCATACCAACTTGGGCTGCTAACCACGCGTAAGCCATAGTATATCATCGGTTTGTTGTCCTTTGGGCACACCATGATTCTATGCCCCCATCCTGACTACGTGGACTTTGATTCCCTGCCATGGGGATACATAAGAGGTATCTTAGAGGCTCAATACTAATACTACCATCACCTTCATGATGGTTCTGTATCATTACCCCACCACCTCATTCAACTCTCGATCACACATCTTGATTCTTACCCTGGCTGCCACATCCCGGTGAGATCAGGCTAATTCACATCTTCCCTTCTCCTAGTAGTAATCGGGTAACTAACCACATATTAGCCTAGAAATCAATATTCCCTCCATGGGTTTCACCCATATGATCCACTCTATTCAGTGTTCTGATCAGTCGGATATATCTATGTTAGACGTTAAACTAGGGGAATACCCTGTGTTAAATGTAGGAAGCTAAGGAAAACCTCAGAAACATGTCTATGGAATACAATTACCCGCATTTGACGTGCAATGCCTCGGCCATCCGTACCCTTGAGAATCCCTATCATAAGGGGAAGAAACCCAGATGCCCTAGTGTTTCAACAACCAGACACGCTAGTGATTCCCAACATGACTACTCCCCCGACCAAGTGTTGCTTCCCTGGTTGGACCCCTTGGAATGTCCTAAAAGGAGTGTAATTAACCAGTGTCCATGAAGATATGGCACTGGTAAGAGTTTCACAAACAATGTCTTAGTATATAAGGGAGAACCATACTAGTTAACAAGTTTCGAGGAGGAATCGAGATAAGTAAGACCCGACATCCCATCATCCAATTTTGATGAAGGAGAAAACGTCCCAAAACAAGGAATGGATGTCGCCCGCCTTTGGAAAGAGGGAATGTGGGGAAATAGGAAATGTGTCCTCATCCTTCTCGATAGATGGATGCGGTAACCCTAGATAAAGTGTCAAAAATAGAAATAGTGAACCCGATATGATGTTATTATCCTCAATGTGGAGATAGGTAGCATTCAAGACAACAGAGGATTAGCAAGTCACATGATCCAATTATCGGTTTCCAGGTCCCACCAAGAAAATTGTGGGCCTGGAGTGAAAGTCCCCAGAATTTTCGATAGTCAAATCGTTGGGAATCTCACTCTGTGACATTGTCAGCGTGGATCACTCTTACTAGACATATAGACGGAATGACATTAGGTCACTAGGCGTTGATTTCTTTGTTTCAGCACTAATGGTTCAATCTCCTGGCTTTTCAAGAACCAAGCTGCTACATCAGGAATCTGATCACCACCCATCCACTGATGCAGGGGAAAAGGTAATTTTAAAATGACAGTCTTCCATGGCTCCACCGCTTCTGCGACAATCTCTACTACCATAGTTGCTGGGCGCCCACGCCCCATCTCCCCTTCTGAATTCGTTCAATGAAGGATAATAAATGACCTCGTACATAGAAATGAGGAGGAGGGAATTATCCTGACTCGGGATATGGACCGCAAGGAAATATATGTGTCTGTGTCTTGTCACTACCTCCACCACCAAGGGATGTGCAGGGAGCCATGCTCCCCACTCCAACATAAAATCTTTTTGGTAGCCTCTCCCCAGAATGCCTCGATTACTCCCTCCACTACACCGATGAGGAAGGGGATGTCTAGGACAGACCGTCTGAGATCCTATTTCAGGGGATCCCATGGAGGGATCCTACCAGGCCGCGCTAGCACCTCCACACAATCCCACTAGTCAAGGAGCAGGTAAGTCACGTGCCTGCACTGCCGGCCCCAATCCAGCGGACCCAACACCAGCGTTGGGCACAGGCCAAGTAGGACGCCCAGCAAGGGGAGTCAACATCAAATACTGTGGATCGTGCCCCCGCCGATGTGTATCATCAACCCCCTATGTATGATGAGTAGTGGCCTTTATATACCCATCCCAGATCAAGGCCCCAATTTCCCCACGGGCAGGTTGGGTTGACTCTCTCGGCCACCGTGGCAGGGAGCACCCACCGCGGACAAACCCACAGTAATGAAACCCAGTACATAGGTCCTCCCTGTACCGCCACCATGGAGAATGTGAGTCCTCCCCACTTCCAAGATCGGCACAGAGGTCCACCTCGTGATACCTTCATTCTGAATGGGGGACCTCTCCACAATAGTGACACTCACTATAGAATCCTCTCTCGTTCTCATTACATTTGGTATGGGGCCATTCCTCCTTCCACGGACCACTTATGAGGGGACATTCCACATCCAGTCAGTATCCAGCATGGGGGGCCTCCACATGTTCTTACCGAAGTTGGTGATGGTCCTCCTTGACATAGCAATCAGATGAGTGAAGGCCAGCTTCACTTCACTGACACTCAACACAGAGGTCCTACCCAAGTTCAGCTTGACTAGTATGAGGAACCTCCCCGTGCTGATGCAGCCAGGGGAAACATGCATGGAGGTCCTACCCATGCTCTTATCAGCTCCAACAGAGGTCCTTACTACTCCAGAATTTCCCATGGAGATTCCTTTTACACATCTGTTAGTGGGAACAGTGGTCCTCCCTGTGTTCCGTTTGATATATTTCTAGGTGCTCCTCGCACCCCAGCTCACTCAGGCGGAGGTCCTCCCCACCCCTACACCAGTATGGCCGAAGGACCTCCCTGTTCTAAAAATCTACCCTATCCCAAAGTACTATCCCAGGTTAGGAAGGCATGTCGTCGCCACCACAAAATGAATGCCGAGAAGTTTCAGACTGATTTTAAACTAGTTTGCCTCTCAGATTCTGCGGTGGAATATGACTCAATGATGGAACCTTCACCTAGATCCTCTGTGTCAAGAGATGGGGTAGGAACAAGGTGCATCAGCCTCATACTTACCACATGAGAGGTCCATAATATTCCGACCCCCTCCATAGGTATATCCAAGAGGATGAAAATTTTGTAGTGCCACAGGTTATGACCCTGAAATCACAACCATCATCACCACAAGAACTCTTTACCTCGACTAGAGATCACAGAGAGCTATTCTCGGGACCAATGGAAGAAAATAAGTAGTGTGGTCTATCGCCTATATCCGTAGTCCCTACAATATAAATTGTGAATGCTAGCCCATTTTACTGCGATGTGGTGTCTAAGTCACTATGCTCTTCGGAGGATAGCCCAAGATGTGGTGGCTTGTTAGCTCGCTCACCGTATTCTCCACCGACAAGCCTGCCATCTTGGAGATCTACATCAGTACCGCTACAGGTTCCCCATCCACCCTAGTAGATGAGTGGGGAAATGAAGGGCTAGAACCAAAATCTGAACCAAGGAGGTTGTGGGATATTATCACAGCGGACCATTTCCTAGAGATGTTTTTGTCCATTGCAGCGCCAAATTTCAAGGTGCCAGAAGAACTCACCAAAGAGGAGGTTGGATTATTTCTCCAGACCCTCTGGGCAACTCATTTCCATATTCGACATCGATGAGTGGCTTACCCCAAGAGTCAGGAGCACTTCAAAGACGTCAGCCAACAATTTTGTTTGGTTGATTTGTCCACATTCCCCGTGGCCGCCCTGTGTCACAGGCCTCCATAGGACCCTACAAAAATGATGCATCCAGAGCATTAAAGTGTTCCACAAGATAATAAAGGAGGCTTCTCCCCATGTACATATCCATGGTTGGGGGAAGTATGTGGCCCTCCCTTTTAGTTTCATCCAGCGCCAACCCAATTTTCTGGGAGACATAGAGGATATTCCTCCAGGAAAGGTCACAGTTAACATGGCCGACCCATCGGGGGAAGAGAACAACCTAGAGATTCTCAGATAGGACCTACCCCTCAAGGGTGTATCACACTTATTGGATTTTTTGGGAAGAATCACTTGTTAGTAGAGAAATCTACTGGGTCTTCTTGTACGAACCGAGTCATTAACCCTCGGCCGAAATCTAAATAAGGTAAAAGGGCACCTCAGAGATGTAAAACTCTCTGACCCATCCTAATTAGTTCAGATGGTATACGTTGATCCCAAAAAAAGCCTCATAGAACCAATAGCTCATGGAGAAAAAGAATATGGTCGACGAACTCCTTGCTGAATGCACTGTGGAGAAACGAAAGACTACAGTGATCCTCAACTGGGGCAGTAGGGGCAGAAACAACTTCCCCTTGGTGAACTACCCCCAAGTGACTGTGACCATATTTACCACATAGACAAGGTTGAGGTCGAATGTTACGGAAATAGGGAACGATATGTGTCTCCAAATCCTCCTAAACAACATGACAATTCTCCAGACCTAGCTTAGGTTTTCCCAGCTTCCTCGAAGGTCATTCCACCCACCACTCCACGAGCCTATGAAAATTATTATCATGTTAAAGAACCTACCAACATGCTAGTGGTTAGGGATTCATGTCAATTTATAAATCCCCACCCAGATGATCCAATGGAGGCACTCATCACCCGCCTCGGTGCTTTAGAGACTCGACAGGTGGCTATCCCACCTGATGGCAAGCCATATCCAGCATGGGTGGATAACATGCCAACACCCCTGAGTTTTTGAAATCCCACATTTCACCCCATCAACGAGACAAGGGACTCACCGTATAACCTTCCCCAATATATCTCAAGGTGTGGACCCATGTTGGAAACTCCAGCGTAGTAGGAGGTCACCAAACTCCAATGTTTCATAGAGACATTGTAAGGGCATACGTTTGTCTGGTACAACCAGCTCCCATCGGATCAATAGCCAACCAGTAAGTCCTCCGTAGGAAATTTCTCTAGCAGTTTATTTCCAGCACTTGGAAGATGAGTGTCACAAACCTCTTAAAATGAAAAAAGAGGACTGAGTGGCGCGTTGCTGACTTTGTCGCTTGGTGGAAGGGGATCACGTACTCCCTCTACATGTCACTGACTAAGGAACAACTGCTGATGATGTGCACAGGGAATGTCAATATGGAATGAGTCCCCTCTTTGATAACCCAAAAATACCCCGAGGGATTTCGAGACTTCTTTGATAAGGCCTAGTGCCTAGAGGAAGCCTTGTAGCAGGCAAAGCAGGCACGTCTGTTGCCTCTTGCAATCCACGCGAGAAGTGCCGCTAGGCCCGATCCTACTACTGTAGATCAAATAGAGGCACCTAGGAAACATGAGTTACTACCAGTGGAGCTATCTCCATAGCCTCAAAGAGGCCCTCCACCTTAGGAGTAGCCTCCGGACCAACAGCACCCACCTCATAATTGGTAGGTGCCCCTGCGCAATGTGCCGCCACTGCCCAGGTGAGATAACCAGGCTCCACCTCCTCGACAGGCTCCTCCATCCCCTTGTCAGGGTCAGGCTTCAAGGTCCCCCTTCCCAGACATGAGGAACTAGACCTACTCATTAAACAAGACTCAAGTCCTTGATTACTTCCGTAGTGCCTTAGAGCAGGGGATTTCATGTTTTCCTGAGTGCAGGATGCTAGAAGTGGCAAACCTCACTGATCGCCCTAATTAATAACCCTATAATAGAATCCTGGGGAAAACTCTCAAGAAGTGATATGTGTTCAATGACTGACTTTAAGACTAGGTGAAGAAAAACGTAGTCTGGTTAGGCCCAGCTCTGGCATAAGTGGAATGTATCTTCGTGAGGCCAGACAACAGCAGTGACATCGAAGGCGAGTGGCATCAGGCTTCTCACTACGGGTCCTAGAAGTATGACGACTGATGGCTCGTAAAATTTTCACTCATACCCATGGTTTCATCCTTGCAGACTTGAATTAGCCAGAGCATTCAGAATCCACAACTACTACATCTGAATCATCGTCTCAGTCGTCCTCTTCCCAGAAGAGCAAACACCAGCGGTGCAAGAAAAAACAATGTCCCTCACCAATACCATCATCATCTCGTACTCTCCGGGATTTCATGCCCCTGGAGATGAAGATACCTCCAATAATCCATCCAATATTGGATTACTATTCAATAGACAATTAAGGGTACACCTAGATTAATACTATAGAGATGGTAAACCTTTACATGATTCCTGGCAATGAGGATCACCATGCGTATCCTCCCAACATCCCTAGCCGTCGTTAGCATCGACGAAGCCGTGAATATATGAGACATCAGAGTTCTTCAGTTACCACTTATATCTAGAATGTTCATGCTACCGAAACTCGGAAACATGCTCACGATAGATCCCAACTAGCGCAACCTTCTCATCTGGTGACATTAGGTCTACCTTCTCCATCGTTCGTGTTGTTGGATCAGGCAGAGCCAACTCAACTATGTCATGATCATCCACGATTGGATTTTGATTGGCCTCATTCATTGATCCCTCATTTGGTAGTCACTCCACAGGCTTTGACTAGTGAGCAGCGGGATATTACTAGCACCAGTCAGCTGCCGGTGTAGCCGGTGGGTCCCACCATACTTCCTTTCATAGAGCTCCCTCATGTAAGTAGAAGTTTATGCCTGGAATGAAAATTTGTTGTTCTCAAACATCTAGCCAGAATTTCAGTAAATCTCTCAATCCTTTAGGCCTTTTTCCTATCTTCAGATATGTGGGAGGCCCTCGTTAAGGCTTTAAGTATCCCCCTCTAGTTTGAGACTGAAGTAGCAGCTGTATAAGCTTTTCATGATTAGGTGGTCGAGAATATTGAATTACAGGCCATCATCTCATTCTCTAGATAAGATAAAGGCTATCCCATATAGGGTCACATTCCCCCACTGTATATCACCATACGGTTTAATGGCATGGAGGTTTGCCGATGTCTTGTTGACACAGTCTTCAGTATCAACCTCTTCCTGACTCGAACACTATGAAAACTGGGGTAGTCTGAGGATGATCTAAGTACCTCTTACCTAATAATCCAAGGTTATGATAGGATGGAACAAACACTAGTAATAAATATCCACTTGATGACTCAGTTTGGTGGCCTAGATGCTAGCACCTAATTTATGGTTGTCTCCCAGGACACCACCTACAATGCATTGATGGGTAGGCCATGGCTCCACCTACATGCGACAGTTCCTTCATTGTATCACCAGTGCCTCAAGTACTCCCTGAATGGTAGAGTGGATATACTCTAAGGTGACACATCTCCCTTTTCCTCTTATGAATCCCGCTATCTAGATGAAGACTATTTCAAGAGCAAGGACAATTAGATTCAGACTAACGAGGTCTTGCATGCCCCAACTGCGACAGACACATGGACAAATCTAGATGATGCCTATGACTTTCCAATCCACCGATTGTAGAATACAACCCCAGACATGGGACAATTCTTCGTTGTTTCTAGAACAAGGGGTAACACATTCTTAAGTCTATGCGATGCCGGAATATTACCTTGTACTCCTATACAAATCATGATCAGGTGATCCCAGAGCCTCATACTCCCATAAGGTATCAGGATGTCTGCCCCATGGAAACAGAAATATGCCATACTTTCTTGTTTCATTGGGCTTGGATAAGCCAGATCAAGGCGATGCACCACTATTTCATCGATATCATCAAGCGTGGACCCTTAGGCCGAAGGCCAAATGGGATCAGACCGACAACCTTCATCGCTATGGTTTCAGCAGCACAGGAGCCCCCTGATGCTGCGTCCACTACTGCTCAACCTGGTACCAGCCACCCATCAGAATCTACCAACTCAGAGGAAACTCCTCCCACCGAGAATACCTCTTCCATAAGAGAAGAAGAGGATTTAAGGGATGTTCTCTCTTCCTTTGAAGAAGGCGTCTCTACCATGATCGATGAATTGGTATAGGTGAACCTCAGTAGCGAGGCAGACTCAAAACCCTCACTGACCAGTGCCACTATGCCCTTCGAGGAGCAACAAAAGTACATAGAATTCATTTAACAACACTGTGATGTGTTCACCTTGAGTTATAACAAGATTTCTGGACTAGATCCTCAGGTAGAAGTCCACCACCTTGGCCTCCTATAAAATCACCGTGGGTTCAAGAAACCTCCCAGAAAGATGCACCCTTCTCACAGTGCCATGGTTGATGCAGAAGTTGATAAGCTCATCACAACCAATTTTGTTAAGGACCTTCAGTACCCCAAATTACTATCCAACATTATACTAGTCAAGAAGATGAAAAGACATATTAGAGTATGTATCGACTGCATAGATCTCAACCATCACTGTCCGAAGGATGATTTTTTCCTCCCTGTGATAGAATTGTTGATCAATTCTATAGATGGATTCTAAGCCCTCTTCTTCTAGGATGGAAACTCCAGGTATAACAAGATCTGAATGGACCTCAAGGATGAGGAGTCTATAGTTTTTAGGGCACCACAAGGTACTTTCTGTTGGAATGTCTTTCCCTTTGGTATAAACAATGCACATGCCACATATCAATGGGCTATGCATCTCATATTCAAACTGATACTCAAAACGTTAGTGGAATATTATGTGGATGATTTGGTGGTCAAATCTCGCCAATGTCAGGACCATCTCAAAGACCCTGAGAAAGTGTTCCTCTTTCTCTGTTCCCGCCACCTAAAGATGAATCCATTGGATTGCTACTTCGAGGTCACCTATGGAATGTTTCTCAACTTCATTGTTAGATACAAGGGCATTGGGATCAACCCAGAGAATATCAAGTACATTAGACAGATGTATCCTCCGAGCAACATTCTTGAGATTCAAGGCTTCCAAGGTCAATTAGCATACATACATCGATTCATCGTGAATCTGGCCAAAAAGTGTAAGACTTTTTCATGGATCATGAAAAAGGGCACTGTCTATGATTGAGACAAATAGTACCAGACTGTTTTTGAGGAGATCAAGAAGTATCTTCTCCAGCCTTCGATCTTAACTCCACTCATCTTCAGCAAGCCATTGGTCCTTTATGTGACTGACTTGGAGCGATCCCTCGACACCCTTATCACCTAGAAAAACAATGAGGGGATAGAGAACCATCCCTACTATCTTAGCTACATGCTCCTAGATACGGAGACCATATACTCTCCTATTGAGAAGATATTCCTTGCACTGGTATTCACTGTCATAAAATTGCAACAATACTTGCAACACCACAAGGTATGACTGGTGTCCTGAGTAGATCCTTTGAAGTACATCATGAACCGCCCCATGTTGAAAGGCCATCTAGCTTAATAAATAGTGATTCTCTAGAAGTTAAACATCAGGTTCATCCCTCAGAAGGATATTAAGGATAAAGCATTGGAAAAATTTCTTACTACCCATCCAGCTCCTACGGACCAGTCCCTGGACCTTGATTTTTCTAATGAGGCAATAATATTGGTAGAACAAGACATCCTATGTTGGAAAATTCACTTAGATGGTGCTTACTGGAGCCCCACCGGCCAAAGGCTCAATGACCCTAGGCTCAACAGAGTAGGCCTGGGTATTGTCTTCATTAATCCAGCACAATCTATTTTTCCATATTCATTTCTGTTGTCAGAAGGATTTAACAATAATGAGGAAGAGTACCAGGATCTCATTACTACCCTCGAGCTGGCCCTCGATATTGATGTTCCCCATTTCCATGTGAAAGGGGATTTTGCACTAGTCATCAAGCAGATCAACGGTGACTATGTCGTCAGAAATTGAGAGCTCGTACCATTGTTGGATTTCAATCTCTAATTAATGGCCAAATTCCCCTATTTTATTGAATTTAATCATGTCCCTCGATTTCAAAAAGGTCAAGATAACACCTTATCCAGTCTAGTTTCATCACTTGTAGAGGCCAAAAAGGATTATCTGATTATTTATGTGGCACACCGGAGAGTCATCTCTCCTGTCACCCCGGATGATGATGACAACCTGTAGATAAGCCACCTTACCCCCAGTGCCTCTACGTCCGGACCCCCGGGTCCCTTGGATATAGTGACTGAAGTGACTCCCATCTAGAGAACCTCCTTTTTTGAGTATCTCAAAAATGGTAATCTCACAGAAGATTGGGCCGAGTGCGAGCGAATAAAACACCGCTCTTTACAGTTTACCCTCCAGGACGGTCCTGGTCATGAGAAGATTTTCTACAAGCATGGGTTTTATCAGATTATCCTCCATTTCATTCAAGGATTCGAGATTTCCCAGGTCATGCAAGAGGTGCATACCGGTTCCTGAGGGGCTCATCAGATTGGGCAGAAACTATCTCACCAGATCTAAAGACTGGGGTACTTTCAACCCTCCATGATCTATGACTGCATCGAGTTCTCCAAAAGGTGCCATTAATTCCAAATTCATGCCAAATTTATGTTTTGGCCTCTAGAATCTCCATACTACCAAGTAATCTTGGCCAATTGCGGTTTGGGGACTCATTTTTGTGGGACCATATCCACCAGCGACAGCTCGCCAGTGCAGGTTCATTATGACTGATACGAATTTCTTCTCCAATTGGGCAGAGGTAGTTTTACTCAAGGGGGTCAAGGCCCATTCCATCATGGAATTTGTGAGCTCCAGTACCATCTACCAATATGGAGTCCCTCACGCCGTTCTCACCGATAATGGGACGAGCTTCCAAGAAGTTGAGATGATGAAATTGTATGCTAATTACAACATCCGTTCTAACTATACCTCCCACTATCATGTGCAAGAAAATGGACATATCGAGGCATTAAACAAAACCATATCTAGAATTCTGTAGAAAATGGTTTTTTAGAAAAAAGAAGAGGTGGCTGGACAAGATACCCAATGCCCTCTGGGCTTATCGGACGATGACCTGCAATTCCACCTAGGTAACCCCATATTCCCTAGTGTATAGAATGGAGGTCGTACTACCATTCGAGATTTAGTTTCCCGCATTGCGAACAACTGTATATGATCAACAAGCGCCATAAAAAGTAGCTGAAATCCATCTAGATGAGTTAGAAGCACTCAAAGAGAACATGCTTCCTGCCCTGCACAATCTAGAAAGGCATCAAAATAGGATATCTAGAGCTTTCAACAAAAAAGTTCGCCTCCGGTCCTTATAAGGAGACTTGGTGTTGGCCCTTAGAACTCTAATGATACCTGGCAGGAAACCACCCATGTTGGAGACCAAATATGAAGAACCTTACATTGTTCACAAGGTTTACTCTAATGGCACACACTCCCTATTTACCATGGATGGTGAGTGTATAACTCCTCCCACAAATTCCAAGATCCTCAATGAATACTTTTCCTGAGTCATATGGTCCAGCATGACCATAAACTGTATGGTCCAGTTGGACCTTAAACTATATGGTCCAACATGACCTTAAACTGTACGGTCTCATACGACCCTAAACTGCATTATGGTCCAATATGACCTTAAACTGTATGGTACAACATGACGTTAAATTTTATGGTCCAGCAACACCTTAAACTCTATGGTCTCGTATGACCCTAAACTACATTATGGTCCAACATGACCTTAAACTATATTTTCCAGCATGACCTTAAACTGTATGGTCCCGTACGAACCAAAAATGAATTAGGGTCATAAATGACCTTAAGAAGTCTGGTCCTACATGGCCTTAAACTATGAAATGACCTGAAATATGTCAAATAACATCCCTAGAGCATAGTATGGCTTGATTACCATCCTCATGGGATACATAGGAAAGCTCGGATGCCTAGTCTTAAGTCTATCCCCATGCTCTATTCATTTGTCTACCCCACATGGGTGTAGTTCCCTTGGAGGATCTCATGTGATGCAACCTAAGATTCTTTGGCCCCACTCATAGAAATATTATGAATGTTGCGCCATGTGCCCCTCCTCGTTCATCTAGTCCTTCCATGACCTTACTAAAAGATGTTAAACTGCATGTCTGTTTTAGAACTACGTATGGATTGATTCCTACCCTCATGTGATATGTAGGACTACCCAGACATTTTGTCTATAGGCCCAACCCCAAAATTGGAGATCTCCCCTTGAGTCCCATTCCACACAGGCATATTCAGGCTTTACTTATCCCCTCCATTTTTTGATTCCATCATATTTCATTTCCAAAAGTTCCCTCAAATGGCATGGATGCTCAGCCCAAGGGATCTCTTACCGTTGTGGGCTAACGCCCTTGAGGAACTCGAACAATAAGTTCATATAAGTCCTGTGTTGCGAATAAGGTTTGCGGTTGATGATTATTTTTTGTTCCCATTTCAGGTCACACGATCTAGATGTTGTGTTTAGAATCTGGTCATCATCCATCCTTTTTCATTTTCACCACCCCCATATGTCCCAAACATGGAGTGTAGTGGTTCACTCTGCCCCACCGTCTCTCCAATCCTTGGTCTTCCTTGATCAGGAGTGTGATTCCATTTGGTGGCCTTTTATGTGATGGGGAGAGCCTAATCCTACTCCTTGTTTCCCACACTGAGAATTACTCTTGTGGGATTAGGATCTATGATAAGGCATTACCTGCATGAGTGGCCATATGCCTACAGCTAGCCGGGATGACCAGCCTCAGGTCCCTCGGCCTTTTTGGCCCAATTTCTCATTAAGGATTGTTTGTTGGGGTATGGAATCACGTCCTCATTCATGTAGGGATATTTTTTCGGGACACACATATCCCCTTGAGACATCCAACCTTCATTCATCATCATTTCCACGAGTGCAAGCCTCGTTATGCTTCACGTGCCCCACCATTTTGGTTTACATCATCTTTTATATCCAAAAGGACCCCCAAATGTCAAGGATGCTTGGCCCAAGGGCTCTCATACAATTGAGGGCCAACGTCCTCATGGATTTAGAGCAACAAATTGATACAAGTCTCGTGTTGTAAATGCGGCCAATGGTCGATGCTAAATTACTTGTCCCCAAACTCTAGTCACACAAGGGTAGATACTGTGTTGCGAACCTTGTCAAAAGTTTTCTTATGTCAGTGTGTCCGCTTTGTGGTCTTAGACATGATGATTCTCCCTCTCCACTCAGTTGTCCCATGCATATGACATTAAACTAGGTGTCTACGGTCTGAGATCTATGAACTTAAACTAATATAACCATCATCCTCATTGCAAGACGTTAAATTGCAAGTTGGATGTTACATTATGTTTGGGGACCAGCCTCAGGTCCCCTAGCCTTCTCAGGTCCTAGGACCATGTTCTCACATAGGATTTTATGGTGTGGTATGGGATTATGTCCTCATTCACTCCGGGTTACTCATCGTCCCATACACATCCCTCGTTGAGATACCTTGCCCCTTTCTTCATCCTTACTATATGACGTTAAACAGTACAACACCTCTAGAACTACATGTGTAATGTCCTTGATTTTTCCATGTATTACTTTAATATTATATGGGAATTAATTCGAGACCCGGCTCGGAGACGGCGTGCAGTTCCGAGGCCCGGTGAGCCCGAAACAAATGTTTGAATTTAATTTAATAATTAAATAACGCGCATGCACGGTTTTCCTGAAAAAGTTGAATAAATCCCGAACGGTTGCTCAGATCAAAAATCTGATGGTACTGTTGCATTCAGAGCAGCAAGATTACCCTAGAAGAGACCTAACATCGGCCGGCGCGGTTCGGTGGTGAAATCTGGTTTTTGGATGCAACCGTAATAAAATATTTAACTAAAATATTTTATTTAAATCTTGGTTACAGAGAAATATCTCTTTTCCTTTTTAAAAATAGATTTCACAGGGGATCATGGTTACTTTTCTCATAACCTTGAATTCCCCTAGAGGCACTAGAGAGCTCTGGAGAAAACCTCCCAACGCGGCGACGGTGTTCATGACGAGCTTCGCCGATGACGATGACGCGGCAACCAGATCTTCGCCAACGAACACCGCGGATCCAGGTAGGATTTTTAATTTGTGATTTCCTCCCCATTGTTGATTTCCACAACAAACGCGGGCTAATCCAAGAACATATTAGTCCACGGATCGATTGTTCTTGCAGGATGGGCTTTT
Organism: Viscum album; assembly: GCA_963277665.1. Lineage (NCBI taxonomy): Eukaryota > Viridiplantae > Streptophyta > Magnoliopsida > Santalales > Viscaceae > Viscum > Viscum album. The sequence continues at coordinate 1,278,659,070 of OY728142.1, read as the reverse complement.
GCGGGGATTCTGGGAGATTAAATCCATGTTGATCTTTTATTGTTGATATTTTTCTGCTCCATTTAATTCTATTAATGGGAGAAGATCAACATCATGATGAATGATGGCGGGGGTTCATTCCTCAAACTTGTTTCATTGGATTTCTACCCTTTCTCTCCTTCACGTTCTTCGTGTTCTTCGCGGGTCGATGAACAACGGATTGTTTCCCATCCGTTCTATGACGCAACGATCCGAGATTGTGGATCAAACCCCGAAGCGGTGTCACGAAGGTGCAACGATGGTTTCGGTAGGAAATTCAGAGTGGATCGGGAGATACAAGTTTTCGGGCATTTTTCTTCAGATGGATCGTTCGACGTTTGTGATCTATTTTATGAGCTTAAAACACCCGTTACGATGTTCGTATGACAAAACAGACAAATCCCTGGAGTATCGGGATGAACGGACAAGAAACTGAGGATCTGGAGGTTCAACCGTGGTGCGAGGAAGAAGACTATGTTTCTGTAAAAATCCCGACTACACGCCGTGTAGTATGGGATACACATCGTGTGTTCATCGGTAGGATTACATGGAGTGTACTTCAGGAGTACACAAACATGGGCATGGTACACGGCCAAGGACACACCGTGTCTACCCCTCCCCGACCAGACCCGTCCAGATACACGGGATACCCCGTGTACTGGTACACGGGCAGGCGACACAGACACAGGCATATACAGTGGACGAGCACATGGCCAGCGTACACGGAGTAATCCCCAGGTTCTCGGACACGGCGTGTGATTCTTCTACACGCCGTGTAGTTGCTTTCTAACAAAAATCCGAGTGACACATGCCGTTTACAGGGGCAGTACCCGGAGTCAGGAACATACTGTGTACTTTTCTACACGCCGTGTAGTTGAGTTTTCCATAGACCGGGCAGACGACATGGGCCGTTTACACGGGAAGTACCCAGGGTCAAGGAACACGGCATGTAATCATACTACACGCCAGATAATAAATTCTTCAAGGCTTGAGCTACTCGCCTTCTGTGACTTGGACTAGTTTTCTTAGGGTTCGTGGCCTTGGTCCTTTCCCTGAAGGTTCTGGTATCATTTTCTTTACAGAGGAGTATGATCCCTTCAGCAGAAATTCCTGAATAGAGTTGTTGGAATTCCCTCTGTGATACTTAGAGTCGGATCCTCTATTCATTCCTAGAACCCTAGGTAGAGTTCTCGGTATCGACGTGACCAAATTTACCCGGGTGCCGATCCTCTCCTTAGAGGATTAGCTCAGACTGAGTTGTCGGAACCACACCATGACTTGGCTGTGATCCTCATCTGAGCATCATGTTATCATAGTACTTGCGGAGTGTGTTCTCCCAGAACGATTACTTCATGTATCTCTCTTCAGACCTAGGATTGTGGCCTCCTTGTTTGGAGCTTAGTGGAATCTTCGAGCAGGATCCTAGTGGCGGTATCGTGATGGTCGTTTGAGTATGATTATATCAGGATATTCTTGTTATATATTCTGTAGAAATATACTGTGTGGAGCTGAATGTATCTTTCCTTTGTGGTATTTTTCCCTTGTTGTATTTCCTTTGTGGTTTCGGGGTGTCCTACTAGGTATTTTAATACTCACCCCTGCACGGAATTTTCCCGCACGTGTTATGTCTTGTGCAGACGAGCGGGCCTTTGACAGGATTCTAGGTAGACCAGGACCAGACAGTGCTCGTTGAAATCAGGTGGGCCGAGGTGTGTTCCTACGGTACATATTGCAGTCCCAGCACCTTTCCTTATAGGTTGGACTTTGTTATAGACTTTCTTTTGTTGGGCATGTACTTTTGACCCAGGCTTTTACACTTTCTGTATTTTACATTCCTGTCATACTCTGTTGGTTAAGGTTTTTAGTGTATGCATGCATTTCGATTTTTAGTAGTTTTTACTTTTCAGCTTTGTGGGCTTGGAGATGTGTGTGTGTGTGTATGTGCAGGTTTATAGGCAATTCCTCCCATGTTACTTACATGCCTACTCAGTTCTAGTCACCATCCCCTGGCCTATTGGAGGTGGGCTTGGGGAGTTGCCGCTCGAGCCCCATAGGGATGGGTCGTGACAGAGTGGTATCAGAGGTGGTGGGTTCTACCTTAGGACCGAGAGTCTGTGAGTTGGTTTGGGGAAACAGTGTTAGGTATTTCGAGTTTGGCATTCAGGCCAGGGATCCCAGTGTTAGTGTGGGAGGCCGATGTATCCATACACCATGACTCTGATAACCTGATTTTCGACTCGAAGCATGAGAACAATAGTTGCAGGGGAAGATAATGGTACATGCATCATATAGGAATGGGTTGTGGTTTCCATGTCCTTCTTGATTTAGCTCTCCATATATACTCACTGATTGAGATACATCTTGTTTCTTTACAGGATGCCTCCACGATGCGTACCCACTAGGATCCAGCAGCTCGATCACGAGGATGACCCCCTCAGTGATGAAGCTTCTATACAGGGACCCGATCCCCCAGTTTTACCATCAGGAGGTGTGACAGTTATCCCACAACCTGTAGAGAAGTGTTTAGTGCCTACTGTACCAGTGGAGGAGGAGTGCAGGCTGAACACACTCCATGAGTTTCAGAGACAGAGACCCCTCAGTTTTTGAGTTGAGACTGACCCTCAGGCAGCAGAGGACTGGCTTGAGGTAGTGGCCAGAGTCTTTTGTTTGGTTAGGACACCAGGAGACCAGATGATGATCCTTGCAGCGAGCCTTCAGCAGGGCTTGGGAGGATGATGAAGGATTTTGGTTATCCAGACCCATGACGAGGCGACTCTTGCATGATCAGAGTTTTAGCGTCTCTTCAAAGAGGAGTTTTCACCGGTTACCCTGAGGGCAGTACGTATAAATGAGCTTCTTCAGCTCCAGCAGGGAACCATGACGGTGGCTGACTATTCGTCGAGGTTTACCGACCTCTCGCGGTACTCAATGGATATGGTCAGAGATCAGTACATCAGAGCTCGGACCTTCGAGCGGGGCTTGTGAAGATATATCCGAGATATCATCATCCCTATGAGAATTCCCACTTACGCTGGAGTGCTCGAGAAGGTTTTGGTGGTCAAGAACTTCTTGGCAGAGCAGAGACAGCTGTCAGTTGTCAGTAGTGGGAGAGCTGGAGCAGAGACCTTGGCATGAGGGAGCCGACGTCCGGGACCCAGGCGTGGTAGACATTTCCAGAGGAGATCCCAGAACAAGGGATCTGTCATACAGGGTTTTCAGGGCGCATCCAGCCAGCCTCGAGAGAGGTGATGCTACTCATGTAATGGAAGGGGACATCTCACTCGAGATTTTCCGACCCGCCGTACTACTGACACAGGATTAGTGGATGGACCACCGAGGAAAAGGAAACGTGTGGAGCAGACAGTTCCGCGAGGTGGAAGACGCGGTAGAGGAGCTGGGAGAGCAGCTGGAGGCGGTCGGCGTTTTGACCCATTACCACCACCACCCCCAGGAGGTCCACCCCAGGCTCAGGGAGCCGGTGGACAGAGGCAGGGACAGCTGCCGGCGGGAGAGGCTTATTACCCAGGTACTATCGGAATGATTAGAGGTACTATATGTGTCTTTTATACTTTAGAAATCGTACTAATAGACACAGGAACTAGTCATTCCTTTCTGGATGCTTATCTTTTTTGAGACCTTGAGATTCCAGTTGAGCCGTTGACTCGAACCTTACTCTTAGAAACACTGACTGGAGAAGATTCATCGATCAAACACCTCTGTAGACAGTGTGACCTTACCCTTGGAGGCGAGAGTTTCGGTTGGAACCACTTGGTGGTAGCGTCGAGGCCTTACGATGTCATTCTTGGTATGGATTGGCTACCCACAGTTCATGCCAAGATCGACTGTTTTAGGCAAAGGGTGCGGTGTGTCCACAGTGATGGAACAAGGATCTCTTTTGTCGATGAAAGAGAGACCCAGGCGGCATAGGATAGACTCATGCATAGAAGGGCACAACCCATTTCACATCAGTTTTCTAACCAAGCCCATGGCGCAATAGATGTTACGAGTCTCCAATTTCTAACATTAGTCAATGAGTACGAGGACGTCTTTCCAGAGGATGTCCCTGGGCTACCTCCTTGTCAGGAGATAGATTTCTGCATTGATTTGCAACCCGGGATGACACTGATATCAGCATCATCATATCGGATGGATCCTGCAGAGCTTCATGAGATAAGAGTGCATCTGGATGACTTGCAAAAGAAGGGATTTGTGAGACCCAATGTTTCACCCTGGGCGGCCCCAGTGCTGTTTTCCAAGAAGGCAGAGAGGAGTTGGAGGCTATGTGTGGATTACCGATGCTTGAATCAAGTGACCGTGAAGAACTGATACCCACTACCGAGGATCGATGACCTCTTTGACCAGTTGAGAGGGGAACGATGGTTCTCTAAGGTTGATCTACGATCAGTCTATCACCAGTTGCGAGTACGGGATGAGGATATACCGAAGACGGCTTTCAGATGCCGCTATGGTCACTATGAGTACTTGGTGATGCCCGTCGGCGTGACGAACGCCCCGGCAGTGTGCATGGGACTCATGAACCGTATCTTTCAGCCCTATCTAGACCGGTTTGTAGTGGTCTTCATCAATGATATCCTTGTGTACTCTGCGTTTGAGGAGGAGCACGCGAGACACCTAAGGATGGTTCTGAACACACTTCAAGAGAACTAGTTGTATGGGAAACTCTTGAAGTGTCAGTTCTTGTTATAGGAGGTCCACTTTTTGGGACACGTCATCTCGGCAGACGGGGTAGCAGTGGACCCAGCCAAGGTGGAGGCAGTGCTAACGTGGGAGCCACCCCGAAGCATGATGGAGTTGAAGAGTTTCCTTGGGTTGGTAGGATAATATCATAGATTCAACCTTGATTTCTCTTGAATTGTATCACCCATGATAGCTTTGAACTGAAAAGGGAAGCCTTTAGTGTGGACTGAGAGATGATAGTAGGCTTTCCAGCAGTTGAGACTGAGTTTGATGAGTGCCCTGATCTTGAGATTACCGGAGGAGGGTGTCGAGTACATGGTGTTCTACAACACATCAGGAACCAGGCTTGGTTGTGTCCTGATGCAGTGGCAAGAAGTGATTGCCTATGGCTCATGTCATTTGAGGCCACACGAGCAGAACTACGTGACCCACGATCTTGAGTTGGAAGCAGTAGTCTTCACATTGATATGTGGCGGAACTACCTGATGGAAGATCGGTTTACCGTCTACTCTGATCACAAGAGTATCATATATATCTTTTCTCAAAAGGATCTGAATTTGAGACATAGGTGATGGCTTGAGTTCCTCTAGGATTATGACTTTGAGATCATTTACACACCTGGTAAGGGGAACGTAGTGGAAGATTCTCTTAGTAGAAAATCCATTTCGTAGTTGCTGGATAAGGCGACGAGGCAGTTGGCCTCTTTAAAGTTATCCTTCATGGATAGAGATGAGGGATATTACCTTCAATCGATGGTTGTTACCCCTCCACTCTTACATCGAGTCATGGAATCACAGCGTGAGGATGCTAGTTGTGAGAATCTACGTGCTAAGATATCCACAGGTGTTGCGGCAGATGTATATTCAGAAGGTGGGGAGCACATTGTTCTTTTTAGAGGGCGTATGGTAGTACCAGGGACATTACGAGAGGAGGTTTTACGGGAATTCCATACAACCCCTTTGGCGGTGCATCTAAGAATGAGAAAGATATATCACGACCTCCGATGTCAGTTCTGGTGGCCTGGAATGAAGAAGTGTGTGGCAGAGTTTGTTTATCGGTGCCTTACTTGTCAGTATGTAAAGGTTGAGCACCAGGTGCTAGCAGGCTTGACTTAGACCCTTGAGGTTCCAGAGTGGAAGTGGGACAAGATAACCATGGACATCATTACGGGTTTACCATGTACGTCCAGGGGACACAATTCCATTTGGGTGATCGTCGATTGACTCACCAAGTCGGCCCATTTCCTAGACATACAGGAGCAGAATTCAGTAGAGAGATTGGGACGCCTCTATGTGCATGAGATAATTCGACTTCATGGAGTTCCATCCACCATCGTCTCAGATCGTGATGCTCGTTTCACATCCCGGTTGTGGAAGGGATTGCAGGAAGCTTTGGGGACTCAGTTGCTCTTGAGCACAGCGTTTCATCCCCAGACTGATGGTCAGACAGAGCGGACCATCCAGGTCATGGAGGATATTCTTAGAGCATGCATTCATGACTTAGGTCATAGCTGGGAGGATCACTTACCACTGGTGGAATTTTCTTGTAAAAACAGTTATCATTCCACTATTGGTATGACACCATTCAAGGCTCCGTATGGGCGACCTTTTAGGTCACCGCTTTGCTGGACTGACCCAGGAGAGTCAGCAATTATGGGCCCAGAGATGGTGAGAGCTACTAAAGAGAAGGTTCTGGTCATCCAGGATCAGATGAAGACTACATAGAGTCAGAAAAAGTCTTATACTGATAAGAGGTGGAGGCCCTTGGAGTTCGAGGAGGGAGGCCATGTGTTCCTTCACGTATCACCTCGACGGGGATTGTGGAGATTTGGACGAGGCGGCAAGCTATCTCTGAGATTCATTGGCCCTTTTTAGATTCTGAGTAGAGTTGGTGAGGTGACGTATCGCTTGGCTCTCCCTCCTCAGATGAACTGGGTACACAACGTCATCTATGTGTCGCAGCTGCGGGGGTACGTGCATGATCCATCACACGTTATTGACTGGGGCGAGCTGGACATCGATGATGGAGAAACCTTTACTAAGTACCCAGTGGAGATCGATGATCGTTAGGAGAAGATCCTTTGCGGGTGATCTATTCCCTTAGCGCGTTTCCGGTGGCAGCACGAGAATATCCAGGAGAGCACGTGGGAGCGGGAGGCTCATATTTGCATACAGTGCCCACATATTTTTGAGTAGCCTCTGTTTTGGCTTTTCGAGGATGTAAAAGCCCTATGGTTGGTGTGATATAATGTGCCAGATTTTTCCATGTATTATTTTAATATTATATGGGAATTAATTCGCGACCTGGATCTGAGATGGTGTGCAGTTTCGAGGCCCGGTGATCCTGGAACAAATGTTTGAATTTAATTTAATAATTAAATAATGCGCGCGAGCGGTTTTCCTGAAAAAGTTGAATAACTCCTGAATAGGTGCTCGGATCAAAAATCTTATGGCACCGTTGCGTTCAGAGCAGCGGGTTAACCCTAGAAGAGACCTAGCATCGACTGGCGCGGGTCGATGGTGAAATCTGGTTTTTGGATGCAACCATAGTAAAATATATAATTAAAATATTTTATTTAAATCTTTTTTGAAACGAAATATCTCTTTTCCTTTTTAAAAAGAGATTTCACAGGGGATCAGGGTTACTTTTCTCATAACCCTGAATTCCCCTGGAGATGCTGGAGTGCTCTGGACAAAACCTCCCAACGCGGCGATGGTGTTCTTGACGAGATTCATCGGTGACGATGACGCGGTGACTTGATATTCTCCAACGAACGTTTCTGATCCAGGTAGTATGTTTAATTTTTGATGTCTTCCCCATTGTTGATTTCTACGATGAACACGGGATAATCCATGAATAGATTAGTCTGCGGATCGATTGTTCTTGCGGGATGGGATTTTACAGGGATTCTGGGAGATTAAATCCATGTTGATCTTTTGTTGTTGATCTTTTTATTCTTTGTTTAATCCTATTAATGGGAGAAGATCAACACTGTGACGAATGAAGGAAGATGTTCGTTCCTCAAACTTGTTTCATTGGATTTCTCCCCTTTCTCTCCTCCGCGTTCTTCACGTTCTTCACGGGGCGATGAAAAACGGATTGTTGAACATCCATTCTGCGACGCAACAATCCGAGATTATGGATCCAACTCCGGAGCGGTGTCACGGAGGTACGATGACGGTTTCGGTAGGCGATTCGGATCGGATCTGGAGATACAAGTTTTCGTGTGTTTTTCATCGGATGGATCGTTTGACATTTGTGATCCATTTTAAGAGCCAAAAACACCCGTTACAATGTTTGTATGATGAAGAAAACAAATCCCTGGAGTATCGGGACGAACAGACAAGAAACCAAGGATTTGGAGATTTAGCTGCGACGCGAGGAAGAAGACGGTGTTTTTGGAAAAAATCACGACTACACACCGTATACTATGGGATACATGACCTGTGTTCGTCGGCAGGATTACATGGCATGTACTTCGGGAGTACACGGACACGAGCAGGGTACACGGCCAAGGACACGCCATGTATACCCCTCCCTGGCCAGACCCGGCCAGATACATGGGATACCCCGTGTAGTGGTACATGGGTAGGCAACATGGACACGGGCAGAGACCCTATATGGGCACATGGCCAGCGTACACGGATCGAGTCCCAGGTGCTCGGAAACGGTGTGTTATCCTTCTACATGCCATGCAGTTTCTTTCTAACCGATAAGCCGAGTGACACAGGCCACTTACATGGGCAATACCCGGATTCAGGAACACGATGTGTACATTTCTACACGTCGTGTTGTTGAGTTTTCCACAGACCAGACAGACGACATAGGCCATTTACACGAGCAGTACACGGGGTCAGGGAACACAGTGTGTAATCATACTACACGCTATATAATAAATTCTTCAAGGCTTGAGATACTTGACTTCTGTGACTTGGACTAGTTTTCTTAGGGTTCATGCCATTGGTCCTTTCCTCGAAGGTTCTGGTATCATTTCCTTTACACAAGAGTATGATCCCTTCACCCGAACTTCCTGAATAGAGTTGTTGGAATCCCCTCTGTGAGACTTAGAGACAGATCCTCTATTCATTCCTGGAACCCTAGGTAGAGTTCATGGTATCGACGTGAAAAACTTTACCCTGGCGCCTATCCTTTGCTTAGCGGATTAGCTCAGACTGAGTTGTCGGAATCACCCCATGACTTCGTCATGATCCTCATCTGAGCATCATGTTATCATAGTACATGCGGAGTGTGTTCTCCTGGAATGATTACTTCACGTCTCTCTCTTCAGACCTAGGAGTGTGTCCTCCTTGTTTCGGGATTATTAGAATCTTCGAGTTGGATCCTAGTAGCGGTATCACGATGGTCATTTGAGTATGAGTATATCTGGATATTCATGTTATATGTTCTATAGACATATACTATGTGGAGATGACTGTATCTTTCCTTTGTGGTATTTTTCCCTTGTTGTATTTCCTTTATGGTTTTGGGGTGTCCTACTGGGTATTGTTATACTCACCCCCGCACGAGCTTTGCCTGCACGTGTCATGTCTTATGCAGAAGAGCGAGCCTTTGATAGGATTCTAGGTGGACCAGGACCGGACGGTGCTCGTTGAGATCAGGTGGGACGAGGTGTGTTCTTACGGCTACAGATTGTAGTCCTAGAACCTTTCATTACAGGTTGGACTTTGTTACAGACTTTCTTTTGGTGGGCTTGTACTTTTGACCCAGGGTTTTACACTTGCTGTATTTTACTTTCCTATCGTACTCTGTTGGTTGAGGTTTTTAGTGTATTCATGCATTTCCATTTTTAGAAGTTTTTACTTTTCATATTTGTGGGATTAGAGATGTGCGTGTGTCTGTGCAGGTTTATAGGCAATGCCTCCCATGTTAGTAGCATGCCTACTCAATGCTAGTCACCAGCCCCTAGCCTATTGTAGGCGGGTTTGGGGATTTGCGGCTCGGGCCCCACCGGGATGGGTCGTGAAAACGTGTGTCTTGATTCTCATCTTTATAGGATACGTAGGACTTCCCAAATGTATAGTATTTGGATCCAGCCCCATCTATTAAAACCCCCTATCATCTTGGCCCCCCGGCCAGTATCCTTCTAGGAAAGGGGTATATGGCGTGGCATGGGCTTATGTCCCCATTCTTGTCAAATTTATAACAAGCACTCCACATACATCTTCCTATTGAGTGACTCTATCTCCCTTTACCTACACACATCTTTTCATATTGTCTTCTCTTAATTTTGGTCCCTCGACCCTCTTCGGTGATTTGGCAATGTGCCCAGGAGTACTCTAGTTTAGAGCAAGGAGTGTCGGATTCTACCTGGACATGCTTTCACATGTTTTTCAGGCTTCATGTTCCCCTTCATTTGGGATTTCATTGTATTCCACATCTGAAAGGACCCCCAAATGGAATGGATTCTCGGCCCAAAGGATCTACCACCATTACGGTCCAACGTCCTCAAGGGTATCTAACAACAAATTGATAGAAGTCCCGCATTGTGAATGTGGTCATCGGTTGATGCTCATTTGTTGTTCCCATTTCAGGTAACATGATATGGGTGTTGTGTCTCGATCATGGTCAAAAGTTATCCTCTATCTTCATACCAACCCTATAATTCCTTAAATATTAGTTACATGATTCAAATAATTTTCCACCCCATCATGTCCATGCGGAATTTCAACACTCATGGCACTTTCCCTTAGTGTGAATTTTCACATTAGGAGGAAAAATCCATGGTAAGGTGTCATTCAGAATTTTGCACTGATTTCCCCTTTGCGTGTATTCTAGGTATTAAAAAACCTCTTCTGTCCTTGTTTCTCACACCGAGTTTGACTCACGTGTGCTTAGGGATTGGATTGAGGTCTGTGACTACCTGGAAGGGCTGTGCTTCCCTATGGTCTGAGCTCTAAGACCTTAAACTATGATCTCTTTATACGTCCCCTATTTGGAACTACGTATGGATTGAATCACATCCTCATGGGATACATAGGAATTCTCGGACATCTCGTCTTAGGGTCCAAGTCAACTGAGAGCTAGTCTCTCCTACCCCATATTCTCTAACCTTTTCTGGCCCCTCGGCTCGACATTTCTTTCTAAGAATTGTGCGTGGTATGTTGTGGACCTAGTCCTCATTCACATCGGGTATGATTTATCACACTGTGAACATTCCCTTTTGAACCTCATGTCTCTTTTATATGTTGGACTTGTATGAATTTAAACAATGCCTCCTAGTCCCACATGACTTTAAACAATTGCGTCTATACTGTATGACGTTAAAATTTCATGGTCGGTCCCATCACATGACCCTGAAATGTGACATTATAGTCCTGGCCGCACGACAAAAAACAACACTACATCATGTTGTTCTGATTAGAGAAGAAATCCTTTTTGGTGTCATTCACACATCATACCATTTGTTAACACCTGCATACAGTTTGATTGTTATGGTGATGCATGGAAAATATATCCTTGGTCCATCGCTTCACAAAAAAACACGTTCATCCTAAAGGAAAAATACGATCTATCAAATGACACTAATTTCAGTGCGAGGGACAGACCTACATGATCTTATCAAATCTGGCACTGGTATCTTACCCTACCACCCTTAGAACTACGTTTGGATTGATTCTTATTCTCATGGTATACTTAGGAACACCCATGCAGTTTTCCTTGGGCCCAGCCTAACTTTCATTTTTGGTACCTTGACCTAAAATCTCCCTAAGGAACACATGGTAATCTGGACTCCAAGTCCCCATTCACGTCGGGTTTTATAATTACCTCACCATGTGTCTCTCGAATTCCCTACCATCAGGGTTTGAGCTCCATGACCATAAACCAGGACAACTCAACATCCTTTCCGCAAGACATTAAACGGCACAACATCGTACATAACTTCGTATGGCTTGATTCCCATCCTCATGGGATACATAGGAATTCCCAGGCACCTTGTCTTCGAGTTCAGCCCCAAGAATCTGAAATCCTACCCCCTCTCTTTAACCCCTTGGCCCGAATACTTTTGGGAACATGTGGTGTGGCGAGTACCTCTTGGGTCCTCATCCACGTCGAGTTTTGTAATAGTCGCACCATGTGCCTCCCTTGTCGGTTCCCAATAATCCCCCCTTAATGGCCCATCCTATGATTGTTAAGTTGGGAGCGTTCAAACTCATGACCCTTTTCCTTGGAGGGGGACTTGACACCCTCAATATGATACGTCTTATAGTTGTACTCATATGTACCTTGAAAAAGAGCTCGAAGTGTGTACTTTTCATGGGGGCATTCCCCTCGTTCCATGAACAAGCTTCGTGAGCCCGCTATTTGGATCCTCATTCTCTTCCATGTCTTAAGGGACCCCATTTTTCAACATGGTTTCATGCCACAATGTCTTACCTACCATCTTGGTCCAACGCCCTTGGAGACCCCTGAAGACATTTGGGACATGTCCCATGTTTCGAACATGGTCAGTGGTTGACCCTCATCTGTCTGTCCCCATACCAGGCTAATGTGATATGGATTCTGTGTTTTAAACATGGTCAACAACTATCCCATATCTTCATCCCAACATCATTGTGGTCCAGATCTCAAGCATCATGGTTCACATATTTCCACTTCCTTATGTTCAAGTGGAATTCCAACATGTTTGTCTTTAATCCTTCGTGCATCTAGGTGAATTATACATGCGGTTCAACATCATTGGGACGTCATTCATTTAGTGTCACATCACCCATAACATGTTACTTCCTTTGTCAGGAAAGTCCCATCACTACTTCTTATTTCCCACACTGAGAACAACTCATGTGGGCTTAGTAGTTTTGGCAGAACGTAACCTGGAGAAACCATTCCACACATGCCTTTCATCGTACCACATGATGTTAAACTGCGCTCTCAGAACAACATTTGGCTTGTTTCCCATCAAAATGGGGAACGTAGGAGTGCCCGAATGCTTTTCTTTGGGCCCAACCTAACTTTCAATTTTGGTCCCTTGACTTAAATAAATTCCTCTGGGGGTACATGATATGGACTCACATCCTCATTCAAATCACTTTTATGGCTACCACATCATGTAATACATTCCTAGGATCTTCCGTTTCCCTCTCCATCCTATCGTATGATGTTAAACTACCCAAGTCCATATGTCATCAATGAATGACACTAAACTATGGTTCTACCCTGAATAAGTTCAGCATGCCCCATGTTAATCATGGGATGCACCAGATCTCTTGCCAGAGAGGATTTATCCTATTAGTGTTGGCCTCCAGCCACACCATGCATAAGAACTAAATTTTTCTTGATTTTCATCTTTATGGGATACGTAGAGATGCCCATGCATTCTTCCACAGGCCCAACCTCAAGGTCATTAACCCTTATAGACCCTTGGCCTCAATCATGGTCCACTCTCTATGACCTTAAACTAGGAGCCTACAGTCCATGTAACATGAATTTAAACAGTTAACCATGGTCCAGAAAGTATGACCTTTAAACTATTTGCACCGTCCTCACTGTATGACGTTAAACTACGTGGCTATCATTCTTATTGGTATGACGTAAAACTACATATCATTACAGGTAGTTACCATAGAGGTTGTGTTTGGAAGTATGTTTGATATTTAATTAGACAGATACACCCAGCTAATGTGTTTCCACCACGGTGGTGTAATTTCAAGAGTGTTTGAATCCAGCTAAACAACCCATCACTCCAAACTCCATGCTTTGCGTGCCCTTTATTCAGATCCTCACCCTATTTCATGTCTAAAAGAACCCCCTAAAATTGTGGATCCTTGGCCTATGGATCGCCTAATGTCCTGGGCCAAAATTCTGAAAGATTAATAGTTAGAATTTTGAGTCAGGACCCATGTTTCAAACATGGTCAACAGTTGACCCTTGTTTGTTATTTTCTTTTCAGGAAAACGCAATTGGGATATTGTATTTTGAACATGGTCAACAGTTATGCTTTCTTGACACGCCATCCTCACAATGTTCTGAATTTTGGTTATCATCATTCAAACATTCCACTCCCCTATGTTTAGATTATTCAAACACCCCTGGAGATGCCCCGCTCGTGCACTAGAGCACATTGGGAAGATGACACATCGATTGTTATAAGGTCCTCATCCTCCAGTTAGGCCTCTCCCATTATTCCCAAAAATACGGATTGGTTATTCAAGCCCTGGATCTATGGAGTTCGGTTTGCGCTCTTATATTCAGATGGAACGGTAGGGTGGTCATCCCTTGTTTCTCACCTTGGGCCTAACCCATATGAGCTTAGGGACTGATTGATGGATGTTCCATGAATATAACGAAGATGAAATAGACCAAAAACGAATAATAGAACTCATGAAAACATCTAGAATAAATAATCAAATCATGAAAGTGTGTTCAAAAGTTATATGAATTACAATACCTGAGGATCAACCCCTCCCATGGGTGGGTTGACCCCATCAATAGAGATTTTCAGCTCTGCCATCCTCTGGCTCGTGGAGTCCAAGATCCTTTGCCACCTGTTCTGTTCCCGCTCCTCCTTCGCAGCAACGGGGTGCAGTTCGTCAGCCACAACCCGGGCCTTCTCCACGTCACTCCGGATGATTTCCATCTCGGTGGAGGCTTGTTTCATTTGCTCTTCATCCTCTTCCAGCTGGGCCTTGAGCCGCAATATAATCTTTAACTGCTTATTGAGTAGAGAAGAGTGTTCATATTCCCAGACCTGCAGTCGCTAAATCTCGTTTTCAGCCTCCTGGAGCCTCTGTATGTTCACCACTTTTCTCCACTTACAACCCACACCAAGGCCATAGTCATACTCCAATATATTCTCCACCATGAGATCTCGGACGAGCATGTGGGGATGATGGGCATCCAATCCCTCATCACACAATTCGTGCATTCACAAACGTATTCTCTCTATCTAGTCTATTCATTGTGCTTGAGGGGTGTCTTCAATAAAGCGCTTGACCAGATTCCATGACAGGCGATAGACTATCTTGCTATCATATTCATCAGAGGTCGTTTCATCACTGTCTGTGGGGTTGGCAGACTCATACATAGGGAACACCACCAAGAACTCATCAGCAGGGTCTGCATCTAGTGTCTGATCAGGTATGGCAGGACCTGAGCTATCCAATCAATTTTCATCATCTAATCCCTCTTTAATAATCTCAGGCATTTCCCTGCCAATGGTCCCACCAATGAATAGAAGCGCAGTAGATGGGTCGGTCTGGATATCCGCCTCTACGACCACAGAAATTCCACTGGGAAAAGTGCCACCAGGATTACTAACTAGCCTCTTCATTGCAGCCCAGGCCATTTGAAGAACTACACATACCAAGAAGTGCATAGATTTAAGTTAACCTAATTGATGTGTGGAATTCCTGAATTTAGTAGATAAAACATACAAAGATTGAACGCTTGGTCTCATTCCTGGGTTGTTGCCATCAAGACCCCAGGGAGTGGCCCTTCGTATATTTTCAGAAGGCTTGAAAACTTTGGAGGAGCCACGTCATTTATCATGGCCCCACTGGATGCGGTAATTGTCGTAGCTATGGGCATGGATCCCGAAGGCGCCACATCTGCATCCACAGAGGGACGAGAATAGGTTTTGTGAATGAGGCTCTCTTTCACAATTTAAACATTGGGGAGGGGTGCAATGTAGCCTGGAAGTAGATCCCAGGGAAGGGATTCAGGGTTTTACCTTGAGGGACTTTGCGAATAATTCATGATATGAGCATTGATCACCTACTTCACCCTCCTCTAGAGGTATCCCTCTATCGGCCTCCTTCCCTTAAGAGGATTCATCAGATTCTGCCAGTAGAAGGAACCATTACCTCAAATCGGTATCCGACAACTACGGAGAAGCTGTTCGATCAAACAACACCTTCACACAGTCTATCATTAGTTTTGGGGCACCTCGGGAGTGGATTAAGTCCTATAACTCTGCCTGGTATTACACTGCCTCTTCCTGGGATACTGTAAGTCCGGCCCTGATGAGGCCGATTCCTGGAAAATCCATCCCAAGACAGTTCAAGTATTTCCACATATCAGATGGGATGAGGAATTGCCTGTTGAAATCCCAGATGTCCCAGGCCTCCAAGAAGACAACAGTCTCTGGTATGTCTATGTGACGCAGCCGATTCGCCAGATCCTAGGTGGATATTCTGTGAAATCCTCTTAGTGGCCTCCCCTCCAGATAATTCTGCTCTTCTAGGACCATTGGGTCTACCACCACCACTGGATCCGCTCCCACTACCTCCCCCTCAACCCGTGAAGGCCTCACCGCCACTACGACCCCGCCACTTTGGGATATCCTTACCATCTTCTGGCTCTGAACTCAAGGTTAGGGAGGCACACTGTCACTGGCTCGAACGGTTGGCTACTTCAGCTTCTCCCCCGGGTAGGCCGCCACTCAGCTTTTGGCGTACTCCTTCACTATTCTAAAGACAACCGTGGGGGAGGTAGTTCATTCTGCATCTTCCCATATTCTTGTGTGGACATGAGCCACATCTTTCTCATAGCACACATGTTCTCCTCATAGCGCACCCCCAAATAGGCATGTGGGGTCAGTCACTGCATGCACCGAAATTTCCTTGAAAATCGGAGGTGGGTGTAGGGCTCACAGAGGGTCTCACAGTCCACCATTTCTACCAAAACTCCACCTAGAAAGGCTTGGAGGTAGGACTAATTCTTTTATATTCTATATCCATCATTAGTGAATACACCCTTTGGAAAAATGAATGAGTGAATGTTGAAATCCTCTACCTTCTAGACCTGGTTCAGTACCGACTGCATGGTTAGCTTGGCTGGAAAGCTCCCCATGACATTCAGGATGGATGGGCAGAAGTTTGATCTCAGAGGAGAGATGGGTTTGGGATATTCATAGACCCCCTAACGTGCGCCTCTATCCACCCATACAAGATATGTAATAGCCCACATATTCTTTGTGGCTTCTTCCCATCGCTGATGTGCCACAACATCTTATACAGCTTGGCAAGCATTGGGATCCCGAGGTGGACCTGCTTTCCTGTCGCCAACATGGATGCCATGATAAAGGTACTTGGTCACACTCCCATGTTCGTATCAGTCACTGCTAGGATACAACCACTGATGAGTTCTATGATGAATATAGCCCCCCTCACTACCGATTGATTCTTGGTGATGATGTTGAATCCTTGGGTTTTCCACTGGCTATCCTCCAAGAGCCGCCGGTACGGGCGCTCCTTGCCCCATTGGGCACCCATTGGGAAAGTTCGAGGCCTCACCAGAAACTTTCTATCTTTTGGAAAGTTTAAGAACTGATTGAACCACCATATGAAGTAGACGTTCCTCACTGACTGCTTATCCCCTCCTGGTACTATGTTCATCAATGCCATCTCTAGCGGTGGAATTTTCTCTAGATCCTCCCACACACCCATAACAGGGAGGAACTCATCATACATCTCCCCCAATATTTGGACCCCTAAGATATTACGTAGGTCCCATAAGCTGATTCCAACCTCTCTATGGTGTAAGTGAAAGGTATTGGTCCTCGATGACCATCTTCTTAGTAACTCCGACATCAGCTGATTTGGCTCATAGATGTGGAATTGGGAGGCCCAATCCACCTCAAATAGGCCGAAAATTCTCAGATCTGCCCCAAATTCCTCACACGAGGCACCTACCTAGTAGCCCTAGGCCCAATCGTTTGTAAAGTTTCCACCCTGGAGCAGATCCCGCTCATCAGACCACCCCTTTCCCAGGTTCCTCAGGGCCGCCTTTCAGAACATATGATACAGTGAGGGAGACGTCTCTAACTAAAATTCCTTCTTGTGAACATTTTTCAAGTGATTGTACACGCATTCAGCATTAACGGGCTTGATTTCCTCCCGGGCATGGCCGTCAGCTGCCTTGAACGACTGATGTTGGCACACTGTGCTCCTCAACCTGTAAGCTGGCTCATCCCAGCTCACTTTAGGGTTGAAGATGCCATACCTCTGTGCAAACCCATATTGAGTCACACTCTTACACAGTGGATAGTTCTTTTGGATTTCGGACAGTAGCACCACTAGAGAATTATGGTCAGAGTGGCTTTTCACAAACTCACCTAGGCACGATCTATTAAATATCTTCTCCCTTCGGGCAGCATCCAGAAGGACCCCCTAGTATCCTCTCAGTGAGCCATTAAGTTTTTGAGTTTGGGATTTTTTTCTTCAGTTCGAGAAGCTCTTTCATGGATCCCATTCAAGGAGGTCATTCACGAAGACTGTTTGCAGATCCCTGCCCCGGCCTTCAAACACAAGCTGAAGATCACACCTTGGCAGTTTCAAAGACTCACTTTGCGTCGTGAAGCAGAAGGCTCGATTTGTGGAGAGAAATCACAGAGTACATGGAGCTTCGTGAATCGAGAGTGCTAAAATCCATAATCATGGAGGAGAGAAAGGACAAAATAGAGGTCAGCTCCCCTATTTATAGGCAATGACCCCTGGTTCTTCGCGACACGTCTTACTATGGTGAGCTTCCTGGTGTGCTCAGCCTGCCCATCATCTCTCCACTTCGCGATCCCCCTTTGCGAGTCTTCTTTGCGATTGAGGAGGAATTTTTTTGATTGAAGCTCAAACTTTGACCCTTAATTTCTCCTCAGTTCCCAGTCTAAGGGGGGAATATGTTGGTGTTGAAATTTGCTAACAACAAGAACAAATATAACCTATTAGTGGCTGCCTTGCGAAGACTATTCGCGGAGCCCCCGTATCCCCACTACCGGCGCACAACTTCTCTTCGCGAAGCGGCCACGGAGTAAGGAGGTAGGATTCTCTGTGAACCCATTTGACATTTGCAAACCCACCGTGGATTAGGGGGGTGGGATGCTCTGAAAACCCATTTGACGTTCGCAAACCTGCCGCGGAGAAATCTCTGACTTCATGCCGAGCGAGATTTGCTTCACGGCGCCTCTTGCCTATAAATATCGGGCTCCCCTCGATCCCAACAGATGGATCCTCCAACCTTTCTATTTATTAGCTCCTAAATCATGAAGCAACATCTTCTCTACAAACCATGAGATCCTCATGGTACTTTTTCATCGCGAAGTGTCTCTCCCTTAGTCTGAATTCGGCCCCTCTTCAAAGAGGGATGCCCTTTGCAGAGCCCACCGGCCTCTGTGAAGGGGATCTCCAAGGGGACTCAGGTCTTCACGGAGCACTTATGCTTCGCGAAGTACCCTCCATGCACATGTGACCCACATGATAAAGCAGGTTCACTGTGCTTCGTGAAGCACATTGGTTCACAATGCTATGCTTTATAAGGCACCCTTGCTTCATGAGGCACTGCTCCGCGAATACCTTTCCACTTCACAAAACACCTTCCATATGAACCTATGCCATATGGATGGGCTAGGCTACTTCACATAGAAAATCAGACCCCTCCACGAAGCCCGTCCACTCCATGGAGCACCAATGCTTCATGAGGCTTCTTCCTTTAAACCCTTCGCTCCACAACTCCTTTTCTCGTGAAACCCTCCAGATTTTCATGAAGTGATTTCAAAGTCCCTTGGGAGGTGCTTTCCTTTGCGTTGCTTTGCCTCATGCTGCTTCTCATAGGAATGCTAATGGCTATTGATTCTTCTCATAGCCACGCAAACGTAGACCCCTCATTGGATAACTCCACGACACCCCCTCACCACGACATTGTTGATGCCTTCCTTTCCCCAAGGGTGGGTGGGTATCAGTCCTGTAAGTCCTAGGGGTGCGGAGTAAACCCACCACGTCCGAGCTATAGGACGTTAAACTTCCATTCACCATAGTCCTATGTGGAAGACGTTAAACTATGACCTCCCCCCATGAATTGTATGTGGAGTTCCCCACATTGGAAATTCTGTACGCCCACTAGTCTCCACGAGAGTGAAATCATTCCTCACATGGAATGAGATCCTCTTTATTGGAGCGGAATTTTTCGGTGGGGAGAGGGAAACCACCTTTGTATATGCCCCTTTACTTTCTTGCAGGAGGCAACATACCTGCTCCTCCTTTCTTCTTCAGTCCCAAGGACTATATTTGGGGGATGGGCACCAGAGCCCTCCTTTATTCGGTGCCAAACCCCTCTCCCGCTGGGCTTTTTCGACACTTGGGCCTCCACCCTGGAGTATGTACCAATCTCCATCTCCCTAGGCTGCTAACCAAACATAAGACCTGTTAAAATTTTGGGCCGCTAACCACGTGTAATCCCCATTCCACTTTACATGGATGCACCTTTCACAGCGTGATCATTAGGTATTTGTTGCCTCTTTTTTTCACACTGAGTGTGACTCACGTGGGCATAGAGTATGCATCAAACATGACATCATCTCTGGGTAGCCTAGAGTGAGATCCCCAAACACGATTACAAACTACGTGGACTTTTATACTTTCCATGGAAAGGTATGTAGGAAGCCTCTCTGTGATTCAAGACCAACACTCATTAGTTCTGACCCCCTTCAAGTCGGTTCCTACCATTCCAAACTATGTGGACTTTGATCCTTTCCAAGGAATGGTATGTAGGAATCCTCCCTGAGGTTTAAGCCCAATACCCATTGGTTCTGACCCCACTTTATGTCGGTTCCCACCACTCCAAACTATGTGGACTTTGATCCTTTCCAAGGAAAGGTACGTAGAAATCCTCCCTGAGGTTCAAGCCCAACAACCATTGGTTCTGACACCCCTTCATGTCGGTTCATCAAAACCATCCCGAACTACGTGGGCTTGGACCCCTATCTCTTAGACAGGGTACGTCGTAAATCTCCATGAGGTTCAACCCAATCTAGTGGTAAGCTATTGTAACCCCAACCAGTGGTAAGACGTTGTGACCCCATTCAGTGGTAAGCTATTGTGATCCCCATTCAGTGGTAATCCATTTTCAACTCCAGTCAGCAGTAAGCCATTGTCAACACCAGTCAGTGGTAATCCATTGTCTACTCCAGTCAATAGTAAGTCATTGTCATCCCTTTTGTTGGGACCCAAATATCTGGTCTTCCCCAATGGCGTCAGACCATCTCAGGCTGCTAACCACACGTAAGCCCCATTATTTCATCGGGTCATTGTTCTCTGCACACACCCTGATACTATGCCCCAATCTTTAACTACATGGACTTTGATTACCTACCACAGGGATACGTAGAAGGTCTCTTTGAGTCTCAAGACCAATACTACCATCACCTCCACGATGGTTCTATCTCATTACCCCACCACCTCATTAAACTCTCCATCATCCATCCTGATTCTCACCCAGGCCACAACATCCTAGTGAGATTAAGATAATTCATCTCTTTACTGCTCCTAGAAGTAATTAGGTAACTAACCACATATTAGCCTTGACATCAGTGTTCCCTCTAGGGGTTTTACCCATCTTATCCACTCTAGTTAGTGTTCTGATATGTCAGATCCATCTACGCTAGACGTTAAACCTACGACATACCCTGTGTTAAATATAAGGAGTAGAGGAAAACCTCAGAAACATTCCTATGGCATATAATTCCCATATTTGACGTGGGATGACTTGGGATTACGCGCCCTCACGAATCCATATCATAAGGGGAAGAAACCCATATTCTCTAGTGTTCCAGCATCAAGACACTCCAGTGATGTCCAACGTGAATACTCCCCCGACCGAAGGTTGCTGCCCTAGCATACCCCTTGGAATGTCCTGACAGAAGTAGTGTAATTAAACGACATTCATGTATATTTGACACTGGGAAGAGTTTCACGAACAACATCTTAGTATATAAGGGAGACCCGAACTAGGTAATGAGTTCTGAGGAGGAATCCACATAAGGAAGAACTGACATCCCATCACCCTGTTTCGATCAAGGAGAAAATGTCCTTGAACAAAGAACAAATGCCACCCTCATTTGGAAAGTGAGAATGTGGGGAAATAGTTGGCGCATCCTCATCGTCCTAGATTGATGGATGCGCATGCCCCGGAGAAAGTGTCAGAAACATACCAACTATTGGGACCCAGGCTTCTCATACATAGACATTTCATCATTTTTATGGAATATCTATTACCACACACACACACTGAAAGACCATACTAATTTAGTTCCTCTAGAAATATGGAAACATAAACATCGTTCCATCAATTAAGTACATATTCTCTCACTACATTATCGATAGACATCACCATTATTAGACACATCATAAATAATACACATCTTTATAACCCGAGAAATGGAATCAAAAGAAATTGTGATCTTGGATGCTCAATAAGGGTAAAAAATAGAGATATGTAAGCATAATCATGTGAATAAGGGTATTAGAACATGATAATAACATTATAAGATCATATCCTGAATATAAAAGGTCATAATTTTGAGTCATGACATAAATATTGAAATTAAAAACACATGATTCATAATGGAATGAAATAGAGTAATCCTTGAGAGAATAACATATTCATAAGACATGGAATTGTAGAAAACACATAAATATATAAAAGTATTTTCATAGTATCCAAGGCTATCATATTGGAATGAGTTCAGTCCCCAAACCATATTAGTAGTGAAGGATCCCTCCAAAGACCATCATAGTATAAATTGTCTTTTCTTGAACTAGGTTCAATTCCCATTCCTTCAATGTCTATCTCATGTGATATAAATCATTACCCTATGTATTTATGGGAGATATAGGTCTCACCCATCACATAACGAAATCATACCTATGTGTTCCACAGGATCATAAAAATTCATCATATCATAACCCATGATATGAAATGGGTATCATAACCATTTCATAACATCCTAACCTATGGAAATTATATAGGTTCCATAATCCATGCATCACTCATAGAAAGAAGTGGGTTCCATATTTATATAACTTGTGGAAGGGAAACATGTTTCATAAGCATATAACCTATAGAAGTGAAATAATTTTTATAAAAATAATGCCATAAAAACATTAAAAATTTAGAGAAATAATGTGAATTGTATTCTTGGATCATATCCCTAGTGAGGCATGAGTAACACCAACAGAAGTCATCATAGATGAAAAATAATTTTGAAAGATCATTGAATTTTTTTTGAGGAAAATAATATTTCCACTTTAAAACAATCTATTTAATACATAAAATTTTTTAAAGATATTTTTATTTGAAAATTATTTTGAAAATAATCTAGGAAGCTATAAAGAAATTATTGGTCATGATGTTAAAATACCCCATTCATTCTGTACATGTAAAAAAGAAGTTTCCTTTCACAATTTAGTTAAAAGAAAAATGATAATTAAAATGGAAAATGAAATGAATATTCATTTCAATTTTTTTTTATAAAAAGTAAAAACTTGATAAAATTATATTATTAAATTTTATGTCAGTAATAAATCATTTTTTTCAAAATATTTTTAGAAAACATGGTTTTAATGAATAATAGATTTCTGACCGAATAGAGTGATATAGTTGGACTTTCATAAAAACATTTTATTAATAATTTTAAGTACCAAATAGTGTAAAAAATTGAACTATTACATGAATTGGTCATTAATATTTGTAGGATAAGAAAATTTATGTGAATTATTAAGATATTTCATCAAAGGAATCATAATTATAAACAATCTCAATAAATTATGAGATTGTACTAATAAACTCTTACCAGGTTTCTATCTTTAAATAATAATCTACATGAAATTGAAACATTATATGAAGATTAAAATTAAATAGAAATAATTATATTCAAGATATAACAAGTAAATGGGGTAGTATATACACCTTGTAAATGAATACAATTGCACAACATAACATGTGTTCGAAAGAAGAAAATTTGTGACAAAATTCTCTTACTGCCTAGGTAACATTAAAACCGTAACCACATAGAATAGAGATCCTAAAATTGATATTTAAATCCCAATAAATTTTATTATAAGATTAATATAATACATATTTTTTCATTATACACACTATATATAAGAAATATGTGGTTAACATGGCTTGTGTCTCACAGAAAATAAAAGTGAGATTGGAATCACTTACCTTATGTCCTGACTTCTGTTTTAGTTGTTAAATTCTCATGTATAATAAATATAAGGTTATTAAACCTCTATTAAAGAATCATATTAATTTATATCATACTATATATAATTTTCTTATGACTATTTATTACCCATTTATTAACAATCCCATGTTAATGTTAAGTTTAAGGTAATAATCACTTCATTTTTATTATATGTTATAACTTGTTATATTTTTTGTCATCTTACTATAAGAATGATTTAATAATTTAAAAAATGAAATAAATTATATAAATATCATATATATTATGTTTATATGTGTTTATAAAAATCTATAATAGATAGAAATCTGAAACAAAATAGACCATTCATAGAGACGATTGGTCGTACGTACGCATAAATTTTGTTTCCATTTTCTTGTCAGGTTGAATGATTTAAAATTATATGAGATTTTATCATTAAATAATATTTTTTATTTTATATATATCATATATATTTATTAAACCCATCCTTAATACATTACATTTAAAGTGTGAACAAATCACATCAATTTATGAGGGGTTGTCCACCGTACCAATGAACAGTATTATCGTATTCCCACAAAATGGAAATCTCGATTGAATGTGTGATATAACAATTGAAAAATAATAATAACATCATAATAATCACGAATATAATATATAAAATAAATTACTATCATTATTATTGACCCTGATAGGTGGTAATGGAAAAAATAATGACATCGTTTGTAAGTCAGCAGTCCGTCTTACACATGAATGAGGATTTTTGTAACACATTTGATGAAAGTGTGTGTGGTTTTATTTTTTTTCCATAGCATAATTACATATTAATATAATATAGATAATTAGGTTATTATATAATAATTATATAAAAATAATTAAATGGTTTTGAGGAATAAATAAAAACTGATTGTTGATTAACATTACACCTTCTTAGGGTATCTCCTTTTGGTTTTCACCAATGGGATCTATTGGTAGAGTTTATGCCGAAAGTGGGGGTTCCATTATAAATTTAAGGTATTTTGAAATTAATTTGGGAAATTATTTTCTAATATAATTTTTTTTAAGGTGTGAAGAGACGGGGAGAGTTGGTGGCCCTTTTTAATAGAGGTGAGTGGCAAACTTGTAAATATTTGAAAGAGAAAATTCCACCCACATTTTCCAACATAAACTAGCTCCAATAATGGGAAAATATCAATCCTAAAAAGGATAAGGTAAAAATATTTCTTTAAAATTGGTATTGGAAAAATTCTAGGTCATTTCCCCTTTAATTTTAGAGTTTAGTCCCATAGTAAACTCGTTTTCCTCTTTATTAGTGTGATTAATTCTAATTGTTTTCACTGTTAAATTTTATAAAAAATTAATTTGTAATTATTAGAAATTATAAATTAAAATTATTCAAAATTTTGAATTTTTTCTAAATTAAATTTCATTGATGTGGTAGAAATTAATTTATAATTTTATCCCGCAAACTAGATGAGAAAATGAGTTTTAAGAGTAAAAATGTTTCAAAGCTTGAAATGTTTTCTGTAACTCCCCGACACAAGTTACACAGAGTTGGTGCATTATTACATAACATTGGAATAATTACAAGGAATCAAGTCCCGAAGGACTGATCAGTTTGGCATTCTTGAAAAATAGATTACATACATGAACATCACATTACACTTTATAACATACAACACATCTTAAAAAATCATTTTAGAACACCATTGTTTCATTAGATTAACCTTACATATCAATCATAAAACACTTCTTGGGATCTTAGGAAAATAAAACATAAGAAATGGGTGAGCATAGTTTCTTAATAAGAGTAAGAAATACAACGAAAGATAACATAAACATTAGGCATGGTGAATAATTGAAGACACATGCCTTTATAAATAATAAACATGAACACTTTATGGTAGGAATATGAGATGAGTAAATAATTACATAATAAAACATAGTCACGGGTATTCTACTAGTCGAAAAACCACATGAACCATCAATATTATTTTCATAATGAGGTAATTTATAATGTGGGACATTCTGAAACATTTTGTCAAGGCCTCAGCCAAGACGTCTAAAAATGATTAAGGCCTCCTCATAAACCATATATCAAATTGGGAAAGGCCTCAGACAATTGCACGTATAATTGTCTCATGAGACCTACCGATGCGTCGAGGTGCTATAGCGGGCTCCACCCATCACTTATTAAGTCTAATGCATTCCTGATATGAAAATATTAAAACATAACATAAACATTCATATTAAAACTAGCATACAAAATGTAAACAATTTAACCATAAGCCATTAATGGTATAAAAATATGACATCCATAGTGAAACATATCATAAATCATTCAATACAATATAGAATATTTTTATATAATAAATTAAAACCAGTCGAGAATAATATCCAGTAAAGGATGTCGACATAGTTGAAAATGATCAGTAAAACTCTTTGAGAGAAATATCACTTTTTTTAAATTATTTAAAAGTCACACATTTATAAAGGAAGTAATTTAATGGAGATTTTTGAATCAAAGTTTCTTATACCACTTTGAAACTTTTTAAAGGAATTAACATTTTAAAACCATCATTTCCATATAAATAAATCCTTAAAATCATTTTGAAAACATGGACATTAATAAAAAAATATTTAGAAAAAATAAATCTTTAAAAACATTTAAAATGATGATATAGTTAAATATTACCTTAAATAAAAGCTTAAAATAATCCTTTTTAAAAAATTAATGTAAAATGGACATAGATAATAAATATGTCCCAGTAGATACTTATAGATAAATAATCTCGGATAATAATGAGATTGAAGAAATAACCCTTACCTCGTACTTTTCCTTAGTCGATGGTATGTTAACCTCCTGTATAACAGTTAAATAATTGCTATGAAATTATAAAATAACTATATAAATAAATATTATATCATATATGATCCACTAATATTTAATTAGTAATAATATTTCAGTAGTATCATTGTGTCAGGTGTTAAATGATTCGTTTTCCTTTATACGATTGGTTATGTAAGCCATGTTGGTTAGGGATAGGATGTATTTTATTCACATACATAATGATATTAAGTTCTTAAAAATTATTTATAATCATAAAATGAAAATTATTCTTGAATGATTACGATGCGTAATGAATCCCATCACGTTCGTGGAGATGGAAATCCGTACGTACACACGAGCAACAATATCATTATCTGTATAGTGAAATCATATGTAATTTGATGGTATATCATATATACAGAATAATTAACATGTTATATTTATTATTTACATTAGTTATACTCATTATTATACCCATACAAATAATTAAGTGTTTGAATAACAACCTACACCACGACGTGGAGACGGTAAACTGTACATACGCACGTATGGTGACTTTATCATTTATAGGATAGATAGAATAACAAATATAGTTGTAAAATATTTATAAAAACATAAAAATATGTATAAGTTACTAGAATTATTATTTTTTTTATGGAAACAACAAAGAAAAAGGTAGTGGATGAAGAAAAAACGTGAAAGAGGGTGGTGAAATTATTACCTCTTCTTCGGGTGTTTCCTTTTGAGTTGATCTAAAGGGATCCTTAGGTTGGATTCTTATCAAACTAAGACCTATAGGTTTAATTGAGGGTAGTTGGTATGATATTTTTTCAGGGGTTGGCTGAGCCAAATGGATTTGGTGGTGTGGTTTTGAGAGAAGGGGAAGTACCCTTTTAAAAGAGAGGTGATGGTCATTTTAAGAAAAACGTGAAATATTATTTTATTATACAATCATATTTGATTTATAATGGCTCAAAAATGATTTATTTCGAGGATAAGGTAGGGATGGGTCGAAAACCTCTCAACCAATAGGGTTTAAACATGTTTAGGTCATTATGTTAACCTTATATTTTAGATTTAACTCCTAGTTAAATAGTTTAACTTTTACCATGTATTCTTGTATTATTATAAAAAATGGTTAATAAAAAAACAATAAAAATACAAGAGAACTCCAAGTGGTTAATTATTCATATATATAATATTATTTATGTCCTTTTACTAATCCTTATATTTTTAAGAATATTATATCAATAAATAATATAGTATTTGTTTTAAAATCTAATTTTTATCAATTTTGACACTATTTGGTATTTTGTTTTTGTGAAAGTCATAACAACCTTATAACTTAGATTTTTTCTAATAAACCCTAGCATGTCATATTACCTATAAAATCAGTGTAATTCATAAAAATTATCAATTTACATTTATTTTTATATTTATAATATCAATTATTTTAATCTTTTATTAATAAGGTAATTATTGTATCATGATTGTGTCATAAATAAATTTAATTATTTAATATCTAAAAATTATAAATAAAATAATATTATGTAGTAAATAGTTTTATATTTATAATGAATATTTATATAAAAATTTATCTTTTGTGTAACCAAATATTAAAAATAGTTTACTTGTTAAACTTTGAATTTATCACTTTTATGTCTTCTTTAAATAAAATAATAATAAATGTCATAATCTAATCCAAGTGGACAAAAAGGATCATATTTTATTCCTAAGTTTGTTTTGGGTCTAATTAAATTTATCTAATATAATTTTTACATGTTTTAGGGTAATTATAATATTATTTTTAACTTTAATTACCCTATTTAGTTTTAACCATGGTAAATAAAAGTCAAAAGTTTCTATTCAACAAAAATAATTTTCATCTTATTGAACCAAATTTTACTTACTGATTTCAACTGTATCTCTATAATTTTTCAAATTCAACACAAATAAATATTAAAATTATGTTTTATGCAAATTTTGAAATGCTCCTAGAAGGTGGAAAAAAGACGGTAAAAAGTTCAATAAAATTTTATAAATCAAATTTCATTATAAAATGGCTCCAAAGAATTACATTAAAATTATATAGGTATTATGTATATATTTTTACATAAACTAAATTTAAATAAAATAAATAATTATTTAAATAAATAGTCGGTTTTAAATAATAATGCAAGGTTTTCACTATTCATCAAGAAATGAAAGTTTTCATAAAAATACAAAATATTCACCTTAAGCTAATTTTGATATTAAAAATTTAAAAATGAAGTCTATTTTACCAAATTCAAAATGTAGAAGTTGCATTTATAAATTTAAAATTAATTCTCATTGTCAAAACCAAAAAGCGGGTTTTTTAAAAAGTAAAAAAGTTAAAAGATTGACATTTGTTTATGTGCAATTTAAATGTGAAATTACATATAATGAAATAAATTGTATTAAATGATAAAAATATAATCTAATTATACTTTAAAATGATTCAAATGTATAATTTAAGAATATAAATTATTTTTATTCAAAAAGTTTTTTTCAATTAGAATTTAGCATCTTTCACTATTCATTAAAATATGAATGTTATTAGATTAACACCAAAAATTTATCCAAACTAAAATTTTATGTCCTGATTCTAATTAAAAATTTTATTTTGTCAAATTTAATATAATATTTTTAAAATTGCATTTAAAAAGGGTTCACCATTAATAGGTGGTAAAATTTCATTTTTTAAAAAGTCTTTATCTGAAAAATTGAATTTGTTCTTATATTATATCTAAGAAACATATAATATGGATCTTAAAATTATATGGAGTATATAAGATTCTATATTCAGTTAATACTATTCACAACCTCTTTTTGAGCGACTAGTTTGGTAAGTTTTTGTGCGCTCGAACACGGTGTTGCATGTAGCGCAAGTTATTAAATTACTTTATTGAGATAACGTACTATGAAATATTGTGGTGTTACATTTTCAAAATATTATTTCAACTATAAATTGATTCCAATTGACCAAAATTTTATTTGTTTATGCATAACTGATATATATATACTTTAAAAAAATCAAAATATAATTGAAATATAAAAATAAATTAGATAAAATGAAAAATTTCAATTAAAATTTTATATTTTTTACTATACATAAAAAAATGAAATATTTTAGAAAAATCAAAAAAATTTACCATAATATAATTTTTTTACATTCTGAATTAAAAAATTAATTTTTTTAACCAAATTCAATTTTAAAAAGTATCCAAAATTAATTTTATTATTTTTCACAGAATGGAATAAAAACAGTTAAATTGAGAATGTGTTACTTTCAAAACATATAGGAATTAAAAAATATTATATATTTTCTTATAAAAATGTTTTAATTGCATAAAACCTATATAAATTATGTTAAAAAATTGGTTATTTTTATTCATATTTGTATGTTTACCATGTATTTTATAACTGTCTTTTGTTAAATTAATATAATAAAAATATATATGGTTTTATAAAAATTCAGTATTGAATGTAACACAAGTTAATCTGTGTGTTTCATGTAGTTCCATATTAACTGGGTGTATTGTGTAATTAAATCAATTAAAGAAATTTAATTTATTCAAAAATAAGTTCATAAAAACTCAGGGTGTTATAGATATAGAGCTGTTAAAAAATGGGTGAAATATTCCTTAGTTTAACCATGATTATATGGGAATGGTAAGGTTTAGGAACTGTGTATGTGTGATGTCCTTACCAGATTTGAAGGAGTTATTAGATGAGGCTCATAGTCATTCATTATCAATTCATCATGGATGTATAAATATGTACAGATTTCTAAAATATTATTTATTTTGGGAATATGAAGAGAGATATTATAGAGTATGAATCTTAGTGCAGGGTATGTCATCAAGTTAACATTGAGAGAAAAATATATAGTGGTGTCAAAAACGTTACCAATACTAGAATTGGAAATGGGAAAATATCACCATAGATTTTTTCATTTGACTCCCCAAAACATCTAAAGGATATAATTCGTTTTTAGGTTGTATTCAATCTCTTCTCAAAGTAATTACACTTCATTACACTTCATCAAAATTTTTCTCTAGATCAATTTTATGAGATATACATTAAGTATGTGGTAGGGTCACATAGATTACTACATTATCTTGTATCTGATCAGATTTGAGGCTAACATAAATGTTCGTGTAAATTATTAAATAGGATTTAGAAATAAAGCTATGTTTCCGAACTGCTTATCATCCAAGGATAGATGGTCATTATAAGAGAACCATTAAATCCCTCGAGAATATGTTGAGTTATTATTCTATATATTTCAATCATGGGTGGGATCAACAAATTACTCTAGTAGAGTTTTTCTTACAATAATAGCCTTTATTCGAGCATTAATATAGACCCATATGAATCCATTTATCAAAATAAGTGTAAATCCCAAATGTTTTTTGATGAATTTTGATATATAAAGTTATTAGTAATTGATATATATGAGTAAATGACAATGAGAGTTGGATCCAGTTAACAACACATTTTGGAATCTCAAAGTAAACATAAAATTAATGATGAATATCATAAGTGTGATCTATAATTTAAAGTTGGTGAGAAGTTTTTTTGGTGAATTTATCCATGGAAGAAGGTTATAAGATTTTAGAATAAAGGAAAGATGATCTCTAGGTATAATGTCCCCTTAGATATTATTGACCATTTTGGGGTGGTATCATATCATTTTCAAATTCCACCAACCCTCTCCCAAGTTCACAACGTGTTCTATATATCTCTCCTGAGTATGTTCATTGATATCCTTTCACATGTACTAAAAATAGAGGTCATACCACTAGTAAAATATTTATCTTGTCAGGAATAACTAGTGGTGATTTTACATTATAGAGATAACATTATATGTAATAAGACCACTTTCTTGTTCAAATTTGTATACCAGAACCACCAGTTTTAGGAAGCTAAATAAGAACCTAATTATATCATGGTGAATAAGTAACCTCAGTTTTTTTAAAATTGATTGAATTTTTAGGGGACAAAATATTTTAGAGGGGGAAGAAAGTAACACCCACAGTTTTTATGAAATACATTTTTAACTAAATTTAATTTCATTATAGCATGGATTACATGCAACAACGAGTTTAATCAATCCATGATAATATATTAAAATATTGTTATTAAATGTGATAGTTATATATTATCCATTAGATTTTTTGGTAACAATATGAAAAATACAATCATGAAAATGTTATGGTTGAAACATATATTAAAAAAATTATTTTTTTATCAAATTTTTAGAAATGAAAGAAATAATTTGAAACTGTAAGAATTTTTTTACTTCTAAAAAAATGCACACAATATATTTTTATCACAATAAGAAAAATAAATCACTATTGGTGAATTATTTATATGAAATTTATATATTATATACTAAATCAAATGTGTTATCCTTCATCTAATATTTTTTCTAACCTTGTAATAAGAATAAATCCATTTTATTCTCAAAACTGTATAATTCTAAAATTTGTTTCATCGCGTTTTGTGAAATTATTTTAAAATCACTTTTTTACACTTCTAAAAATTTCATTCAAAATATTTAACTTTATTTTTGAATTCATCTTGTAAATATTAGATCAGAGTTATATTTTGATACTTTTTTTTGAAAAGAATAATATTTTCATGAATAGTAATAAATGCCTATTTTTATTAAAACATATTATTTCAATGAAATAATTTTGAAAATATCTATTTTATTTTAAAGTAGTTAATAAATGAAAATTAGTTATATTATATTAAAATTAATCCAATTTTGTTCATTGGAATAAATTTTATGTTGAGTTTTAGGATAAAATATTTTTGTACTTAAGACATCATTTTCATTGGAAAACCATTTTCATCATTATTAGTTGTTTAATTTTAAAATAAATTTTAAAAAATATATGAATTGAATTTTTAAAAATGGATTCCTTATTTTTAATCATCATAAATAATATTTTTTAATAAGTTCATTTTAATTTTTTTCACAATTAATAGTAAAAATAGTAAAAAATAATCACTACAATTGTGGTTAAAATGCATTTACCAGGAGGGTTAAACCAAAATATAATCATTTTATTTCCAACTAATGTTGTCAAAATAATTTCTGATGGACATAAATATACTTTATACATTCCCTCTATGAATCTCTAATCATTTGGAAGCATTTTTATTTATAATGAATTTATAATTTTGAATTATTTCTTGAAAACCCCAAGAGGGAACTCTCCCCCACTTATAAAAGTAAATCAACTCTCCAATCCCATTTAGAATTCAAAATTATTTTGGATCAGAAAACAGGTTGTTTAAATAAGAGGTATCGTTCTTAATCAAGATTTTTTTGTTTATTTTTTCTTCCAAACTATTAAAATATTATTTACCTAATATAGAATAAAAACACCATTATATTAAATATACTAATATTATATTATTTCAAAGTAATAATATATAACTATATCATATTATATCAATTGGGAAATGAAAATGTCAATCGCGTGTATTGCGAACTATCGCCTAGAGAACCCATGTAATTTGTTTTCACCACCATATTTCAAACTTGGAAACAACTATGGATTTAATATATATATATATATGATATTTATTACATATTTATTCTTCAATAATTATAATATCACATTTAACTTCTTAAATTATAGTCTATTATAGAATGATAATGTCGTTAATTCGTTCATGTGGCCTACAGCCTCCGAGAAGCGATGTGATACATTACTCATTTTATTTTGACATAGATGATAATAATTTTTTAAATTAATATTTATGATATATGTTATATAAATATTATTCAAAAAAGATGAATTTTTATTTTACTATCTTTCATTCCCTCCATAAAAAATCGATACGACATTCATGCATATGTACAACTTACCATCTCTATTAACAGTGTAATTAAATTTTATCTCTAAATTTTATAGATTACTCTAAATAAGTATATAATTAAAATATATTATATTTATATCATTAATAATTTTTATTATATAATGGAACCATGATAAATCTTAAACGAACAAAACTACCGAACCAAAATATATGTGATAAAAAAAGAAGTTTTTACAAAAAAAAATGGTTTAAATAACAAATTTTTAATAAATGGGTGATAACAGGTTATAAGTGAACCATATAAGGTATTTTATATACGAGTATGGTTCTAGAGTATATTTATAATATATATATATATATATATATATATATATATATATATATTATGAGTATTAGACATGAATTAAGGAAATTGCTCTTGAGGTAAGGGATTTTTATTTCACTTTTATTTCTATGAGACACATGCCATATTCCCCACTTGTTTCTTTTATGTGATGTATAAACATATCGTGAATTTATTATATGAATATTTTTGGGAAAATTATCTGTATTTAAATATCATATAAGGTTTTTTTTATCATAGGGATTTTGATTCAAAATTTATCATGCTCGTAAGGGTTTTATGTTACAATATCTTTATTTATCGAGATTCCTTATTATTATGTTTTTGAGGATGAAATTTCATGATCTAAAGATTAGGAATCTAATTAATTTTATTCTATTTTTTAATTATTTATAATACATGATTTAATATAATTTTCCTATTATTATTTAATTAACATACTAAAAGGTAAATTTTAAGGAAATATTTACTTTATTTTTCTCTTTAGTCAAAAATCCTTTATCTTCCATGTCCATGTTTTTAAAAAATGTTTTCCATAATTTTTTGAACATTACCCAATAGTTTTTAATTTTTTTACCCATTTATGATTTTATTTAAAAATTTTTTTAAAAAATGTTCTTATTAATTTCTAAATGAGGTGACTTTTACTTTTTTTTACCGAAAATGTAAAAGGAGTATTTGTTTTGACATAAAAAACTTGTGCAGAATTTTCCTTCATCATTGGTCACTCAATTACTTAATGATCCATCTACCGGTTTTGAATTTACTTTTCAATGTAAATTTTATCCTTAATATTTTGGTGATTTTTAGATTTTATCTTAATTATTTCAAATAAAAGAAGGGTATTTTTCAAAAGAAACATTCCAATTAACATTTTAAAGACATTTTTCATCTAATATGACATCCTTTGATTCCATATAAGTATTATGTAGGACATGATTTAATGATATTATCCTTATTATTTCTTTGAATGTTTTATTAATTTAAAGAAAATACATTTAGGAAGCCCCTTCAATTTTCCATGATTATTTCTATGATGTAATGATATAATGATTATAAAGCCTATTTTTTTCCATGGGTTACGCCATGAATAATTTTTTATGAAACCTAATTCATTTTCACACGTTATGATATTATGAAGGTTTCATGATATTTTGGAATACATTTCTATGATTTTCATTATGTGGTTTGTGGATCCATAATTATATATCTTTCTAATACATTGGGTAAAGATGGATATATCATGAGATAAACTAGAAATGAATGTGGATTAAACCCAGAATAGTAGGGACACTGTAAACTATGATAGTCTTGGGAGTGAACCTTCAATACAATGATGATTTAGGGATGAAACCCATTCAACTACAATATAATTATAAATTAACCTTGTCTAATATGTATATGATTTTATATAATTTTGTGTATACCATAAACTATTTATTATTCCAATGTTATGTGCTGATTGTTCAAGTTATTTGATTCCCTAATGAGTCGTGTCTTATAAAATACTGTCATATATGAAAAAATAATATATAATTATATATGATATATAATATGCACCGTATGGTTTAAAAATTATTATGATCATGTTAGCATACCCTTATGATCATGTTATTTTTATGTGATCATTGATATCTTCCATTTTCACCAATACGGAGAATATAATCTCACCGTTTATTATGGTTCCTTTCCCCTTGTTATCAAGAAAGGTATTATGTTTGATAAATTTAATAAGGGTACTATTTATAAATAACATTATTGGATATTATTTAGTTCACTTATGAACTAGTTGTTTATGTATTGTAGGTTCCAAAGATACTTGACCCGTATGATTAGGGAATTGATCATTATGTTATGTATTGAATATTCATCTAATAATATGTAATATATTTTTATAAAACGTTTGTGTCACTATATTATGTTTCATTTTATATATATAATATTATTATATAAATAAAGGTGACAAAAAACTATGAAATTGTCACTTTTCTTTTAATCGACCTTGATACTCTTGTTTTTAATAAATTAAAATAAAAAAATTCCACTTTTATTTAAATTGATACGACGGATGTTTCAAATTTCCATAATTAGGTAACAATAATTAATTAATCATTATTACATATTTTTACTATTATTTATATTTCTATATTTATTATTGATAAATTATATCACCGTTCATGTAGGTGGTAAAAGTGAAAAAATAAAAACTTGTTATAACTATTGAATGAGTAAGAAAATGTTATTGTATATTGATAATATCAATTATATAGATGCATATTTTTAATTTTCTTATTGAATTGATAAAAAATATTCTCTAAGATTCGTATTAATGATATAAATGAAGAATTATAGGTAAAATGTTGTTATGTATAAAGTGTCTCATTATGATTGTTTCAAGTGGCTAAATTTCACGATGGGCATTTATTATTAATATTAATAATGGAATAAAAAAAATATATTTCCACAAACTTAATAATTTTATAATTGTTATACTTATTTCATAAATAATCTTTTAGAATAATCAATGTAATATGATTATGAAAAATGATATAAATCATTCACGGAGGTAGTAGTCCACACATACATATGAGCAGCGATTTCATTTTATAATTTATAAGAGGGAAGAAAAGTAAATAATAATTAATATTTAAAATTATAATTATTCCATAAATATAATATATAATTTTTTAATTCATCTTTATAACCATCCATATGAGGTAAAGATAAACAATGAAATAAATGACTACATAGAGGCGGTAATCCACACATTCACATGAGTGAAATTTTAATTGTTCATTAGATGGAAAGTATATTAATACTGATTATTACATTGACATGATAATATTTAATTATAATAATAATAGTTAATCTATTATTTTTATGTGGTTATATAATATTTGAGGGTGGTGGAAAAAGAAATAAACATGAAATAACTCGTAGAAAACAATTATCCTTTATCTATATCTTCCTTTGGATTACACATTAATCCTTATTAGGTTGGTATTTTGGGGTAAAAATAACTTCTAAGTTATAAGGAGGAGATTTTTTATGTTATTTTGGTAGATATTGGTCTATATCTACCACCCAAAGTGTGATAAAGTTAGGAGAGTAGTTTTCCATCTATAAGTGAGTAGAGTTACACCCTTGTAAAAACCCTTAATATTAAAATTATATAAAGTTATTTTCCTAGTAAATGTTGGATAGTAATATAGATGTATATGTATATTTATATGGAACAATACAAGAGAGGGGGGGGGGTGAATTGTAGGTTTAAAAACTTTTTATTTAAACACTTAATAAAGAACATAGTTTAAGAGGTCTTAAACTAATACAAATCACAATAAATACAATAGACCACATAGGACTTGGATCTGATGGTTATGATATGATGTAATACTACAAGTGATGTAAAACAATTGTATTTGAATTGAATAAAATGATCATAGTAATAAAAATGTAAATGATTCTACCATATAGTGTATATAATCTCTTAATACAATATGTACATAATGAATCGTAATTGAAACAATTACAATTGAAATGAAAATAAATAGAAAGAGGAAAAAATAAAATTCCTTTTATAATACAAATAATATCAGAAATGTAAAAGTATTATAATTCATCTATCCCAAATAGTAGGGTATCCTTTCACCTAGGATAAAAGTTATGTCTTACCACCACATTGGTAATCCCTCTATACGATGATCAGCATCACGTATTCCTATCCCCAAAATACCTCGATTAAGAAGGTAATCAATACCATTGTCTTTCAAGAAAGTGAAAGCCCTCGATATGATGATCGGTAGTGCGTCTTCCGATCCCTGGAAGCCCTCGATTGTTATCCCAATGATCGGTCACACAAAGAAAAAAAATAACTTATAGAAATTAAAGAACATGGAATAAGTTGTTCACTTCTTGTATCTTCAAGGATTTCACATGAAGAAAGAGAGAAGTTACAACATCTATCTATAGAACTTGATAGAAGAAAAAGTTGTATATTCTAGTTCCAATGAACCCCTATTTATAGGATTCAGATTCCAACAGTCATATTTCCTCCAATGGTCATATTTTTCCAAAAAACACGTAGGGACTTGGGCACCTGGCAGTACAACGGTCAAAACAAACAGAATACACGACATCATTTTGATTGGTAAATCACCAACTCCACCACATCGTTTTGGGTTAGAAAATAGTATGTGAAAAGATATGAAACAATGAGTATGAGTAACATGTAATCGGTATTAGTGTTGTGATAAGAGTATAATGGATTTCAAAAGTAAAATATAAAACATGGTTATTAGGCTTATCATGATAACAAAGTATATCCTGATTATAATTTATAATCTGGTTACAATTATTAACATGGTTACGATGCATGATATTTTAAATGGTTATGATACTTGAATTAAATGAATAAATAAGAATTCAATACATAACCTGTAAAGATTCATGACTACGATAAAATAATTTACATTGTTACAATTCATAATCAAGATGCGGTACATAGCCTAGTCATATTACACAAGGTTATGATGCATGATCTTGTTGTGATACATGTGATTATGATGCATGAGCTGGTTATGGTATATGTGGTAATGATGTAGGTGATTACAATTCCTGATTGTGATGTAATACATAATCTGATTATGATTCCGGATTACAATGTAATATAAAATATAGTTACAATTCTTGATTACGATGTAACACACAATCTGGTTATGATTGTGATACAATCATAAAAAAAATTTAATGAAAAAAATACGTTATAATGATAAGAATTCAACATATAATAAAGACAATGTGAGTAATTATGATTGTGTAATAACACATATGATAAAAAATATATGTGATTACGATATATGTGATTTGTTATTTAAAAAAAATGATTGATGGGAAAGTCAAAATAGGTTTTGACTCAACAATCTCCCCATTTTGGGAAATCACAAAACAAAACAAAATGAAACTAACAATAAAATATTATATTCCCCTATGTTTTATAACTCTCTTGGAAGTAATAGTGAATACGACTAATTTCACCATTGGTTTAAACCAAAACACAAGGGACTGTATTATCTCTCTATTTTTCTCATTTAATAAGACATTTATAAAAAATATTCTTTTCACAACCATTCTACACCTTTTTGATATTAAAAAATAATCAGGGAAAGTATTTATTTCCTATAAAATGATAGAGAAATAGAGTACATAACAATTATTGTAACATGAAACAAAATTTCATTACAACTAGAGTTCAAACATAATTATTTATCCTTTTGTTTTTCCAAATGATCAAACATCGAGATATTCATATTTTATAACTCATTTCTGTCCTCCTTGAGTTTATCAATAGCTACTTGCTGAGCCTTCATCTTCTCATCCTGTTCGGAAATAATATTTTCTTGCTTCTGGAGCCTATCTTAATGAAGCCGATTAATTGATTCCTGAGCTTTAAGTCTTTCTTCCTGGTTAATGAAATCATCCAACCAGTTTTTTCCAGATTTTATAAGATAGAAACTCAATTTGAGAGTAAAATTATTTCATTAATTTAATTTTCCAACTTTTCCTTTAAACTATCAAGCACTTATGAGGTAACTTATTTTGAGGTACCGATTATTTTAAAGTCTT
This sequence comes from Viscum album, assembly GCA_963277665.1. Lineage (NCBI taxonomy): Eukaryota > Viridiplantae > Streptophyta > Magnoliopsida > Santalales > Viscaceae > Viscum > Viscum album. The sequence goes on along the minus strand of OY728142.1, from coordinate 1,278,619,740 downwards.
CCATATCTTCATTAAAATCATCAATTGACTTTTGATAGAGATAGTTGAGTTTATTTACCCAGTGTACCAATTCTTTCTTCTTGTCCAAATGGTTATTGAGGATTTTGTTAATGTTGTAAGACCACTTCACAAACTTATTTCAAGCCTTAATCTGCTCAACAACACGTTCCATGAAAATCTTGAAATCAGCTTCAAGGCTTAGAACCCTATCCATCAGAACCATAAGAGAATCCATTCTATCATTATGGGTATTTAAACGAATTTTTGGACTTGTTTAAACATTTGGAATGAACGGTAACAACATCCCCAATCTATTCAAGTACTTGTCAATGTACTGACCCCCTTTCACAACGAATGTTCTTTTAGAATCTTTGTGTTTAGTTTATTGTGGGGGATCTCCAAAATAAGTTTCAATGTCAATCACCTGAGATGAATGATTCCAATTTTTATCAGATTCTTCCTCTACTTATTATTCTTCTTTGTCATAAATCTTAATAACTTTCTTGGGGGTGACCTTTTGAGAAGATTTCATGCAATACCGAGGATCCGGAGAGGGAAAATCTAAAGAAGTTACATCAGATGACACTGCGGTATGACTTATTCTATTTGCATCTTATTTCTATGGGACTTATATTTACTCTTGTACATGTTATTATTCCCATTATTCTTCCTGATCTACTTATTATTCTTCATATTCTTGAGCAAGATATTGTGTAGAAGAATGTTCAGAAACTTGTTTCTCCTTGCATTTCTCTACTAGAAACGATTGAGTCTTAATAGAAGGCTCCCCGGTTTCAATTTTGGTTTTGAGTTTCTCCGATATTCTGATAAGGCTATCAATGTCAATAGCTTCAGCCTTTCACTTATTTAATCTCTTCCTTTTGTCTTCCTCTTTCAATGTTTCTTCTTACCTTAATTTCAATTCCAATGTTTCAGCTGGATCCAATAAAAATTGAGGATCCCCTTCTTTCCTTTCTTTATTTTTCTTTCCCCATTCAGCATCAAATTCATCGGATAAAATCTTTTGTTTCTTTGAAGGATTTGATGTTGTAGTATTAAATACCTTTATTTTAGTTGAAGTTTTCTTTGATGGCTTAGAGGGTTTGTCACTACCTACCACTACTTCCCTTTCATTCTTAGGAACCAGATCTTTCTCAAACTTCTAAAATTCAAGATTTAATCATAACTTGAGCCTCTTTATTGTATCCTTTTTTATTAAGGTATCCTTGAAAGAAGTTGGATTTGAATTAAAATAAACATTACATAAGATCAATAATTCTTTCAAAAACATGCTGATAATGGTAGGAAACATGATCAGTTGTGATTTATACCCCCAGATTTGAGCTTCTTGATTATCAAGAAGAAGGACCCCATAAGGTTGAACATTCTCATGTTTAATAAATAATCAAGGACACAGACATTTGAAACATTCAAAGTTTCATTTTCACCCTTTCTCGGTACAAAAAAACTTCTATCTAGAGAGATGTAAGTCTATTATCTCCTAATAAATGACTCACTTCTCTCTTGTCCTCATAAATCTCAAAAATTGTTTCCTTGTATTTAGATAAATCAAAAGTTCCCTCAGCTTCTGTTAAATTTTTAGACAGACATAACGAATTTCCCTCAAATGAAACACCTAGAAACGTAGATTCTTGTTTTGAGGAAGTTGAATACATATTTCCATACAACATAAAGGAAACCACAAGGGCCTTGTCTATCTCTACCGATTCATAGAATTGCAGCACCTTATCATTATACACATAATCTTGATAAGAATTCAGTCTTTCCACAAATATTTATTCCCAGCCTTGAAACTTATAATTCTATTCAATGAAAAAATACAAGGACTCGTAAAAGTCTCAGGAGACTAACCTTTCAGCCCAATAGGTCATGGAAGATAATTATTTTGGAAGAATTTCTTTCAGAGATGAAGAAGTATACTCTGTCATGAAAGACTAACTCAGACCCTAAAGATATAGTTGATTACAAAAGATGATTAAATCTCTGATTACAAAAACTAAGGTAGGAATCAATTTTAAACCATGCAGACTACATATAGAGAAACTGATTTGGAGAGAAAAACAAATGAGTTTTATGTGGGATATATTCTCTTAAAAATAAATTGATGGTCAATATTATATCTAAAAGATCCAATGGCCAATAATTATTTCAAAATAATGAGGTTTTCCTTAAAAGAAGATCGTCTTTATACTGAAACTTATTGGGAATTAAAAGAAAAAAAATGAGAAAAAACCACTAAATCAAGAAAAATAAGGTTTTAGGAATTATACATGTAGGAGTATCAGGATTGATGTATTTTTTCTAATATACTGTTCTTATGAAAACAATAAAAACAATAAAATTATAAAACCAATAAAAATTATAAAACTGATAAAATCTAGGTTGGTACTAATAATTTAGTGCAGATAAAATAATTCAAAACTGATAGTCTAGTACCAACAAGGTAACCCAAAACTGATAGTCTAGTATCGATAGAGTACTTAAATACTAGTAATTTATTACTGATAAAGTTATGATAGTATAACCTAATACCAAAATTATTAAACTAATAAAATTATATAACAAATAATATTATGAAACCAATAAAATTATGAAACCAAAAAAATTATTTAAAAGATAAAATTATGAAACCGATAAAATTATGAAACTGAAAAAATTATAAAACCAATAAATTTATAAAACCGATAAAATTTTGAAACTGATTAAGTCATGAAACCAGTAAATCCAATACCGATAAAAAGAAGAAATAAAGAGTAAAAATCTATTATAGTGAAACTAATAGATAGAAAAACCGATTTATACAAAACCAATTCGTGCTAAATTGATATAAACAAAACTAATAAGTAAAACTAGTAAAATATAAAACATAAAGGGTAAAACTGAAAGATCATATATAATCCACCTTTGAAAAGGAGTAACTCAATGTAAAGAGATGGGTTAAAAAAGAAATATATGTGAATGATTACTTTACAGTGATCATTCATAGTTTCTATTTAATTTATTCAAATCTATCAGAAGATAATGTCTTTTTCGAAAATGTTAGCAAGTTGTTATTGTGTTCCAATAAATTGTAAACAAATATCTCTTTTTTGCGTGTGATCCCTAATAAATTAATGCCTAATATCTATGTGTTTTTCAGATGAGTGATGTGCATGGTTTTTACTGAGATCAATGGCACTAGTATTGTCACATAGTATTTGAGTTTTGAAAAAACTCATGCCATAGTCAGTGAGTGTGTGTTGCATCCACAACACCTGAGCACACTAACTTACAGCTACTATATATTCAGCTCATCAATGCAAAGGGATACTGAATGTTCTTCTTAAATGACCAAGAAACTAAAGAATCTTCTAGAAAATGACATGTTCTAGATATATTATTATTTCCATTCTACATCCAGAAAAGTTAGCATCAGAAAAACTTTTGAAAACAAAATCATTTCCTGAAGAATAGAATAGTCTTAAATCTATAGTTCCCTTTAAGTAGAAAAAAAATCGTTTCACTAATTCTAAATGATATTATTTTGGATTATACTGGTATCTTGTAGATAAGAATACTAAAAACATTATTTCTGGATGACTAGCTATCAGTATAAAAAACATCCAATCATACCTCAAATTGTTTTTTTGATCCACTAGTTTCCCAGCTTCATCAATATTAAATTTTTTTAGGTACCAATTGGAGTGATAATACTTTTATAGTTTTCATATCCATAATTTTTTGAGTACGTATTTGATATAATTATGCTGATATATATAGGTTCATTTTGGTTTTTGAGATATTTGAAAACCTAAAAAATAAATTAACTCACCCATCATGATCTTTTCAAACTCAGATTTCATTAGATTTACAAAAGAATTAGTTAAGGATTACTGAGTTAAACTGAATAAAATGTCACCAACATAGATTTTAACAATAAAAACATTTTTTCCATTTTAATAAAATGAGTTGGGTCAGCAGTACCTTTTGTATAATTGTTTTGTAAGAGAAATCCAATGAGTCTATCATACCATGCTTTAGGGGATTGTTTATGTCCATACAAATATTTGGTAAGTTAAAAAAACACAATCAGGATGTTTTGAATCAATAAAACTAGGTTTTTGTTCAACAAAAACTTATTCTTGTACATAACCATTAAGAAAAGCACATTTTACATCCATTTGAAAAAGTTTGAAATTGAAGTATGTTGCAAAGGCCAATAGAATTCAAATAGATTCAAGTCTAGATACCAGAGCATATGTTTCATCATAGTCTATTCCATTTTTTTATTATAACCCTGAGAAAAAAGTCTTGGTTTATTTCTTATGATGACTCCATTTTCATCACATTTGTTTTTGAAAAAAACATTTACACCAACTATAGTTGTTTCTTTAAGTCTTTCAACCAAGGTCCATAGTTTATTCCTTTCAAATTCATTTAGTTCATCATGCATTGCTTTAATCCAATATTCGTCACCTAAGGCCTCATTTGGAGTTTTAGGTTTGAATTGAGATAGAAAATAAAGATGATCTACATCCTTTCTCATAGAATTTCAAGTTCTTATATGTTGATTTAAATCACCATTGATATTGTCATTGGGATAATTCCTAAGAAGTAATAGATATGGATGTTGAAAAAATTGTTCATTAACATAAGATTGAAAGTCTTCTGGGGTAATTGTTTTAGAAACATTTTCATGAGTATTTACCTTATCAGAAGTGTTTCTAATCAAAGGTTGGTAATTATTTGGTGAAAACAAATCTCTGGATGTATGTAAGGATTGTTTAAAAATAAATGGGTTAGTTTCATCAAACTTAACATGCACTGTTTCCTCAACAATACAAGGGGTTTTATTGAAAACTCTATAGGACTTAGAAGTTGTGTAATAAAATAGAATGATTCCCTCGTCAGATTTTCATGTGAATTTATGTAAATTATTTTTTTTATTAAATATGAATACTTTAAATCCAAACACCCTAAAGTAATAAACTTTATATTTTTAGCCAGTCCACAATTCATAAGGTGTTTTATAATGAAAAGGTCTAGTTAAAACATGATTTATAGTATAGCATGTTGTAATAATAGCTTCAACCTAAAAATTCTTAGTAATTGATTATTCACTCAACAAGGTTATTTTCATTTCATGAAGAATATGATTTCTACTCTCAACAACACCATTGTTCTGAAGAGTTATTGCAGCTGGAAATTTGTGAGTAATACCTTTCTTACTAAAAAAAGTTTCAAAATCCAATTTTTTAAATTCTCCACCATGATCACTACAAATAGTTATCAGTGGTAGGTTTTTCTCATTTTTAACTTGGGATCTAAAAGTTTTGAAATAGAAAAAGGATTCATATTTCTTTATTATAAAATAGAACCATGTGAATCTAGTGTAGACATCAAATAAAAAAAATACATTGTACATGCCTCCAATGCTTCTAGTTTGTAAATATGAATGTGCACTAACTGTAATTCATTATAAGATGAAACTTCATTGATTGATTTAAATCTAGTTTTATGTTTCTTGCTATATTCACAAGAGTCAAAAACTTTTTAATAATCATACCTTACTTCTGGTAGATCCTTAACAAGTATTTTATTTGAGAGTTTACAAAGGTTCCTCAGATTAAATTGTCCAAACCTTCTATTCCATAATCAAGATTGGTCTTCCATTGCACTTATGAAAGGTAATTTCTCACTCCTAAAGTATTCTATATTTATTGTGTATATATTCTCATTCCTATGGGAAGAAAGAATGAAATCATACTTGGAATTTTGAACTAAAAATTTATCATTCCTAAAATTACCAAGGTAACCTTCATTATATAAATGAATTATGAAGATAAGGTTATACTTAAGACCTTTGACAAAAAAACATTTGAAATTAAAACTTTTCCTAAAAGAACAATATTACCTATACCAATAATATTTCCTTGGGAATTGTCTCCAATGGTCACTCTTCCACCTTTTGTTTCAATAATATTTTCAAAAATATATTCTTTTTCCTGTCATATGTTGAGAACAAAAACATTCCATATACCAAATTTTATTGTTGTTGGTACACTTATTGTTTTCCTGAAAAAGAAACAATTAGTTTTTCAGAACCCAATCTTTTTTGGATCCGGAAATGTTAGACAAAATAATTATAGGAATAAAAATTTATTTTAAAAAATATACTCTATAAAATACTAATAATTTTGTTTTATTAAGAAAAAATTTTCATTCACAATTTCAACCACTTTGACATTTAGTACCGAATGTGGGTATTCTAAGGAACAAAATAGTTGTGACTGAAGATAGTATTTGAGTGAGTGTAACCAATTCCCGAACTATTATTTTGAGGATGAATTTGAAAATACATTTTGTCAATTTATTTCATTCCAATATTAATGTTTGATTAAATTTTATTAAGAGAAAAAAATTTATATTTTCGTCTAATGACTAAATTTTCATTCTCCAAAGAAATTGTTTTGTAATTTTTTTCAGTTTCAAAAAACTTTCCTTTAAAACATGTTGTACAGTATCCTTTTAAAGTTAATCATTCATAGAACTTACTTAAATGATTTTAAAATATTTTCAAAATCATGTATTTTCTTATCAAAATCATTTGAAATATTTTATACTTATTTTTTAATAATAGATATTCTAGAATTTTCCTTATCAAGCTTCTTCTTGAGTTTGGAATTTTCATTCTCATATAATTTGGAAAACAAGGATACTTCTTTAAAAGAAGGTAAATTGTCCTATAATGAGGAAGATTCTTCATCTGAAGAGTAATAATGTTTCTCATTAAGGTAATTTTCATTTATAGAAACATTTTTAATAGATTTATCATTGTGTACCTCATCCATGAAACAATGATTTTTAATAGGTAGTCTACCTATTATTATTACATTATTCTAACTAGAAGATTCATATTATAAGGATTCATCTGATGAATCACCACCACTTGAACTCCAAGTATTGTTTTACTTCAAGAATTTCTTAGTCTTATACTTTTAATACTTTTTCTTTTTTCTTTCATAATGTTTATCCTTCCTATCATTTATTTTTAGTAAAGGAAAATCTGGTCTAATATGACCTTCTATTTTACATTCATAACATGTTACTTATGAGTCATTATTTTCCTTCCTATCTTTGTTTTTGAATCTATATTGAAATTATTTATTTCCAATGATTTTGTTCATCCATTGAGAAATATTGGATAAATCATTTTCCAAGTGATCACTTTTACTTGTTTCTAATATAACAACAAATTTATTAGCTTTGGATATAGTTATCCTTTTTGATGTCTTATCTTTGAATGTAGTAGTAAAAGCTACACTCCCATTACCATTAATCTTCTTGTTGTAATCATCATCTCTTTTCATTCTTGTCTCATGTTGAAGAAGAGTTCCAAATAAGTCACCATGAGTGATTTGTCTAACTTTCATTCTCTCATCAATAACTGTCATTTTTTATTCCCATTAATTGGGGATTATATGGATTATATTTTCCACAAGTGATTCATCATCAAGACCATTTTCACCCATAGATTATACACTATTGACGATTTTTATAAATCTTTGTTTCACCTTGCGTACTGGTTCTCCATAAGGAAAAAATAAACCCATAATAATTTTCTTGAAGTAATGCACTTCTTGTTTCTATAACTTTGGATGTAGAAAAATGTGTGACTTCTAATTTCATCCAGATAAAATTGGATATTTCACATTATGATATCTGACTATAATTATTCCTGGTCATGGAACACAACAATGTATTTCATACCTTGTTATTCAGTTCGTATTCTTGTTTCTATTTATTGGTAAAGGTACTAACTTCTTTGTCTGGGATTTTGTAACCCCCAGTAAGCATGATAATGTTTCCCACTATAGTATTAATAAAAAATGTATTTATTCAATATCTCTAGTACTCATAATCATTCCCATAAAAAATAGGTGGTCTAGTTGTATTTAAATTGTCAATTGATCAAATATTCATTACTTCCATCTTATAAAAACAACACTTTTCCACTTCACACATTAGTGTAGTAAGTAGTTATAAAAAATATTTGTAAAAGAAATCCAATTTTATTGTCAAAAGAAATAATTCAAGTAATAAAAATCAGTGCAAACCGCATTTTATACTAATTTTTGGATGGTGATATAGATTTATATGTATATTATATGGCACAATACAATGGGGGTTGAATTATAGGTTCACAAACATTTTTTAAACACTTAAGAAAGAACTTAGTTTAAGAGGTCTTAAAATTATATAATTTACAATCAATACAATAGACCATATAGGTATTGGATCTGATTGTTATGATATGATGCAATACTAAAAGTGATGTAAAATAATTGTATTGGAATTGAATAAAATGATCAGAGTAATACAACTATAAATGATTCTACCTTATTGAATATATAACCTCTTAATACAATATGTGACAAATGAATTTCAATGGAACAGTTACAATTGAAATGAGTATTCATAGAAAAGGAAAACAATAACATTCCAATTCTAATACAAATAACAATGGAAATGTAAAAGTATTACAATTATTTTATACCAAAGAGTAGGGTATCCTTTCACCTAGGATAAAAAGTTTATCTTACCACCACCTTGTTAATCCCTCAATACGATGATCGACACCATGTCATCTTATCCCTAGAATCCCTCTATTAAAAAGGTATTTGATATATCTATCTTTTACGCAATTGAAATCCCTCGATACGATGATCAACATCACATCTTTCTATCAGTGGAATCCCTAGATCATTATCACAATGATCGGCCACAAAATGAAGAAACAAAGCACTTATAGAAATACAAGAACATGGAACAAGTTGTTCACTTCTTGTATCTTCATGGCTTTCACACGAAGCAAGAGATAAATCACATATTCTCACTCTACAACTTGATAGAAGCAAAAGTTGTATATCCTCATTCAAATAACCCCCTATTTATTGGATTCAGATTCCAATGATCATATTTCCTCAAATGTTCCTAATTCTCTTAATACCACAGAGGGACTTGGACACCTGGCATTACAATGGTTAAAATAAACAGAATACAAGACATTGTTTTGATTGCTAAATAACCAACTCAACGACATTGTTTTAGGTTAGAAAAGAGAAAGTCAAAATATATGAAACAATGAGTATGAGTAAAATTTAATCAGTGTTGGTGTTATGAAAAGTGTTTGATGGATTACAAAAGTACAATATAAAACATGGTCATTATGCATATCATGATAACAATGCAAATCATGATTACAATTTATAACCTAGTTATGATTCTTAACACAGTTACAATGCACAATATTTAAACTACTTACGATACTTGAGTGAAATTCATAAATAAAAATACAATACATAACCTAGTAAGGATTCATAACTACAATACAATACTTAACCTGGTTACGATGCATTATTAAGATGCGGTGCATAGCCTAGTCATAATGCACATGGTTACGATGCATGGTCTATTTGTGATACATGTGATTACAATGCATGACCGGCTTATGGTATATGTGGTTACGATATAGGTTAAAACGATTCCTGATTATGATGTAATACATAATCTGGTTATGATTCCTAATTACGATGTAATACACAATTTGGTTACGATTCCTGATTACAATGTAATGTACAATCTGGTTTCGATTCTGAAACAATCATAAAAATTTTTTATTAGAAAACATATATGATAATGATAAGAATAAAACATATAATAAATAAAATTTGAGTAATTACAATTTTGAAACAATAAATATGATAAAAAATATATGTGATTACGATATATATGATTTTTGATTTCTAAAACAAATTATTGATGGAAAAGTCGAAATAGGTTCTGAATCAACATGAAATTGGAACCAAATAGACAAATTATAGAAAATAGGATGATGGATGGTTATAATACACTCGTTAAAATAAATTTAGACAAGTTTTGGGGATATTTTAATCCTTATCCCTTAGATTAACAACTCTTTAACCATTTTAATCATCACCATGTGGAATATTTTTAGTATGGTAACTTAATTTTATGAATGAAATAAAATAAATATTATTAAATAATTTGAATACTATAAATAAAAATATTCAATCAATTTTAAATGATTCATTTTCTATAAGTGGTAGAAAATACATTTAATACAAGTAGGCAAAACACGATGGAAAAGATTTTTTTTAGAAAAATGATTTTTTAAGCACAAAAAATGATGTTACACAAACATCATGTGTAGAATTGATACCTAAAAAAATTTATTGGTTTATCACTAAAAAAATGATATTTATTATACTTTAAATTCAATCCAAAACAAAACTTCACAATGTTAATAAATAATTAAATTAAAGGTTTAAAATATAGTTCTTTTATTAGAATATAACATCACTTTTGTTTTAAAATTTCAAACACAGCTTTGTAAATTCAAGAAAACATTTTTAATTATTTTATATTAATATGTATGAAAATATTATTTATTTATAGTATGTTTCATAAAATTTGATGACACTATCATATCATGATGAGGTTATAAAAGTGACAATATTTGTAAAAACTATATTATTTTATATTCACTAAAAATTAAACAATTTCAAAAAAATAAAAAAAAAATCACTCTAAAATAATTTTTAAATGAATAATTCATAAAATTATTTTTTATCAAATTGATTTTCAAAAATCTAAAAATTTATCTGTTAAATTTAAATATAAATTATTAATTAAAACCACTTTTAGAGAAAAATGAACTTTTTAAACATAATGTTTTCTTAATATTATTTGAAAACAATATCTAATTAATTAAGTGTTAATAATTATTTTATAAATTTTAATATTAAATATCATATTTTAAATGTTATCAATTTGATTTATTAAGAGAAAATATACAATACATTAAATTTAGTTTTTCAAGGAATGCACCTTTTTAGAATTGATTAACATTAATCATATAACATTAATTAGTTATCTTCTAATCATGATGATTCGCATATAATACTAATATTTAATAAGTAAATTAGTTATCAGATTGTTATTTACTTTATGGATCAACAATTATTTTAGTTTTTAAAGATGTTTCACATTGTATTCCAATAACATATTATAATAAAATATATAGTCATTCATTTTAGTTATGTGTTGGGTGTAACATAAGATTTCGAACGTAAAATTATTTAATAGACAATTACATATTGAAATTATAGGGGGTTATGTTAATCCCCCTTAAAAAATAATCCTCTAAATTTGAATTTTTTATTATGAAAGAGTGTATCATGGAATAATAATAAGATATGACGTATATTTTATCCGGACAATTAATTTCTATGTCACTACAAGGAAACTTATTTTTTCATAATTAAATACTTATTGAAAAATGTATGTATCATTATAAGATTCATACTTTTGAATGAGTTTCCGACATCTCTCCTTGATAGCTGACGAATATTTTCCATATAAGACTCAATATATTTTTTATCCTTTTTCTTGAGTTGAAGAATTATCTCACCATAAAGATATAGAATATGAGAAAAAAATACTTATAAGATTGCATTCCATTTAATAATCACAATTTCACTCGTTGGTTGTGTTTTGAGTAGAATTCCATATCTTATTCATCTAATATTGCAAATAATTAATAAAAATGATGTGCTTTTTCATGGATGAAGCAATAAAATTAACTTTTACCATATCATAAGGTCCCAAAAAGAGACAAAACATTATTTATTCTACATCTAAACATGTAATAAAACAAAAACAATATTAACAAAAGTAATGATAATACCAAATGAAATATGAATAAAACTTCTTCAAAATAAACAACACATAAATTTTGACATACAAAACATAACATCCAATTTTTACCTTAATTCATTCCATAAATAGTTACCCATAAAACACATTATAAAATTCTTTACCAAACCAAAAATAAAATAGATTTGAATAAATTTTCTTTAAAAAAATAACATTTATCTAAATGAAATATTAATAACTCATAAATTAATTTTCTAAAAATGACTATGACCTAATAATATATTCTCAAAATAAAAAAAATCATTTCCTAATATAATATAAATCAAGAAAATAAAATTCATATATTCTTAAAAAACATAACTCAATCGTTACCCCTTATATAAAATACCATATTAGCCCATAATTTATCATTCACCTTAATATGATAACCCTTTATCCCAATTAACTATAATTATATTAACATCAAAGAACATATTAACACTAATTTTTATCTATACCTTTCAACTTATGTCTGAAAAAATAACAATTCTTCTAAATAACCTTCACACTAATTAAATTTAAAACCTAAGGGTTCCATATACAACAATAATATATTAAATCCTATTAATAATCTCCCAAAACTTTATTAATCACTTTAATATCCCATCACATAAGACATAAAAAAAGATATAACATTGAACTTATGATCAACCATAACATTATCAATATATTTATGGTATCCAAAAATCTTAAAATATCATCATCTGATAATATCCTAGCAATTAAAGTTTTCTAAACCTTTTTATAATTATAATTATAGTAACCTAAACCCATACACCAAAAATTGGTTCCAAAAACACATTATTTACATACTAACATGATACCAACTAATGAGACCAAATTTTAACAGTCCATAATATAATAATTATTGGTTCACTCACTTATCCAAGTCCTTTTTAAGTTTATAGATTTGTACAACTATGAAAAACATTATATAACAACACATATATCTTTCTCACCCAAAAGACATTTTTTCTATGATACCTCGATTTTATTATTATGTAATACTTCTTTAATATCAAGTAAAAAATTATCCACACATGATACCCTTCAATATATATTATATAAATTAATTTTCATGATTACCATAGGAGGAGGAAACAAAATAAAGGTGAGATAAAACACTTAGTAAGGGGTAGCGTACATTAGAATCTATCAAAGAATAAATAGGTAATGAATGATATGAATGGAATAAATGGTAAATATTTTATTCTTTATAAATAATCATATATGATGGAAATAAATCCATTTATAACAATATAAATAATAATAAATGAGTTTATAGTGATGTAATTAATAATATATAACACCATAATCTTACTAACATTACCTTGGATATTTTATCATACATATTATCAAGGACTCAACCAATACATCAAATATAATTTGGTAGTCATTCACTAAATACCCATGCTATTTTATCTCATTATACCTAATGATTCATCAAGGGAATATTTAATATCGGTCCATACCCATCATTTACTAAGGTAAACACATTAATCACATGATTAATAAAATAATACATAATCAATATGAATTTCCAAAAAATATGTGTCCATATTGAATTAATTATACATAATGTTAATATTTACCTATAATTTAATCAATACATGTAACACCCCGAGATTTTATGAAAAATATTATTTTAATTTCATCAATGTATTGTGTTTTATGCTACACCAAGATTACCTTGCGCTATACGCAACACCGTATTAGCTTGCAGTATACACAACACTATTCTTGGATCGTGTTACACACAATTTTGATAATAGTTATTCTACGCAACATTGAGTATATATATATATATATATATTCAGTGTATAAATGAAATATGGTTGGATTATGTTATACTAAACAACGAAGGATTCTTTCACAACATGCAACCCTGACTTGTCTTGCATTACACGCAATCACAACCTTCCTCGATAGCGTGTGTTGTACGCAATACCGGGTTTTACTAAACAACGATATGTTATTATAATATTGTTATGAGCTAGCCGTTATGAATATTATTAACTAAATTTTGAATTTTATAACATTATTATTCATCTTACACATTTTCTAGAACATGGTATAAGAACAAAATAAATTTTTCAGGTAAAATAAGTATTTTTCAAAAAAATGCAGTTTTGTCGCCTTTTGATGGTGCACCCACTTTAAATCTAGTTTTTGACATGTTTATAAGTTAAATTTTACAAAATAAAATTCTTCTTTGGAATAAAGAAATAAAAATTTACTTTGGATAAATTTTTCGTATTATTCTAGTAACTTTCATATTTTGATGAATAGTAAAAACACGCTATATTTTAATGAAAAACAACTTTTTTCATCGTAATAATTTATATGGTTAAATTATAATATTGAATGGTTTTAAAGTATAAATAGAATATATTTTTACCATTTAATATAATTTATTTCATTATCATTGATTTTACATTGAATTCATAGGTTAAATCAATTCAATCTTTTGCAATGTTTTAAACAAAAACCCGTTTTCATTCGACAAAGGGATTAATTTTAATTTAATTTCTGTAAATTCTGTGTATTTAATTTGAAAAAATGGATTCCATATTTTTAATTAGTGGGTCCAAATTATGTTAATAGGCTACTTTTTATTTTTGGGAATTATGAATAGTAACTACGGTAAATTTTATTTACCATAGTTAAAGGTAAATTGGGTAATTAAGGGTAAATATAATATTATAAAAATACCCTAACACTTGGAAAAATACTATTGGATGACTAAAGGTAGACCCATATCACCTAAGGGTCAGATTAGATCCATTTAATAGACTTTGTTCCATGGAAATAATTTAATTATTATTAAAACCAAAGAAAGTGACCACATGTCACTCTCTTAAATACTATAAGTATAATAATTTTAAGTTAGTGATAAACTTCATGAAACTTCAAAAATTAATAGTCTACATAAATCTAACAAAATTATCTACATCATGAGAATTTATTTGGAATTTTTTGGGATTAAATAATTATCATTAATTGTGACACAAAAGTGATGCAGAAATTATTTATCTAATGAAAAATCAATAATATAGTTTTTATTAAACTAATAGTGACCATAAAAGGCACAGAACCCTGACCAAAACTTATTGGTCATGTCAATTTAAACTATAATCATCCAATGGTCGAATATTTGACCATTTGTAGTCTTATACAATCAATTATAAAATTTATATTGTTTTATTTTAAATGATTCCAAAGTTGTCACCTTCATAATTTAATAAATATAACAATTTAACTATTGTGATTTTAAGATGATAAATTCGAGTAAAAGTATTATTGTGAAATGTAATAGATTTATCTTCATCATAGGATTTTATTTTAAATTTTTATGCAACAAATAAGTATATTAAATAATTATACAAAAATATTGTAGTAATTATTTTATTAAGAGATAAACCAAATAAATAGTTTTAAAAATAATACAATAAATATTATATGAACTATTTAATGTGATACACTAATTATATAGATACACATGACCTTTTATTAATCTATTAAAGCTTTTAGTTCGAACATATCTTCTGTATATATTTTATTTAAATTCAAATAAATGAATATTGTCAAAATTGACACTATTGTTTTTTTATAAAAATAATATATTATAAATTTTTTTAAAAATTACAAAAATATTTAAAAATTATAAATTTAAATTTATATGGTCTATAATTTTATAAATTAAACAATTGTGGAAAATTCACAACAAATAAATAATTATTTGTTATAATTTAAAATTTAGAATTTTATTACCACAAATAAACTTAAATAGATTAAATAATGATAAATCAAAATGATAGGGTTTAAAATAAGATCCAAACATGTCTAAATTTGATTGGTTTATGAGATTACAACCCTATATCATCTAATATTAGATTATGAGTCCTTTTTGCAGGTTTTTAAGTGGGGTTAGATGTATTATAAATTAATATTTTTAAGAATTCCAAAGGTGCCCCTCTCCTCCCTTATAAAAGGGAACCTCCTCCCTCTCCTCCACACAATAATTTGAGCCTTAAAGCACGGCCAAACCCTGAAACATTATCTTATCTGCTTCCTTAGAAACATCCTAGAGGTTCTGGTCTACTTTAATGACCAATCTTAGTGCCCTAAGATGAGGTTTCAAAGAGGCGTATCGAAGAAGAGGTAATTTCTTCTCCCGATTCTTTCAAGCTTCTTTCTTCTTCAACTTCTTCTTCTTTGGTTGTTTAATTATACAGTAATAACATCAGTATAAATAATATACTGATTTGTTATTATAAATATGAAACAACCCCATTTCACCTTCTATCCATCCTACGGAAAACAAAATCACCGCGCGTGCGTACGTACGGAATACCGTCTCCACGCCGTGGTGTAATCTGTTTTTCTACCAACACCTTACATGGATGGGCATAATGGTGTAAAGAATAACTATAAATAGTTATTATAACATCATACTGATTCTGATATATTTTATCATCCACTGCAATACAATTCAATAATTATGGAAACGATATCATCGCTCATGCGTACGTACGGACTACTGTCTCCACGATGCGATGAGATTCATTCTCAATGTTAACCATTTAAGAATGATTATAAAGTATATATAAGCAATAAAAATTAAATATATGACATTATAAAGCTACTGGATTTATGTATATATGTATTTCATCTACTTAATTCCATTCAACTCAATAAGGAAACGAAAACAGTGTTCATGCGTACGTACGACCTACCGTCTCCACGAACGGTGCATTTCTTTCCATTTATCGATCTATTATATATATTTATATTCTGAATATATATTATATATAAATCATGTTTTATATTCTGTAATTATGTAATCATTATCTAAGTAATCATATGAATAATTACAAGTCAAAACACGGACGACAAATGAAACAATTTTACCCAAAACACTCTTTAACATGGAATTTACAAAAGAACTGGTAATATAAAGTCATAAGTGAACCATATATGATATCATAACAATGAATATGATTCTATAGTAAGTTAATGACATTATTTAAATCATTATACAGGAGGTTCGGATACATACGAAGCATATCGGACATATGGTAAGGGATAAATTTTGTAAATCTCATTTTTATCCGAGATTACTTATTCGTAAGTATTTACAGGGGTTATTTCTATCATCCATGTCCATGTTTTATAAAAGTGATTTCATTTATGTTTAATGTAATTTTTACCCATTTTGACTTTTTGACTTTTACTACATGTTATGTAAGGAATCTTTCTTTTGTTTACGTTACGAGGTATTTTTTTTTGACTTTTTCGACAAAAGTACGAGAAGAATTTTTTTTAAACTTATACGACATGAAAGGATTTTTACGGTTTCATAAAGCCTTATTTTCATGAATCTTCCTCCAAAATATTTCATTACTATTTTTAACAAAATCTCTTTCTTTTAAAATCGCATGATGTTTTGTGAAAAGAAATTGATTTTGAAGAAGAAAGGATATTTTCCTCAAGAATTCATTTCAAGTATTTTATCAAAACCATTTTTCATCTAAGATGACTTTATTTAATATGTGTATGTTTCAAGTATCATGTATCTATGATTTAAATGGTTTCACTTTTCTTATTATGAAATGATATACATTTCTTTTATATGGATTATGTGATGATGGAATGATGTTTATGAAACCCATTTTGTTTATTGGGTTATTATGAATGATGTATATTTTTTTTGTGGCACAAGTAAGAATGATTTCATTATGAGATGGGTGTGACCTATATCTCCCTCCAATGCATTGGGTAAAGATTTTATATCTCATGAGATAGACATGGCTGGAATGGTAAGTTAATCTGGTTCAGTGTTACAGGACAGAAACGAGGACTGAACTCGATTCAGAATGGGACTTTGTCCACTAAGATAGTCTTGGCAGCAATGCCTTGGATACTATGGAAATAATTACATATTCTTAATGGATGCCACAATTACATGTTTTATTCCCATGCTATTTTATCATGGTTTATGTTCCATTATGATCTATGCCTTTTGTACTTCCATGTTTTATGTCGTTGCTCAAGATTTTAATGTTTAAACATTATGTTCATGTTTTTAAGTTCCAATGTATATGGTATGTTTTATTTTATCCATGCTTACCCTTACTGAGCATTTCAGCTCACCCTTTTTATGTTTTATTTTCCCCTAGGATCAAAAGAAAGGTTTTAGGTCTAGAAACAAAAAGTGGATGATCTTTATAGGAGATGTTGAAGATCTTTCACCATGATTAGAAGATTACATTCCAAGTTTCCAAAGACACTAAACTATTACGGTCCTTGTGTGTCTGTTTTTGTTATGTATTAAGTATTCCACAAAAGTAATGTAATATCCATGTACATCAAGCTTAAGGTCTCTACAGTTGGTATCAGAGGGAGGTTTAGTCAACCTTTGGAAACTAGGATGTGAAAACGTTAGTGATATCCCTAGAGATATTTCTAAGGTATGTCTAGGGATGTACCTAAGGATAAAAATACGTATAGGATATAGTCCTAGAACTACGGTAACGATCTTAAAATTTAACCTAAGATGTTAGATATTCAGGGTGCTCCCCCTTTACAATGTTGGTTTCCCTAGCATGATTTTTGCCTTTAACACTATTCTTTTTGGGTTTTAGAAAATGGCTGGAAACAGGAAGATTCATGATAATGGAGGATATGACGGACAATGGAATGATTTTCATTATGACAACCCAAATGAAACGGGATCTAGAAGTCCAAACATCGTTATTATTCCTAATCATCAATCTCATAATATGATCAATAATCTCAACTTTGGTATGTTTCCTGACTTAGATAATAAGAGAAAGATGGAGTTTCATGATGATCATAGAGGAAAGAAAGTTCAATTTCCCTCATGTAAATCATGTGGGAAGAGGCATCAGGGAGATTGTTTCAAAGGAACTGGAAGATGATTTGGGTGTGGAAAATAAGGACACAAAGCCAGTAAGTGAAAAGGAAAAGGTTCAGTTAACACCATGGACAAGGATAATGGTTTTTCTACGAGATCAACAATGATTAGATGGTTTAAATGTGGAATGTACGGGCATTATTCAAACCAATGCCCTAATGGAAAATATCATGAAGAGAATCAGCATGGTCATATGGGTAGTATTTATGTGGATGATGATGAGGAGACTACAAATGATATATGAGCTGAAAGAAGTGTTGAAGCTCAGTAGGTTGTTTTAGAAGGTAATGGAATGATTGTATGTTTATTGAGAGTTATGTTGTATAGTTAATGGTACTATGGAATAAAGAATCATCTAAGGATTGTTAAAATATTGTTTTTCCTAAAAGTATTTGAAAGTATATGTTGAATGGTACCAGTAACCATGGAATGTTATTCAGATATTTTTTTAAAGTAGATGATATGCGCATAATGAAGGAATAAGAAGATAATGAGATGTTTGATTGTATTCATGAGATCATGATTGATATAAGGACTAAGTGATATCATGGTTTGAGTATATAGAATTTTGAGGATTTTGGTATGTGGAAAGTGTTAACTTTTAACTACATTCATGTTTTCACTAAGGTTCAATGGGTATTCATTTTTCAAGAGAATACATGATTAAGGCCTTTGAATGTTTGTAATGTGACCAAAAAGACATATCTTATGATATATGGGGATCAACGATGGTATTAAATATCTGGTAATCATTTTCACTATATTATGAGAGTGGACTGCAATATTATGGATAAGCCTAAATATTGGAATGGATTATGTTGGACATAAGTTAGTATTTTTTAAGGATAGAACCTTTTTCGATATTATTGATGGGATGGTATAGTAATGTAGTTTTAGAAAAAGTACAACCTATTGGACGGGCGACAGCCCATCGCGTCGGACAAGGTTGTGGGAATCGAACCCACAACCGAAGTACGACTGGCCTTTATTGCCTACCACTGGCCTATAAGAAGTCCCTGGTTAGTAGAAACTAGTTTTATTTTATTAAGCGGTATGATATATGAAGTCTAAGTTCATTTTTTGAACCATATACGATTAATCTAACCATAAGATGGACTTATAACTTTTTCTAACCTTTTGTTTGAAAGATATTGAATCACCCATCATTCTATCACATGATCTGCTAACACATCACGAATAAAAAATTCAACTTCATTTCTTTAAGGGATGAAGTGGAAATTGTTCAATTCACGAACAACAGTGATATTGTACCAAAATCATGCAAGTATTTATTTTAATTCATCAACTTTAGGGAAATGATCTTGAAAACAAAAAATGTTGTCCTAGTTTCCTTATATCTGATTAATCAGATGGTACCTTAGATCATCACAAATCAATAGCTTTGTGATTGTTGGCTTTTTCATAACCATGTTCTCTACCACTCTCCATCAGAACTTGATGGTTAGATTTTTCTTACATATCCATATTTTCACCTATGTTCTCCTACGTGGAAACCCCGTGATGAGTTAATTTGGGTAACCGTTACATTTCATACTTTAGTTTTTAAAAGCCATGTTTTGGTATTCCTTTTTACGATGTGGGTTTCTATTAAACAAACATTCGAGTAGTAAACCATTTATAACCCCGACGAATTTCGAGGGCGAAATTCATTTTAAGGGGGGTAGAATGTAACACCCCAAGATTTTATGAAAAATATTCTTTTAATTTCATTAATGTCTTATGTTTTATGCTACACCAAGATTACCTTGCGCTATACACAACACCGTATTAGCGTGTAGTATACACAACACTATTCTTGGATCGTGTTACACACAATTTTGATAATAGTTATTCTACGCAACATTGAGTATATATATATATATATATATATTAAATGTATAAATGAAATATGGTTGGATTATGTTATATGAAATAATGAACGATTCTTTCACAGCATGCAACCCTGACTTGGCTTGCATTACACGCAATCACGACCTTCCTCGATAGCGTGTGTTGTACGTAATACCGAGTTTTACTAAACAACGATATATTATTATAATATTATTATGAACTAGCCGTTATGAATAGTATTAACTAAATTTTGAATTTTATAACATTATTATTCATCTTACACATTTTCTAGAACATGGTATAGGAATAAAATAAATTTTTCGGGTAAAATAAGTATTTTCCAAAAAATGCAGTTTTGCCGCCTTTTGATGGGGTACCCACTTTAAATATAGTTTTTGACATGTTTATAAGTTAAATTTGACAAAATAAAATTCTACTTTGGAATAAAGAAATAAAAATTTACTTTGGATAAATTTTTCGTATTATTCTGGTAACTTTCATATTTTGATGAATAGTAAAAACACGCTATATTTTAAAGAAAAACAACTTTTTTCATCGTAATAATTTATATGGTTAAATTATAATATTGAATGGTTTTAAAGTATAAATAGAATATATTTTTACCATTTAATATAAGTTATGTCATTATCATTGATTTTACATTGAATTCGTAGGTTAAATCAATTCAATATTTTGCAATGTTTTAAACAAAAACCCGTTTTCATTCGACAATGGGATTAATTTTAATTTAATTTCTGCAACTTCTGTGTATTGAATTTGAAAAAATGGATTCCATATTTGGAATCAGTGGGTCCAAATTATGTTAATAATCTACTTTTTTTTTTGGAAATTATGAATAGTAACTACAGTAAATTTTATTTACCATAGTTAAAGGTAAATCGGGTAATTAAGGGTAAATATAATATTATAAAATTACCCTAACACTTGGAAAAATCCTATTCAATGACTAAAAGTCGACCCATATCAGCTAATGGTCGGATGAGATTCATTTAATGTACTTTTTTCCATGAAAATAATTTAATTATTATTAAAACCAAAGAAAGTGACAACATGTCACTCTCTTAAATACTATAAGTATAATAATTTTAAGTTAGTGATAAACTTCATGAAACTTAGAACATTAATAGTCTTCAGAAAGCTAACAAAATTATCTACATCATGAGAATTTATTTAGAATTTTTTGGGATTAAATAACTATCATTAATTGTGACACAATAGCGATGCAGAAATTATTTATCTAGTAAAAAATCAAGAACATAGTTTTTATTAAACTAATAGTGACCATAAAAGGCACAAAACCCTGACCAAAACTTATTGGTCATGTCAATTTAAACTATAATAATCCAATGGTCGAATATTTGACCATTTGGAGTCTTATACAATCAATTATGACACTTATATTATTTTAATTTAAATGATGCCAAAGTTGTCACCTTCTGAATTTAATAAATATAACAACTTAACTATTGTGATTTTAAGATGATAAATTAGAGTAAAAGTATTATTATTAAAGGTAATAGATTTATCTTCATCATAGGATTTTATTTTAAATTTTTATGCAACAAATAAGTATATTAAATAATTATACAAAAATGTTTTAGTAATTATTTTATTAAGAGATAAACCAAATAAATGGTTTTAAAATAAAATAAGTATATGGTTTTTAAGTGGGGTTAGATTTATTATAAATTAATATTTTTTAGAATTCCAAATGTGCCCCTCTCCTCCCTTATAAAAGGGAATCTCATCCCTCTCCTCCACACACCAATTTGAGCTTTCATGCTTGGCCAAAACCTGAAAAATTATCTTCTCCACTTCCTTAGAAACATCATAGAGGTTATGGTCTACTTTAAAGACCAATCTTAGTGCCCTAAGAGGAGGTTTCAAAGAGGCGTATCGAAGAAGAGGTAATTTCTTCTCCCGATTCTTTCAAGCATCTTTCTTCTTCAACTTCTTCTTCTTTAGTTGTTTCATTATAAAGTAATAACATCAGTATAACTAATATACTGATTTGTTATTATAAATATGAAACAACCCCATTTCACCTTCTATCCATCCTACGGAAAACAAAATCACCGCGCGTGCATACGTACGGAATACCGTCTCCACGCCGTGGTGTAATCTGTTTTTCCACCAACACCTTACATGGATGGGTATAATGGTGTAAAGAATAACTATAAATAGTTATTATAACATCATACTGATTCTGATATATTGTATCATCCACTCCAATTCAATTCAATAATTATGGAAACGATATAATCGCTCGTGCGTACGTACGGACTACCGTCTCCACGACGCGATGAGATTCATTCTCCATGTTAACCATTTAAGAATGATTATAAAGTACATATAAGAGATAATAATGAAATATATGACATTATAAAGCTACTGGATTTATATATATATGTATTTCATCTACTTAATTCCATTCAACTCAATAAGGAAACGAAAACAGCATTCATGCGTACGTACGACCTACCGTTTCCATGAACGGTGTATTTCTTTCCATTTATCAATCTATTATATATATGTATATTCTGAATATATATTATATATAAATAATGTTTTATATTCAGGAATTATGTAATCATGATCTAACTAATCATATGAATAATTACAAGTCAAAACACAGACAACAAATGAAACGATTTTACCCAAAACACTCTTTAACATGGAAGTTACAAAAGAACGAGTAATATAATGTCCTAAGTGAACCATATATGATATCATAACAATGAATATGATTCTCTAATAAGTCAATGACATTATTTAAATCATTATACAGGAGGTTCGGATACATACAAAGCATATTGGACATAAGGTAAGGGATAAATTTTTCAAATCTCATTTTTATCCGAGATTACTTATTTGTAAGTATTTACAGGGGTTATTTCTATCCTCCATGTCCATGTTTTATAAAAGTGTTTTCATGTATGTTTAAAGTCATTTTTACCCATTTTTTACTTTTTGACTTTTACTACATGTTATGTAAGGAATCTTTCTTTTGTTTACGTTATGAGGTACTTTTTTGACTTTTTTGACAAAAGTACGAGAAGAATTTTTTTTAACTTATACGACATGAAAGAATTTTTACGGTTTCATAAAGCCTTATTTTAATGAAGCTTCCTTAAATATATTTCATTACTGTTTTCAACAAAATCTCTTTCTTTTAAAATTGCATGACGTTTTGTGAAAAGAAATTGATTTTGAAGAAGAAAGGATATTTTCCTCAAGAATTCATTTCAAGTATTTTATCAAAACCATTTTTCATCTAAGATGACATTATTTCATATGTGTATGTTTCAAGTATCATGTCTCTATGATTTAAATGGTTTCACTTTTCTTATTATGAAATGATATCCATTTCTTTTATATGGATTATGTGATGATGGAATGATGTTTATGAAACCCATTTTGTTTATTGGGTTATTATGAATGATGTATGTTTTTTTTGTGGCACAAGTAAGAATGATTTCATTATGAGATGGGTGGGACCTATATCTCCATCCAATGCATTGGGTAAAGATTTTATATCTCATGATATAGACATGGCTGGAACGGTAAGTTAATCCGGTTCAGTGTTACAGGACTGAAACGAGGAGTGAACTCGATTCAGAATTGGACTTTGTCCACTAAAATGGTCTTGGCAGCAATGGCTTGGCTACTATGGAAATCATTACATGTGCTTAATGGGTTCCACAATTACATGTTTTATTCCCATGCTATTTTATCATGGTTTATGTTCCATTATGATCTATGCCTTATGTACTTCCATGTTTTATTTTGTTGCTCAATATTTTAATGTTTAAACATTATGTTCATGTTTTTAAGTTCCAATGTATATGGTATGTTTTATTTTATCCATGCTTACCCTTACTGAGCATTTGAGATAACCCTTTTTATGTTTTATTTTCCCCCAGGATCAAAAGAAAGGTTTTAGGTCTAGAAACAAAAAGTGGAAGATCTTTATGGGAGATGTTGAAGATCTTTCACCATGATTAGAAGATTACGTTGCAAGTTTCCAAAGACACTAAAATATTACGGTCCTTGTGTGTCTGTTTTTGTTATGTATTAAGTATTTCACAAAAGTAATGTAATATCCATGTACGTCAATATTAGGGTCTCTACAATACATATATGTATTAAATAATGATCAATATATAACTATAAAGTATAATTTTTTTAATGTTTACTCAGTAAATAAAAGTGCTATCATTCTTGGTAAACACTCCCAATATGACTTATGTAAAATGGGGTGTTTACACTATATAGAGTAATGAGTAAATGACTAGGTCAATACTAGAAATGATATAGAATACATAAATGAAAATATCTAACATCTATGCTAAGGAATCCATTAATTCATCAATAATAAAGTTGTTTTAGTATTGATAATTCATTTGGAAAATAAAGAGGAAAATGTAAATGAATCTTTTAAAAAAAGATTTCCTTTAAATATTTTGTAACATTTTTTTAAAAATGAAGTTAAAATTCACTTTAAAAACAATTTTTTGATATGTAAAAAATTAAATTAAATAATTATTTAAAAATTGAATTTAAAATAAAAAATAACTAAAATAATATATACATATGAAAGAAACTGTGGGGTGAAAGATAAAAATATACATAATTGGAACAAACCCACTTTTAAAACCTTTTAAGAAAATAATATATTTTTATTTTGAAAAAACCAAAGAATAATGAGAATTTATATTCATTAGGAAACCATCAAGGCTTATAAAGGAATATATAAAAAGAAGAGTTGTAATGTAGGTGTGAAATTTTTTTCATATAGAATATTTTTAAAAATATAATCTTTTAAAACTTTTATAAATAAAGTATAAAAATAACTTCTTCTGGAAATGTAAAAAATATTCCATTTATATTTTAGAATAGAAAGTAAAATTTAATGAACATTTTCTTTAAGGTATCAGTTTTGTATATAAAAACATTTAGGAAACAAAGTAAATAATATGGATATGGAAGAGAAAGTTTGGTGACCAAAATTGTGAAATATGGTCGATTTCCCTTAAAAACATTCAATTGATTTGAGTACAAAAGAAAGTGAAAATGGAAAGAATACTTAAATTCCCTAGAAATAAATATATTTACAAAATTATTATGGTTTAAGAGATAAATAACATATAATTTCTTTAATGTAAATTTAAATAAATAAAGTCCTAGGAAAAAGTGAGATAGTAACATAAACCCTTATGAATTTGATAATATTTTAATCAAAACAATTTATAAGAAAACTATTTAAATACCATGAATATAAGAGATTGATGATATAATATTTCAATGATGAATCATATAATCCTTGTAAAAGAATTTAGGAATTTAATATAAAGAATTATGAAAACATGAGTTTTGAGAGGAAAAACCCTTACAAGTATCATAACATGTGATGTTAAAATATCTCAAGGAAGAGATTTAATTAAAGAAGTGTAATGTCACAACCTGACCCTAATCCGGGCTTGAGCCATAAATATCCCAAGAATGACTCACTTAGACAAGGAGTGGCAGAATGTTCCAAAATGAGTATTATAAATGGAAGGAAATTTCTTAAGTACCTTCATGTGCACACTCTCCAATATCAATGAAAAACAAAAGATGAAAAATAATAAAAAGATGAAACTGCTAGAAAGTGACCAAAGATTTCAAAAACTCTAGAGTATAAACGAGAACTATAGTGAAAACTAAAATTTTATGGGAAAAAATAGGCACCAAATAAATGATATGTCCATTACTGACAAGATTGTAAAATTAAAATAAATATATATCCTAACTCTTAATATCCAATCTACAGTAACTGTATGTGAACCATAATACCCAGTATCCCTAATATCCTCTAAAGTCACCGCTGACCTATCCGTCTTCCGTATAAGACATGAAATGAGTGGGAAATCCCTTGTAGGTGTGGGTATATACATACCTATTAGGAAACCCCGAATGATGAAAGGGGAATAAGTAATAGATACTGTAAGAAATAGATAGTTAATAGAATAGTATATAGGATACAACTCAACCTAAATCAAGATAAAGACTAACCTTATCAAGGAACATGGGAAAAAACATGGAGAGTATATAAACTACATGTCAATCCTTTTCAACCCATTTAAAAAGAGCGAACACAAACAAAAATGAGAAACTAAACATAGAAAACACATAGAATACCATGTGTGTCTTCATAACCCATGTAATGAAATTAACCATATCCAAGGTATGGATATAGGTATATATATATACATATATACATATATATACATATATATATATATATATATATTATCAGTCACTGAATCCCAATGGAGAGAGTAAGGGGGTATCCATGTCACAACTATGCATAGTAAAAAGAGTAATAAACATTTCTTAAAGTAAATAAACAATTCTTATCCTCTCACACATCTTCCTAGAAGTAACTATCCATTCCAGGCCATGCCCCCATAAATCAGACACATAACTGATGGGCCACAATATCTAGGTAAATGGACCATTGCATGGTACAACAGGAGGGTTACACTCCTATATAGTATAGAGGATCTATACCCTAACTATAATTAGGATTCCATTCTAATATTTAAGGACCCATTCCCATCCCAACCGAAGAGTTCCACTTTAGAAGTCTATAGAGGACCCATGCCCTGTGTTGATTGGAGGGTTCCACTCTAGCCATCAAGGATGCAAGCCCAACCTCTCTGGAGTGTTCCAATAAAATTTCCAAAGAGGGACCATGACTTAAATTGACATGATGGTTCCACTCTAGGATTTGGAAGAGGACCCATGCCTATCCCAGTTGGAGGGTTCCACTCTAGAAGTCATCGAGGACCCATGTCTAGCACATCCAGAGGGATTCACTCAGGAGTCATCAAGGACCAATTCCCGACCTAGCTGGAGGGTTCCACTATATATTATTTAGAAGAATAATGACTTATTTAGATATTATTCTTCCACTCTTATCATCGAGTACCCATTCCCAACCCAGATGGAGTGTTCTACTAGGGATGCCTCCAGTGATCTTGTATGATCACAACCATCATCAAGGGTCGCCTAATAAAGATTCATTCCCAGAACACTCTATATCGTATCCAAAAATTCGAAACTAAGGTAACCATCACATTATACCAGAAAAAACACTCATGAAAGGCTACCCATGGGAAAAAAATATGAGTTCAAATATAGGATATTTAAAAAGCTTAATGTTTCGGGAAAATGAGACAAAGGTGACACAACATGTGAGTTGACACACACGACATGTCATCCAGCTATTTCACATGGTCGTTTCCCTAAAGGTAAATGTTTCTCCAACTATTTTAGGTTAAATGGAATGTGAGGGATATAAATGGTGTGCCAATGGAACCTGGGGGCCCACCTGTGTGATTGGTCATGTCCGTGTGACCACCTTATGTCCATGTACATTAGTACACATCCATGTGCCCGACCGTATACTCCCACATGGGGTCAGGACCATATAATCCACCACATAGATTTTCCACCTTGGGATGTGTTACATTATATTTATTACAGATACATATCATTCCATCATTATAATTTTATATAACCCTAGCCATTGTCGCATTGGGCCTGTCACGTCGTGTATTCTTAGAACAACATGGCGTGTAGTTAGAACTTTTTTAGATTCACAGGACCTCTCTCCACCCATAAAATATGACCATTCCATTATATATCCCACATAACTTCCACCTAAAATTAGTGGATCTAGCCAGATTTATAGTTTCTGGCCATCCCTCGCCGCAAATTAGATTCTCTCGATCTAGAAGATACATCACACATTCTTTGTTCCCCCACATCTTCCACCATTGATGAATCATCTACCAATCATTTAAATGATCATTAAATATATGTAAATGACTAAAATATACCAATAAATACTCAATATCCCCCTTTCACATGATTTTGTTGATATTATGAGGGTACGGGTAGTCTCGATACCACCCAACAACGTCGAACTGGGACTGCGGGGTCCAACCATTGAAGAACATGAAGAAATTGAGGGGGAAAGGCACAAATCATGTTTTTAATTATCATTGTCCAAGTGTTATTCAGAAATGATCAAGAAAGAGGATATTTAGGTTATATAAAAAATGTCCTATTAAAATCGGTACATGGGTGCATTCCAAGGATCCACCACTAGAACAAATCAATGGGGGGGGATTAATCTTCTAAATAAATTTTAATAAAAATGATAATAAAACTAAAATTGATGAGTCTTACATAGATATTTGATCATTAATCATCAAGGAGGGTTCTCTCTAATGATATAAGGAATTAATTACATTTTCTGCATCTATATCTTCTCCTATCTGGAGTTTCATCATCATCCTATGTGATTTTACATTAAATGGAGGAGAAGATGCTCTAGAATCCTCATAGGGTTTACGAATCTTCTCTTAGAGGATTTTACATAACAAATTATTTTTAATATTTTTTTAGGTAAAATAAATTAATAAATTAATTTAAATTAATTAATTAATCCATGGAACATATCTCCAATGGAATTAATGAATGAATGACCTGCACCAACCTATTTGAGGTCACACCTAGTGTAAAAGAGGAATTCTTGAATCAATCATTATCTTGGATTTATAATCCTTTTTCCATTTAATATTTATCCCATTTTATTTAGGAAACTACACATGTGTAACAAAAAATATATTTATTATTTTTGTAAAATAAATTTGGGCACACCAGGGCTCAGAATCATAGATCATCTCAGCACCTGACTCTGGAAATATATGCAGAAATATTACAATGTATTAAAAGTAAAGAAATAGGTCCCCACATCATTACATTGTACAATATTTTCTTACCCGAAAATGAAAACTAAAACAACATCATGGTATACTGAGCCTGCACCTAGCTCTCTCACTCCCAAGAACTCTTCTTTGCATTCACATGCTGCCACAACACCCATAACAAGGGGATGATACTTTCATGTATGGTCCCCTCCTATTGATCATCGATCACCACTAGGTTCTCTAAAAAGGTGGATATTTCCTTGATGAACAAATATCCCCAATTGATGATGTGAATGGGGTTATAAACATATCTACTAAAATGTTACTTGTGGAAGATGTCAGGATCCTGCTCTAGATATGGGGGTAGGGTCGGGTCGTAAGCAACCTCTACAACCCTCTGCATGATCTCGAATGGCCAACTGATCTACATGGATATATTTACACCTCAATCAAACTTCTTAAATCATCATCGTGTGGAGAATATTAGGAAGACATGGTCTCCTTGGTCAAACTCCAATAGCCTATAATGATGATATGTGAAATATTTATTCCTTCTATGGATGTCCTCATCCTCTCAAGGATGACCTAAACCTTATTTTTCATCACCTTCACCATCTACAGGCCCACAAGAATGTCTTGTTGGTCTATGTACAACATAATGGTGACCTGTAGGGTCTACCATGTAGGTCCTCAAATGGTTTCATATTGATGGTATATTAGAATATGTTGTTATATGAAATCTAAACCAAGGTAAAGTCATCCTCCCAACTCCAACCAAATTATAAAACAAAATCCCTTATCATATCCTTCCACAACTGAATAGTGTGCTATGTCTTCATATAATTCATGGGATAAAATTTCATACTCATCCCCATCAGGGTTCGGAATGACCCCGTAGGACTCTCCACAATCATGACATAACCCACATAACATGATCAGAGAAGATATTCTAGTGAAACACTTGAAGGTGAATGATCTCCTGTAAAAAAAACCTCCCCAAAATCTCCACTAAAATATGCTCCCTAATAGTAAGGAAGTGTGCTGACTCCATGAGTAGGTTGTCCATCACCTAGATGGTGGCATGGAAATTCATTGTTCCTAGAAACCCTATCACAATTTACTTGGATATTCCATCCCACTTCCACTCTGGATCATAAGAGGATACAAGAAACCTCTGAAAACATGATGCTCATCCTCTATGAGGTGACATGTGTGGCATCGAGAGATGAACTCATCTATGCTCTGTCTCATAACAGACCACAAAAACTGATGATGAATCTATCTTTACATCTTCCCCACACCAGGATGTATAACTAAGGGAGAAGTGTGTAATTATCACGTCTCCTCTTCCCACATCATGACAAGAACCAAATTCTATCCCAAAATTAAGATTAAGTGATTAATCCCTTTAGAATATCCATTTGGTTAGTCTCTTGTGGATATCTAGTCATGTAATACCTCGTAGTTGATGTCCCTTATATGAGACTCTCCCACATGCTCAATAAGTAGAGGTGTCAACACCATCAAAAGGAGAAAAGATGTACCCCCTACTCCACCAAGGTCTTCTACATGGATGACATCTTCTTAGAATATTTATGCACCATGTGAGCCTATGACTTTGTACCAAGGAATCTTTGACCATGTTTTCCTTCTCTAGTGTATTGACCTTCTCGAATTCATAGTCCCACATGGACACCAACCAAAACCACTATCATAAGTTCATGTATCTCTATTTGAAGACGTTTCTGAGACTATGATGGTTTGAGTAAACCAAAAATCACTCCCCCAGAAGGTAGTGCCTCAACATTTTTAGTGATTGTACTATGGATTCATGGTCTAGGTCATGAGTCATATTGTTCAGCACATGGTGTCTCAACCACCTCAAGTTTTAATTGATAAAAACCTTCCTTTACATCAACACATAGTTGATCCCAGCGCCCGAGGAGTCAAATAATAGTACCTAATCCATAAATTCTTTTGATAGTCTCAACACATGATCACTCATCATCCTTACACTCAACACCACGAAAATCCTCTCACAATTCTCAAACATGGTAAATGCTTCCGCTTTACATGTCCGGGTGGTAAAAGGGGATAAAACTCTTGACAAGTCTTCCAAAAACCTTTTATAGTATGTTACCAATCCAATAAAGCTCCACACCTCTGACATGATCTTGGGTGGATTCCAAGAAATCGCTGCATTAATCTTCACCAGGTCCATGGATAAACCTTTCTCAGAAATGATATTCCCTAGAAAGGGAACCTTGTGATCCTAGAATTGGAACATTAAGAGATTTATATAAATACGGTTGTCTCAAATAAATCTAGTACCATGCTCAAGTGCTCTATATTCTCTTACTCTGATGTAGAGTATATGAGTATTCCATTAATTAAGAAATCCACAAACTAGTCCAAGTACAGTTGGAATAACTTTTTCATCAAATCTATAAACACATCGGGTGAATTTTTCACATCAAAGGGAATAATTAGGGACTCATGGTGTCTGTAGAAACATTTGAATGTTGAATTTGGAGTATTATCCTCGAAAACCCACAACTAGTGGTTTTTGGACATGAGATCTATCTATGAGAACCATCTTGTAACTCACAACTAGTCAAAGTGGTTATCAATTTTTAAAAAGGGGTACTTTTTCTTTATCGTGGCCTGATTTAGGTTAAAATAATACACAAAAAACTACATACACACGTCTTCTATTTTCACGAATAACATTATAGCTACCCAGATGATCATAATAGTTCTTATAAATCCCTTCATTTATTGACCCTCCAACAACACCACGAGATCTCGAATCCCCACGGGTCCGTATTTTGTTCCAAGGAAAACATTGAGTCATCCCTAGAGTAGGATTAAATAGAGATCCATCTCATAGTGGAGTTTTAAAAGAGTTACGTCATCACATCTCACCATCATTGGAGGGAACTGAGAGCTCATAACATCCATTTTTTCAAGGTTAATACTAACAAAATAACAAATTAGTTTTAACCTCCTATAAATGAGATCATCCAGCTCTGTCAGGGTTTCAATCCTCCTTAAAGAGGAAAAGTACATACCATATCCTAGTATCACTAAATTTACTTCTGGTAGAAAACATTTGAACATGGATGATCGATGCCCATCCATATTGAGGAAAAAATCATAGGGTCTCACTACCACTATGAGAAGATCTTGTGTTAGGCTATCTCTCTCCTCACTTATTAAAGTCCACCCATTGGTAGAAAAATATGACCAATAATCCTCTCTATAGTGCCTTCAACACAAGGGTCAAGAAAAAGTACCTTATGAATCATCATTTTGTATTGAAAAGGAGATACGCATAGGGAAATGTGGCTTACTACAATGTGATAACAACTAAATCTCAAGCCGTAGTGACATATGTCATATCCCAAACTACACTCAAGACTCCCAAACATAAGTTGACGGAGATAATATTATAAAAATTATTTATATGTGTTTCAAAGATTTAATACCTTCTAATAAAATAAAATGAGATTATTTTCATCATTTTATTAATTTTGGTGATTTTTTTTCTTAATTTTCAAAATTGGAGAATTCTAGAAATTGAACAATTTTATGGAGATTCAGTGTTTCAAGCATAAAATTAAGAATTGCGATTTTTATTGAGTGAATAATTATTTTTAGGCATCATTTTTTCATCAAATTATATGTTCTATTATGGACCCAAATATAATTTGAAACACACTGGTACATAAAAACAAATCGATTGGAAACAATTTTCTTGTTGAAAAAATTGACCCCACATTAGTAATTGATGAATATATCCTTCTAGAGAAACACAATTAATGTTATTATTGATGGATTAGAATAATGACCTTAAGAAACATGTCAAAAATAAATTTCATGAATAAATCATATCATTAAGGAATTATTCTAAAGTGATAATGTTGAGGGAGTTGGGGAGTCTTCTCAGACAGAAAATGTCTTCTTCAATAATTTTAGCATAACTTTTTTAACACTTTTCCAAATGGGGTAAAATTTTGTGGTAGAATGAAATAAAAAAAGGTTAAATAGATTTATTAATACTAATTCAATATATTCATCCATTTACTATTGAAAATAAACTAACTCTTTTGGAGGGAAAATTTCTCACCCCTTAAGCCTATAATTATCAGTGTTCAATTTAATTAAAATATGTTAAAGAGGATAATAATGGGCTACATTGGAGGATTGGAATCATGGGGTAATTTTTATTTTACCTTTTATATTTTAATTTTTTTAAAATTCTCACTTATTCCCCATTCAACTATATTACCCTTTATAGGGTGTGGTAAAACAGTTGAGTGGTTGGGGAAGAGAGAGTTTTCTTGTTTTAATGTTAGATTATTGTGATTTAATATAAAAATATATATTTTTATGTTTATTTATTCCTATTTTAAGTGGTTCTAATTTCTATTAATTGGATGAAATTTATATATTTATGGTCATTAATTTTTTATATCTCTGGTTAAAGATTTTTGAACTCCCTCCGCCAAGTGAAGTTTGTATCTATTGAGAAGATTATGCTAATAGATGAGTGTCTATAGATTGTTGGAATGTGTGACAAATAAGTGAATTGTTTATATATTTATAATGATAAAATATTTATCTATTAGTACTTGGAATTGCTTTTTGGGAATGGTTTCTGAATTTTCATGCACCCAGAATTGGTTACCATTGTTTCTTTCAACAAAGGGTCCTTGACAACTCAGCCTTTATCATTCAATAGGAATATGAGGGATTGATTTTTATGACCATGATGACATTTAATTAGGTGATCCTACCCTTATCCCGTCAATTTCTTCATCAACTCATGTTTAAAATTTAGTTTTATTTATTTATTAATTTTTTTAAAAGAAAATTTTGAAAAACAATCTCAAATTTTTATTTAATTTTTAGTGAAAAACTTGATTGTTGGGTGATCATCTCTATAGAAAACCTAGGTTGACCAATATACTAAATTTTATTATAATAAATATTTATTATCACACTCCATGATAGTAATGTGTCAAGACATGACACCTTTGTTAGGGAGGTGGTGCCAAAACAAAATTTCGCTTCATCATTATTTCATTTCTTTTCAATATTTATTGAATAGAACCTCAAAAACTAACACTTTCCCCCTAGAACCTAAAATTAGAAAAACATTGTTGAATTGACATAGAAACCTTAATTTTCAACCTAAATTTGAGGAAATATTTCTTGAAACACCACTAAAACTTCATGTGTTCACTCCAACACTTTCAGCATGGTTGGATATTAGAAACAAACCCTTAGAGACATCTACGCACCATAATTCATTAATAAAAACTATAAACTTTACATATTAGTGTTACAAAATGATTTTGAGATGAACCCTAACATGATTTCATTGCTCAAAAAATTTCATGTCTTAGTAGGTGAAGACCCAAAAAAAATATTAAAGAGTTCACAAACGTCTGCTCTATTTTGAAACCCCATGGAGTATTCAAGGAGCAGGTAATGTGTAAGGAATTCCCATTTTTATTGGACAAAGATGTCAAGGAGTTGTTTTCTGGCCTAGATCTAGTATATTTTAATATCTACAATTACTTAGAATGATGATTCATGAAAATAATTTTCCCCACCTCCAGAAGAAAAACCATTAGGAATTAAATATATTCCATTAAACAATCATGTGGGTAAATCCTTTATGAGTACAGGATAATCTTTAAAAATATTTGTGTCAAATTCCCAAATCAACAAATTGAATAGAATCACGTTACTTTCTTATTTTACCGAGGGCTACTTAACAATGAAATAATCCTTATGAAAGCATCATCTGGAGGCGCGTTGATTTAATAGTCACTAGAGGAATCCAAGGACTATATTGAGAATATTTCCCAATACTCATAATAGTTTGTTACAGGAGGTATCAGAACAAGAAGAATTCATGAGGTAAGAATTTATTATCCATCACAGTTCTGGGAAAATAAGCTTGATGATCTAACCAATTTGGTGAGACATATGGCCTTGAAACAAGTGGTCGATCAACATGAATCGACTAAGGTATGTGGTTTATTCTCATCACCTGATCATTTCCAAAACCAATGTGCTAAAATAAATCAAATGGAAACATTTGTGGAATTATTCTAGACTATGTAATTCTAACAAATTCATGGATAGAGAGAGCCTAAATAAGTTTAATATGGATTTTAAAATCATTAGAATCAATCTAAACCACCATACCCACACTATTTCCAAAACCAACCCCCACTCCAACCTCTATTCTAAAAACCACTACCATTTTCGCAAAATAATTCCTATAACCATGCTTATTACCCCTAACCACCCACTTTCTTAAGATTATTTGAGACACCATCCACTAGTACACAGACTTATATAGAATATATACAATCCATGAATGAGGTCCTGGAGGATAAGGTTGATAAACTAGAAAACATTGTTTGATGTCTTATTGAAATAATCTCCCAAAACCTAGGAAAACACCCTTCCCCAACAATCTCAAATATTAAAGGTAATGTGGGAATGATAAAAAAATAAGTGTAAAAGATCACTCAATACCGGTATCCCATGAGTATAAGATTGGAACACTTGAGATGAGGGATTATGATGTTGGAAATTCTGAAAATTATTTAAAAATTCATTGAGAATAAGAAATGAAATGGGGGTGGGAGAAGGATATACCTTATAGAAAGATAAAATAAACCAGAATTAAAATTTTAAAAAGGAATAATAAATAATTACCCCCACTATTTCCCCCAAGGATGATTGAATCCATGGGATTTTATGAAGAATCATGTCCAAAACAATTATGGACATCTTCAAGAAAGTGAAAATGAATACCCCCTTCGTTATGAACTCAAAAAAAGATCAGAGTATGAGAAATTTTGTAAGGATATTTTCACCAAAAAGAGGGTATTTCAAGGGAATGATAAGATCAAATTGGGAAGAAGTGTATCAGACCTTATCGCACCAAAATGTCCAACCAAATGTTACGATCTATGGAAAATTTACATTCCATGCACCATTGAATCTTTAAATTTATTTAATAATTTGTTTGATATAGGTTCCTCAATTAACTTATTGACTCACTCATTATACGCTTATTTGTATATTGGAGACTTGAATCCCACAAGATTGGTGTTCTAGCATGAAAATAGATCCACAGTCTTCATAGCTAGAGTTTTAGAGGAGGACCTTATGAATGTCAAAGGCCTCTTATTCCCAGCTGACTTCTATGTGCTGAATATAGATGAAGATAGGATCCTATCACAGTCACCCATCATTTTTGGGAGACTTTCTTAAATACTACTGGAACCATCATCAATATCCATGAATGGAAACTCACGATGGAGTTTAGAGATATCACCACATACATTAATATTGTTGAATCTATGAGGCACCCATCAGATGATCATTCACTCTTTTCACAATACCATGAATTTGGTACATATCCAATTAAAGGATTAGGTATGTTCCATGAATTATTACCCTCAAGAGAAAATTTTCCATTACAAATATCAATGAATGCGTGGATTCCCAACACACCGGTGATTCTTATTTCATGTGGAAAAATTGGTAAAATTGGATTTCATTGGTGATTTTATAAAGGATGAGGATGATGATATGGTTTTATATGTGTAGGTGGTCCAAACATTGGATGTGGGGAATTTTATTTTCATTCAATCCCTTGATAATCCCCCTGATTTGAAATTAAAACCACCCCCAGTGATCTAAAATTTGTGTACCTTATGGAGGGAGGGAAATTACATGTGATAATTTCTAATAATCTATCTAGAACAGATGAAAAATATTTGATGGATATTTTGAGGGATAATTTCCATGAATTATAGATGAGCTTAGGTGACATCCCATGAATAAAATGAAAAATATTCACACATTGAATTATTCTTGAGCAAGATTCCAAACCTGTTAGACAACCCTGAAGAAGGATGAATCCCAACATGATGAGGATTGTGAATAAGAATATTGAGAATATCCTAGAAGAAAGGGCCATATATCCCATTTTATATTCACAGTGGTTTTGCTCCATTCATGTAGTTCCAAAAAAATCTAGACTAACCACTATTTAGAATAAAAATAATGAATTAATCCATATAATAATTCAACATATATGGAGTGTGAATTGATTTTACAAAGTTGAATAAGGTTACCCAGAATGACAATTTCCCATCCCCTTAGATGAATATATGTTACAGAGATTTCCATAGAGAACCCATTATTTCTTTTTGTTTGGTTTTTTAGTTACCTATTACTCCCGAGGATCAATATAGGGAAACTTTTACTTGGACCTTATACAACTTTTCATATAAAAGTATTCAATTTGGATTATTTGTTACTCTAGGTACATTTTTGAGGTTCATGTTAAGTATTTTTTTCTGATCACATTGATGATTTCTTAGTGGTATTGTTGGATGCTTCCATAGTATTTGGGAAATTATTCTGACCATTTTTTGAAGAATCTAGAAGAAGTTTTGAAACCCTATTTTTAAAAGAATCATGTTTTAAATTTTAAAAAGTGTCATTTCTTGGCAGATAGAGGAATTTTTCTCTGTAATTGTATTTAAAAAAAAGTAATTGAAGTGGATAAATAAAAAATTAAACATACTAATTAATTTCCTTACACAACATTTTTGAAGCATGTTAGATCATATTTAAGACATGTAGGATTCTATAAGATGTTTATCAAAAATTGAAGTAATATTTCTCTCCCTCTCACTAAAATTATTTTTAGATATTAAGATTTTTATTTGAATGATTCATTCATGGAATTCTTTTATCATAGAAAGAGAATATTGATTACACCACCGGTGATGAAGCCACCAAATTGGGAAGAACAATTTGAGATACATTGTGATGCTTCACACCAAGAAGTTGAAATAATCCTTTCTCAAAAAATTCAGGGTAGACTAAAAAACATTGAATATTTCCCAATAACCTTAGATATAGATCAATTCAATTAAAAAATCATAGAATTTTTTTTTCTAGTAGTTATTTTTCTTTAGAAACATTTAAATCATAACTTCTTAGAACTAAACTCTCTATTTTTTCTCACCATGAAACATTTCGGTACTTGATGAAGAAAGACGAAGATAAAATGAGGTTAGTGAGACTGATGTTAATGCAAAAGGAGTGAAACATATAAACCAAGGAAAAGAAGGAATATGAGAAACTAGTGGATGATCATTAAAGTAGACTACACAACACTATTGAAGCTGAAATTCCTAACAAATAACCATCGAATGACCGTCTTCCAGGAGAATGGTTATACTTAATTGAAGGAGAAGTTCCTTATTATGATGGAATGTTCAGTTATCTGGTAACATATCAGGCCCCATCTCATTTAGATTCATAAAAAATTAAAAAACTAAAAGATTAATATAGATATTACATTCGGGATGATCCATTTCATTGGAATATTTTCAATGAAAAAGTGATAAGAATATGTTTTCTTTAGAGTAAAATTGTTTTTGTGTTTGATTTTTTTCACACATTATCTTATGAAGGTCACTTAGGACCTAAAATGACATCATTGAAGGTTCTAGAATCTAGAATTTATTATCCCTCTGTTTTTAAATATGCAAATGAATTTTTAGAAGGGTGTAAAAAATTTCATTTTCCTAGAAATATTTCATAGAGACATGAAATTCCACAATATCCCCTTACTTTTTTTTTTATTTTTTTGATGTCCAAGGGATAGATTTTGTTTTTACATTCCCAATTTCATTTTTAAACTCTTAGACCTTTATTTCGGTTGATTATGATTCCAAATGGGTGGAAGAAAAATCCTCTAGGATTGATGATGCTAAAGTAGTTTTTGATTTTGTCAAGGATGACATATTTTGTATGTTTTGCATTCCCCGATCCAACATCAGTAATCCAAGGGATCAATTTTTCTATAGGATATGGGATAATTTTTTGAATAACTATGGAGTGAAACCTAAAACACTAACTCCCTATCATCCACAAACTAATGGTAAAGATGAAGTTTCCATCAGGGAAATAAGGGAATTTTAGAAAATATTGTTCAAATGAATAGGAAGGATTCGAGCTAAAGGGTGGGAGACACATTATAGGATTATAATATAGATACAAAACATCGATTGGTATGATTCCATATAGGGTGATTTATGGGAAAAATTGTATTATGCTAGTGGAATTAGAGAAAAATGCATATTGATATGTGAGGAAGATGAATTTGGATCTTGAAAGTGATGGGATAGAGTGAAGATTTTAGTTTCCATAGCAGGAAGAAATTACAAGGGATTATTTTTAAAACTCCACGATTTTCAAAGAGAGAATATAAGTTTCTCATGAAATATTTATCTAACTGAAAGACTTCCATCATGGAGACAAAGTGTTGTTATTCTACTATAGACTCATGATGATGCTAGGTAAACTTCATTCAATATGGGAAGGTACATTTATAGTAACTCATGTGTATCATTTTTGGGATCTTTTGATTATGAATAATAGATAGTAGGATCCATTCACTCTTAATGGATACTAGATAAATATATTCTATGGGACCACTCCATCTAATCTCGTGAACGAGATCACACTCCTCCAACCTTCCTATTAATAAAATCCATCAGGTCATACCTCTCTTTTACACTTTATGTATTTCTACGATTAATTATAAAATTTTCATTCATTTTAACTCCATTTCAATAAATTAAAGAATCTTCACTATTCATTTATGGGGGAGGGAACCTATGTATTTTAGGATTTTCATTTATTTTTTATTTTTCTCTTTAAAAAACTAATATTTTTTCAAATTTTTGTGTGATTCATTTTTATTTTTTAGTGATTTTGGAAATTTTAAGATGAAATTTTTATCATTTATAATTTTAAAATGCATGTTAATGAATGAAACAGTTTATTACATGAAACCAGGAATAAATGAATTTTCAATATGAATTAGTTTCAAGTTCCAATCATTAGTAATTTCATGAAAATTACTTTGGTTTTTAAATCTCGTTCCACATATCACTGTCTTTATCTTTGAAATCATGTTCCCATGAGGCTTATGGACAAATTTATTCATATTATTTTCATTCAGTTCACTTCTCGAGAGAACCATACATTTCATGTTTTAATTATAATTTGATTTATTTCTATCAAAACATAATGGTTTGATGTACTTTTGTTTGAAATGGTTGAAGAATTTATTTGGTTATCAAGACCCATTTTCCAAAGAATACTTTTAATTTTGTACTTCTTTTTACATTTAATCCTTTTATCCCATATTATTCATGAACAACCTATTAGTTTCTCCACATTACAAGACAATATTATCTTCCGAACCTTCTCTTGAAGTGAAATTTCATGATATAGTTGAACTTATGTTGTAGGGGATGATGTCTTTTTTTTGTGATACCTCATTTGGTGATACTTTGTGTGGAGAATAAAATGTTGAAGTTATAATTTTGATTCTAAATAATTAATTATTTCAAAATATGTTCATTTTCTTGAGATTTCTAAATATGATAAGTTGAGCCTTTCTGGAGATTCTAATATAGAAAGAATGTATTTTCTATCTAGAGCTTTCAAGAAAAATTATATTTCATTTGATTGAAATATTTTGTAATGACATGATGAATGGTGAGAACATTAATTGAGTTTTCATGATTATGGAGATGATTTTATAGAATGTGGATTTAGTGAGATACCATACTTGTGTGAAAATTATAAAGATTTAGTTTTTCATCAAAAAGATACACACCCTCCCCATTTGGTCTTAGATTTATTCAAATCAAAATACTAAAAAAAGTATCTAGAAAACAACCCCAAAATTTCCTCATGATAAACATATGTCCTTGAATTACATCTATTGTATATTTAAAAATTTATCAATCCTATGGTGACACGTGTATTGATTAGGATGA
The DNA here is from genome assembly GCA_963277665.1 of Viscum album. NCBI lineage: Eukaryota > Viridiplantae > Streptophyta > Magnoliopsida > Santalales > Viscaceae > Viscum > Viscum album. The sequence goes on along the minus strand of OY728142.1, from coordinate 1,278,578,485 downwards.
TAAATTATTTTATGAAAATTTTCATTTGTGAGATGAAAGATAATTCATGTGAGGTAGGTGTTTTGTGTACAATTGTGGAAAATGAAGTGTAAAGATTCTAAATAGTCAAAACAGATAACATAAAATAATGTTCTTTGATGAGGCATAACATTTTTTTGCTTGGTGAGTAATTGGTGAATTTCATGGTTATGTGTTTTAAATTTCATTTGAATTGATTTTGATTTTGAATTATCTAGGTGTCAAGTTCTAAGGGTTTTGAAATTGACAGAGATAATATTTTCCTAATTATTCATGTGTGTTTCAATGATTAAATCAAGAAAAATTATTTAATGTGAGCTTATTTTAATCATTTTTTTATTTTGGGTGAATTTGGAGCTTAATCATGAAAATTGGTTAATTTGGAAAAGTTAATACTTTTTTGTATCTTATGTATTTTGAGCGTAATATTTAAAATTTTGATCGAAATTAAGTGATTCATTTTTTTTTGTAATTCTTTTCTTCAGTAACAATGATTATTTGTCCTGGATCTAGATCCAATACAAAGCATACGATCCCAAAAAAATCGATCAAGTGGATAATTTTTTCTGGCCGATATAATGGACACCACAAAAGTAATTATGGAATATCTATGTACAGTGACATAAAAATGACGTTATTATAGCTGAATTGGATAGATTACTCTATGCCTCAGATCCAAAATTAATTTTAGGACGAAAATAAATAATTAAGGAATCATTTTAATGTGAAAATTAGAGGGAGTTGTGGAGTCTTCTTGGGTAGAAAATGTATTGTTGAGTAACTCGATCATAACTGTTTTACCACTTGTTAAAATGAGATTATATTTTTAGGGATCATGAAAAACAGATATGGGAAATAAATTTATGATGAAAAACTAAATATACTCGGCCATGTACTCTAATTAATTAACAAAAAAATTTGGCAGATTGAATCTGGAGGGATAATTATTTACCCTTTAAGCCTTTAAATATGAGTGTTCACGTCCATTCAAAGGCATTAAAAATGAGAAGGAGAGACTGAGCTGGAGGATTTTAAGCATTAAGTGATATGTATTTTCCCTTTTCTATTTTATTAGTTTTACAATGATTACTTCTTCCCCATTGAACTCTATTACCCATCACATGGAGTGTTAAAGCTCTCGAGTGATCGGGGAAGGGTGGGTTTCTTTTGTAATATTAGAGTCTTGTGATTTAATGTAAATCAAGCCCATTTTCTATTGATTGATTTCTATTTTTATTGGTTCCCAATTCTTCTAATGTGATCATATTTAAGATTTTGTTTTCATTCATTATTTATAGCTTTGGTTGAATATTTTTTAACTCCCTCTTCATAGTGCATTTTTTCTCAATCAAGACAATTTTTCCAGGTGGTGAGTGTCTAGTGATCATTGGAATGTGTGTGGAATAAGTGATTTTTTTCTGGACATGTTAGGATAAAAAATTCTCAATCAAGACTATCATTTGTTTTTTGGTAATGGTTTATGAATTCTTATGCACAAAATAGTTATTACCATTTCTTTCTTCAATGAAGGGGGATTGAAAACTCTATCTAGGAGTCATTCATTTATCATTCAATAGGAAGAGTGGTGGAATTATTTTATAAGCATGATGGCATTAAATTATTTTATCCTACCCAAACCCCATCACTCCCTTTATAAAATAATGTTCAAACATCATTTTGATTTCATGGTTTCTTTTGAAAAAAAAAAAATTAAAAACAATAGCACTTATTTCTCTAACTTTTAGAGAAAATCTGATTTTTGTGTGCTTTTCTCTAGAGAAAATCTCGTTTCACACTATAATACTTTTTAAATCATGATATTTCTTTATCACAACCCATGAAAGGAACATGTCATAATCCCCATCTACTAATAGCTCATACTTTCCGTTTCCCACCTACTATCCTCAATAAGGGAATGCTCCAACACCACGTCACATCTACACAGTCTGAACTTGCATGTCAAAGGAACTCTTCCACCATACCACAATACAATCCTCTAGGGATAGAACTAAATTTTTCGAATGATTTTGAATCACATATCAAGGATGTTTCTTAGTGGGTGAAGCATACATATTACTCATATGTCTAATTCCACATCAAAACATCTTCATTATAGGAATCTACCAATTCCCACCATCATCCATGAGAGGTCTAATCATTAGGATCACCATTGAAAGGGGATCCTATATGAGTGGGATATCCAAAACACAAGATTTGGCCTAAACATAACCATAGAAGATGAGATTATAGATCAAAATTAATCTTGAGTGGTATCTACATCAATAATTTTCAATGTTCACTCAAAATTGGAAAGTCAACTGAGAGTACCAATGGAACCAACAATTTCTCTATTAAGAGCACTGGTTACAAGTTCCACCGTCTAATGAGTTGAGATCTATAAAATTTTTAAAACTCCTATCACCAAATCAAGCCAAACTTATGTTTTTGGGGGAGATCGATAATCTCAGAATGTCAACAACCTCTAACTCTAGAACTTGCGGGGTTCTACAAGCATCCACACATTCTCATCCCACTCTTCTATGATGATCAGATACTTGAAAGGTGGTGGTTCTTCTACCTACCCACCTGTATAAAGAAGATCATGATATAGAGACAAAAAATGAGGCATCATTGCTCATAATATCTTCATCACGATATAGAACTGGTATTACGGATAGATGTTGTCATGAAGGAATACTAAGAGTCATCAAGATGTAACATGGTCATTTGAGTATATATATATATATAACAATGGGGAGTTGACATAAGAAAGAAAATAAAAGAATTAATCAAATATGATTCATGTACCATTGATCTCGGCAACCAATGTCTCTTTATTTAGAGTCAACAAGTAGGTTGTCATGGTCCTGGTAAATTGATACGTCAACCACATGTACGATCATGAGATTCTCTAGCCTAAGAGCCACACTCGAGATACAATGACATTGTTTCACTATTCCAAATAAAAAATTTGTATGAGGACTACTCCAGACAATGTCCCCAATAATTAACTTATATAACACAAACAGGTCATGAATCGAGCCAAATTGGGGCTGGAAATACAACAAACCCAATATTGCCTCCATAGGCAAGGGATGGCGACAAGCACTGAAAAGAATTTCCGAAATGGGAGGAAGTTTCATAAATACCTGTATGCACACACCTGACCATCTCAATTAAGATGTACAGATGAATAATAATAAAAAGTGGGAATATTTTGAATGTATACAAATAATGAGAAACTATTTGGGTGTACATGAGTAGGAAACTAAAAATGAAGAAGTAAAGGGAAAAAATACACACCGAACCAGAAATACAACCCAACCTAAAAAAACTAGAAAAGTAAACTGTAGAGAAATCCCAACTCCTAATCTCCAAACTACAACAACTTTATGTGATCCACAACACCTAGTATCCCTAAAAATCTTTGAAATCATTGAAGAACTAATAGTTATCTTCATAAGACATGACACAAGAAGGAAACACCCTTGCAGTGGTGAGTATATAAATACCCAGTAGGACACCTTGAAATTTTAAAGGGGGAGTTGTAAGAGATACAATAATAAATAGAAAGACAATATAATAGTGAATAGGATGTAGCTAAACCCAATGTAAGAAAGATAGTGTCCTCATAAAAGCACAGGGGAATCAACACAGTGAATAGAAATACTACCCGTAGTGTCATTGAAAACCAAAGAAAGAGAATTAACTCATCCAACCATGAGATACTAAATACGAGAAGCACATGGAATACCCCACACGTCATAAAAACCCACAAAACTAGAGTAACCAAATACAAGGCATGGATAAAGATATATATATATATATATATTATAGTCAATGATTACCAAATAGAAAAGAAAGGGGATATCTATATCACCTCTCAACCTAAGAAATAGAGTCTCCAACCATTCCAAAAGTCCATTAATGATTTCTAGCATCTCACACATCTTCCCAAAAGTAACCATCCAATTCAAGCCATGCCTCATCACAATTCCATATAGTCGAGTTGCTATAATAACTATGTAGAGTAACCATGACCTGGAATAACATGAGGGTTCCACTCAGATTTTTGAAGGATGACCCATGCCCTACCCAATAGAAGAGTTCCACTTCATTAGTCAGGGACCCATGCCCAACCCAACTAGAGGGTTCCACTCAAGAAGTTTGTAGAGGATCCATGCCATGAGCTGATTGGAGGGTTCCACTCTAGTCATCGAGGATTCATTCCCATACTATCTGGATGGCTCTACTCGAATGTTTGTAGAGGACCAATTCACTATTTTTATAGGAGGGTTCAACTCTAGGAGTCGGTAGAGGACCCACTCCCATCCCAACTGGAGGGTTCCACTCTAGAAGTCCTTAAGGACCTAACCTAAGCGATCTATAGGATTCCACTCAATAGTCATCTAGGAACCATGACTTACCCTGTTGGAGTGTTCCAATAAGGTGTCTATAGGGAACCCAATCCCTATACCTATATAAGGGTTCCACTATAGTCATCAAGGACCCATGCCCAACCCAGCTGGAGGGTTTTACTCTAGAAGTCTGTAGAGGTTCCATGCCATGTGCTGATAGGAGGGTTCCACTCTAGTCATCAAGGATTCATTCCCATACCATATGGATGGCTCTACTCGAATGTTTGTAGAGGACCAATTCACTATTTTTATAGGAGGGTTCAACTCTAGGAGTCGGTAGAGGACCCACTCCCATCCCAACTGGAGGGTTCCAATCTAGAAGTCCATAAGGACCCAACCTAAGCGATCTATAGGATTCCACTCAATAGTCATCTAGGAACCATGACTTACCCAGTTGGAGTGTTCCAATAAGGTGTCTATAGGGAACCCAATCCCTTACCTATAGGAGGGTTCCACTATATTCATCAAGGACCCATGCCCAACCTAGCTGGAGGGATCCACTTACGATGGCTCAGGGGATTCTACATGATCATTGGTGTCATCGAGCATTGACTAACAATGAGTAGTGAATGGAACATTCCACATATCATTAAAAAATCAACTATTGAGGGAACCATCACATTCTAAATGGAAGAACACACAGGATAGACTACTCACATGAAAAAAATATGATTGAAATAAATGAGACATGGAAGCTTAATGTCACTTCAAAAGGAGCCTAGGGGTACACAATGTGTGAGGAGTCCCACATGACATATTCTACCCTTTAATGTGGTTGTTTTCTTGGATGTAAATGGATCACCCACCATGGATGCTTACATAGCATGTGAGGGATATACATGGCTTGCCAATTCCAACTGGGCTCCCACTAGTTCGTTTAATAATGTCTATGTAATGACCCCATTTCTATGTAATTTAGTACATAACCATGTGCTTGGCTATGTACTCCCACATGGGGTCATTCCCATATGATCCACCAAATGGATTTCCTCCTAGGGATGAGTTGAACAATGTTTATGAGGGTTACATGTTGTGCCATCCTTATAATTTGATGAACTTTTAGCCATGGGAACATAGGGCCCAACACATAGTGTGTTCTTCAAACTACTTGTCTTGTAGTAAATGTTTTTCCAGATTCTTATATTTTATCTCCACACCTCAAATCTATCAATTCTACCCTATAACCATCTTTATTTATACCAAAAATTAGGGGATCTATCCCTGGTTTGTAGTTTTCAGCCGTCGTTCACTAAAAATCGGATGCCATTGATCCTTGATGATATATCATACACACACCTCAATCATTATTCCATGGTTTATTTGATTATCAAACATTGAAATGATCTTACAAAATCCATAAAACCCTAAATAATCCTATGATTCATAGATACAGTATTCAAACATGAATTATTGGTGATTCTAGGGGTCTAATCAGATTCGGTAGCACTCGACAACGTCGAACCAGGACCGTAGGATACAACCAGTGAATAATGTGAAGATATTGATTGGGAAAGGTGTAATAAAAAGGATTTAACCATATTTGGCCAAGAGTTCATGGAAAATTTTCAAGAATTGGATATCATAGTTAGATAAAAAATAATATTTAATTAAAATTGACACATGAGTGATGCTAAGGATCTGCAATTAGTACAGATTAGTAGAAGGGGATTGATCCACTCAATCAATTTTAATCAAAAGGATGTGAACCGAAAATTAACATGTATTGCCAATATATTGGATATTTATTCATTTAATAATGTAATCAACAATGTTTTAAGTAGGTATTTTCATTCTCTACGTCCTGGTCTACTCACATCCAGAGTTTCATTGCCATTCGAGGTGATTTACTGATGGAAAGAGGGAAATATTATCTTGAATCTTAGTAGGGGTTATGAAGCTAACACAAGAGGATTATTCATAGGTAAATATTTTTTTTGGAGACTTATTAGATCAAATTAATTAATTATTTAACTTTAATTAATTAATTTATCCCCCAAACATACAACCAACGGGTGAGATGAGTGTATACCCAACACCGACCATTTTTTATCCCACTTAGGGTAAACTGCATGTTCCAAACTCAACTATTGTATCAGATTTCTAATATGAGTATCCATTTAAGTGTTATCCAATTTTCTTTAATACAATATTTGTGTAAAAAATAAATATATTTAATATTTTTGTAACATTAATTCAGGGTACATCAGACCACAGAATCACATGGCATCTCAACACATAGCTCAGGGAATATATATCAAAATATTTCAAAGATTTAAAAGGAAATAAAAATTCTCTAAATATTGCTCCACATAAAACATTTTTAATTTAATATAAAATAGTTATAGGTTTCAATTAATATAATCTCATCATAACATTGTCAATAAATAAAGGATATAACACATTAAAATGAAATTGAGTTAAGAATCCCCTTACCTCGAGTCCCAACATATTTTATATGTATGTAAACCATAATAATTAATAAAATTATGTTATTTATATATTTAATTTAAATAATTTTCACGTTCATTACTTCTTTTTTATTCATTTTACAACATTTATTTTCATGTTTCATTTACTAAGTCTGTTTAATTTACATTGGTCTTTTTTGGTTTGACTGGTTTTCAATCCCTAAATATATTTAGTAGAATTGTAAATATAAAAATAATTACTAATATAGATCCATTATATTTATAATATTCAAGTGATAACGTTTATATTATTCTAGAAATAAATGAGTTTAATAGATCATTAAATATTTACTTTTCGACGAGTCTTCCTTGATAATATTTCATTGACTATTAAAGATAACCCTAGTTTTTTACTTTTAATTCCATTGAAGTGATGGATGTTTCATATTTATATAACTCAAACAACCATTTAATTTTATCGTTGTTACAAATTGTTACTATTATTTATTTTTTTCTTAATCACTGAGGGCATGTTATAACATCGTTCTTGTAGGTGGTAAATCTGACAAAAACAAGAACATATTATGATTATTAAATGGGTAAGAAAATTTTAGTGTATATTAATAATTTCAATTTTAATGAATATTAATGATTTAAATATAAATTTTTTATGAGATAAATCAAATTAAAGAAGAGGAATAAAAATAATAGAAATAAATAATATTAGTAAGAATTTGTTACTCAGAATGCGTCTTAGTATGCTTGTTTTATGAAATTAAATTTTATGATAAACATTTAATATTAATATTAATAATATAATATCCAAATTATAATTAAAAATATATATTAATGTGATAAATATTTTAGTTATTCCTTAAATACATTTTTAGAACCATCCATGTAAGGTGATGATGAAAAACCACACACTTCATTTTTGGAGGAGGTTGTTCTCATGTACATTTGAGGGATGATTTAAAGTTATAATGGATGGGAGGGAAGTAAATTTGTAAATAATTTAACTTTTTATATTCATAAATATGTCATAAATTTCATATATATTTATTAAATTCATATTTATAACCAACAATATAATTTGGTGATGAAAAATTAAATAAATTTCTTTATGGGGGTGGTAGTCTGCACATACATGTGATCGATGTTTTCATATTCATGAAATTGGAATGGTGGTAGATAATTATTATTATATAATAATAATAACATTTTGGTATACTAAATATATATATTCCATTATTTTTAAGTGGTTATAGAATATTTTTAGTGGGTCGATTAAGAAATAAACATGAACTTACTCGGTTAATACAATTACCTAATTATTTGGGTATCCTCCATTGTATTACATACTATTCCATCATAGGTTGATATTTTTGTGATACAAAAACAGATAGGTCAAAGGGAAGATATTTGGAATTTTATTTTCATAGATATTGGTTATGATAAGTCTCTTCAAGTGTGTGAATAAGTGAGGAGATAAGGTTCCCTTTTATAAGAGATTGGAGGTCTTTCTTATAATTATACAAAACCTTGAAATAATATAAAGTCATATTCATGTGTAAGTGATAAAAATGGAAAACTATTATAATATATGATAATTTAGGGTTTAAAACCACTCATAAAAACAAATTTACATAATTTTTAGTAATATTTGAAGCCTTGTTCCTTAGATTAAGCCACGTTTAATCTTTTTAACACTTACTATGGGGATTTTTTTTACATTTGTAGATTAATGTTATGAATAAAAATTAAATGGATATTATTTTAGAATATTTGTTTTAATATTATAAGTTTGGAATCCATTTTTTATGATTAAATTTATAACGTGGTTATAAATAAGATTTAATATAATTATGCAAAACACAATAAAGAATAGTTTTTAGAAAAATGTATTTTCTAGAATAAAAATAGTTTTACACAGTTTTTTAATAATTGATCCCTATTAGTTTTTAATTTTTATTTACCATAAAAATATATTTATTTGACTTTAAATACTATCCAAAAACTAATGTACCCTTGAAAATATTTTTTTTGTTAAATGGATTAAAAATAGTTCTTTTATTAGAATAAAACGTCAATTAGGATTTAAAATGTAAAATAATGGTTTGAAAAAAATAATTTTTTTAAATATTTTAATACAGTCCTTAACCAAATATTTTTCATTTATAATATGTTCAAAAAAATCTTTAGTCATTTTATATCATTAAGATGACATAAATGTGATAGTATTTGTGAAAACTATATTTTCACTATTCACCATAATAGTCGACCATTTATGAATAATATTTAAAATTCAGCACAATATAATTTTACCAAGATTAATTTTAAAATTATTTTCTTTTTATGAAATTCAATTTTTAAAATTCATAAATTTATAGTTTACTCAAAAATACAAATTATAACGAAAAATGGTTTTTAAAAAAAGTGACCCTTTTAAAAATCAGATGTTATTGATCTTATTTAATACATATTTACTATTAATTTTGTGTTAATGTATTAGTATATACGTTAAAATAGTACATATTATATTTTTAAGGTGGTTAATTTAATTTTTTTTGGATAAAATACCCCACACATTAAAAACAATTCCCTGAAAAATAAGCTTTCTTACAGTGAATAATATTAATCATATCACATTTATAATTTACCCTCTAATGATTAAATTTAATCAATAAATAATGACAATATGTAATGAATAAATTAATTATGATATTTTTATTTACTTTTATTTTAAACACTTATTGTAACCACATAATGATTATTCACATTGTATTCTAGTAATGAATTATGACAAGATATATAGTGATATGTTTTAATTTAGTGTTTCATGTAACATAAGCCATCAAACATAGTATTATTTAATGAAAATTTATATATTTAAACATTGGGTGTTACACTGAACAATTTTTTTCTATTTTAAATATATAAATCAAAATAATATATGGGTTTCACCATTATAGGCACTCACAACATCTCATTTTGATTAATCTTGTATAAAAATTGCTATGACTTCCACAACACCCATTGTGGGATTTTTAGTTTCCTACTAAAATATATTAAAATTAATAAGACATTTATAACACATGTTTTATATATCAATATCTCTTTCCAATTCAATTATTATCATTGAGACCTTCGAAAATCCTTTCATAATGGATGGATTGTGATTCCACATTAGTCAGACCATCCATGAAGAACTAATCTTTCAAAAAGATATAATTATTATTTTCACCTTCTAAAATATCATACAACATAGCATTGTGAAATGTAATTTTCCTATTAATCTCACTCAAAACTCTATATAGTAATACTTTTTCAAAATTCCCAGCTCACTAGTTAACTTATCAAAAATTTATTAGACCATGGAACAATAGAAAAACTTGTTACATAACAATGTTTCACCAGATGAAAAAAAACATCCAAAACACACATAGGTCCTTTAGACATTCCATTTCACTATTCCACTATTTCATAATGAAATACAAAATTCTTATGGTGAGGTTTCCTCCATGAAAATTATTTTTTCCCTCACCAAGTTCCACTATGTATGTACAACCTTCTCTAAACATCATAAAGATCCAAAATATACAAGACTCACCACATTTAATCATGACGTTCCATCATGCATTGAATATTCATCCCCTAATTAGTGGTTAACATTTCAAAACCAGTTATATCATGTCATAAATTTTCAATCAAGTATTGTTTCCATGTATGTCAACCATCACCGACATCCTTCATGTATGATCATGTGCACCAATACAATATTTTATATTTCCATCCATCCTTCACCATGTATGGTTGCAATATATATATATGCAATATTAATTATAATATTTCCCATGTATTATTCTGGAAATTGGAAATTCAACCACCAATCATTATTTAAAAATACAAAACAATTTAGTTTTAACCATTTATTGTTAACAAATACAAAGATAAACCCCTTAGTTGAAACATTATCCAAATTTAATTTTCTTAAAAATAAAACAATAAATCCATATAACCCATTTGAAATTAATTTATTCACATAAATTTATAAATTTTCAGTTCATTCATGCTCACTGACCCTATGTTAATATAATTCTATGGTTTTTCTTTATGACACATCTTTATATTCTCTAGATTTTTTATTGAGTTATCCTATTTAATTACTGAATTTAATGGGGATATCATCATCAACTCTACTTCCACATTTTCAATTCAAAATTGCAACTATTTTTTTCTATGTCCTACACTAGAATATTTTTAAAAATAGATGAATTAATACTAGATTATAAATATATATATATATACAACTTTCCACCTGTCATAAAATACCTTCTTCACCATTAAAATTTTCCAAAACTAACATTATCCTTCACACCTACAGGCTTTGGAAACCATGTTTTGATCTTTATTTAGAACCTCTTAGCACTTAGTACCACTTATAGATCATCAAAAGAATTCTAGTATCTACCTACCATTTTATTATTGTCCTCAACTCCCAATTTCAAATTTTTCGTTGAACTTTTATATTTGTAGATAACTTATAAAAAATAAACCTTTACACATTAAAATAAATCCATGCTTACTATTTTTTATGTTTCAAAGATCGACCAATGATAACACCAATTAACAATAATTATATTTTTTATTTTAATTCCATAAAAAATTTCATTTATAGATTAATTATCTCAATTATTTTATAGATTTAATTTTGAACTTAGCAATTATTCGACAATAAATCCTCTAAGTCAATTAATTCAGAGCTCATTATAGTAACGAAGAGTCTAAGTTATCATTATCTATATAGTCCATGTCAATAACATACATATATAAAATAATGAAAATTGAGAAAATTTTATCCTTTAATATTTATCTCCCTATTATATCAATCACACTTAGCCAATATCACCAATTAATAAGTAATTAACCACAAAGTGTGTGATACGTACCATATAATGAACCAATGATGTCACTTGTTTTTATAAAACTATGAAACCACATGTCGTACAAGTTCATCCATCCTCCATAATGATTTAATAGTCTATATAGAGGGAATCAACCTTTAAATGTTTAGCATCAATAAAAAACAAATATCATAACTCTTGATAATAATTATTGATATATTATTCGTCATGGGATAATAAATTATGTTTTATTTAGTGTCTTGAATGAATATTTGATAATACAACTTTTTAAGCTAATAAAAAATAAAACAGGATGTCAAAGAACATTGATGCATCATTTCTTTCTTTATGATTTGATACCACATGAAATAGGGCCAGATATCGATTTTATATTTATACCACATTATGCATAAGATAATAATTTAAAAAAAATTATTTCAAATTAGGATTCATATCACTTGTACATATTTGTTACCACATGCGATTTTAGATTATGAGTTAATATCCATGGTGGTTTCTTGACACCAATTATTATTGGATATTATGCCTTGATACCACTGGTTCTTATTACAACACCAATTTTTCATTAATATCCTCTTAATGAATACACCTCATAGATCATATCTCTCACTTAATCATTTATTTCTCCGATCATTAGATATAAAAATAAAGTGCATAGAGATATTGGCATTTCTAAAACATCCCAACATAGAAGAACATGGTAGGTCTTAGTGAACCAATAATTTTAATCCTAAATACTTCTAATAAATTTAAATGGTTTTCCTTATAACACTACTTATTAAAACTCCATTGTATATATCTTTTTTATATTTCTCCTTCTAATTAATTTTGGGATCCACCTACAATTTGTGACTAATCTCAATTATGCTTGTATATTCAGTTGATATATGTTGGTTTCATTCTTTATGGATTTCTATTCCACGGGAGGGCTCTTAAACTAGTTTTATCATCTTTATTTTATGTTATGATTTTCTTAACCACTTAGTAATTTTTCATGTTCATCTTCTTCAATGGGTATTATTTCTAAAATAGACTTAATTATCTGATTAATTTATTAATATATGAATTTATAATTATTTATCCTGGAAGGTAAAACTTCACTCTTAATACTATTATATTTAATTCATTTTATTTGATAATTGTTAATATGACTATGTAGTGATTTTTTATTGATGAAAACTTCCCTGAGCTCAATTTTCACTCTACTCGAACATAGTGAATAAATTTTTATGTGTAACAAATTCCTCTATCTTATATTCTTTCCTCAAACTTGATATTTTTTGGGGTTATTATTCTTAGTACCTATATATTTCACACTTAAATGGATTTCCAATTTCTATGGGTGGAACATAAAAAATCCCCTAATAAACTCATACCCTGTGTAGTCCCACCACATTTGACATGATAAAATAAGTCTTATTCCACCATTGTGCCAATAGAATTCTCAGCACACCTCCATGGTGTGTCACATGATTCAATAATTATAGAAAAATATTTAAAACTTCATTTGACATCCCTCAATTCCATATCTATCTTGAAACTTCTACGTAATCAACATTTATGTTGGAAAATCCCCCTTAAGGTAACATTTTAGTGTTTTGGGTAACATGTGTTCATTTAAAGAGAATGTTTTTAGGGTTGTTGTGTAGTTATATAGATATTATTTAATGACTTTGTTAAATATAATCAATGAAAAAGGAATGGATTCTCTGGAGGAGGTAAAAGATAGTGGGTGTACAATTTGTTGATTCTTCACAGTGTTTGACAATTTTTTTGGGGGTGCAATTTTCAGATGAGGACTCAATCTTCTTGAAAGTTGTATTTCCATGAATTCCTCACAAATATGTGATAATTTAATGAATTTCATGTTGGTTTTTTATTTCAAAAATTTATAATTCTTCATTAATGTTAATTGGTTTGTGAAGGTGTGGTTCTTCACGAAGAGGTATGAGCGCCAAGAGTTGACCATATATCTAAGACTTTGAGAAGCTTCATGAATGGTAAATTTACCTAGTACTTCACAAGGGAAAGGAGGTTCAAAAACATGAATCAGTTGCTTCTTGAGAAGATTCTAGAGAGCATAAAATCTTCGAGAAACTGAGAAAAGGCATATAAATATCCCTCTACCCCCTCATATGTGAGATTAAGAGTTAATCAAAATACAAAGGCTCAAAATTTGTGAAGTTGATTCATGAAGGTTTTTATTGAAAATATGTTACTATTGAATGTAAGTTTGGAAAGGCTATGTAATCCAACCAAAAGTTTTATTTATAATGAATATATTGGGAATTGAAAAGGATAAGTGAGTTTTATGAAAGTATCGATATTCAAAAAGTCTAAGTGAGCTTTGTCAAAGTTAGGTGTGTCACGAATGGTATTTGAGATTCGTGAAAGTGGTGAGCTTCACAAAAGTTGTGGGGTTCTCAAAAGTAGTACACTCGTTTGAAAAATTGGGCAGTTTTGTGAAGGCTATGTGAGATTCTTGAAAGTAGAGAGCATTATATAATTATTGAAAGGTGTTTTATAATAAATTTATTGAACTGTGTTATTAATCAAGTAGATGAAAGTGGAAATTAATGATACACCATATGAAGTGTAAAACATACTTATTCAAGTTATAAAATGAATACTAATCTGAAGGGTTAGTGATCACACTTCAGTTGAGATATAATTAAGATTTCAAATTGTGATTTGTTTTAAACTAGGAGGGATTCTGAGTGAGCTCGAAACATTATAAGGGTAGTGATACTATGTAGGAGTGACCTAGTCCAAACCCATAAGTAGTGATATTAGTGATTTTGGTGCACCAGGACACCATTAGATGTATGCTCATTAGACAATCCATTAGTGTTGAACCATGTAAAAATCAGTTTGTAATTGTGATTTCATTATTTATTTACTTTAGATGTATATTCATCAGATAATGTTGGAAAGGATAAGAATAATATAAAAATTAAAAATCAAACTACATTCCCCTTATAATAATGAGATCAAGATCTAGTGTGGAATGAATAATTTTGGAAACATTATTTAAAACCTGACCCACCAACCTCTTAAGGTATCTAATAGTTTTTTGGCCAATCAATTTCCACATATTCACCTTTATATAATACACATGTTAATATGTTCATTAAATTGATTTCTATATTTTAATTTGAGTATTGAATCCACAATTCTAGATCTTTGAAATTTAGATCCTTCTCCATCAGTTGGGATGCTACACACTCAATTCATAAACATTCTACCCTCATATATTTTAACCTATTTTGAAGTAACTTTTTTGGGAATTTCTTTAAGATCCTTCTCTATAGCCATTTTTGGTTATAAATCTTGTGAATTTTGTCAATGTAAATTACTATGACCCTTAATATTTCCACTCATTTTCATAATGCCTTCATTCATGAACACCTATTATTTTTTAATTTTTTTTTCATAATAAAAAACATCTATAAATTTTTTTCATAATATAAAATATCAGATTGATGACAATATTCCATTTCCTCATCTTTTATAGAGTATCCATTAACATCAATTTCCATAGGGTAATTTTTCCATCTATATTTATAATAACTTTCTATAATAATAATAATAGGAATATCAAAAAGATCATTCACAAATACCATAGTTTGTGTGCACTTATTCTTAGTATTCTTCATTTTTATCCACTTCATTCCTCTTAAAATTATGTAATATTTTCTATATTTTCCTTATAATGACATAACACCACCAGATTTATAGTATATCATAAATATGAAACTTAAACATCCTTGAATTTCATAAATTTTCCCCCTGAAAAATTCTATATTTTCAATATTTCAAAAATGGTTGCAAAATGACAAAATTTTTTGGTGTAACAAACTATTAAATGGTCTAACCAAGATCATTTAAATTTTTCATCTCAAATTACTTCATTATTATTTGTTAAGTTGACATCTCATAATATATAATACGAGATAATTTTTCTAAAATCATATAGAAAACCAGGAATATCATTTTTTCTACTAATATACAAAACAAATCCAAATAACATATTATAGATATTGAACACCAAATCCTAAGATATATTTTTATAACACTTATTAGGACTAGTTTGAATGAATACATCAAAATAGTGGGGTTTAATCTTAGTGTTTCCCAATTTATACTTTTTCCTTTATCACATATTCTTATCCAATCTTGTTTCCATAGAAAAAAAATAATTCTACCTCTCTACCCCCTCCTTAGATCACAACAAATATGATATAAAAATGTTGAATTGAAAGTAAAAGATGACAAATATATTTTAATTGGTTTATCCACACTAGGATACATCCAAAAAGTATACACGAATTATGAGTCTGTTAGCGTTGAGAAATATGCGCTACATGAGTTATCAATGAATGAATGATAATTTCAAGGTAATTTGGGGCCAAAATGATCCAAAAATCCAATAAAGGGACTAGATTGGTGAAGGTTAATGACATTCACGAATCTTGTTCATCATGAAGGTCACCATCCATTTGGAGGATGAGGTGGTAACTTCCATGCGTTAAATATGGGATTCAAAAAAGTCACTAGGACACATAAAGGTTGGAGTGGTAACCACCACACAACATATGTGTGTTAACAAAATTCCCCTTCCACCAAAAAATTAATAATCTTTTATGGAGGATAATATCCTTCATGAAATTGATTCCCTCACCTCTACTGATCCATTAAATACCTCACCAAATCTGACATTTATGGGGATGTGACCTTTGATCTTCCAAAAGAGGCATCGAATTCATGAAACACTAACCCTCAGGAAAAAAATACTATATGGATTCTCAATGGTACGTATCATTATAAAAACTTAATACCATGGTTTTTTGAGAATTATGACCCATGGTAAATTTTCCTTTTGTGAAGGTATATTGTATTCACATTAGAAGAAATACCTTTTTGGCTCTTATAGTTTTTTGAGAAAATATCCTAAATGACAAAAACCCATTGAATCCACAGAATAACTATTAGAAAGTTCTACCCTATTTCTTGAAATAAACACCGTTAAGAGACCCATATCCTTCAAAAATCTCCAAATCATCATGAAACCCCCATCATTCATGAATAATATATCATTTATGAAACCCCAACCCTCACAAAAACCATCCAATATACCTATCCAAGGTGTCTATTTTCATCCAACAACCTTTCAAAAAATATGAAATCCCATGGACCCTACACCCACCCAAAAATAGTTCAACGGTACAACAAATTCCCATGAAACTGGTATCATCAACCCTTGTGTCCCTACATTTCTTCAACACGACCTATACTATTACCTTTACTTTTTATCTGAAGCACTTCCACTTGAATTCCACTTGATCCTAAGAAAAAGAATCATAATGTTTGGACCCTTTATTTCAAGTTCCCAATAGTACAATTTATGGTATACCCCATACAGATGTGCATCATCAATAGACGTGTAATCCCCAAAGGTAAAATCATCAAGGAAACATACCACCTTTTTTTTGTTAAGGATGTATTATGATGGATCTACCTAGGTGTAGGTCCCACCAATGTTCTAAAATCATCAAAAAAACTACCTAACCCAACATCATTGTTTTATGACATTAAAATACAAGACAAATTCCTAAAAAATGAAATTAATCTTTCATTTTACCATGTGAAACAGGCATGGAATTCCATATGTATTATTATCATGAGATAATGTTTGTTTTCCCATCATGGGATGGTCCTCCTACATTGGTAATTTTCTATGTGTGAGCCACACATCATCCTTGCCCACTATTAGATGCTCCAACTCCTTTAGTAATCTTCCAAATGTAATCCCCAAACCATTACTCAATGATTATCCGTACACAACACGATAATCCATACTACATGATGCTAAACTACATGGACCACTCTTATCACAGAACCTTTATCCATGACCCCAAATTATGTGGGTTTTGACCCATATTCCCTAACTGGAAGTATAGGATGACTTCTTGAGGTTCAATCTGAACAAGCTAACACATTTGGGGTACCTCCTTGTTGTTTAATCCCAATCCTTCTAACATTTCCAACAAATATACATGTTTTACCCTTAGAATATGAAAATCCTCTAGTGTGATCAACTTCCCCTTGGAGACAAAATTAACCAAAACCTAAAGTATGATCATCTTCCCCATAGGGAACAAGATTAATAATTAACATTTTCCCACAAGAAATTAAACTAATTAAATGATCATTAATCATTACCCAATACAATAAACATGGGATGAATGGGTTAAAAGCCTCATATATTATATTACGCCAAGTATAAACTACCCAATGACTAATGTAGTATGCCTTGGGTTCTTGTCTATGATTACCTACACCTGGGATTCCCTCTAATAGAGGAAGAATTTATAAATTCACAATTTAAAATGTCTAGAAATTATACAAAATTACCAACATATACATCTACTCTGATACTAGGTTCCTGCCCTTTTGAGATAAGGAAAGTGTAATTAACTGTTATCCACCTCGAGATGGTGCCATGAATTAGTAACATGAACATGAATTAAATAATTGATGGAGTAACAGACTCAGAAAAGGTCTAAAATGAGGATTACATGGACAGAGTGGCTAAAATACCATCATCTTTTTTCAATCATGGATCGAACATCACTAACCCTGAAAATGGAGGACACATGCATTTGGAAGGATGGAATGGTGGGAAAGAAACATCGCATCTGCACCCATTCTAAAGTGAGTGAATTGAAAATTAAAATTGTCAAACCAAAGTGAATTATTTATCCCCCAACATTTAGTAGATAATTAATTCTATAATCATATTCAATCATCACAGGATACCAATATCTGACACTAGGCCCCTACCAAAAAACACAATGGGACCAGTTCAAAATTACTCTTCTATAAATGGGGGCATGTGAAGGTTTTTGGGAATCCCTACTCTGATGAACTATTAATGTGTGTCCTCCCTCCACCATGGAGAAGGAAAAATTATATTAGGTACATTGGGAATATCATTCATGGTGAATTTATAGATATCTGGATCACTATATTTCTACAAAACCCAAGACATGATGAGTTCATGATGACGTACCACCAACATGGGTAGGGTAATGGGGACAAACATTGTGTAAATCCCGTAATAATATTATCTCCCTATGATAGAAGCCTCTCACACAACTATTTAGTTCTCTTTCCCCATACCCCCTTATGATCTCATCTATATAAGCGTCATTAATGACCTTGTTCATCAATATGAGTAAAAAGGGGTCTTCCCAAATAGTGATATGGGATGAAAAGACTTAGAGGCCATATAATCACATAAGAACTACCTCCCATGAGGGATATTATAGGGGACCCCATGACAAAAAAATTATGATTCCTTTTGGGAACCACTCTCAGGAACACTATGATAGCTTCCTCCCCTATACCGATGAAGTAGTGGATGTACAAGTTGTGAACATGACAATCAACACTCAAGATTTTCCCCAGTGGTCTCTAACTAGGCTATGCTGAATATGTAAATTTGACTCATAGTTTAACGTGTCATTTTATCTCACACGATCTTTTTTGGACTTATCCTAGAACACCCATTGTTGATTTTGGAAATGACATAAAGCATTCCCATCTCGAGGCCTCTTCTTTAGCTCTAGTGGCCCATCTTCCACCTATGCATCTTACCGTCCCCTACAACCACTTCACAAGGCCCTATTTTACCCCATTTTGGATCAAGACCCATGAATCCTATTTGGCCTATTGGTTTGTATCACCCAATCATGGGAACTATCGACATCCATTATGATCCATACCATTGTAAAGAAATTCACTATGGAAGTCTTCCTTGCACTAATATAAACTGGTGTGGTAGTCGTCGCCATGAAAAGGTTACGCAATAATCCAAAGACCCCTCTTAGATCAGTATTATAATCAACCACCAAATAGGTGATTCTCATGTTATAGGAAAAAATTATAAGGAATAAACCGAAATGAATCCCAATATCTTTCTCTTCTAGAACTCTTGTTCCACCAGATTCAGAACTATATAAAATGTTGTATCACCATTGATCCTTCAGACAATTAAATCATAGATGAATTAATGAAGGATCCATAAACTTTTCAACCATATATGGTTGTATAATCCTATAAAATTATGATAATTATTCCAAAATATGAGGTTCTCAAGATCCGAAAATCCCTCCACATGTTCCTACAGGTGGAGGATTTTTGGCATGCTTTAAAGGAATAATAGTGTAACCATCTATTCCAAAATTAGTTTCCCTCCTCTCCACCTCCAAAATGGAAGTGTTAGAGATTTTTGGTTCTTAATTCATGACTTAAGATGATGGTGGAAACTACACTGACCCTCATAAAGATGTTATTCCTATCCTCATGAGGAGGTTTCGAAGACCTCGTCCTACTTGGACATGACCTTGATGATGGATATTCCTATGAAAAAATTTACAACATTCTACAGATGGTTGGCCTATGTGATTCTACAGCATCCAAAAAACAATTATTAAAAATAGTATACCTCAATTCCATGTCCATATTCAGGGATATCACTAGTTGGGTTTTGGGCCAATCATGAATAGGATCATCCTCTAAGTAATGAATAAGAGGACTTATGGGGGGATCTTGTCCATAGACCACGTATCAGTAACATTTTGGTCACTAGAAATTATAAGTATTTTTTATCCTAGAGTAGCTCAATATGCACCTAGTGGTGTGATTCCATATAATATATGGTAAATGTTCAACCTCATACTAATTAATTTATAATGCAAGCAGCATATCTCTTCTATCCACCAAATATGCAAAAGGGTTGACATAGTAGTTTGTCTGATAGATCATCATCCTAAATTGCATGGATTATGGAATAATTTTTAGTTGACCTATATTAAGAGGATCAATATGATATACTGATTCATGGAAGATTCATTTCAACAAGTTAATATTAGAGGATGAAGAAAATATGTTACCCTCAATTTCATCCATATCCCATAGTAACAAAGAGATCATTTGTCCATCCCACCCATTGATAGTGAATGTTATTAGTTGAAAACATTCATGGTGAATTTATTCACCATTAAAACTCATGAGGATTAAGGAAATTGGGTCACCAACACCATAATGGAGTGAGAGAACCCACCACAAGGGGAATCATCATACCAAGTGGATCCACTAATAAGCACCCACACTGATGAACATATATTAGCACTGGGCATTAAGAGTCCCCCCAATGATACATTTCCACTTAACTAATGATATTTCAAAAAAGTAAATGGTCCCACACATCCTTTAAATAAATATGAGGCTACCTTAGAAAACTAGTCAAATGCCTAGATGGATTATTTACTCTAGTAGATTTGGGGATATAGAAGGCGTAATGCTGAACTAATTTTTGATCAGAAGTCGAGTTGTGAAAATATAAAAAGGGTCCCCATGTGTCATCAAGATGGTAACCTAATAATTATTTTCCATGTTCGTAGATTGTAGCCAGTTTTCCCCACACAACCTATCAGTATAGAAGATGGGGGATATGACAAATTTCTAAGATATGAGTCACCCTCTCCATCTGGGCAACATTATTATCTGCCTTGAGATCAGGGAATCCTGACCCCTCAGGAAGATGATCTAGTCCGAGCACTGGTGACTAAAAATACTCATCAGGATGTTGTGAATACTACTCTAATTTACAACTTAGAGGCTCTATAAATGAGACATGTTTAAATAACATCTGAATGAAATCCATATCTGGCATGGGTATACCAGATTCTCCCACCACAAAGATTTGTAATACAATATTCACCCCAATTAAAGGGATGGGTGATCCGCTACAACATCTAGCACAATTCTCCTCAAGGCGAGACCTATTGTTGGGGACAACATAATAGTAATAAGATTACAAGATTTGATGTTTCAGCCAAAATTTTAAAGGAACTGCATTTGTTTATTGTAGCCATTTTTCCCTAGGATTTGTTGCTCGATGGGATGATCTTCAAAGGATGTTCCACTATCAGTTCATCTCCACCGTGAAAAATTATAGTATTGCAGTTATATCCAAGGTAAAATAGTTGATGATGAGTTCATTTTGGATTTCATCACCCAATGTAAGGGGTTCTTGATCTTTTTTAATAATAATGTTTCTAAAGAGATTAGAATAACAATATTTGATGAAAATTTCAAATATTAGAGTTACCTACCCTCATATACGTGAATAATCTAGGATGATTTTGTGAGTTCACTAAAAAGATTTGGATTACGATGATTCCATATATTACACTAAGAAATTTTTTCACATATTAACCCATCCAGCTCCCACAAGATATCCTGTGAATGTAGAAATTTCCAATTACCTGAATGAAGAGGCCCCTGATATAGTTCACCTACACGAATCTTTATCAGATGAGCCCCGCATGGAACTAAGTCATCAGACACATCCTCACCAACTATTTCCTCCCATAGAACAACCTCACTAAGAGAACATTTCCCCAATACTTTATCAGGTACATACATCAAGTGTTCCTTTAATATAATGGAAAAATCACATACTCTTTCAAAAATACACAGACCACAGGTTATTTTATTTAGTCCCCCAAAAAGGGTATTATAACATTGACTAATGTAGGATACCCCAAGAGATAATAATTACTAATCGTATTAATCATTGTTTTTACCACACTAACCTCATAATTACTATAAATGAAAGTTTTGTCTTCAAATATGGGCACTAAAACCAAGTGTATCATTTCTTAGTCAAATTTTTGATACATCCAAACCCTAGTTGAACTTGTCTACACTGAACCTGATAGAGATAGCGAAGACTGCAGTGAGTGTTAGAAGTCTCCCAACCATAGAAGAAAGTTGTCCAATTATTGGTTGGATAAAAATATAGTTTCTCACACCTGTTGTATTATCTATGCTCGTTTGGGAAATCCAGAACTTTCTATGGGTACAAATTGTCCTCTAGCTGTAACATCTATATCTACATCATATCCATCAATGTATTTAATGAAAAGACATCTCTAGTGAAATAGGAATCAATTTACACCATTAGTGATGAATAAATCCCCACTCTCGGAAACTTCATGCCTTCGGAATTGAAATATGTGCATAAATATTTTCCAATCCTAGGGTATTATAATGATGAAGAAAAAGGGTATAAATTTTTTAACACTTTATAATTAGTGAAAAAATATGCGATACTCGGTGATGAGGAATGAAATTTAATCCCATTATCTTCCTTTGGATAACTCCAATGAAGGATTTTAAGGGGAAATAATAGGAAGAATGTCTAAGATAGAATTTCAGACAAGGCTTTCCAAGATATTGAGACCAGACAACAACATTTTCATAGGGATCAATAAGTAAAAACTTCATCGTATGCTTAATCCAGTGTTCCTCAACAACAAAATGTATTGGTTTCCTGAATGACTCTGATGTGAACAGGTTTTGATTAGTTGTATCTATCCATGGCCCAACCTCAACCATATAGTGTTCAACCATAAGATTCCAAACATACGGATATTAATATGAGAACGGTTAACCAAATGTAGAGTACAAACATCACTAGTCAGACACAGTCACATCATTCAATGAGTAATTCTATGATCCCTTATAAAATAACCACCCTATGTAGAAAAAATATACCCCTCACAGGAAAATATGATATGTTGAAGTACCTTTCCATCATACCATTGAATCTCTTGATCCATTAGGAAGTCTTTATATTAATGTAAATGCATGTAGAACATATCAAATCCTTTAATAAAACCTTTAATTTTTATATTTAAGGAGAATATGTCGATGAATATTTCACACATTTACCATAATATAAGGAATTTCATGCTGTCATTTCATTTTTAGAGAATATGAGGGTGTTACCATTCAGGGGAATAATACCTCACTATATTTCAAATGAAAATTCAATGGTGTGGAAGATTGATTCTATCTTTTTGATAAATGAGTTTTAATAAACCACATACATACCAATAAACAAAAAAACGGGGCTTCAATTTCGTTTCTCCCCCTTACATGAAAATCCATGGGTAGGATATGATTGAGAAGAAGACTTGTCGAAATATTTATCTGAAGACTCAATTCGGTGCAGTGGTATCAAGAATTGAATTTGTGGTAGCCTCATAGGATATAACCTAAAATGGGTTTTTGGGAAGTTCTTAGCTTAATTTTAATGCAAATTTCCCCACTTCATACAACAGTGCCTCAAATACACCTTTTTTAGTTGAGTAGGGGTACTCCAGGGAAACGTATTTCCTATTGAATTTTCTTGAGGATGACTATCTATATGTTGCGTACTATAAGAAATAGGAAAAAAATATATACTACTATGGTCAAGTACATCAATAACTTTAGTAATATGATAAGATACTATTTAAAATCCTTGGAAAACACTATAAAACAGATTCATTCTCCCAATTAATCTATTGAAACCTACAACACATGACCTGGGAAGTTGTTTCATAGTTTCAAAGAAGGAGTGATAATAAATTACCTCAAAAAATATATATAATATCCCTATCCAATTTAAGGAAAAAATCATATGAAATACAAAGAGTTTCGATGCATGACCACCAATCTACAACATTCTCATATGTTCCATTGAGTGGGGATGACTCGATGAAAGATAAACCATCACCATTGCTTCAATTTCATAGTGGACCTCACAGTCAGAAGCCAAGTGGGACTGAATCACAATATTTTTTCCTCAATTTTTTTATGGAATGGGGAATTATAAACAGTTATCATGTATCCACCAGATAAGACACAGGTTCTCCACATAGTTCATCCAGTCCAGAAGAGTTACTTATTGACTATGATCCTAATATATTAGATAACAAGGATATAATGGATGATTCCCCACATTTTTAATAGGATGTATCCAAAATTGTGTATGAGTTTACTTTTATTAATCTTGACACTATTGATGATCCAATTACAACACTGATCCGTGCAACGATGTCACCATCAGAACAATAGTGGTATATTCCATTCCCAAATCATCACCACAATGTGTTATAATAGAGATATAGTGAGATAATATACCTTGATCCCCCATACTAGTTTCCATCATAGTGTAATCCCACTGGGTCTCTAAATGTTTTCAAAATATCCCTAGAAAATTCCCCTTTTTATGGTTCCATGGTCGATGATAATGTTAACAATATTATTA
The DNA here is from genome assembly GCA_963277665.1 of Viscum album. Classification (NCBI taxonomy): domain Eukaryota; kingdom Viridiplantae; phylum Streptophyta; class Magnoliopsida; order Santalales; family Viscaceae; genus Viscum; species Viscum album. Next base: position 1,278,553,548 of record OY728142.1, on the reverse strand, counting down.
ATTCATATTTCATCATAGGGGTCTAGTACCCGAAGTTGTTCGACAAAATTTCCCCCCTCATGAATAATAATGGGTAGATTAGTGTCTGCATCGCCTTTTGGGTCCTCACCCTCCATTTAATAAATTACAATTTACCCTTCTAGTGGTAGAACATCCCATCGATGTTATATATGGTTTTCCTTCCATCTTCTTCATGGATGGATAATAATTCTATAATCAGATCCATATGGAAGCTAAGGATGAGGAATCCAATACATGGAGGGGACCCCATGGGCCCTTATTCCATTGAGTAATGACATTTGGTTTGAGAAATTTTAGGGATACATTCAATTATGTCATGATACATACCATGAAACTGCTCCTCAAGACACTGGTGGAATTCTATATGGATGATTTTGTGGTTAAATATCACAAAAGTGAGAACTATCTCAAGGAGCTTGATAAAGTGAATAGATTCCTCTGCCCAAGTCTCTTGAAGTAGAACTATTTGAATTTCCCATTTGAGGTTACCTCTGGATGGTCTCTTAACTTTATCATACTATATAGATCCATTGGAATTTACACATATAAAATCAATGATATCATTCAAATTCCTTCTCCACACAACCTCCAAGAGTTGTGAGCCATCTATGAAAAATTAGCCTATATTTAATGATTTATAGAAAATCTATCATGAATGTTTAATACGTATGTAAGGCATATGAAGAAAGGTTTTTCTAACCAATGGGATAAAGACTTTCAGACATCCTTTATTGATATTAAGCAGTATCTTCTATAAACTCTAGCTTTGATGCCACACCTCTATGGGCTGAATCTTTTTTACATTATGTGACCTCTCTTTAATGGCCCCTTAGCACACTTCTATCCCAGATGAACAATGAGGGTAGGGAGAATACCCAATTTTAATTTAGTTGTATTGTATGGGAAATGGAGATTAGAAACTCCCCCAATAATAAGAATTTCTCACATAGGTATATTTTGTATAGAAGTTATGGAATTAGTTATTGTGTCATGGGATAAAACTCGAGTCACATGCTAACCTGATAAAGTACATCTTCAACTGACCCATGTTGAAAGGATGATTGCCACAATATATGGTAATCCTAATTCAGTTTGATATTAGTTTTTCCTATAGAAATATGTTAAGGGTCAGTCTTTGGTAGATTTATTTTCCTCACATCCAACTCCAATTGAACTTCCCCTACATGTTTATTTCCCATATGAATCCATTGTATTAATAGGTCATATTGTACGGTGTTGGAAAAAGTATTCTGATGTTTCCACCAATATTATAACCATCAGATGGACCAATGACTTCAATATCAACAATGTAGGCTAGATTATTGTCTTAATCACTCATTCAAAGGACATAATTCCATACTAAGTCCTATAATCATATGTTTACAATAATAAAGAGTCATATTATAAGGATCTTCTTAATGGTATCATGATTTAAATAGATATTAATTTCCCCTATTTAAATTTGAAGGGAGACTCTGAGTGGGTCATTTAGTAGATCAATGGTGAATTCATCACCATAAATAAAGAACTTATACCCATGGTGGAATGGACATGTCTTCCAATAACCCAATTCCCTTCACATCCAAGGGTGACTGATGTTCCTAAGTCACAAAATAGTTGAGTCGATGCTTTGGAAATGCTAGATGAATCCCAAAAAATTTAGGTCCATGATGAGTTTCTCATTCACTTGGAACACCATAAGGTCCTCACCCCTAATACTTCAGATAATGGGAATGAATATGTTTATTTTCTATAAAATGATACTTTTATTATAAGACTATAAAATACCCCAATTATTGGATAAACTCTTAGTTTAATTAATCCCTTCATAGAGCATCCCTAGTATAGAATCCACTCACAATAATGGGCCATGAATGAGTGATTACACCAGCTTTCATTATAGCTCTCCTTCTAGATACCCAACGCCATGAATAGACTCTCTACTGGAATAGGTTCAAAGGAATTATTCTCTATTGAATCTGAGGTGATGAAATACTTCAAGTTATGTATGAAGTGCATGTCAGGTCCTTTAGATCCCATAATAAAGAATTTAAGTTCTTGCACCAAATTCATAGACTGGGTTTATTTTGTCCCATCCAGGTTCATGACAACATTGAGTACACGAAAATGTTTCATGTGTACTAGATCAATGTCAATTTTATACACCAAACTCTATATCATATCAAAATACCAAATAATATTGTCTTCTAAAATTTGGGGACATGACATTATGGGTCCCTAACTACTGATGATGAATCGATAGCGCAGATTAAATCTGTCTACAATAGACATCTTATCAAAGTGGGAAGAAGTAGTTCTGATGAAAGAAGTTAAAACTTGGCCAATGATCAATTTTGAGAACTCCCACATCATTCATTGGGGTGGGATTATTTAAACTATTATCATAGAAAATGTTATCAATTCATGGATAATTATCTAAATAAATATATTTAGAATTATAAATTTTGATCCAACCACACTTCCTGCTATCACAAATAGGAAAATGGGCAGATTAAGGCATTCATCAAGGCCCTCTTTAACTTTCTATAGAATATGGTAGGAACAAATATGAAACATTTTCTTGAAAAAATCCCCAATTTCTTCTATTTATAAAGACCCTTTATTAAAATTAATATACATTACATCATTTTTGTGGAATACTTAATACATTACACAAAAAGGTTCCCAAATATCATATTTGTTTAGTGCCTTTCGTGACATGGAAACATATAAACTGAAACAGAAGTGATATAAATTATCTCTCACAACGTTCTTCATAACTATAACCCTTATTAAAAACATAATAAATAATACATATGTTCATAACATAGAAAAATGAAACATAAAAGGGGTGATAATTGATTCATATTAAGGGTAAAAAAGGGAGACATGAATACATAATCCTGGGAATAAGTTTCTGAGGATGTGATCATAACATTATAATATGAAACCCTACATATCAGATATCATAATCAAGAGTCATGGAATACATACTATCAGTTCAGAAGACATTAATAATAATGTAATCAAGAGTATAATCAATGAAATAATAACATGGAACAATACATGGAATTTTTTTAGACACCTAATCATATAAAATTTTTCCCATAGTTGTCAAGACTTCTCTACCAAGTCTATCTCCATGGAATGGGATCACTCTCCAAATAGTATTATAAGTTATAGTTATCTACCAAGACCATCTTAGTGGACATAGTTCTTTACTGAAACTATTTCACTCCCTATTCCATACATGTCTATCTACTAAGATATAAATCTTTACCTAATTAATTGGATAGAGATATAGGTCTCAACCACCTCATAATGAAATTATACATATGTGTGTAACATGATTATAAAAAATCATCATATCATAACCCATGAAATTTAATGGGTACCATAAAAATGAAATCATATGATAACCTTTGTAAAAGAGATAGGTTTAATAAAATTTGTATTAAAATATAAACCATGAAAAGAAGCAGGATTCATAAGCATTTAACTTGTAAAATAGAAATAGTTTTCTTAAACATCATTTTATCAAAATGTAAACCATTCAGAGAAATAATATATATGGACCCTTTGGAATATTTACCACAATAGTAATTAGTGACACAAATAGATGTCATATTAAATATAAAATAAATATGAAATATCTTTAAAAAATACTTCTTGAGGAAAATATACTTTCTTCTTCAAAAAATGATTTTTAAATCATAAAACATTTTTGAAAACAGTGTTCTTTGAAAATATATTTTAAAAATTATAAAGTAAGATTTAAAAACAATAAAAAAAATTAATATCATTTCTACTTGAAAATGATCCTAAAAAATCATTTGAAATTTTTTAAACACTTTTTAAAACTTTTTTTTGACTAAAACAATTTTCTAACAGAAGAGAGAAATGAGGTCATATTTTATTAAAAATATCTTCATAAATATATTAAGTACCACGGAGTGATAAAATTGTACTAATACATTAATATATCATGTATAAACATATAAGAATAAAATATTTTATTTTTATTGATATATGGATCATAATATTTCATCAATGAAAGCATAATCATAAACAATCTTGATAAACGATGAGATTGTTGCAATAAACTCTTACAACTTTGTAAAAACATAATCATACTACCAATGTAAGTAAATGAAATTACATAAATCTTAAAACATAATTAATATAAGTATATTCAGTATATTAAATATAAAATTGTAGTATATACACCTCATTAAATAATATAGGTTCTCAACAAAACATTTGTCTCAATGAAGGAAAATTGAGAAAAAACTATGTTACAGATTCTGTAACTTTCAGACTGTAAAACTCCATAAATAAATATCAGATAATGGGTATGTAAATACACATCAATTTAAGGATAAAAATTATATTATATTTTTATGTGTATTATATACAACAAATAAAAGAAACTAGTGATAAATAAGGTGCAAATATTGTAGAAACAAATGTGAGACATGATTTCCCCTTACCTTATGTCTTGACTCCCGCCATACTTGTTCAAAAATCCTAAATAATACAAATATTTTTATCACAAATAAATTAAAGAACCATATTAAATTATATCATACCATATATTATTTTATTATGTCCTTTTACTACCCTTTAATTAATAATCCATGCTAAATTAACCTTTTGGGTGATAACAACTTTGTTCTCCGTATCTATTTTGATTTATGACATTTCTTGTCCTCAAACTTATATAATGATCCTAAAAATGTAAAACATGATATAAATATTATATATATTCTATATATATGTATTTATAATAATATATAAAATGTAAAAATATGAAATTAAATACACCATTCATGGAGACAGTATGCCAAACGTACACATGAATGATGTTTCCATTTTCTTGTTATTTTGAAATAAGGAATGTAAGTTAAAAATATGTATATATATATAATATCAATAAAATATAATTATTATGTCATATATATCATATAAATTAAAAAAATAATCCTTAAAATATTCCATGTAATGTGTGAACGAATCACATTGTTTGAGGAGGTGGTAATCCACACGTCCACTAACAAAGTTATCGTACTTCCAAAACATGGAAAGCATGAAGGTATGTGTTGTATAATAATAAAAATAGCATAAGTATTTCATAAATATCATATATATCATATAAAAATAGAAATTATATCATTATTTTAAACCATGAGAGATGGTAATGGAAGAATGAATGATATCGGTTCGTGATGCAACAATCCATTGTACACATGAATGATGATTCTGTATCCCATTTGATAGAAGTGTGTGTGAGTGTATGTAAAACACTTGAAATTTCCACATATTAGTATATTTTGGATACTGATTTTATTATATAATAATGTAATAAAAATAAATTATGTGGGCAGAAATAAATAAAATAAAAGTTCTTTTTGAAGGATGTTACTATTCTTTTGCTAAATCCTCTTGGATTTCACCAAAAGGATTTTTTTTGTCGGATTTATACCAAAATAGTGACTTTTATGATGAAGGGTGGTAATTTTTTAGGTTATTGGGGTAGGGTTTTTTGATCCAAAGGGCTTTAGAGGTGTAAATAAGTGAAGTGGGTGAGTTTTCTTTTTATAGTGGAGAAGGAGTGACATTATTTTAAATATAAAATGATAAAAAAAATTAAGAGGTCTCCCTTAACTCATGTTCCTAAAATAATTTTAAATTTTAAATAAAAAAGGGTACTATATAAAATGTAACTTTTTTACATGTTTAAGGGTTATTTGGACCTTAAATTAACGTTTAACCACTATGTAATTTCGTTTTTAACTTAATCATTATAAATAATTTTAATTACTTTCACCAATATTTTTGGTAAAAAAATTCAACCATATTATAAATTATATATTATCATGTTTACAAATATTTATTCCATTTTTCAAAATGATAATCAGAGAAGTTGAAAAAATTAATTTAAAATTAATCCCAAAGACTTGTTATGAAATCGGGGTTTTAAAGAGAAAAAGTTCAAAAGATTGAATTTTTTTTATATCCAATTTAAATGTGAAATTGGTTTAAATTAATTAATTGTATTAATTTATGTAAAATATATCTAATTAAACTTTTAATCCAAATTTTAATAGAATTTATCTATATTAACAAATCATATAAAAATCCAATTTTCAATGAAAACACAATATTTTTCACTATTCATCCAAAAATGATGTTTTTTAGAAAAAAACAGATAATTGACCATAATATTATTTTGAAATTTTGAATTCTAAAATGAAGTTTATTTTTTCAAATTAACTTTATAAAATTTTGTAAAATTATTATTTTTTATTAATATAAGGACATAAAAAGAAGTTCATTTTTGAAACTAATATTTTGTTCAAAACATATTGAAATTTCTGAAAATTATATATTTACTTATCAAAAGGTTTTATTTATATGAAACAAACATAAATGAAATTTAAAAATTATTTATTACTATTTATCTTTGTATGTTTAATGACTATGTTAAATATATATTGTTTGAATAATTATCTTAATAAAATGATGTTTTGTAGAAACTCCGTGTTGCACATAACACATGCCAGGTGAGTGGTACATGTAGCAAAATATTATCTTGGTGTAGATTATAAAGAAAGTTCAATTTTTTATAGTGTTAAACATTATACATCAAAGAAATTTATTTTATTTGAAAAAATGGTTCATAAAAACGTAGGGTGTTACATTATACACCCTTAAAATGAATTTCTCCATCAAAATGTTTCACAATAATACTATAAAATGAAAATACTCTTTCCACATCATATCCTCAAGTTCCCACATATATTACACTAACTGATTGTTTCTTGAAAAAATGTTTACTTTGTTTGTGGTTTTTTTGTAGATCTTTCTCTGTATGATTCATAGTTTCAACTGGTTCTTCCTCATAAGAATGATCCTTCCCTAGTAGTATGACCTTTAAGTTTATTACATGTGAATGTTTTGGTATGTACATCTTTAGGAGAGATACATGGAACACATAATGAACTTGAAAGTGATTTGGAGGAGGTTCTAAGCGATAGGCTACTATCCTGATGTGATCAATAATTAAAATGGGATAGATATACCTAGGGATTAGTTTCCCATTCTTCCCAAAAATCAATAACTTCTGCAGGGACAGATTCATAGAAACACCTTCTCACCAAATTAAAATTCAAGATCTCATTAGTGGTTATCAACATAACTTTTCTTCTTAAATTGAGCTACCTTTATATGATTTTGAATGGTTTTGGCTTCTCAGCCATTTCTTTAGTGATCTATGGTCCCCATAACTTTCTTTCTAAAACTTCATTCTAGCACAATGGAGCTCTTTATTTATTTCCATAGAGGGCTTAATAAGGATCCATATGAATGCTTGACCAAAATCTCTTCTTATAAGAAAAAAACTAAAGTAAGGTGTTAATCCTAACCTCTATTGGATTATTGTGAAAAATATATCAACATATCTTCTAGATTATGAATTTCAATTTTAGTATTAAAATAATATAACAATGAGAAACATTGATGAAACTGAATTCTATATCTAGTTCTTGCTGAAGACATTCCCAGAAAATCATGTCAAACATTAGATCCTAATGAGAACCAATGGAATTTGGTACTCTATTCAACCTTACCAATTAATTTATATATATCCATCCATGATTATCCAATGAGAATTATTCTATAATAAAAATTAATTATTTTGACTTTTTAAGGAAATAGACTACCACCAATATAACATTTATCAATTTAGAGGTTTTGGGGAGTACAATGACAAAATCGATTGTGATGTTCTCCCATTTCCATTCTTGTTTGGAGAATAGATGTGACACCACTTATTCTTTCCTATTTCTTCCTTAATTTTCTATCATACCAATAATAGAGATACAAAGTCTATGATATCTCTCTTCATTCCATCTCATGAAAATCATTCTTTCAAATCCTTATACATCTTCATAATTCTAGGTTGAATAAAGAATGCACAACTATGAGCTTGAACTAACAGGTACTTCTCCAAATTTGGTATGGAAATAACACATACACTATTCTTTAACCTTATCATTTTATCCTGGTCATGGTTAGACTCAGGATCATTTCAAGGGTTCTTATAATGTTCCACATCTCCCTCTTGAACCAAATTAATATTCACTTGCATAGACGGTTGAAAATGTACTTGAGAAAGATAATATTTCCCCCTATTTAAATATTTCAAGGTATATACTTTAAAAATAAATAAATATTGGATATTTGGAGATCCTCATCATTGGAATGTTAGCATGATCTATTCGACTGAAATCATTGACAAACTTGTTCGATTTACAAGGGTGGTAATATAACAACCCGAGATTTTATGAGATATAATATTTTTAACTTCTTTGATGTGTTTTATTATACACTACACCAATATTAGAGTGTACTATATACAACACCGTATTATCTTGCTGTATACACAACATTATTCTTGGCCCGTGTTACACACATTTTCAAGTTCGTTCTGGGGAAATTTTTCAACACAACATTAAGTGTAGATTTTGTTTAATGTATAAATGAAATAAGTTTTGATTATGTTATACCCAACACCAAACAGAGATTTCACTACAAACAGCCTTAACTTGGATTGCGTTACATTCATTCAAGACCTTCTTCGATAGCGTGTGTAGTACGTAATACCATGTTTCACTAAACGAGATATTATTATAATATTATTATGAACTACCCGTTATGAATATTAATACCCAATTTTTGAAATTTTATCTTTCAAAATGGACTTTATTTTTTGGATTCGGAATATCGAAATTAGCTTAGGGTGAAATTTTGGTATTTTTCTGAAAACTTTCAATTTTTGATAAATAGTGAAAACACTGGGTTACTATTTAAAAACCGACTTTTTATTAAAATAATTATTTATTTTATTTAACTTTATTTTAGGTAAAAATTGATACATAATACCAATATAAGTTCAATTTATTTCATTTGAGTCATTTTATAATAATTTTAGATATATAAAAAATTTATTGAACTTTTCACCGTCTTTTACCCACCTCCTAGGAGAATTTGCAAATTTACATAAAACTTAATTTTACCGCTTATCTGAATGGAATTTCAAAAATCTGAGACACACAGTTAATGTTAGTAAGTAAAATGTGGTTCAATGAGATAAAAATAATTTTTGGTGAATAGTAACTTTTTACTTTTATTTAACACGGTTAAAAGTAAATAGGGTAATTAAGCGTAAAAATGATATTATTATTACCCCAACAGATGTCATAATACTATTTTATAAGTTTAATTCGACCAAAAATAACCATAGGAATAAAATATGACCATTTAGGTCCACTTGGATAAGATTAGAACACTTATTATTATTTTACATAAAAAAGAGTTAAAGTTGTTAAAATCAATGTTTAATAACTAAAACATTTTTAATATAGGGTTATAAATAATATAAAATCGACTATAAAAATTAATTATAAATATAAAAATATTTACTACATAATGGTATTTTATTTATAATTTTTGGAGTTTAAATAATTTAATTTATATATGACACAATGATGATGCAGTAATTACCTTTTTAAGGAAATATTAACATAATTGATATTATAAATACCCTAATAAATGTAATTTGAGACTTTTTATAAATTACAATAATTTTATAGAATAATATGACATGTTATTATTGATTTAATTAACTTTTTTTGAACTAATTAGGTTGTTATGATTTTCACAAAAATCAATTACCAAATAGTGTGAAAATTGACATAAAATAGTTTTTAAAAAAAATATTATATTATTAATTGTAAATTTATTTTTAAAAATATAAGGTTTGGAAAAATGACTTAGATAAGAATATATATATTAATAATTAACTACTTGTGGTTCGTTTGGCTTGTTATAGTAAGTTTATTAACCATATAGTGTAATAAAACAAGAAGACACGGTAAAAGTTAAATTATTTAACTTAGAGTTAAATCTAAATGATAAGGATAAAATAGTAACCTAAACTTGTCCAAATTATATTGGATGATAGTCTTTCTACCCATACCCACCTTATCTTTGAAATAAATCAATTTGGATCTATTAAAAACCGAATAGGACTTTATAATAAAATAATATTTTGAGTTTTTCCAAAGGTTCCCCTCTCCACCCTTATAAAAGGCACCTCCTCCCCCTCTTCATAACACCAATTTGAGCCATCAATATCATCCAAAGACTAACAATTTATCTTATCCACTTCACTAGAAACATACTAGAGGTCCTGGTATTCTTCAAAGACCAACCCTAGTGCCCTAATAGGAGGTTAAGAAGAGGTGCGTCAAAGAAGAGATAATATCCATTACCGATCCTTTCCAATTTCTTTCTTCTTCAACTTCATCTTATTTAGTTGTTTCATTATAAAGTAATAACAAAATTATTACTTATATAATGATATGTTATTATAAATATGAAACAACCTCATTTCACCTTCTATCCATCCTACGGAAAATGAAATCATTACGCGTGTGTACGTACGAAATACCGTCTCCACACCGTGGTGTAATCTATTTTTCCACCACCACCTTACTTGGATGGGTATAATGGTGTAAAGAATAACTATATATGGATAATATAACATCACAATTATTATGAGATATTATATCATCCACTCCAATTCCATTCAAAAATTATGGGAATGATATCATCGCTCGTGCGTACGTACGGATTACAGTCTCCACGACGCGATGAGATTCAATTTCCATGTTAACCATTAAATAATGATTATAAAGTATATATATAATGAATAATAACGGTATATATAACATAATAATGCTACTGGATTTATTTATATGTTATTTACTTAATTCCATTCAAGTAAATAAGGAAATGAAAACAGCGTTCATGCGTATGTACGGCCAACCGTCTCCATGAATGGTGTATTTCATTTCATTTATCTATCTAATATATATATATATATACTAAATATATATGATATATAATTCATGATTTAAATTCTGTAAATATTAAATCATTATATAAGTAATAATAATATCAAGAACAACATGTCTAAACAAGTACGATAAATAAAACGATTTTACCCAAAACGCTGCTTTAACATGGAATTTACAATAGAATGGGTAATATAAAGTCATAAGTGAACTTTATATGATATCATAACAATGAATATGATTCTATAATAAGTCAATGATATTATTTAAATCATTACACAGGAGTTTTGGATACGTACGAAGCATATCGGACCTAAGGTAAGGGATAATTATTCCAATCTCGTTTCTTATCCGAGATTGTTTATTCGTAAGTATTTACTGGGGTTATGTTTATCATCCATGTCCATGTTTTTCAAAATGATTTCATAAAATGTTTAATATTCTTCATTTTATGTTTAATTTCATTTTTACCCCTTTTGACTTTTACCACAAGGTACGGAAGGAATCTTTCTTTTACAATGTACTTTTTGACGTTTCTGGCAAAAGTACGAGGAGAATGTTTTTTTAAGTTATACGGCATGAACAAATTTTTATGTTTTCATAATGCCTCATTTTCATGAAGTTTCCTCTACAAGATTTTATGATTATTTTCAACAAAATCCTTTTCTTTTAAAATTGAATGGCATTTTGTGAAAAGAAAATGACTTTGAAGAATAAAGGATATTTTCCTCAAGAATTGATTTCAAGTGTTTTATCAAAACCATTTTTCATCTAAGATGAAATTATTTCATATGTGTATGTCTCAAGTATAATGTCTCAATTATTTACATGGTTTCATTTTTCTTATGATTAAATGATATCCATTTGTATTTATTAGATTATGTGATGATGGGATGATTTTTATGAAACCCATTTTATTCTTTGGGTTATGATGAATAATTTATGTTTATTTTATGGCACAAGTAAGAATGATTTAATTATGATATGGGTGGGACCTATATATCCCTCCAATGCATTGGGTAAAGATTTATATCTCATGATATAGACATGACTGGAACAGTAAGTTAATCTGGTTCAGTGATACAGGACTAGAACGAGGAGTGAACTCGATTTAGAAAGGGACTTTGTCCATTAAGATGGTCTTGGCAGCAATGCCTTGGCTACTATGGAAATCATATCATGTGATTAATGGTTTTCCACAATTACATGTATTCTTCCCATGTTATTTTATCATGATTGATGTTCCATTATGATATATGCCTTACTTACTTATACGATTTATTTCTTTGCTCAAGATTTTGATGTTTGGATTTTATGTTCATGTTTTTGCATTCAAATGTTTATGGATTGTTTTATGTTCTCTATGATTAACCTTGCTGAGAATTTGAGCTCACCCTTTATATGTTCTCTTTTCCCCAAGATATAAAGAAAGGTTTTAGGTAAGAAAACAAAAGGGGAATATCTTTATGGGAGATGTTGAAGATCTTTCACCAAGATTAGAAGATTATATTCCGAGTTTCCAAAGACACTAAACTATTACGGTCCTTTGGCGTCTGTTTTGGTTATGTATTAGATATTCCGAAAAAGTAATGTAATTTCTATATACATCAAGATTTGGGTCTCCGTTACAGTTGGTATTAGAGGAAAGGTTTAGTCAACCTTTGGAAACTAGGATGCGAGAACTTTAGTGAGATCCCTAGAGATATTTCTAAGGTATGTTTAGGGATGTCCCTAAGGTTAAGTATAAGTATAGGTTATAGTTCTAGAATTATAATAAAGATATTATAATTAAACCTAAGATGTTAGATATGGAAGGAAATCCCCCTTTATTATGTTATTTTCCCTATCACGATTTTTGCTTCACACTATTCTTTTTGGGTTTTATACGATGGCTGGAACCCGAAGGAACCGTGTGGATCAATGTAATGGATGATGCAATGATTGTCCCCCTGATCAATCCAATTTTGTGGGATATGGAGTGCACAATCTTGTTTCTATACTTACACAATATATGAATCATCCTGTACTTCCAAATGAGCAGAGAAAGGAGAAAAATTATGTCGAATCCTTCATGAGGAAGCGTCCACCTTCATTCAGCGGGTCTACTGATCCATTAGTGGCTGAAAAATGGATCAGTACCCCTGAAAATATATTTTCAGTCTTGCAATGTTCTGATCATGATAAAGTCATATTAGTAGTATATCGTTTGGATGGTTAAGCTGATCAATGGTGGAATCTTATCAAGAATACAAGGCCCCAAGATTAAATTGAAACTATGGAATGGGACGAGTTCAAGAACTTGTTTTTCAATAAGTACTTCCCTCGTATTCTTCGAACAAAGATGGAAAAGGAGTTCCTTGAGCTTAAGCAAAAGGATGATGAATCTGTTGGTATATACGAGGTGAATTTTACAAGGCTTGCAAGGTATGCATCTGGATTTAACATTCAACCTGAAAGTAAAGTTGATCGATTCTTCAGTGTCTTAAAACCAAGTCTTTGAAGGGAATTAACTATAAGAGACTTCAATAGTTATGAAGAAATTGTGTGTTGTGCTATCAAGGTAGAATTGGAAATTGGTGTTACATATCCATCTCATGGTTTTGACAAGAAACAAAAGATGTAGTTCAAGGAAAAATCTCAGAACAATGGTGAAACGAAGATGAATGTTACTTTATGCTCAAAGTGTGGAAATAAGCATGGTGGAGATTGTCTAAAAGGTACTAGAAAATGTTTTTTAAGTGTTGAAAAATGGTCATCGAGTAGTTGAGTGTCGATGTAATGGGAAAAAGGTAGCTAATGATGTGAATAGAGAAAATACTACAGAGAACGCTCCACCAACACTTCAATGCTTCAAGTGCAAGGAAATGGGGCATTATTGTAATCATTTCCCTAATCCCAGGGTTAATGATGATCAACATGAGCAACCTCTTAAGGCAAAGGACAAAGGGAAGTCACATGCGATCACTATTAGCAATGTTGAGTATGACAACAATGTGGTGGAATGATTATGTGTTTATGTAAAGGGATTCCAAAATAATGTTGTGAAATCTCATTTATAGTATTGTGGAACATTGGAATATCTATATAATGGTTTATTGTGGTTTTTGATAATTATATGGTACCGGTAACCATGAAAAGTGATTCAAATATTTTGGAAAGCAGATGATATGTGCATAATGAAGGGATAACTAGAAAATTAAATGTTTGATAGTATTCAAGAGCTCATGAATGATATAAGGACAAGGTTATATCATGGTTTGAGTATATAGAATTTTTTGGATTTTGGAAGGAGTTAACTTTTGACAGCATTCATGTTTTCACTAGGATTCAATGGGTATTAATTTTTTAAGAGAATACAAGATTAAGGTATTCACATGTTTGGAATGTGATCAACAAGATATATCTTTTGATATATGACGGATAAATGATGGTATTCACGTGCTTGTAATATGACCTTTTTTGTAATCTTTCTCTTTATACTATGAGTTTGGAAAGAAGTATTTTGGATAAGCCTAATGATTGGAATGAATTTTGTTGAACATAAGTTAGTATTGTTTATGGATAGAAATTTTATTTCAATATTATTGATAGAATGTTATAATAGTGTAGTTTAAGAAAAGGGACAACCTGCAGAATGAGCGGCAACCCGTCGCGTCAGAAAATGCTGTGGGAATCGAACCCACAATCAAAGTGCGACAGGCCTTTATCGCCTACCACCGGCTTACAGGAAGTCCCTGGTTAGTATAAGCTAGTTTTATTATATTAAGTGGTATGATATATGATGTATAAGTCCGTTTTAGGAACTATATACGATTAATCTCACTATATATGGACTTATGTATATTTAATAACTTTTACTATCCTTTTGTTTGAGATAGATGGAATAACCTATCATTCTATCGCATAGTCTGCTAACACTTCACAGAAGACAAATTCAACTTCATTTCTTTATGAGATGATGTGGAAATTGTTCAAGGAACAAACAATAGTAATATTGTACCAAAATTAAGTAAGTATTTCTTTTACTTCAACAATTCTTCAACTTTAGGGAAATGATATTGAATACAAAAAAATGTTGCCCTAGTGTCCTTATATCCGATGAATCAGATGGTACATTAAATCATCACAAATTTATGGCTTTGTGATTTTTGGATTTTTCATATCCATGTTCTCTACCACTCTCCGTCAGAACATGATGGTTAGATTTCTCTTCTATAACCATATTTTCACCTATGTTCTCCTATGTGGAAACCCAGTGATGAGTTAATCTGGGTAACCGTTACATTTCTAACATTACTTTTTAAAATGAAGTTTTAGTCTTCCTTTTTACGATGTGGGTTTCTATGAAATAAACTTTCAAGTAGTAAACCATTTACAACCCCGACGAATTTCGAGGGAGAAATTCATTTTAAGGGGGGTAGAATGTAACAAATCGAGATTTTATGAGATATATAATTTTTAACTTTTTGGATGTGTTCTATTATACACTACACCAAGATTAGCTTGTTCTATACGCAATACTATATTAGCTTTCAATATACACAACACTATTCTTGGCTCGTGTTACACACATTTTCAAGTTCGTTTTGTGGAAATTTTTCTACGCAACATTATGTATAGATTTTGTTTAATGTATAAATGAAATAAGTTTTGATTATGTTATACGCAACACCAAACGGAGATTTCACTACACACAGCCCTGACTTGGCTTGCATTACACGCAATCAAGACCTTCTTCGATAGCATGTGTAGTACGCAATACCAAGTTTCACTAAACGAGATATAATTATAATATTAATATGAACTAGCCGTTATGAATAGTAATACCCACTTTTTAAAATTTTATCTTAAAAAATGGACTTCATTTTTTGGATTCGGAATATCAAAATTATCTTAGGTTGAAATTTTGGTATTTTTCTGAAAACATTCAATTTTTGATGAATAGTGAAAACTCTAGGTTACTATTTAAAAACCGACTTTTTATTTAAATAATTATTTATTTTATTTAACTTTATTTTAGATTAAAATTGATACATAATACCAATATATGTTCAATGTAATTCAATGGAGTCATTTTATAATAATTTTAGATATATAAAAATTTTATTGAACATTTCACCGTCTTTTACCCACCTCCTAGGAGAATTTTCAAATTTACATAAATCATAATTGTACCACTTCTGTGAATGGAATTTCAAAAATCCTAGAGACACGGTTGATGTTAGTAAGTAAAATTTGGTTCATCGAGATAAAAATAATATCTGGTGAATAGTAACTTTTTACTTTTATTTACCACGGTTAGAAGTAAATGGGGTAATTAAGGGTAAAAATGACATTATTATTACCCTAAAACATGTAATAATTATATTGGATAAGTTTAATTAGAAAAAAAACCTTAGGAATAAAATATGACCAATTAGGTCCACTTGGATAAGATTAGGACACTTATTATTATTTTATTTTAAAAAAAGTTAAAATTGTTAAAATCAGACTTTAATAACAAAAACATTTTTAATATAGGGTTATAAATAAGATAAACTCGACTATAAATATTCATTAGAAAGCTAAAAATATTTCCTACATAATAGTATTTTATTTATAATTTTTGGACTTTAAATAATTTAATTTATATATGACACAATGATGATACATTAATTACCTTTTTAAGGAAATATTAAAATAATTGATATTATAAATACACAAATAAATGTAATTTGAGGCTTTTTATAAATTAAACTAATTTTATAAGTTAATATATAATGTTACTACTGATTTAATTAACTTTTTTATAACTAATTATGTTGTTATGATTTTCACAAAAATCAATTACCAAATTGTGTCAAAATTGACATAAAATAGTTTTTAAAGAAAATATTATATTAATAATTGTTATTTTATTCCTAAAAATATAATGTTCAACATAATGACATATATAAGGATATATATATTAATAATGAACCACTTGGATTTAGTTTGGCTTGTTATAGTAAGTTTATTAACCATATATTGTAAGAAAACAGGAAGACACAGTAAAAGTTAAATTATTTAACTTAGAGTTAAATTTAAATGATAAGGTTAAAATAGTAACCAAAACTTGTCCAAATTCTATTTTATGAGAATATATCGACCCATACCCACCTTATCTTCGAAATAAATCAATTTGGAGCTATTAAAAACCGAATATGACTTTATAATAAAATAATATTTTGAGTTTTTTCAAAGGTGCCCCTCTCCTCCCTTATAAAAGGGCACCTCCTCCCCCTCTTCCTCACACCACTTTGAGTCATCAAGCTCGGCCAAACCCTGAAATTTTATCTTCTCCACTTCCCTAGAAACATTCTAAAGGTCCTGAGATTCTTCAAAGACCAACCCTAGTGCCCTAAGAGGAGGTTAAGAAGAGGCGCGTCAAAGAAGAGGTAATATCCATTACCGATCCTTTCCAATTTCTTTTTTTCTTCAACTTCTTCTTATTTGGTTGTTTCATTATAAAGTAATTACATAAGTATTACCTATATACTAATATGTTATTATAAATATGAAACAACCCCATTTCACCTTCTATCCATCCTACGAAAAATGAAATCACCGTGCGTGTGTGCGTACGAAATACCGTCTCCACGCCATGGTGTAATCTGTTTTTCCACCACCACATTACATGGATGGGTATATTGGTGTAAAGAATAACTATATATGGATACTATAACATCATAATGATTATGAGATATTATATCACCCACTCCAATTCCATTCAAAAATTATGGGAATGATATCATCGCTCGTGCGTACGTACGAATTACCTTCTCCACAACGCGATGAGATTCAATCTCCATGTTAACCATTTCATAATGATTATAAAGTATATATATAAGGAATAATAATGGTATATATAACATTATAATGTGACTGGATTTATTTATATGTTATTTACTTAATTCCATTCAAGTCAATAAGGAAAGGAAAAGAGTGTTCATGCGTATGTACGACCTACCGTCTCCATGAACAATGTATTTCATTTCATTTATCTATGTATTATATATATATATATACTGAATATATATGATATATAAATCATGATTTAAATTCTGGAAGAAATTAAATCATGATATAAGTAATAATAATATCAAGAACAACAAGTCCAAACAAGTACGATAAATAAAACAATTTTACCCAAAACGCTGCTTTAAGATGGAATTTACAAAAGAACGGGTAATATAAAGTCATAAGTGAACCATATATGATATCATAACAATGAATATGATTCTGTAATAAGTAAATGGCCTTATTTAAATCATTATATAGGAGGTTCGGATAAGTACGAATCATATTAGACCTAAGGTAAAGGATAATTATTCCAATCTCTTTTCTTATCTGAGATTATTTATTCGTAAGTATTTACTGGGGTTATGTTTATCATCCATGTCCATGTTTTCTAAAAATGTTTTCATAAAATATTTAATATTCTTCCTTGTTTGTTTAAATTCATTTTTACCCCTTTTTTACTTTTACCACAAGGTATGGAAGGAATCATTCTTTTACAATGTACTTTTTGACGTTTCCGGCATAAGTACGAGGAGAATGTTTATTTAACTTATATGGCGTGAAAGGATTTTTATGGTTTCATAACGCCTCATTTTCATGAAGTTTACTCTACAAGATTTAATGATTATTTTCTACAAAATACTTTTCTTTTAAAATTGAATGGCATTTTGTGAAAATAAAAAAATTTTGAATAAGAAAGGATATTTTCTTCAAGAATTCATTTCAAGTGTTTTATCAAAACCATTTTCCATCTAAGATGAAATTATTTCATATGTGTATGTTTCAAGTATAATGTCTCTATGATTTACATGGTTTCATTTTTCTTATGATGAAATGATATCCATTTGTATTTATTGGATTATGTGATGATGGGATGATGTTTATGAAACCCATTTTATTCTTTGGGTTATGATGAATAATTTATGTTTATTTTGTGGCACAAGTAAGAATGATTTCATTATGAGATGGGTAGGACCTATATCTCCCTCAAATGCATTGGGTAAAGATTTATATCTCATGAGAAAGACATGTCTGGAACGAAAAGTTAATCTGGTTCAGTGATACGGGACTGGAATGAGGAGTGGACTCGATTCAGAAAGGGATTTTGTCAACTAAGATGGTCTTGGCATCAATTCCTTGGCGAATATGGAAATCATATCATATGCTTAATGGTTTTCCACAATTACATGTTTTCTTTACATTTTATTTTATAATGATTGATATTTCATTATGATATATGCCTTACATACTTCCAAGATTTATGTCTTTGCTCAAGATTTTGATGTTTGGATTTTATGTTCAAGTTTTTGTATTCAAATGTTTATGGATTGTTTTATGTTCTCTATGTTTACCTTTTCTGGGCATTTGAGCTCACCCTTTATATGTTTTCTTTTCCCCAAAATATAAATCAAGGTTTTAGGTAAGAAAAAAAAGGGAAGATCTTTATGGGAGATGTTGAAGATCTTTCACCAAGATTAGAAGATTATGTTCCGAGTTTCTAAAGACACTAAACTATTACGGTCCATTGGAATCTGTTTTTGTTATCTATTAGATATTCCGAAAAAGTAATGTAATGTATATGTTTGTCAAGATTTGGGTCTCCGTTATAGTTGGTATCAGAGTAAAGGTTTAGTCAACCTTTGGAAACTAGGATGCGAGAACTTTAGTGAGATCCCTAGAGATATTTCTAAGGTATGTTTAGGGATGTACCTAAGGTTAAGTATAAGTATAGGTTATAGTCCTAAAATTATAGTAACGATATTAGAATTAAACCTAGGATGTTAGATATGGAAGGAACTCCCCCTTTATTATTTTGTTTTCCCTATCATGATTTTTCCTTCACACAATTCTTTTTGGGTTTTAGATGATGGATGGAACCCAAAGGAATAGTTTTGATCAATGTAATGGACGATGCAATGATTGTCCTCGTGATCAATCCAATGTTATGGGAGATGGAGTGCATAATCTTATTTCTATACTTACAGAAGCTATGAATCATCCTGGACTTCCAAATGAGCATAGAAAGGAGCAAATTCTTTTGAACCCTTCATGAGGCAGAGTCCACCTTCATTCAGCGGGTCTACTAATCCATTAGTGGCTGAACAATGGATCAGTACCACTGAAAAGATATTTTCAGTCTTGCAATGTTCTAAACATGATAAAGTCATCTTAGCAGTATATTGTTTGGAAGGTGAAGCTGATCAATGGTGGAATCTTATCAAGAATACAAGGCACCAAGATGAAATTGAAACTATAGAATGGGATGAGTTCAAGAACTTTTTTTCAATTGGTACTTCCATCTTATTCTTTGAACAAAGATGGAAATGGAGTTCCTTGAGCTTAAGGAAAAGGATGATGAATCTGTTGGTATAAACGAGGTGAATTTTACAAGGCTTGAAAGGTATGAATCTGGATTTATCATTCAACCGAAATGTAAAGTTGATCTATTCTTCAGTGGCTTAAAACCAAGTCTTCGAAGGGAATTATCTATAAGAGACTTCTGTAGCAATGAAGAAATTGTGCGTTGTGATATCAAGGTAGAACTGGTAATTGGTGTTACATATCCATCTCATGGTTTTGACAAGAAACAAAAGATAAAGTTCAAGGAAATATCTCATAACAATGATGAAAATAAGGTGAATGTTACTTTATCCTCAAAGTATGGAAAGAAGCATGGTGGAGATTGTATAAAAGGTACTAGAAAATGTTTTAAGTGTGAAAAAGAAGGTCATCGAGCAGTTTAGTGTCGAAGTAATGGGAAACAGGTAGCTAATGATGTGAATAGAAAAAAGACTACAGAGAAAGCTCCACCAACACTTCAATGCTTCATGTTCAAGGAAATGGGGCATTATGCTAATCAATTCCCTAATCCCAGGGTTAATGATGATCAACATGAGAAACCTCTTAAGGCAAAGGACAAAGGGAAGTCACATGAGATCACTATTAGCAATGTTGAGTATGACAACGATGCGGTGGAATGATTATGTGTTTATGTAAATGGATTCCAAAATAATGTTATGAAATCTCATTTATAGTATTTTGGAACATTGGAATATCTATATAATGGTTTATTGTGGTTTTCGATAATTATATGGTATTGGTAACCATGAAAAGTGATTCAAATATTTTGGAAATCAGCTGATATGTGCATAATGAAAGGATAA
The DNA here is from genome assembly GCA_963277665.1 of Viscum album. Lineage (NCBI taxonomy): Eukaryota > Viridiplantae > Streptophyta > Magnoliopsida > Santalales > Viscaceae > Viscum > Viscum album. The sequence goes on along the minus strand of OY728142.1, from coordinate 1,278,532,406 downwards.
TGAGAAAATTAAATGTTTGATAGTATTCATGAGCTCATGACTGATATAAGGAGAAGGTTATATCATGGTTTGAGTATATAGAATTTTTTTCGATTTTGGAAAGAGTGAACTTTTGACAGCATTCATGTTTTTACTAAGATTCAATGGGTATTCATTTTTCAAGAGAATACATGATTAAGGTATTCAATTGTTTGGAATGTGATCAACAAGATATATCTTTTGATATATGAGGGATAAATGATGGTATTCACGTGCTTGTTATATGACCTTTTTTGTAATCATTCTCTTTATGCTATGAGTTTGGAAAGAAGTATTTTGGATAAGCATAAATATTGGAATGGATTATGTTGAACATAAGTTAGTATTGATTAAGGCTAGAATTTTTTTTTGATATTATTGATAGAATGTTATAATAGCGTAGTTTAAGAAAAGGGACAACCTGCAGGACGGGAAACAACCCGTCGCGTCAGACAAGGCTGTGGGAATCGAACTCACAATCGAAGTGTGATAGGACTTTATCGCCTACCACTGGCCTACAGGATGTCCCTGGTTAGTAGAATCTAGTTTTATTATATTAAGAGATATGATATATGAAGTATAAGTCCATTATAGGAACCATATAGAATTAATCTCACTATATATGGACTTATGTATATTTAATAAGTTTTACTATCCTTTTGTTTGAGATAGATGGAATGACCTATCATTCTATTGCATAGTCTGCTAACACTTCACAGAAGACAAATTCAACTTCATTTCTTTACGAGATGATGTGGAAATTATTCAAGGAACAAACAACAGTAAGATTGTACCAAAATCATGTAAGTATTTCTTTTACTTCTGCAATTCTTCAACTTTAGGGAAATGATCTTGAATACAAAAAAATGTTGTCCTAGTGTCATTATATGAGACGAATCAGATGGTACCTTAAATCATCAAAAATTTATGGCTTTGTGATTATTGGATTTTTCATATCCATGTTCGCTACCACTCTCCATCAGAACGTGATGGTTAGATTTCTCTTCCATATCCATTTTTTCACCTATGTTCTCCTATGTGAAAACCCAGTGATGAGTTAATCTGGGTAACCGTTACATTTCTAACTTTCCTTTTTAAAATGAGGTTTTAGTATTCCTTTTTACGATGTGGGTTTCTATGAAATAAACTTTCATGTAGTAAACCATATACAACCCCGACAAATTTCGAGGGCGAAATTCATTTTAAGGGGGGTAGAATATAACAACCCGAGATTTTATGAGATATATTATTTTTAACTTCTTGGATGTGTTCTATTATACACTACACCAAGATTATCTTGTACTATACACAACACCATATTAGATTGCAGTATACACAACACTATTCTTGGCTCGTGTTACACACATTTTCAAGTTCATTTTGTGGAAGTTTTTCTACGCAACATTAAGTATAGATTTTGTTTAATGTATAAATGAAATAAGTTTTGATTATGTTATACGCAACACCAAATGGAGATTTCACTACACACAGCCCTGACTTGGCTTGCATTACACGCAATCAAGACCTTCTACGATAGTGTGTGTAGTATGCAAGACTATGTTTCACTAAACGAGATATTATTATAATATTATTATGAACTAGCAGTTATGAATAGTAATACCCAATTTTTGAAATTTTATCTTTCAAAATGGACTTCATTTTTTGGATTCGGAATATTGAAATTATCTTAGGGTGAAATTTTGGTATTTTTCTGAAAACTTTCAATTTTTGATGAATAGTGAAAACACTGGGATACTATTTAAAAACCGAATTTTTATTTAAATAATTATTTATTTTATTTAAATTTATTTTAGGTAAAAATTGATACATAATACCAATATAAGTTCAATGTAATTCATTGGAGTCATTTTATAATAATTTTAGATGTATAATAATTTTATTGAACTTTTCACCATCTTTTACCCACCTCCTATGAGAATTTGAAAATTTACATAAAACTTAATTTTACCGCTTCTGTGAATGGAATTTCAAAAATCCGAGAGACACGGTTGATGTTAGTAAGAAAAATGTGGTTCAATGAGATAAAAATAATTTTTGGTGAATAGTAACTTTTTACTTTTATTTACCACGGTTAAAAGTAAATAGGGTAATTAAGGGTAAAAATGATATTATTATTAACCTAAAACATGTACTAATTATATTGGATAAGTTGTATTCTAGCAAAAACAACCTCTGGAATAAAATATGACCATTTAGGTCCACTGGGATATGATTAGGACACTTATTATTATTTTATTTAAAAAAGAGTTAAAATTGTTAAAATCAATGATTAATAACTAAAACCTTTTTATTATAGGGTTATAAATAATATAAATTAGATTATAAATATTAATTAGAAAGCTAAAAAAATTTCCTACATAATGGTATTTTATTTATAATTTTTTAACATTAAATAATTTAATTTATATATGACACAATGATGATACAGTAATTACCTTTTTAAGAAAATATTAACATAATTGATATTATAAATACCCAAATAATTGTAATTTGAGACTTTTTATAAATTCCTCTAATTTTATAGGTTAATATGTCATGTTATTATTGATTAAATTAACATTTTTGAACTAATAAGGTTGTTATGATTTTCACAAAAATCATTTACCAAATAGTGTCAAAATTGACATAAAATAGTTTTTAAAACAAATATTATATTATTAATTGTTATTTTATTCCTAAAAATCTAAGGATCGGCCAAATGACTTAGATAAAGATATATATATTAATAATGAACTACTTGGGGTTCGTTTGGCTTGTTATAGTAATTTTATTAACCATATAGTGTAAGAAAACAAGAAGACAAGGTAAAAGTTAAATTATTTAACTTAGAGTTAAATCTAAATGATAAGGTTACAATAGTAACCTAAACTTGTCCAAATTATATTGGGTGAGATACTTTCGACCCATACCCACCTTAGCTTCGAAATAAATCAATTTGGAGCTATTAAAAACCGAATATGACTTTATAATAAAATAATATTTTGAGTTTTTCCAAAGGTTCCCCTCTCCTCCCTTATAAAAGGGCACCTCCCCCCCCCTCTTCCTCACACCACATTGAGCCATAAAGCTCTGCCAACCCCTTCCAATTTCTCTTCTCCACTTTCCTAGAAACATCCTATAAGTTCTGGTCTTCTTCAAATACCAATCCTAGTGCCCTATGAGGAGGTTAAGAAGAGGCGTGTCAAAGAAGAGGTAATATCCATTACCGATCCTATCCATTTTCATTCTTCTTCAACTTCTTCTTCTTTAGTTGTTTAATTATAAAGTAATTTCGTCAGTATTAATTATATACCGATATGTTATTATAAATATTAAACAACCTCATTTCACCTTCTATCCATCCTATGGAAAATGAAATCACCACGTGTGTGTACGTATGAAATACCGTCTCGACGCCGTGGTGTAATCTGTTTTTCCATGACCACCTTACTTGGATGAGTATAATGGTGTAAAGAATAAATATATATGAATACTATAACATCATACTGATTATGAGATATCATATCATCCACTCCAATTCCATTCAAAAATTATGGGAATGATATCATCACTCATGCGTACGTACGGATTACCGTCTCCACGACGCGATGAGACTCAATCTCCATGTTAACCATTAAATAATGATTACAAAGTATATATATAATGAATAATAATGGTATATATAACATAATAATGATACTGTATTTATTTATATGTTATTTACTTAATTCAATTCAAGTCAATATGGAAAGGAAAACAACATTCATGCGTACATACGACATACCGTCTCCATGAACGATGTATTTTATTTCATTTATCTATCTATTATATATATATAATTATACTGAATATATATGATATATAAATCATTATTTACATTCTGGAAGGAATTTAATCATGATATAAGTAATAATAATATCAAGAACAACAAGTCCAAACAAGTACGATAAATAAAACGATTTTACCCAAAACGCTGCTTTATCATGGAATTTACAAAAGAATGGGTAATATAATGTCATAAGTGAACCATATATGATATAATAACAATGAATATGATTCTGTAATAAGTCAATGACATTATTTAAATCATTATATAGGAGGTTCAGATACGTACGAAGCATATTGGACCTAAGGTAAGGGATAATTATTCCAATCTCGTTTCTTATCTGAGATTGTTTATTAATAAGTATTTACTGGGGTTATGTTTATCATCCATGTCCATGTTTTCTCAAAATGTTTTCATAAAATGTTTAATATTCTTCCTTGTATTTTTAAAGCCATTTTTACCCCATTTTTACTTTTACCACAAGGTAAAGAAGGAATCTTTCTTTTACGATGTACTTTGTGACGTTTCCAGCAAAAGTACAAGGAGAATGTTTTTTAAATTATACGGCATGAATGAATTTTTACAGTTTCATAACCCCTCATTTTCATGAAGTTTCCTCTACAATATTTTATTATTATTTTTAAAAAAACTTTTTTCATTTAAAATTGAATTGAATTTTGTGAAAAGAAAATTATTTTGAAGAAGAAAGGATATTTTCCTCAAGAATTCATATCAAGTGTTTTATCAAAACAATTTTCCATCTAAGATGAAATTATTTCATATTTGTATGTTTCAGTTATAATGTATCAATGATTTACATGGTTTCATTTTTCTTATGATGAAATGATATCCATTTGTATTTATTGGATTATGTGATGATGGGATGATGTTTATGAAACCCATTTTATTCTTTGGGTTATGATGAATGATTTATGTTTATTTTGTGGCAAAAGTAAGACTGATTTCATTATGAGATGGGTAGGACCTATATATCCATCCAATGCATTGGGTAAAGATTTATATCTCATGAGATAGACATGGATGGAATGGTAAGTTAATTTGGTTCAGTGATACATGACTGGAACGAGGAGTGAACTCGATTCAGAAAGGGACTTTGTCCACTAAGATGGTCTTGGCAGCAAAGCCTTGGATACTATGGAAATCATATCATGTGATTAATCATTTTCCATAATTTCATTTTTTCTTTCGATGCTATTTTATCATGATTGATGTTCCATTATGATACATGCCTTACGTACTTCCAAGATTTATGTCTTTGCTCATGATTTTGATGTTTGGATTTTATGTTCAAGTTTATGCATTCAAATGTTTATTAATTTTTTTATGTTCTCTATGTTTACCCTTACTGGGCATTTGATCTCACCCTTTATATGTTTTCTTTTCACCAAGATATAAAGAATTATTTTAGGTAAGAAAACAAAAGGGGAAGATCTTTATGAGAGATGTTGAAGGTCTTTCACCAAGGTTAGAAGATTATGTTCTATGTTTCCAAAGACACTAAACTATTACGGTCCTTTGGAGTTTGTTTTTGTTATGTATTAGATATTCCGAAAAAGTAATGTAATGTCTATGTACATCAAGCTTTGGGTCTCTACAAGTAATGTATTGAGCAGTCATAATCCCTTATCAACACAAGAAATCTTCTCTAGAACATGTTCAACTCCTTCTGTGTGAATATATATGTCAGACTCTTATGATCGGTATATATGTCACGCTATTATCCTCAAAGATGTTTCCTCTGTATATTTATTGAAAAATTACCATATATAACTCCAAATCATGTGTTAGATAATATTTCTCATGAATATTTATTTTTCATGAGGCATATTCTATAACCATGATTTTCTGTATAATAACACATCCCAATCCCTTCTTGGATGCATCACCATAGATTAAAAAACCCTTATACACTATAGTCTAATGTAATAATAGTTGTGCTAACTAACCATATCTTTTATTCCTTGAATGTTTCTTCACATTTATCTATCTAGAGGAACTTGGAACCCTACTATGTTAACTTGATCAGAGGATTTGATAGTCATGATAAAGTTTCCACAAACCTCCAGTAACATCCAACTATACCAAGAATATTATGGATCTCTATCACAATGGTTGGTCTAGGTCAACATTTAATTTCATACATCTAGGAAGGATCCACATTAATACCATCTCTTGAGATTATATATCCCAAAAAAGATACATTTTGTAAACCAAATTCACACATTGTATTTTTCATAAAGTTTTTTTTCCTTGGGGGTCTTTAGTACAACTGCCACATGGTATTGATGCTCTAATTTTATATTTTAATATATAATAATATCATCTATAAATTCTACCAAAACATGGTTGTGGTAATATCTATAGACTATATTCATAAAATCAAAGAAGATAGTTATGGAATTAGTAACACCTAAAGGGAGTCACTGTATATTCATTGTTTCCATACCTTGTATGGAATTTTGTCTTGGATTTATCCTCCTTATTAACCATAAGTTGATAACATCCAAAAAAAGTTCAATGATTGAAAAATATTTATCTACACATAGTAGATCAGATAAGTCATCAACATGGGAAAAATGAAACTTTTTCCTGATCCTTATCTTGTTTGCTCACAATAAACAATTTATAGTTTCTTTGATCAACCATTCCTTGTCACAAAAATTACAGGTTCACCCCAAGGTAAAACACATGGCCAAATGAATCCTTTATCAATTATTTCATGGATTTTCATCTTGTGTTCCTACAACTCAATTGGGTCCATTATATAGTGAGTCTTTGAAATTGGTGTGGAACCAAGTATGAGATATTTTGAGAAATCATGATCACATTTTGGTGGAAGGATAAGAAATTCTTCTTAAAAGACTTCCAAAAACACCCGAAAATAGGAATATTAATGATATCAATTTTATACCAAATCATTTTATATAAACAACACCAATGAATAGAAATTAATATGCATACACGGAATGTAATATTCATATTAATTTTATTCTTATCATCATAGTGATAGAAGATCATAGGCTGGTTTGAAATATAAAATGTAAATTTCCTTCCTGGACAATTGATGTGAGAATTATTTAGAGTATTACAGTCCATGCCTAAGAGGAAATAAAATTCAATGAGATAAATAATTAGAATATTTTTAGGAAATACATTCCAAAAAACATCAATAGAAGAGTAATCATACACGTGATATGAAATCAATATACCATTAGGTGTCTACAAATATAATTTCACATCTAAACATTGGGGTGAAATCTTAATACCCTTAGAAATTTATTTTGATATGAATAGGTGGGAGGGTCCATAACCAAATGAGGAAGTAGTAGTTCTAGAATGGATGATAAGTGTACCTTTAACAATTTCATTATCTTACATCTCATAAAAAACATTGACTTCATGAGATTTCCACCTTTCCCTTTGCCAAAGAGGTTACTGGTGTTGATAATCATCATTAACCTTATTATTTTGGGTAATAGTTAACATAATTAGCATTATCTTTACACATGTAGCACTAAAGCGAGGGAGGTTAATTCTATGTATCTTTCTATCTATTTTCACTAATAGATAACTTCTTCCCATCACATTGGAAATCAAATGCCCAATTACCTCCCCTTCAACATTTAAATCATTTATTATACCCCCTATGACAATTTCCATCATTATTCTTACAACACATAGTGCATAAAAAAAATTTCATCTTCTTTTCTCCACGATTTTTAGTTTCTTATTTAAACTCAATCTTCATTTTATTTTCAAAACGATAATATTGATACATAAATCCAACCTCTATTTAAAACATGATTGCAAGATGCACAATATATTTTCATACACTAATGTCTATTATGAATAATTCAATTATAATACTTGGATTTCAAGAACTGAAGAACCTATTGACGTTACTTTTGGGTTGGATTACACTACAAAAAGTGTGCCATGAATTTCCTGTAAAATTAGAATCGTAGGTACCAACAGATTCATCAACCCCTTTATTTATCTTAAAGAAATCTTTATCCATATTTCTTTCAAAAATAGAAGTAATGTAATTATTGAAAAATAATTTCTTGAACTCATCCCAATACATGGATTCAATTTCATCTTTCTATATCGTATTCCTGATTAGATTCCACCATTGGTCAGCCTCACCTTCCAAATGATAAACAGTTAGAATGACCTTCTCATATTCTGAACACTTGATAATAAAAAATAACTCTTCAGTGGTACTTATACATCTTAAAAAACAACCTGACCAGAAGACCCACTGAAATAAGGTGGGCATTACCTAATGAATTACACAACAGAATGATGTTCCCTCTATTTCCCATTTGGAATTCTAGTAGGAATTATATCTTGAGAAAGTAGGGTAAAAATAATATTGGGCATTTTCATTACATATCCTATAACATTCATATGATCAGGTGAAAAATAATCACATTTCCCATCACACATAGAATTTATGTGGTTCCTTTAGGTTATATCCATTTAAGAGACCCAAAAAGCATAGAGTAAAAAATAATTATCATATTGGGGATCCAAATAATCATGAAAACACACTTATAATTTATCTACATTATCATACCTTCATTAATCTAAGACACCTTAGGTATATCCTAGGTTATTAATTTCCATGTTTATACAAATTCTTCATGATGGTTTATGATTTTTTTGAGTTTTTAAGTCATATCCCATTAGAGTTTCAAACCTTGTGTGTAGAAATTCCCATTTTCAGGCACCACATCCTTATTATGTTTAGTTAAATACAGTGTTTTGGGGTTTTTAACCCTATGTACAATTTTAAAAGATCCATATACACTTATATTATCTATAAAAGGATTTACTATTACAAAACCACTCACTTGATCCTTTACCAAAACTCCAGGACACTTTCCTATACCTTTTATTATGCTTTATTTTATCCATATTCAGGTTATTAGGGTTATAATGATGGTTTTACCATCCATGTTTTCATTAGATAACTGAAATTATTCAATGATATTAACTATAAGGACCCTATATTAACATGAATATAAATTACATTATTTTTTTGGAATGATAAATACATTACACAAATAGATTCCCAAATACCCTATAAGTTTAGTTCCTTTAGAAACATGGAATCATAAACTATAGTACATAAGTGAGCTATATTATATCCAAATATGATCTTCATGACCATCACCCTTCCTAGACACAAGATACATAATACATATCTTTATTACTTGTGGAAAGGAGACATAAAAAGGGGTGAGCTGATATGATTAGTAAGGGTAAAGAAGGGATATATGTAATCATAATCATGAGCATAATGGTATTAGAACATGATCATAACAATAGAAGATTTTAAATAACATATCAAAGATCATAATCATTATTTATGGAATAAATATTAGAAATATCATAAGACATGAATCACAAGTTAATTAAGTGAATAATCCCTAAAATCATAACATAGGAATACGACATTGAATTGTGGTAGAAGCATAATAATAAAAAATTATTTCCATAGTTGTTAAGGAATCACTACCAAGGCCATCATAGTGGAATGGGTCTACTCCACAAACTGTCATAGTAGTCAAGGTTCACTCTTAATATCATCTTGGTAGAAACATTCCTTTTATGAAATTATTTCTTCCCCATTCCATCCATTCCTATATCATGAGACATAAGTATTTACCTAATGCATTGGAGGTAGATATAGGTTTCACCCATATGATAAAGAAATCATACCTATATGTCCCATAAGACCATAAAAATGCATCACATCAAAAAAAATTAAATGAAATGGGTATTATAAACATGTAATAATATAAGAAAACGTGGAAAATAGATATCTTTCATAATTATTTAATCAAATAATAACCCATGATAAGAAGAATTTTTCATAAACATTTAAACTTTGAAAGAGAAACATGTTTCTTAAACATCATTACATCAAAACAAAAACCATTTGGAGAAATAATTATTAATGGAAACATTATATAACTTACTTAGAAATGAATTTTTAATACAAATTGATGTAATATTTGTTTGAAAATTATATTTAGAGGTGTATTCAAAACATTTCTTGAGGAAAATTTCCATTATACTTTGAAAACAATTACTAAAATATAAAACATTTTTTTGGATACCATTTTATTTTAAGGTATATTATAAAACATATGAAATAAGTTTTGAAGAACATAAAAAAAATTAACTTAGTTTTTCATTAAAATTGATCTTAAAAAATCATTTTAATTTTTTTTAACCATGATTTTCATAATAAAACAAATTTTCAACCAAATAGGAAATGAAGTCGAATTTTCTTAAAAAAATTCTAAATTATATTATCTAAAAAAGCGTGGAAAATGGTACCAATACATGAAGATATCTTGAATAAAAAATTTTAAAAATAATCATTGATTTTGTTGAGGTATGGATAATAATATTTCATCAATGAAATCATAATAATAAACAATATTTATAAATGATAAAACTTTTCCAATAACCCCTTAACATTTTCTAACATTTGAATAATACTCACAATGTAAAAAAATGACTTTACAAGAATATTAAGATATCATGATAATATTTATATTCATGATATAAAATTTTAAATGGTAGTATATACACCTTGTAAATAATATAGATGCATAACAAAACATGTGTCTCAAAGAAGGTAAATGAAGAAAAAAATACCTTATTGATTTGGTAACATTTGATCCGTAAAACCTGAAAAAATATATATCATGAAACCGTAATGTAAATAACCATAAATTAGTTTATTATAATATTATAAAAAATAATTGGTAATTATATACAAAACACTAAAGAAAAGAGTGAACAATAAGGAATAATTCTCGCAAAAATATTGTGATACTAGAAATCTCCTTAGCTTATATCTTGACTCACATCATTCTATTTAAAACCTCCTGTATAATAAATTTAAGTTTATTATACATATATTAAATAAACATATTCAATTATTTCATACCTTGTATGATTTTTCATGAAATTTTATTACATATTTATTAACAATTCCACGTTAAAATTACGTTTTGGGTAATAACTCAGTTTTTGGCATATGTTTGGATTTGTTTGATTTCTGGACCTAATGCTTATATCATGATATCTAAAATGTAAACCATGATATAAATATCATATATATTTATTATATATGTATTTATAATAATATATAAATTATATAAATATTAAATTAAATACACCGTCCATAGAGATGGTAAGCTGTATGTATGCATGAACACTGTTTCCAATTTCGTATCATTTTGAAAGAAAGAAAGTAAATGAAATATATTTATATATATAATATCATTATAATAGAATTATTATATCATATATATGTCATATAAATTCAGGAAACGCAACCTTAATTTGTTCCATGTAAAGTGTGAATGAATCACATTGCTTTGAGGAGGCGGTATTCCACCTGTCCATAAACGAAGTTTTCATATTTTAAAATTTTAAAAATAATGAAGGTATGTGTTATATAATAATATAATAAGTATAAATAAATCATAAATATAATATATATCATATAAAAATATAACTTCCATCATTATTTAAAAACTTTAGAGTTGGTAATGGAAGAACTAATGAAAATTTTTTGTAAGGCGGTAGTTTGTATTACTCACAAAAAATGATTGTGTATCCTAGTTGATAGAAGTCTGTGTGAGTGTAGGTTGAAAATTAATCATAAAATATATCAGTATATTTTGGATACTGATGCTACTATATAACAATTTAATAACAATAATTGGGGGGGGAGAAAGATACGAAATAAATGTTTCTGTTGAAGGTTGTTACCTCTTCTTTGGGTAACACCTCTTGGTGTGAACCAACAAGCTTACTTGGATGGATTTCTGCATCAATAGAGGATTGTAGGATGATGTTAAGGATATTTTTAGGAGATTTTTTGGGTTTTTATGAGAAAATTGGATTGATAGGTGTGAATAAGTGTCCGGGGCTGAGTTCCCTTCTTATATTAGAGGAGTGGGTTTCTTTTAAATATAAAAACGTAAACACTATTGAGAGGTCTCCCTTGTATCATGTGCCACAAATAATTTTTTTTCTATAAAAAAATATAATCCGTTGAAATATTTCTAGATAATGGATTTTTAACATGTTTCTAGGTTATTTGGACCCTTATGTTAAAGTTTAACCACTAAGTAATATTTGTATCACCTTGATCACATTAATTAATTTTACCTACTTTCATTATTCATTTTCCAAAAAAAAATAAGTTGAGCATATTATAAATTATAAATTATTCTAATTCATAATATGAAATCAATTTTTTCAAATTCTAATCACTTAATTTTTAGAAATTAATTTAAAATTAGTCATGCAGACTTGTTGAGAAAGATGTATTTTAAAAAATTCAAATGATTGAATTTTTTGTATATCCAATTTTAATTAGAAATTTGTTTCAATTATATAAATTTGGTATATTGATGTAAAATTGATCTAATTACACTTTAAAACCAATTTCCTCATGACATGATATCAAACTATATCCTTATCCTATGTAATTAACATAGGATGCCTCATATGTCAAGAATTTGATGAAGCTAATATACTCAATAGATGAAGATAAAAAGTAGCCCTACCCTTTGTAATTAACACAATGTTCTTCATTTAGAACATGATTTAAAAATTATCCTTACCCTATATGATCTATGTATGATCCATTATGGGATAAATATGAGATGTTTCCATGTCTTTATCATATGATGAAAAACTATATGATACCATGGGTCCTTACAAGATAGGATGGAATTACCCCTTGAAAATGGTATCCTACCATGTAATATTTTAGAACTATATATGGCTTCATTAATATCATAGTGGGATACTTACTGACACCTATAACCTTCTTCATTATGATAGACCACATTTTTCCTCTCCTGAAGTAAGGTAATCATTAATATTATTCCCTTTATAACCTCTTAATCAAGGTGATAAAAGCATTTCCCATGTGAATTATTTTTATGTGTAACTCCCAATAATATCCCTTGAACTATAAACAAATCGATATGACCTCATGCCATGATATGAGGAGGAATGAATAATAGCTCAATGTATAAGCCTCACAAATTTCCTCATCAGATGATATTAATTTGTAGCCTTACCCTATATGATAAACATTGGATGCCTCATGTGTAAAATGTGATAATAACAAAACAAACTACATTATCACTTGATGTTAAACTATATAATTTTTTTTTAAAATATGAGATGTTCCATGATAATCATGTGATGATTCAACATCCTCTCCAAATATGACACCACCCTTCTGACATTGGTCTCCTAAAATGACATACCAAAAAGTTTTTTGGTTTGAATCACATTACCAAGGGGGATATGGTAATTCTCAGATTTCATATCTGAGGCCTAGCCCCACCATAAAATCAATGTGGGGTCTCCCCCCCTCAACATCATGATGTTAACCGGTGTACATTTTTTATTGATGTTTAAATGGAAACTGATCACCTTGGACATATTTTCAAGTTAGGGTGTCACGATGTCATTCCATTCAAGACTCTTTAGGACACCCACACCCTATGGTCCAAACTCCATGTCCATACATTGGTCTAGTCTCTATGATACAAAACTAAAATGTCCAACTCTTTTGAAAAACATAAGATGCGTCATATGGAAAGTAAATGATGATGAAACCAACTTCCTCAAAACATGAGGTTAAACTATAGCTTTACCCTATGGGATGATCATCATAATCATCATATGATAACTATTATATGATAAATCATCCATTCCAGAAAGGACACCACCCTTACAACATTTTCCCATACCAAGCCATGTTCTAGAACAATGTGTGGCTTGATTCCCATTCATATAGGATACTTAGTGATTATTATATCTCTTATCCTAGGTCCAAACCCTTCACCATATTATTTTGGGATTCTCCCCCTTAGCATCAAGCTTAATCATTTCCCCTGGGTATGCTCATCCAACATGTTCAACAGTAGGGTGACATTATCCTTAGAGTCCTTTTCCCATGGTAAATTTCCCATTTATACTTTGATATTTTCTTTACTCCAATTAATATGGATCCGCATCATTATTCAAAATTTGAACAAGCCTCCAAAATAGAAAAAGACTCAAGACACATTGTCCCACATACAGACCTAGGCATATTCCTTGAATAATCATTAGTGTAATTTTTCAATTCCTATGTTTCCAATATGTTCAACAGTTGAACCCACATTCGTACATCCCATCAATGAATGGGGTTTCTACAGAACCTGTGTTTCAAACATGGTAAATAGTGCTCCATTCCCATCAATCATCTCCTCTTTGATACAGATATTGGAATTCAGGGTTTACCTCCCTTCCCCTTTATTATATCTATAATAACCTTTATGCCCTATGTTTCATCAACCCGTTTGAGAATTAATGGATAATAAGTAATTTAGAACCATTTGGATTTCCCTATGTTGGATTCTCTTTCGATGTATTGTTCACTACTCTATGAAAATGGGAATATTATTCCCCTCTTTGTTTCTCACAATAATAGTGGCTCATGCGGGATTAGGATTCGTGAAGGAAATATACTTTAGAAAGTATGTGACATGCATTAATACCTTATGTGGAATGCTTCAACATTTTATCCCAGCATCTAGGAAATAAAATGGTATAAATCTTTGTCCAAACATCATTTTCTTAAACAATGTTCAATTTTTTCTGAATACTTTTTATAGAATCCCGCCATTTTATAACATAAACTTTCATTTCATTACACGGAACTGAGGATCGTTAAGGTTTTGTGTCTTGGAAACAAGGATCATAATACATGAAAAAAAAACATAAAAAAATTCTTCTTAAACACTTGAAAGGCTTCTACTTTAGTTCATCCTATGTTCATTATGCATCTCATAACCTGGGGACATACATCAAAAGAAAGGGTGAGCAGAAGGCCCAGTAAGGGAAACAAGAGAAACATTTTACAAGTGAACTTGAGATACTTCAATAAGGACATGAAAAGAACTTTAAGGCATGAGAAAGAAATCATGAGATACATCGTAATAAAAATAATCATTTTTCATAACTGGAAGATGTGGCTACAAAATTTAATATTGACAATCGTTTCGTTTCACCAAGGTCCATCCCCAAGGTGTCGTTAAAAATTACCAAGGTTATTCACCAAGGTGTCGTTAAAATGGTCATCTCTAGAGATTAAGTCTTTACCCAATGCATTGGAGCGCTATCAGGGCGCACCCTTAAATTTGTCTTTATTTTCATGTGATCCACATATATCATCATCAAACATTTCATAAATAACCCATATAGCATAAAACAAATGGGTTTCATTTCATAATCATAACGTTTCAAAAACTGCTTTAAAGACATGATCTTTACGTTACTTTAAACCCACGGAAAGGGAAAGCGGGTATCATGTATGTAAATCCCAGAATTTAAAATAGAACATTTTTATATATATGTGAATACCATTTTAGAAATAGGAGCTTTGAGTATTCACTTTATAACATAAAATAATTTTGAGAAAAGAGAGGCATTTTGAGACGAAAATTCTGCAGCATAACGGCTATGTTACAAGGTTTTAGAAACTTTGAAAAGAGAGGGAACATGGGTTGAACAATCATAATTGACCCATAAAAAGGTATAGGGACAGAATAAGAAGGATATATGGACACGGTGATGCAATTTCAAGGACATACCAATTGAAATGAAAAACATGGAAGGAAGACAAAAAATTTGATTTCTCTTATGAAAATTCGGCAGCCTAACGACGTCACTTAAACTTCAACAAAAATGAATTGGACAAATAAAATAGGGTATCTCATCATATGATCATAAGAGATCAGTATGATAGATATAGAAATCATACCCCAACATAATAAAAAGTAACTTGAAAGATTTGACATGAAAATCGAACTTGAAAAAATGAGAAGGGTGAAAGAATCACTTAAACATTCGGCAGCCTAACGGCGTCACTTAAACTTTCATAAAACGAAATGATGAGAGTAAGAGGGGATCTCTCATCATATAAACATGAAAGGGAAGTAAGAGGAATATAAAAGAACATCCTCTCACATAATAACATGGAGCATAAAAGGAATGACATAAAAGAGATTACACGAAAAGAAAGAGAGGGGTCGGATCCCTTACCTTAAAACGTGACTCTTGAAACTCAAAGGATTGGACCTTGAGGGCTTGGGGGAACCTTGGGAGGACTCTTTGGAAGGTAAGAAGACCAGAACTTCGTTGGGGAAGAGTTGGGAGTGAAAACCAAGGGAGGAAAGGGTGGGTATTTATAGGGAAAGTGAGGGGACAAAGCATTAATGGCCAAAGGACACCTCACATGTGCTTTTCTCAAACCCATGTGCTCTCCCTTGGAATTTATCATGGAGTTAGGCCACATGGGGCCCCCAAAACAACAATTCACCACCCTTGGCCGGCCAACCCTCAAAAGATCTCATGACATCATCATGACACCGTTATGATGTCATTAAACATACCGAAACCCTAAAACTGTAATTTTACTATTCACTGAAAATTCAACTTTCTCAGAATAATCCCAAAATTTCACATTAACCAAATATCAAAGCTATGATTTCAAAAATGAACTCCATTTTATAAAAATAATTTTCTAAATATTTTTAATTATATTTTTAAATAAAAACACCATTCATCGAAAATTCATTTTTTTCAGAAAAATCCCAAAAAATTACCTTAACATAATATCGATGCTATGAGTTCAAAAATAAAGTCCTTTTTATAAAAATAATTTTCTAATTATTTTTAATTAAATTTTTAATTAAAAAAAACACTATTCATCCGAAAAAACTAATACTTGAATAATAATTTATGAAACCGTTATTTAACCATTTTATTGAATCACATTACTTAACCAAGGTGTCTAAATTATATTAAAACTTTCTTTGAGTGAAAATTACTAATCCATTTGGTCACATTACTAATCCTAAGCGTAAAATCACTATTCATAATTTACTATTCATCAAAAATTAAGTTGATCTTATTAGACTCCAAATTCCTTAATGAACACTTTTGTAGAAGACCATTTTTGAAAATCATTACACATCATTAGTTATTTAGGGTTTACATAAATATTTCAAAATATCCCTTTTTCAAAATTCATCAATAAAATACATTCTAAAATTATCTAGGCATTTGAAATTTCACAAACATCACTAAAGGAAGAAATCTCAATTTATTCACCCGAGAGGATTACACAAGGAAACTAGGGTCTCATCACATAGCCCCTTATAACACTGGCATAAGACCTAAGTGTAAGGTGTGCTATGGTGAGAGAATCTGAGGGAGGCTCAGATAACATTGCCCTAGTAGCAACCTCCACTAACTTGAACTTCTCCTGCAAGCGTTTTCGTTCAAGCTTGACACGCTGGAGCTCGGCTTGGGCTTGGTCCAAAGCGAAGCCCACAAATGCTACCTCCTTCCCAAGCTCTGATAAGTGGGCTTCGTAAGGGTTGAGTCTACTGGATGAAGCCATCGACTCCTCTTTCTGCATTAACCATTAACATCTTATTAAATCAATAAGAGTAAGTTAATATACTAATCAAAAAGATTGGGTCGTTACATTCTTCCCCCCTTTAGAAATTTCGTCCCCGAAATTTATACTTGAGGCCTAGTCGAAAAGGTGAGGGTACTTTTGCTTCATTGTTTCCTCGGGCTCCCAAGTCGCCTCTTCATATTTATGATTCCTCCACAACACTTTCACAAGGTGGGTAGTCTTGTTTCGTAGGACCTTGTCTCTACGGTCTAAGATCTCCACTGGCTGCTCTTCATAAGAGAGGTCATGTTCAAGTTGTACCACCTCTGGGTTCAGTACATGCGAAGGGTCGGGTATGTACTTCCTCAAGAGAGATACATGGAAGACATCATGAACTTGATCTAGGTTCAGTGGAAGTGCTAGACGATAGGCCACTGCTCTTATGCGATCAAGGATTTCATAGGGGCCAATGTACCTAGGGCTGAGCTTCCCTTTCTTCCCAAACCGCATGACTCTCTTCCATGGAGAGATTCGAAGGAAGACTTTGTCACCCACCCCAAACTCCAAGTCTCTTCGACGATTGTCAGCATAGCTCTTCTGCCGACTCTGAGCAGCCCTTATGTGTTGTTGGATGGCATGAACCTGTTCCGTCATCTCTTGCACGAGATCAGGCCCAAGAAGCTTCCTCTCACCAGTTTCAACCCAACAAGTAGGAGTTCTACACCACTTTCCATACAGAGCTTCATAGGGTGCCATCTGAATACTCGCATGGAAGCTGTTGTTATAGGAGAACTCAACTAATGGGAGGTGTTGATCCCATCCACCTTTAAATTCCATTGAGCATAATCTCAACATGTCTTCGAGTGTCTGAATAGTCCTTTCAGATTGGCCATCAGTTTGAGGATGATCGGACATACTAAAATTCAATTCAGTGTTCAGAGCATGCTGAAGACTTCTCCAGAATTTTGATGTGAATCTTGGGTCACGATCAGATACGATGGATAGTGGTACCCCATGAATCCTTACCACTTCCTTCACGTATATCTTGGAAAGCTGATCCAGAGAGAAATCTTCCCGAATAGAGATAAAATGGGCTGTCTTGGTGAGACGGTCCACAATAACCCATATCTCATTGTTTCCTTCGGATGTTTTTGGGAGACCAGTTACAAAGTCCATGGTGATATTATCCCACTTCCATACTGGTATGGGTAGCGGTTGTAATACCCCCTTAGGAAGTTGTCTTTCTGCCTTTACTTGCTGACACACCAGGCACCTTGTAGTGTAATCAGCAATCTCCCTCTTCATGTTATCCCACCAATAATGATCACGAAGGTCTCTATACATCTTAGTGCTTCCCGGATGTATAGAGAAAGTAGAGCTATGAGCTTCATCCATTAGTTCTTTCTTTATCTCCGGAATAGATGGAACACATAGTCTTGTACGAAATTTCAATACACCTTCTTGATCAATATTGAAATCAGGGAACTTCCCATCCTTTACAGCCTCGAACTTCTCCTGCAGCAAAGGATCTTCTTTTTGAGCCTTCTTGATCTTCTCTAGTAATGAAGGTTGAGAAATAATTTGGGATAGGGTTGATGATGTCCCTTTCCTTATAATTCCCATGTCCAGTTTTACTAGATCTTTAATCAAGTGATCTCCCAGGATCCTCATTGTTGCCAGAACAACAGGATCTTTCCTTCTTAACGCATCCGCGACTTTGTTTGCTCTTCCAGGGTGATAATGAATTGAACAATCATAGTCTTTAATAATCTCCAACCATATCCTTTGTCTCATGTTCAATTCTTTCTAAGTGAAAATATACTTTAGACTTTGGTGGTCAGTGTATATATCACATTTCTCCCCATAAAGATAGTGCCTCCATATCTTTAGAGCAAAAAAAACTGCCACCAGCTCTAGATCATGCGTAGGATAATTCTGCTCATGAATCTTCAACTATTGAGATGCATAAGCAATTACTTTGTCATTTTGCGTGAGGTCGCACCCAAGCCCTTTCAGAGATGCATCGCTAAAAATAACGAATCCTTCTCTGATAGAGGGTAGTGTTAACACCGGTACAGTAACCAATCTCTTCTTCAGCTCTTGGAAACTTTCCTTGCATTCCTTTGTCCAGATGAACTTAACCCCTTTTCGAGTTAACTTGGTTAGTGGATTAGAAAGCCGTGAAAAGTTTTTCACAAACCTCCTATAATATCCCGCTAAACCAAGGAAACTACGAATCTCAGTTACTGTTGTGGGTTGAGGCCACTCCTCCACAACCATTGTCTTTGCAGGGTCAACCGAGATTCCTTCATTGGTTACGATGTTCCCCAAGAAAGCCACTTGTTGTAACCAAAACTCACACTTGCTGAACTTCCCAAAGAGCCTCTCCTTCCGTAGAGTTTTCAAAACAACCCTCAAATGATCTTCATGCTCCTCACGACTTTTTGAATATATCAAAATATCATCAATAAAAACTACCACAAAGTTATCAAGGTAGTCCTTAAAGACTCTATTCATCAAATCCATGAAAATAGCAGGAGCATTAGTCAAGCCGAAGGGCATAACAGTAAACTCATAATGCCCATATCTTGATCGGAAGGCAGTCTTTGGAATATCTTCCTTCTTCACCCTCAGTTGATGATAACCAGATCGAAGGTCAATCTTAGAGAAGAATTGAGCCCCACGAAGTTGGTCAAATAAATCATCAATTCTAGGAAGAGGATATATGTTCTTCACTGTGATCCCGTTCAGTTCTCTATAATCGATGCATAGCCGCATTGATCCATCCTTATTCTTCACAAAGAGAACTGGTGCTCCCCAAGGAGACACACTCGGTCGGATAAACCCCTTCTCCAACAAGTCTTGGAGTTGTTTCTTTAGCTCCTCTAGCTCCACATTTTCCATTCTGTATGGAGTCTTTGATATCGGTTGAGACCCAGGTACGAGTTCAATGGAGAACTCTACCTCTCTTTCTGGGGGAGGTCCAGGTAACTCCTCAGGAAATACATCCATGTATTCCTGAACAATCGGAACATCTTCAATTTGTATGCTCCCTTTCCCTTCTTCCTCATCACCGATTAACTCCATAAAGAAAGCTATAGGAGGTGCTTCTAGATAGGGATCAGTTCGGGATATCTCTCCACGGAAGATAACTGTAGGTCGTTCATTCAAGACTACTGAGATTTCCTTACTTCTGCATTTGATCTTAGCATTATACTTTGAGAGCCA
Source organism: Viscum album (assembly GCA_963277665.1). NCBI lineage: Eukaryota > Viridiplantae > Streptophyta > Magnoliopsida > Santalales > Viscaceae > Viscum > Viscum album. The sequence goes on along the minus strand of OY728142.1, from coordinate 1,278,511,806 downwards.
GTCCATCCCTAGTATAACGTCGAATTCCATCATGGGAATGACTACTAGATTTGCGATAAGATTGTGCTCACCAAAGTAAACACTAGAGTCTCTAAACACTGTTGATGCATGGATAATCCCACTTGGAGTCTTGACTGACAACTCTACCTCAAGCAATTCAGGGATTGATTCTATATTCTTTGCAAACTTGGAAGAAATAAAGGAATGCGTAGAACCAGAATCAAATAAAGCACTTGCTAGTTTTGAGAGGACAACAATAGTACCTGCTACCACATCGTTCGGGACTTCAACTTCAGCTGTTGTGATAGCGAAAGCACGACCTTGCTCTCTTGGCCTCTGCTGATGTTGGTGGTGATTCCCCTCCACCGCCCTCGGATTGGGACATTGGTTAGCAAAGTGCCCAAGCTGTCCACACTTGAAGCATGTGACTTCGGGTAGGGCCAGAACCATCTTTCCTCTGTCGTTAGTGTTGGGAAGCTGAGGCTTCACCTCACTATGACAATTCCGAGCAATATGTCCTCCTCTTCCACACTTGTAGCACTTGCCACTTCCGTTCAAGCAGTTCCCCAGATGATTCTTCCCACATTTATTGCATGTGGTAAGTTGCATTTGCTTTCCACCTCTTCCCTGATCAAAAGACTTCCCTAAACTGGGCTCCAACGATCTCTTCTTTTCATTTGGCTTATGAGACCACTGTGTCTCACCAAACTCCAGCTCGACTTTCATAGCACTTCGAACTATTTCTTCATAGCTATCATAGTCCCTGTTGGCTAGATTCTTCCGTAGATGAGGTCTTAGTCCGCCAAAGAATCTATCAACCTTCCCATTAGGGTCCATGACAAAGCTTGAGGTATAACGGGAAAGCCTTGTGAAGTTCATCTCGTAGCTTCCGACAGATTCGTTCTCCTTCTGCTTCAGCTCGAGAAACTCTTTCTCCATTTTCGTTCTCATGGAATGAGGGAAATACTTGTTAAAGAAAATCCCCCGAAATTCTTCCCACTCCATAGCTTCCATCTCTCCTCGTGGCTTCATGTTTTTGATCAGTGACCACCACTGATCAGCTTCTCCCTCTAGGCGGTAAACAACAAGGGTGACTTTTTCTTGTTCCGAACAATGAAGTACAGAGAAGATCTTCTCAATGGAGCTTATCCATTGTTCCGCAACCAATGGGTCAGTAGATCCACTGAATGTTGGCGGTCGTTGACGCATGAAGGACTCAATAGAGTGTTGTTCCCTTCGTGGTGAGGTCGGCCTCTCAGCTTGATTCAAGTTATTACTCATAACTTGAGTCAGTTGGTTCATCATTCGCATGAATGTTTCCATTCCGGCTTCCATCGGAGGGCCGTCAGCACATGGTGCATTGCAGTCACCATCGGCACGGTTCCTCCTATTGCCCGCCATTTTCTAAAAGAATAAAACCTTAGTAAGAAACTTATTTCATTTATGAATCTTTTAACTAAGACTTAATGCTTAGACAATTACACTTTTCTATAATTACTTCATAATGATTCATAGAAAGCTTGTGATTAACCAAACATATCCCCCGGGAGTGTCGTAACCAAGAGTGCAGCAAGGCCCGTTATCGTGCACCAGTTCCCGTTAGAGTCTAGCTCAAAGCGGTGTTTTCGGGTTTTACCCCTATGTACATCTGTGCCAGAGCCGCCTCTACCTGCTCGTATCCAGACAGGGATGTATTTGTTTGATAAACCACTTACTCAATACTTACCAAAATACCAGGAAGTTTTCCTATATTTAAACTTTTCTATAGGGTTCTCCCTAAAGTTTTTATATCCTAATTTCCACAAATAACTAAACCATCCTTTGATACCAACTATAGCATCCCGCCATTTTATAACATAAACTTTCATTTCATTACACGGAACTGAGGATCGTTAAGGTTTAGTGTCTTGGAAACAAGGATCATAATACATGAAAAAAAACATAAAAACATTCTTCTTAAACACTTGAAAGGCTTCTCCTTTAGTTCATCCTATGTTCATTATGCATCTCATAACCTGGGGACATACATCAAAAGAAAGGGTGAGCAGAAGGCCCAGTAAGGGAAAGAAGAGAAACATTTTACAAGTGAACTTGAGATACTTCAATAAGGACATGAAAAGAACTTTAAGGCATGAGAAAGAAATCATGAGATACATCGTAATAAAAATAATCATTTTTCATAACTGGAAGATGTGGCTACAACATTTAATATTGACAATCGTTTCGTTTCACCAAGGTCCATCCCCAAGGTGTCGTTAAAAATTACCAAGGTTATTCACCAAGGCGTCGTTAAAATGGTCATCTCTAGAGATTAAGTCTTTACCCAATGCATTGGAGCGCTATCAGGGCGCACCCTTAAATTTGTCTTTATTTTCATGTGAGCCACATATAACATCATCAAAAATTTCATAAATAACCCATATAGCATAAAAAAAATGGGTTTCATTTCATAATCATAACGTTTCAAAAACTGCTTTAAAGACATGATCTTTACGTTACTTTAAACCCACGGAAAGGGAAAGCGGGTATCATGTATGTAAATCCCAGAATTTAAAATAGAACATTTTTATATATATGTGAATACCCCTTTAGAAATAGGAGCTTTGAGTATTCACTTTATAACATAAAATAATTTTGAGAAAAGAGAGGCATTTTGAGACGAAAATTCTGCAGCATAACGGCTATGTTACAAGGTTTTAGAAACTTTGAAAAGAGAGGGAACATGGGTTGAAAAATCATAATTGACCCATTAAAAGGTATAGGGACAGAATAATAAGGATATATGGACATGGTGATGCAATTTCAAGTACATACCAATTGAAATGAAAAACATGGAAGGAAGACAAAAAATTTGATTTCTCTTATGAAAATTCGGCAGCCTAACGACGTCACTTAAACTTCAACAAAAATGAATTGGACAAATAAAATAGGGTCTCTCATCATATGATCATAAGAGATAAGTATGATAGATATAGAGATCATACCCCAACATAATAAAAAGGAACTTGAAAGATTTTACATGAAAATCGAACTTGAAAAAATGAGAAGGGTGAAAGAATCACTTAAACATTCGGCAGCCTAACGGCGTCACTTAAACTTTCATAAAACGAAATGATGAGAGTAAGAGGGGATCTCTCATCATATAAACATGAAAGGGCAGTAAGAGGAATATAAAAGAGCATCCTCTCACATAATAACATGGAGCATAAAAGGAATGACATAAAATAGATTACACGAAAAGAAAGAGAGGGGTCAGATCCCTTACCTTAAAACGTGACTCTTGAAACTCAAAGGATTGGACCTTGAGGGCTTGGGGGCACCTTGGGAGGACTCTTTGGAAGGTAATAAGACCAGAACTTCGTTGGGGAAGATTTGGGAGTGAAAACAAAGGGAGGAAAGGGTGGGTATTTATAGGGAAAGTGAGGGGACAAAGCATTAATGGCCAAAGGACACCTCACATGTGCTTTTCTCAAACCCATGTGCTCTCCCTTGGCATTTATCATGGAGTTAGGCCACATGGGGCCCCCAAAACAATAATTCACCACCCTTGGCCGGCCAACCCTCAAAAGATCTCATGACATCATCATGAAACCGTTATGATGTCATTAAACATACTCAAACCCTAAAACTGTAATTTTACTATTCACTGAAAATTCAACTTTCTCAGAATAATCCCAAAATTTCACATTAACCAAATATCAAAGCTATTATTTCAAAAATGAACTCCATTTTATAAAAATAATTTTCTAAATATTTTTAATTATATTTTTAAATAAAAACACTATTCATCGGAAATTCATTTTTTTCAGAAAAATCCCCAAAAATTACCTTAACATAATATCGATGCTCTGAGTTCAAAAATAAAGTTCTTTTGATAAAAATAATTTTCTAATTATTTTTAATTAAATTTTTAATTAAAAAAACACTATTCATCCGAAAAAACTAATACTTGAATAATAATTTATGAAACCGTTATTTAACCATTTTATTGAATCACATTACTTAACCAAGGTGTCTAAATTATATTAAAACTTTCTTTGAGTGAAAATTACTAATCCATTTTGTCACATTACTAATCCTAAGCGTAAAATAACTATTCATAATTTACTATTCATCAAAAATTAAGTTGATCTTATTAGACTCCAAATTCCTTAATGAACACTTTTGTAGAAGACCATTTTTGAAAATCATTACACATCATTAGTTATTTAGGGTTTACATAAATATTTCAAAATATCCCTTTTTCAAAATTCATCAATAAAATACATTCTAAAATTATCTAGGCATTTGAAATTTCACAAACATCACTAAAGGAAGAAATCTCAATTTATTCACCCGAGAGGATTACACAAGGAAACTAGGGTCTCATCACATAGCCCCTTATAACACTGGCATAAGACCTAAGTGTAAGGTGTGCTATGGTGAGAGAATCTGAGGGAGGCTCAGATAACATTGCCCTAGTAGCAACCTCCACTAACTTGAACTTCTCCTGCAAGCGTTTTCGTTCAAGCTTGACACGCTGGAGCTCGGCTTGGGCTTGGTCCAAAGAGAAGCCCACAGATGCTACCTCCTTCCCAAGCTCTGATAAGTGGGCTTCGTAAGGGTTGAGTCTACTGGATGAAGCCATCGACTCCTCTTTCTGCATTAACCATTAACATCTTATTAAATCAATAATAGTAAGTTAATATACTACTCAAAAAGATTGGGTCATTACACTTTTTGTGTGACATGGGGACACCCTTGGCCATCCCTTCACACTAGGTTTCCTTTCCTTCCATTCTGCATAAAAATCCTCAGGACCCCACTTTTATCCTTTATCTAAAGATACATGACCTTAGACTATAGTAAAATTGGGTCTAAGAATTATTACCAGACAATTTGCAACTGGCCACCTTTGACCCCCCAATCGTTATTTGTTTTGTTTTTTCTCTAGTGTTTTGGAAGATTAATTCCTTTTTCATCATAATTGGATTAAACCCTCTCATACCACCCAATTTGGTCAAATAAATATGGCTTTAAAATATTTTCAAGTCATCTTCTATGATATATGGACAAGAATCATTATTTTGACTTTCATGACTTCATATCACCCAAGGTGAGAGCCACATATGTCTACCGAGTTGAACAACCATAATGGAATCTTGAGGAAAATTTATATTCCCACCTATAAGGTGTCTCTCGTGACTTGGGAAGAAATTAGGCTATAAATAAATTTCTTCTAATCCAATGGGAATGACAAAGGTCCCTAAAAACCTAATTTTTTCACACTATACCCAATGGTTTAGGAAAAATATAGAGCTATGTCTTAACTGCCATTGATTCATGAGATCCACTATATGTTTTCTCCTACTATTTTTCCTTATCATGCTTCCCACTTCCCTGAATAGGAAGGAATTTTTCACATCAACTCCCACTTCCTGTGAAATAGATACAAAACTATGATACAAATTTCCTCATCACATGATGTTAATTTATGTGATGCATCATCATCACTGTAAGATTCAAGAATAGACATTTAATTTCCTTTATAAAAGATGATAAATTACAAACTCTCTATCCCCAAGGCATGACATAAAACTATGTATCATCATAGGCCATCAAATAAGAATCTGTTTCCCTCATTCGATGTTGGTCACAAACTACAAAATTCGAGTTATTTGACGATCACATTGCATCCAACATTACATTTATCTTGGTTGAAAATTACAACCATAATTTAGAATGAAATTCTTACCGAATGTTCTAAAATACTTGTGGAATAACTATAAGAGTGTATAAATCCATATGTTCATGGCAACAGTTCATCCCCATCCTTCTCATTTTACTAGATTTGGGTCTCATTCATCTTTAAAATCTGAAAGGGCCCATATCTCTAATAACTATGGTGTCTAGCTGTACTAGATCTCCAAACATCTTCGGTACATGAAGAATAACTTCAGACATCATTTTAACAAGTCCCATGATTCGAACATAGTCAATATCTAATCCCATTTTTTTATAAAAAATATAGAATGATAGTGGAATCTATGTTTTGACCATGGTCAATAGTTATCCTCTATCATCTTGTCACCCCCATTGTGTACCAAATACTAGGTGTCCCGATTGATGATCTTCACATCCTTTGTCCAGGTGGAATTCAATATCCCTAGAGTTAACCCATTCATTTACCTACACACATTGAGAAATAAAACCAGCTATATAGAGAGTTTCAATCACCAAGAAATTCTTTCTTAGTTTTGATAGTCCTCGTGGTGGATGAAAACTTTAGACCCCAAGTGTTCAATCCAATTCTAGAAATCAAATATAAATGAGATATCTCTTATTTTACCCTTTCTCTGCACATTGAGCATGAATCACGTGGTCTAAGGGATTAATCATTAGTTATATAATTAATAAGATCAAAATGCAGCAAAATTAAAGAAATTTATGCATGTAGGGAGTTTAAAACAAACAACCCTAATGTTCGGGGGGGGGGGGGGTCATACACTTAGGAAGACTATACATTACATTATTACATGATAAACCCCCATAAGGTTCAAACTTGAAAATTGATCATTGATGTTTTTCTGGAGTCTATTGAGTATCCTCTAGAATACAATTCCACTTAGATAAATCACCTTTGTCCTCATTGAGATTTGGGTGAACTTCATTGTCATCAATTTTTTGCATGATTTCTGATTATCATGGAACTTCGCCATAAGAGATTTCAAATATGCTACCCTATCTTTTTTTGTTGCCAACTGATCCCTCAATTATATGATTATTTATACATGAGCATTGATGATGACTGCATATTAGAAAAATTTCCTTTCTTTCCAAATGGTATATTCCCTAGCCGCATGAATTTATTGGCAGCCCTTCAAATTTTTCTTGTTCAAAGAAACATCAAACACCCATGACACTACTATTCCCACTCAGTAATGAAATCCTATAAAAATGTTTGAATACCATAATACTTATCCCCACCAGTACCAGGGATGACTAGAAAATAGAATAGGTACCACACTTGCCTTATAAAATTGGCCAATGGAGTACGAGTAATGCAATTATGCACATTCCACCAATCCCATTGATTGATAACCCAATTTTCTTCATCTATAATATAATAGAAGTACTCATAATCTTCTAGTTGTAAAGAAATGTAATTAGTGATCCAATTATTATATTTAGAGGTAGATCCAACCTCAAAAATCCAATTTGGAATATAAAACACCAGATTCAAATTGAAGTCACCTATGTCCAACCCCTCACCTATTGTTGAATCGTCATTTTTTTGTTGTGGTTTATCCATAATATGGTCAAACACTCTGGTCTCATTTTGTTTCACAAATTATTTTTACCATCGTAGACTTCTATGGTGAATATAAAAGATTCTTGAAAACTAAAACCTCTTGTGAAACCTTTGGGGAAGGCTCAAGTATGTCTAACCCTTCATCCATCTTGGTTAAAGGGTGTGACTCTGATCATCACTATTAGGAAATGATATACTATATCTCAAGAATAAAATAAGGGGTGTGGTTAATAAATCCAAATCCATGATTCATGAGGGGGGGTCCAAAATTTATGGCATAAAAAGGAGAAAATGCCTATAAACATCTCAGAAATGTTCAATAGGATCCCTCCTATTGACAGAATCTCTGTAGGGACTGTTGTATCGGTCATAAGAGGTTTCACCATGGTAAGGAATTCTAGGTCTATTTTAAAAAATGAGATAAGATGGAATAATAATTTTATCTCTAATATAAGAATCAACTAGGGAAAAGGTAGGATTATGATTTACCTAAAATCAGATGAGCATGCAATGTTTTGAACTCATTCGTAAGTGCTACCACAAGAATAGATGGTTGATCTATTGTGGTGAATAAACTGGAAAAGATATTTGGTAATCTCCCCTTCAATGATTTGGGATTTATCATTCTACATTAGTGGTTTATCTTGAACCTCCCCCTCCTATATTCTTAGTGATTCTTGTATTAGAAAAAAATAAGTTAGAAATAAATATTTAAAATAGTAATAGTTAGTTGAGGTATAATGATATTGGATGATTACCTCCTCATCAGAAGTATCTAATCCCACCAGGGTTCCCAAATAGGCATAACTTCCCAAGGATTATTCCTACTAAAACCCCTCTTTTTTAGGTACACCTGCGGCTATCACACCCATTGGGAGATTTATAGGGGAGGGAATCCCAAATAACACATTGACCTGGGTAGTGATGGGATAAGACACACCATAAGAATGGACCAACTATTCCAAATCAATGATATACTACATCACCTCGACCTAGGAAGGTTGGAAGAATTCCCTTACATGGTATAGTTAAGAAAGGTGTATCCCCAAATGGTAAAAATGATTCCCCAAATCATGCAGATATTTGAGTCATGTTGTAATTCCATATATCTCCCAAGAATCGAGTAAGAAAGTGTCACTATGGATATTTGGGTGGCATAATAATTTTCCCAAGGCTTAACCTTGTTACCTTGGAACCACTCTAGAGGGTTAAACATTCTCCCATAGCCAATTTCCTTGGAGAATTGGGTCTTCTTATACTCCCATCTCTGATTATTCTATATATTCAAGACCATACATTACTAGAGTTGTAACCATTTCTCTACTTGTTGGTCTAGCTCTGGAACTACAACATGCCATGCTCATCGTTCTCCCATAAACTTGTGCTTGTGTAACTCCTACATTCTCATCCAAACAACCCATTATTCTCCTCAACATGTCCCTAGAATAAGAACCCTCCCAGATCCATATGTCTTCATAGATAATCCCATAAGAGGTAGTAAGTTGAGACCACTCAATTTTCCCCATCTTATCTTCATCTGTGAACATGTTCCATATCTACTGAAGAATGAAGGGGTAAAAATCACTATGTATCCCCATAGAAACATTCATTGTGAGCCATGGGAGGACTCAAAATTTATCCACAAAATATTGTGGGGTACACGACTCATAAATCACCTTTCAATCCACCATGTTTAGCACCCCTCCATGAGTTGCACACAACAACTCCCTAAGATAGTGGATACATGACTTCAAGTGCATGTCCCAAAATTCTATAGGATACCGACTAGCACATAGGGCATAGGGTGTGACTGTAGGAAGACTATTACCTCATAGATCAGATTATCCACAATGATAAAAAATGGATGATAAATAGAGGGAGTATATATGAGAAAGAGACAACAAAGTAAATATGGAAATAGAATCTAAAATATAAATAGATAACTATGGAATCTGAATAATATATAATAGATACAAATGATAATTATTTCCATCATGATATTTCATGAATCTAAAAAAAAATTATAATGTAGGGGAATAGGGGGTAAAAATCATAAAATACATGCTAAATAAAAAATACCAAATGGTTAGAAATAGCTATAACAATCACCTTGAGAATATTATCAGTCCTCTTCCCCCAATATATATCCTAAATTAGTAAATTATTCAAGAATCAGAAGCTTCCCAATTCCCATTATACATATCTAAAATCATAAAATATGCATGGGTGCCAGGAGAGGCTTAATTAGGGAGTGGGATATAAATCTCAATAGGACACCACCCATAGTTTCTAGAACATTCCATTTCATTTAATAAATAATTGATAGTTTTCCACATAAAATTAAATAGAGCAATAAATTAATTAATTAATAACCCTTTTTTCCATGTTCCAAATTGGACACTCATCCCATACCACCTACTTGGGCCAAAGCTGGATATCTTAAAAGTGGAACCTGTGAATGTCCTTATATGTTTTCATATGATTATACCAAATAATCAACCCATGTTGAAGACCCCATTCTCTTTCATTAGCTTTGAGATCACATTTCAATGTTATTATATATCTATGTTCATGATATAAAAGTAAGACATCACATGTTCACAATAAATCAATAAATCCATAAATTCTATTGGTGGGTTCCTAAGTCCATCCTTGGTTATCTAATCAGAATCCCAAGGGTCTCCCCTATTATCTATGATAAAACCAATACATATGAGTCCATCAAATGAAACCCATACAATGTCCCTTTTATCAGTCATGGCATGGTGACTATAAGGTCGTATCAAGTATCAATCATAAAGGACCATGTATCACCCGAGGCAGAGATTTTCCATATTTCTAATGGGTCATTCCTCATTATCTCCCATAGGGAACTAACATCACTAATGAGGATTAAAAACCACCTAGAGAGCCCGTACCCAACAATCTAAAATATCATTCCTAGTAGGTCATGTTGAAACCAACTGATCACAACGTGTCCTTCCACGGAATCTTTATATCGGTACCCATGGTCACTCATAACCTATTTTTTGTGAGCCATAGTAACCAAGGAAAATCACTAGGAAATTCATCCATATATAATTAGAATCCTTAAAAAATAAAACTTTTCATGATAGATACTAAACATGGTATCCATGTAGCATAATTCTGACCATCAATAAGGAATCAGGAATTAATCACATGAATAGACTCTAGGATACAAGATATGACCACTAGGAAACATTGAATAAGATTGTATAATTAACATATATATATCAAATTTCATCAATGACCTGTCAAAATTAAAAGCTCACAAGCATGACCCAACATATAATTCATGTAGGCCATTGTATATGGCATGAATAAAAGGTATTCAACCAATTTTCCATAAACAATTAAAAATGGATAAAGTAAGTCATCAATAAAAACAAATTTAATTATATTGTGTGGCATGAATCTTAGGGAAAACCATTTACTTTAATCAATTTAAACAATTAAATTATTTAACTAAGGAATAAATCACCCTTTGATATTTACCATTATTCATAAGAAATTAGCCATTAATGGTGGGAAAACCATAATGGGTGGCCAAAAACCAATCAAATTACCCAAAAATGGGTTTTGGCATATGGATAGGTCATAACACATGAGCCTTAGCCCGGTTGGTGAGGAATCCTTAAGTGTATCCAGGTGACCCAGGATCAAATCCATGTAGAGGCATATTTATTGGACACTGTAGTGTTACTGTAGAAGGTAATGTAGCAGGAATGGTAGTATTAATGTAGCGGGAACTGTAGTAGGTACTATTTGACACTGTAGCAGCCGGGACTATTCCCCTATTTGGGCCTTCAGGCCACCGATTTGGTCCATGAGTCCTTTAAGGCCTTCGGGCCACCCAGTCCTTCAGGTTAGTAAGGCCTTCAGGCCACCTCAGGGCCTCGGGCCACCTTAAGTGTAGATACAAACCAGACAAACTAAATGAAAGAAGCTCTATAAGGAGGATGCGCAAGGTGTTTTCACCACAGTAGAAGCTAAACGAATTGCAAGAATGAGAGGGTATGACACCTACCATCGGGAGAAGCCTGTTCATGCATGGTAAAGCCTAGCTGAACATCGATGCGAAGGTTGAAAGCTGATTTTTCGATGCAGATGCTAGGGAGGAGCTGTTCCAAGTAATTAAGTATGGGTTGTATTTAATGTTTGAAGCCTGTAGGCAATGAATTCTTCTAAGGCCTATGGTCCATGTAATACTTACACCTATAGGATTTTTAAGGGTTCCACCTCACCCCTTGAAAGTTGGATTATCAAAAAATTAATAAAAAATAAAGGCCTTCGGGCCATTGGAGGATAGGTCCCATATGACAAGGAAAACCATTATAAATAATTTATTAAAAAATAATGGATCATCTTCAGATAGTTATAGATAATGGAACAATGCACACAATTTAAAAAGAGAAAAAAATGACTTGGAAAGACCTAGAACACATAACTCTATTTATTATAGTTCCACTCATTCGATATTAAGTTTGGATTTTATCTAGAATGGAATAAATCAAATAAATCATGAAACTCCCAAAAAATAGGGAAAAATTCATCACACAAAAATAGTGAAACATATTGGAGAGGAACCTTGAAAAAGTATAGTTTAGAAGGATAATATTATCAAAGTATTTCCATTTCATATGATGGTGAATGATTCAGCTACCAGTGGAGGAAGATATATCAAACATTATAAAGATGTAGGAGGGGAGCTCACACATCAAGGGGAGGAGAAAACCCCATTTGATAGGTATAGGAGAAATAAATTGATGGTTTAAAACAGTCATTAAGGGTAAAATGGTATTTCACCCAGACATGAGGTGTCATGCGGTTTGACCAACTATTTTCTAAACCTGAAAGTTAGATTTTTAATTGATTTTTCAAAATCCACTTTCATGGATTTGTGGTAACCTACAGACAGACCAAGCGGGAACAAAAAAAAACAACTTCATCCATGTTCAAAATACAAAATTCAAAAAGCACACCACTACCAATAATCACGCTTGAAGATCGACCACATAACCTTTCCACTAGCCATCATCATTCACCATCGACATCCATCACTGCATAAACATCATCTTCCAACCACCATGAAAACTGGTCTCCGGAGATCGTCGGAAACTAGATCTGTCGTGAAACAGCTCACTACACCAAATCATCATCATTCCCAGCGAATCAGAAAAAAACCATACTGGGAATACAAAGATTAAGAGTATTGAAATCACCACGGTACCATTGAGAGAAACCCGATGACCGCTACCATAACCAGACTTAAGCAAAAACAAACCAGATCCACAAATTGAACCACCAAAAAAAATTAGACAGTATATTGACCACTAATAATATGTAAAAAACCATCACCAAATGCATGAGGAAGAAAACTGAAAGACAAAAGCCCTTGGAGGGGGACACACGTCTTGAACCCTGAAGGCCACCGAACCACACCTCCCAAAACATAAATGTTACCACTGCTCCAGATCCGACAAGGAGAGGAGCAGTAGAACATGGTGTCAGAGAAGTAGTAGGGTGGTTGAGGACACCAGACAACAACAATTATCGATGAGGAAGAAAACTGGGAACCTAGAAAGTGGGGGCCGACTGTCCTGGGGAGCGCCATGAGGCTTGTCGACCACCAAATCACAAAACCCTAAACATCTTTAAACCTCAGCACCAAATCCGACCTGGAGAGGCCCTGAGGATCGTGAGGGCAGATCCGCAGAAGGAGAAACCGAGAACAACAACATAAAACCATCATCGGGAGCCCATGAGTGCGAGAAGAAAGACGATGACCTGAAAAACTAGAGGATTCGCGCGAATAAAGAAAGCGATAGGAGGTGAGAAGAGGGGAGGAAGAAGGAAGAGGAAGAAGGATGCCGCACAGACATGTCTTCAACTCTGAATCGGAGGATTTCTGGAAGAAACCCTACGTGAGCCATGGAAGAGATGAGAACCGGGAGAGAAGGGTGACATCACTATTTTCTAAACAGTATGCCAACCATGGAACATGTTATGCTTCAAGGTCGCACACCACATTGTTAGGCACATAGATTATCTATCTTTTGAAAAATTGTGCAGAACCACTCAATCTAATAATTATAAGTGGTTTCACTGTCATGAACCTAGGTTACATTACTACAGATAAAACATGTGTCCCTTTTCACCCCACTATTAGTAACCATGTAGTTTAGGGAAACAATACTGACTTTGAGGAGTAATTTTCTCTAACAGTGTGGTGTAGTTTTTTGTTTCCCATTTTTGGGATCTAGGCTTCGAATAAGCCCTGAACACACCTAAGATCAAATTTTACTTTTTAGGAATCATTTATAGGTCCATTTAATGTAATTTAAGACAATATTTTTTGGTCGATGCCTTTTAGAAAATGTGGGTATGTTACAAACTCCCCTACATAAGAAAACTCATCCACTGAGTTTCCCTTCTATGGGTAGAAGAACATTCTAGGGGATGTGTTCCATCCACTAAACAGAAACACCAGCCTTGAGTTCCTAGGTCTCATATAGTACGCATCCATTCTTCCATATCTACTAGACTAGTGGAAATGACTGGCCTCAGATAAAATTCATGTTACGATCAATGATACATATTATATTCTTCTTAGTTGACATATCTACCACCAGCTTGATATCACTGGGTTCAAAAAAATGAGATGAGTTTGTACTATTGAAGCTGAAATATTTGGATGACGTTGTTCATGGAATGAAACCTCTGAGGTAAAAATAGTATTTAGGCTACCGGCCTAACTCTTTCCTCTATCTCAAAATGACTGACATATCTAAGTGATAACCTTCCCTATCCCCGGATTCATTTATGACTCAGTCTAGGCAATACATGCTGAAAGACCCAATGTCCCACATTTAACTTGATAGTTCTATGGAGATGATCAGTATAATAATTCTTCCTATATAGAGTTTCAAACCTAAACTTATTAATTATCTAGACATTATCTAATGTCTCAAAAATGTGATGAGGACCCAGTAGATCTGTCTCACCTACCTCAAGCCAACACATAGGTGAACAGAATGGTCTACCATATAGGGGCTCATATGGATCCATATGAACTGTTTCATGAATATTTTTGTTGTAGGATAGTTTATAAGGGAAATATTATTTTACCATGAACCCCCAAAATCAACCATAAAAGCCTGTAGAATATCCTCTAACACTCATATGGTCTACTCAGACTGCTCATAGGTCTGAGGGTGATATGTAGTATTCAAGAGCACATGTGAACCGACTTCATTATGAAACAATTTCTAGAACCATGATGTGAAGTGGGGATATCTATCTGATATGAAATAATAGGGAGCATTATTAAGTCCCATTATCTTATAAATGTAAATAATTTATATATCATCAATAGAGATGGTCTACTAGATCAGAAGGAAGTGTGACACCTTGTTCAGCCAGTAAAAAATCATGCATACTACATCAATTCCTCTAGGGGATATCTGAAAACCTATTATGAAATCCATTGTAATGTCATTACATTCGCACTTAGGAATTAAGAGAGGTTTTAGAAGTCTACTAGGTCGCTGGTTCTCCTCCTTCACCAACTCATAGTTGGAGCATCGAGTAATGCAAATTTCTATTTACCTATTCATATCTGGCCACCAGTACTAACGACATATATATTTATACATCATTATAAGCCCTAGATGAACTGAACATATAGAGGTATGTGATTCCTTCATAAACTCTTCTCGTATATCTGAAGTCACCCATACATTGTCATAGAAGATAATGGTATCACTAACATCAACTACCATACTAAGAGGTGGGTTCTCACATGAGACACTCTCCCTTAAGGACCTGACTTATGAATTTAATAAATTCCTCATCTAAACCCACTCCAAAAGAGATGATGTCACCAAAAAAGATGATAATATTTTTTTCCTATGATGTTCCTGAACCTCAAAGTGAAACTCATAAAAAAACCCATCATCTTCCACTCACTGTTGTCCTCCCAGATGACTTGTGTTATCTTGATCTGGATCAATTCATTAGCTATCATAGAACAATTTTTGAGTGTACAGGAAAGCTAAAATTCAAAAAAAATTAGGTATTTCATCCACCTATGCTACCTCATATTCAAGTCTCACTATATGGATATGAAAATTAAACTTTTGTGATCCATGTAAACAACAAATCACTCACCCAATATATAGTCCCTAAAAAAATTTAGTGAATGAACCGTAGATTATATATCGAGGCCATGCGTAGGCATTTTCTACTCATGATGCCTCAGCTGGTGAGATCCATATACTATAATCTGATCACCTTGCAATACAATGGTATCCATACTGAAACCTAAATCAACAAATTAAACCATATATATTTTTTCTCAGCTTATGAAGAATTATTATTAGTGCTAAAGTGAGTCTTCCACTTAACTCATCAAAATATTTCTCACAAGTTTCAAACCATATGAACTACACATACTTTTTAGTCAGGGATGTAATAAGTGTAGCATATTAGGATAAATCCTAAATGAAACTCCAATAATATCCAGCTATCCTTAAGAAGGTACATATTTCAAACACATTCTTAGTCTATTCCATGTAAACCATGACACTCAGCTTTTCTTGGTCAACTGATACACCCGCCTTAGATATGATAAGATCAAATAAGTGAACCTTATTGAACCAAAAGAGGAATTTACTAAGAATCACATGTAGATTTTTCTTTTTCTTTGTAATCAGTATGATCCCAAAATGGTTTTCATTGTCGACTCTAATGTGATATACCCTATGATTTCATCTACATAGACTACCGTGATAGAATCGAGATATGGGTTGAAAACCCATTTCATCAACACTATGAAGACTATCAGTGATTTTCCATAATGAAAAACATATCTAGATACCCATACAAGTTGTACCTGATCTGAAACTATATTTGTGGTACGTATGATGGCATCACACATACCTTATGTTAGCCTGACCCCAAATTGATCTTAGAGAAAATATTTTCTCCATTGTGGTAGTCAATAAAGGTTGTCTATATGAGGTAGTGGACAATAGTTCATCACTGTGAGTAGGTTTAAACATTGTTAGTCCATAAATAATCTAAGGCTACCATCCATGTTCTTAAGGAAAAGGATTGGTGAACCCCATGCCGACATGTTGGGTCCGATAAAACCCTTAACCTCTAAGTCATCAAGTTTCTTCTTGAGTTCATGGTGCTTTTTAGGTGACATCTGATATAGAAGAATATACACTGGTGATACAACTAATAATAGCTATATGGATAACTCAACCTCTCACATAGGAGGAAAATATAATAATTCATCAGGTAATACATTCCTGAACCAATCTACTATCATAGGTAACTCTAAATGATCCATTCCCTAATCGCTCATAAAGAGACTCGCTAACTAAGCTATTACACTAACAACCAAGTATGATTTTGTCTAGATTAATATACCATGATATATAATTATACATTATGATTATATATGTTACCATATGAGGATTTGAAGGACACCCAAAAATGGTAGCAATCCACTTGGGCATGATAAGGCATAAGAAAGTCCACATGGAAAATGGCATTGAAGCTAGTCATCTTAAGGACGAAGACACTCAAGATGAAATGAAACCCACTTATTTTATGGGGGAGCTTCTAACACTGGAAGATTACCTCTATTTTGATCTCTAATGGAATGTTTTGCTACATGATACCATCAAAGTACTCGATTGAAGGATCATGAATTTCCAAAACCACACCAAATATGAAAGAGTGTGAAGCACCTATATCCAAAAGGGAAGAAACTAAAGTAAGGGATACTATAACTGTAAAAAAAAATATAGATGGATGTAGACTCTTCTCCTTGGTTACTGGATACATTTCATAAATATTTCATGAACAACAACCTTGAGATGTTTCTTGACTAGCCTTAGCAGATCCACTCTTCTGACACTGATGTTCTAGAGCCCGACTACCTTTTCCATGACTACTACTGCTTTGGAGTATTTGAATGATAGAAGACCAATTCTCAAATTGACATTGTTTCACATATCATTTACCTAATAGGGGTTCTATTAAATATCCCCTTCCACAAAATTCAGGAGGAAAAGAATTACAAAATCACTAAAGGTGACCAATTCATCGATAATCTCGGTACTCAATCGGGTTCCTCGTGTACAGGGTCTTCTTAGGAACAAACATGACACACTAGTGACACACTATTGAGCTATTAGTTTGTGTCATGTGGTTTATTATTCCCCCACATGCACCCTTGAAATAGTAGTTCATACTTCTAGATGATCCTTAACCCTATCTCAAAATAGAAAATCTGGGTAAGACATTACCATCCTCTCTAAGATTTCATTTTGTGATTAGAGAAGGATTAAATATCCCTACCATGGTAGTCAACCTAAATAAATTTACCTATTACCAGAAAACTTACCCAATCACCATATCAAAACTTATTATATCTGTAAACTCATCATAGGAAAGATATGGAGTGAAATGTTGGAGCTCAGTAAAGCAATAAGAATACTTGAGCACAATCATTATTCCCTGATAAAGATGCACAAACTTATTACCCCAATGCTCTCTCAGAGTTTGTTGGAAGAAGTGTTCATAAAATGTTGTATGGAATTTTTCCTAGACCATACCTTAATGATTCTCATCTTGAGAGTGGGTTTCCCACCAACATTTGGTGGAGTCACATAACATCTTGGTACTCATCTTGTCCCTCTACTCTGGAGGCATATCAAGATGGTTGAATATAGACATCATGGATTTTATCCATGAATATTTAGTATGAGGTTCTCCATCCCTTGAGAATGTGGGAGTATGATGCTACTAGAAATATCAAGTCTGGTCTACTATATTTGGGGCAGTATAGAGAGCTCCCTGAATAGAATGAATTAATTGAAGGAATCTATAAAAATTTAGCATTGGAACATAATGGAAGATTAGTAGGAAATTCTTATACTGTAACTACATGAGGTATTACAGATGTATTGGGGCCCAACACCTCTAGAGTGCGTCAATTGCTAATTTATTGGTCTAAATCATGACGACATCATGGTGGAATAGCACTAATGTTTCCATGATCACTCTATAGAAATAATTTTAAAAATGTACGAAAAGTAGATAAATAATGTTGTATGAAAGAGTTGGTAGAAGGCCTCCCAAAAATACAACACAACCCCTTAGACTACTCTTATGTCAAGACGTAGATAAGAGGAAAAAATTAACATAATGATCACTAAAGGTATAATATAGATTTCTAAGGTAATGTCAGTTTAAAAGTATCACATTTCTCATATAGGCTGACCACATCATTTTAAATATGGTATTCATTTAAACCCATTTATGAATTTAACACACATTTAAAAATACTTATTTAGGTGGATCAACATTTCAACTACTATGGGACCATACACCTTATAAATTAAAATTAGGTGTCCACATAATCAAATTTATAACACCCTCCTACAATTTAAAGTGGAAAATTTCTATAAATATAACAATCCATGCGGTGTAATACATAACAGGTAGGTGGAACAATAATCACATTAAAAACATGAAATGCACAGTGGAAGTATATTTTTCAGGAAATTATGAAGAAAAATTTGCTTAATATAGTTCCTAATATGAATCATGATTTTATATTCCCTCTTAACATTTTATTGATTTAATATAAATCATCATTTTAATGATATAAATATTGTAACATCATAAAACAATTGTGTCACCCTATGGTGAAGTCATATCAATGATAAAGGGAATTTTCAATAACTTTAATTCCCCAAACTTGGAATTTGGGTTTCCCCTATATGTGGGGTAGCTACTCCAAAAAACAGGGTCATTACCATGTTCATACATCCTAGTATGTAGTCTCAACCCACATAGTAAGACCAAAGGAAAAAAGGTTCTCTACTATAACTATGTAGAATCCCTCCCCGAGTCCCACTCAAAAAGGCCCCAAGAGAGTGGCCACAAGACCTCAAGAGCATTTAACCAGACCCTATAGGCTATTTATTTGAAGGAAGGAACTAAGGTTTGACCATAGGGTTACTATTCCATCAAATAACAGAGTATCCACAATATTTAACGAGGGATGATAAACAGTAGAATCATAGGTTAGAAATAGACAATAAGATAAATATTGAAATAGACCATGAAATAGAAATAGATAATGGTGGAAGAATAATATCATATAATGGATACAAATGATAATGATTTCCATGATGTTCTGTCATACATCTATAAAAATTCAGAGTATAGGGGAGGAGTGGATAAAAATCATATAGTACATGATAAATATAAACAACCAAAAGGTTAAAAACTACTGCAATAAGAATCTCGATCATTGTCTTGGTCCTCTAACCCATACTCCATCATAAAGTATTAAATCATTCAAGAATAAGAATCCATATACTTCACTTTAACCATACCTATGATCATAATATTTTCATTGGATCCAAGGGTGGCCTAAGAAGGGTCTGAGATATAAACATTAGTAGGCCAACACTCGTAGTGTTTGGGAATTACCATTTCATGTGATCTATAAATGATAGTGTGACACATATAATTAAATAATGATATAAATAAAATTAAATAATAATCCTTGGTCTGGGTTCCTAAATGGACACCATTCCAATACCACCTCCTTCATCCTAAGCTGGATATTTGAAAAGTGGTACATATGAATGTCATAATATGTATACATAGTCCAATACTAATGAATCAACCCAATTATAAGACCCCAAGCACATGATTTATGTTTTAGTTCACATTTCCCTGTCATCGTAGAAGAATTATCATGATAAAAAAAGAAGAAATTATGTGTTCACAAGAAATCTATCAATCCATCTATTCCATTAGTGGAGTCCTGAGCTCATCCATGGACTTCTAATTAGAATATCAAGGGTCACTTTTGATAGATATAATAAAACCAATACCTCAGAGTCCATCCAAGGAAACCAATATGCCATCCCTTGATTCACCCAAGTTGTGGTGACTCTGAGTCCATTACATGTGTCCAATATTGGGGACCGGGTATCACTTGAGGCATGTAATAATGATCTTTCTTATAGGTCCTTACTCAGTTGCTTCCCTAGGAAACCTGCATCACTCATGAGTATGAAAACCCAATTTTATAGCCTGTACCCAAAAAGCTAATGTGTCACTCCTAGTGTATCAAGTAAAAACCAATCGAGAACGGTGAGTCCATAAATGCAATCCTTAAATTAGGACCCGTGTTCTCTCCCAACCTGATGTATGTGATCCATAGTAACCATGGAACATCTTAATCCCAAGAATTTATATATAATTAAATGCCTTAAAAAACTAACATTTCCAAGACACATGATAAACAATATAACCATGTAGAATAATTCAAACCATTAATAAGGCATTAGGCATAAAGAACATTCATGGGATCTAGGATACAAGGTATGAAAACTAGGTAACATGTAATAGGAACATATAATTAACATATAGGTAATCACATGTCATAAATGGCATGTCAAAATAACATGATCAGAATCTTTTCCAAATATAGAATTAACAGAGGCCATGAAATAAGGCATGAAGAAAGGGTATTCAATAAATTTTTTATAGGTAATTAAACATGAATTAGTTAAATCATTATGTATATGAATTCAATTATAATGTTTGGAATGAATATAAAGTCAAACCATTTACTCCAATTCAATTTTAATAATTAAATAATTTAATAAATTATCAAATCACCCTTGGTTATTAAATAGTTAAGGAATATAAAATCTTCCATTGGTGGTGGGAACACCCAAAGGGGTGGCCAATGACCAATATAATGACCCAAAAATGGGTTTCTCTATATGTATTAGTCATACATGACATGGAAAACTATTTTATTTACTTTATTAATCATTCTTGGAGTGTTTCTAGAAGGTTATGGCATAAGACAAAATGGTGCACCATTTAAAAAGTAGCGAAACGAGTGGGAAAGAACAATACCAACTACCCTGATGGATTATCGCTCTACTCATTTGTTATTTTGGATTTATTTAACCAAGAATAAAATAAATTTTTGAAATAGTCAAACACCACGAAAATAGGTTAAAATATTATTTACCATAATAGTAAAATATATGGGATATGAACAATTAAATAGATGGGTTATAAGAAATTTTTTTGAGGAAATTCTATTACTTCTAATAGGGAAGGACTCAGTCACCGTTGAAGGAAGATAGATCAAACCCTATGAAGAGGGAGAAGCAGAGATCACACATCAATGGAATGAGAACAATCTTCTAGAGAGGTAGGGAATAAAGAGTGAGGTTATTTAAAACATTAATTATGGGTAAAAATGGTATTTCACCCATACATGAAATGCCACATGGTTTGTTAGCATGGTTGGGAAAACCATGATCCAACCGTGTGACTTTTTCTTCTTTAAGGGGAAACATTGCACGATTGGGAGCATGGATTATCTAACCATGCACAAACTGTGAAAACCCACTATATACTTAAAATATAGGTGGATTAATGACAATGAAACTATGGTCATGTGGTTATAGACAAACTATGTAGCCCATAACATCGCACCATCTACAAATCCATAATTTAAAGAAACTATGAGAGCGGGGTGGCATGGTTTTCTCTAATCGTGTGGCCAAGTTTAGGTCTACCCATTTTGGGATCCAGGTTTTGAATGAGCCTTGAACACACCTGATAGCTCTTTTAACCATTTAGGAATAATTACAGTGGTTGTATCAAATAATTAAAATAAAAAAATAATGGTCCTTACCTTTGAGAAAAAGATGATAAGTTACACCCTGGACACTAATACCCCACCTTGAATTTCAATGAGGTATGACTGCTGCTTGATGGTCCCCATGCCATCATCGGTCACCATTTTCATGGGAATGGAAAATAGACGGAAAATGAATCATTATGTAAGATCGATCCCCACTATTGCATCTAATAGAACTATCTTGAGAAGATGAATCCCAACAATTTTGAGGATCAATGACTGCAAATTTGTGTTCGGAGGAGAGATCATGATTGACTATTCATATCTGCAATGTGTGGGATACCAAACCATAAATGAAATGAAAATTTAAGAAGAGATGAAAGGGGGTATTTTAATGACTGATGTGGTGCATCCCCTTGAAAAACATCACTTTTAGTAGAACTGCTATGTTGAAGTGCTTCCCCATCACCATCATTTCATGAATGGGGATTACAGATCATTAATTTGTAGAGTTTTTCCTTATAATCCAACCCTACTATCCCAAATCATATCCTATATTAAGTGGGTGGAGATTTTGGATGATGAAACATATGAGATAAATGATATTTTAATGAAGGAGTGATCATTTCAGGGTGATTTAGGTCCTAAACAATCAAAAATTATATCCAAGGGACCATATTTTCATAGATCAATGACCCCCATGAATCCGGATCATCGAGAAACTTATTATATGGGTGGTGGTTGAGGCGGAATCTTCTACATGGTGTATAGTAAATTAAAAAAATTCACCTACCCATGCAGAGGCTAAGGATGTAACCTCTGCATAATGTATATTTGTTTGCAGAATGCCCCTTCCATCGTAAAATTTGTAATCTTCTACAAATCTGACTAAATTCTAAAAATCTAATTCCATAACCTTCACTGAGATTATAAATACCTTACCAAATAATTCTTTTAAAGGCACAAACTTTGATATTATGACAATGTTTTTGAATATTTGAAACTATGATGTTCACTGGAAAAATATTAGATGGTTTCCCAGAGGTACCAATTAGTCAATAAACTCCCTCCCATATTTTATTGAGAACCTCAACTGATTGCATAGATGCCTTTCATGATGGTTCATGAACTTTATGTTATAATAATTATCTTTTTTGTATTGGAGTTTAACGAGATAATTATCCTTCCTAAAACCAACCCCATTTGAACCAAGACATCACTATAAGGCATGGGAACCTTATTTTAGAAATGATACACTTTCATGAGACACTTATCATTCATGAGTATTTTGACCTTTGTGATACGCATATCCTTCACGAAGACATTAACCCTTGTCAATCCATAACCTTTAAAAACCCATCCACCAGGCCTTTCTATGGTGTCTTCTTTCTATCAAAACCCTATCATGAAATTTTAGTTCTCAAGGAAACTATACCCATATAGTAATGATTCATCTGCACCACAAATTCCAATTCCACCAGTATCGTCAACTCTTTTTTCTACCCCATTTACTTAAAGAAAAAATTGGACTATTACCTTGACTTTTTCTCCTAAAAAACAAAACCTTAATTCATCTTTCTCCCAAGAAAAGAGACCCTAATATAGGTCCCCCTAATTTCCACTCCTCCACGACAACATCTTTATATGCCCCAAAAATAGGTTCTTGATAAGTAGAGTTGTAATCTCCACTGGTGGAACCATTACAGGAAACTAACTTCCTTTTCTAGTTGGGAGGTCTTATGAAAGATGTTCATGTAATACATAGAAGTGGTCTCCATAGGTTTAGGTCCCACCAACATCAATTATTCATTATGTAAAACTAACGATCCAAACATACTAGTCATATGATTTTAAAGTACAGGACACCATCCTCAGCAGAGGACTATAATCCATAATCTTCTATATATAACAATCATGGGATATAACATATATGTTCATAATGGGGTGGAACCCCTCTACCCACCATGGGATTATCCTCCTTTTGGAACTTTCATTCATATTCCCCACATCATACTTCCCCACCATTAGATGATCCTCCTCATTCGTACTACATCTACACATAAGCGTTGTGTTATCCCTCATTAATTACTTTTCTATGGAATGATAATTCTTACCACAAGATGTTAAAATACAAGGACCATTCATATCACATGAACATGAATTAGAGAATTGAAAAAATATGGTTTGTTATACTAGTTTTTTAACAAGGTATGTTGGATTCCTCCTTAAGGTTCAATGATGAGAAGATAACACACTTGGGGTACCTCCAAGAGGATTAATCAAAATCCTCCAAACATCCCCAATAATTCTACAGGTTTCACCCTTATGAGATAGAAACCATAAAGTGATATCATGTTCCCCCTAGGAACATAGTTAACTGATACCTCAAGTGTGATCATCTTACCCTGTAGGAATACACATAACCACCAAATTTTTCCCACAAGACATTAAACTAATGACATGATTTGAAATATCAACCACATAAAATAATCATGCGATTCTTGGGGTAGAATGTATTAGATTCCTTACTCCCCTAGAGTGAAATACCACATAGATAACATGGTATTCCTTGGGATATATGCCTATGATTCCCTATAGATGGGATTACCTCTAATATAAGAAAACATTATTGATTCCAAATTCACAATATATATAAATTCTCAAACATTACTAATGTTACCATATAATATGACAATATGTTATTACCCTATTTATATAAAAGTAGTTTAATTAACATCCATTCACCTAAATATTTAACAGGGAATGAGTTTCATGAACCCAACATAAATACTTGATGGATACTTAGACAAAGAATCAAGCACCGTCAAGGAATCCATAGAAGGAGGAACTAAAATTACATCATCCCATTTCAATCAAGGAGACAACATCACCAAACATTATAATAGAGGCCATACACATTTGGAATATTAGAATTAAGGGAAAGAAATAGTGAATTATAATGTGCCCTGGCATGAAAGAATCAAAAAACCAGTGTTGATGTGCTATAATCCACTACACTAACTTTTGGTACATAAAAGTTTGTTCATAGTCATTCTTTTCTAGGGATAAATTTATTTAAAAGTTTTATGGATTTCACATTTCTCACCCAAGGTACACTCCCACTTCTTCTCCTTTACACACTACTTTGAGAATTCCTCATTAGTTTATATAAAATAAGGGATATTCTCAGTTTATAGAACTATAAGTCCCTTCTAGATCAGTATGTATAGATAAAAATATATAAAATATCATGTATATATGTGATTCTCTATTGGTTATCGTGTTCACTATGCTCTTCACCAATAAGTATATGAGTTTTTCCACCTTATGTGTGGGACATCACTTATCCTTATACACTAATTCAATAATAGTGACTCACATCCTTCTAATGAATAATAATTCCACAATAAACTTATTCTCATTTTACACTATCCTGATTTCTAATAGTGATATTTTTCAATGGAACTCTACCTTATTCAAGGGACTTTTTTCCAAAAAACCAATTTTATTTATAGATCCTATATGAAAACTCTTGTAAAAACCCACTCCTCTGTGAGTTTATAAATATATAGTTAATTTTATTTGTTAGAATTATGGAGTAGGGTTCTTTGATTGAATTTAGATTATGATTGTAATTCCAAGAGTTAGAGTGAATTAAAGTTTTGTTTTTGTATGCATATTGATCCCTAAGAGGATCCTTGGGTGATCAAGTGAGTCTTAGAATATTTGGGTTAAATTTTAGAATTTTTTGAATATTTTTTCCTTGAAACATGATTTAGTGTGCACGATTTAGGAGAAACATTGAAACACCCTAAGAAAAAATGAGTGTTTTAACTATTTTTCAAAAGAACTCAATTGGTTTTAATGGTTAATACATGATTAAGGGATTATCATGAAGATTATGGGGTAGAACATGTGAAATGGATTTTTGAAGCGGTTGGAACATCTTTTTTATATGGTTGTAGAAAAGTCATGTGGAACTCTTTATATGGGGTATGAAGGTTTTTTTCACTATTGGAACATAACATGGAAAATTGTGTATTTCAGTCTCATGAGAGGGTTATGATTTTATAGTGTTTGCCAGAATGTTTGTGCATGGTTTGGAAAACTATATACAAAAAACACAAGATTCATAAAAATTGGTAAATAACCTAATTTAACTTTGGATATTTATACCCCTCCCACCTTCCCTCTCTCCCTTACACACACACACAACAAAACTCCTTACACCCTCATTCATTTCACCTTATATTTAAGGAATTTTGGAGGTCATTTTCTTAATTTTGAAGTGAGTATTTGTAAAAACCCAAATCCTAACGTACATGGACATTAAATTACTTTTTCGGAATACTTAATACATAACAAAAACCAACACTCAAGGACTATAATAGTTTAGTGTCTTTGGAAACTCGGAATAAAATCTTCTAATCATTGCGAAAGATCTTCAACATCTCCCATAAAGATCTTCCCCTTTGTTTTTCTAACATAAAACCTTTCTTTATATCCAGGGAAAATAAAACATATAAAGTGTGAGCTCAAATGATAATTAAGGGCAAACATTGAGAACATAAACCAATCCATAAACATTTAAATGCAAAAACTTGAACATAAAATCTAAACATCAAAATCTTGAGCAAAGACATAAATCTTGGAAGTACGTGAGGCATATATCATAAAGGAACATAAATCATGATAAAATATAATGGGAAAAAACATTTAATTATTTAAAACCATTAAGCACATGATATGATTTCCATAGTAGCTGAGGCATTGCTGCCAAGACCATCTTAGTGGACAAAGTCCCTTTCTGAATCGAGTTCACTCCTCATTCCAGTCCTGTAACACTGAACCAGATTAACATACCATTCCAACCATGTATATCTCATGAGATATAAATCATTACCCAATGCATTTGAGGGATATATAGGTCCCACCCATCTCATAATCAAATCATTCTTTCGTGTGCCACAAAATAAACATACTTCATTCATAATAACCCAACGAATAAAATGGGTTTCATAAACATCATTCCATTATAACATAATCCATATAAAACAAATGGATATCATTTAATCATAAGAGAAGTGAAATAATGTAAATCATAGATAAATTATACTTGAAACATACACATATGAAATAATGGCATCTTAAATGGAAAATGGTTTTGATAAAACACTTGAAAAGAATTCTTGAGGAAAATATCCTTTATTCTTTAAAATCATTATCTTTTTACAAAATGCCATGCAATTTTAAAAGAAAAGGATTTTGTTAAAAATAGTCATTAAATATTTTAGATTATACTTCTTTGAAATAAGGAGTTATGAAACCAGAAAAATCCATTCATTCCGTATAAGTTTAAAAAAAACATTCTCCTCGTACTTTTGTCGGAAAAGTCAAAAAGTTCCTCGTATGGTAAACAAAAGAAAGATTCCTTCCATAACACAAAGTAAAATTCAAATAGGGGTAAATATGACCTTGAAATTACTTGGAATAATATTAAAAACTTTATGAAAAACATTTTATGATAATGGATGAAAAAATATAACCCCAGTAAATACTTACAAATAAGCAATCTCGGATAAAAATGGGATTTCAAAATTATCCCTTACCTTAGGTCCGATATGCTTCGTACGTATCTGAACCTCCTGTATAATGATTTAAATGATTTCATTTACTTATTATAGAATCATATTCATTGTTATTATATCATATATGGTTCATTTATGACTTTATATTACCCGTTCATTTGTAAATTCATTGTTAAAGTAGCGTTTTGGGCAAAATTGTTTTAATTTATCGTGCATGTTTCGACTTGTTGTTCTTGAAATTATTATTTATATCCAGATTTACTTAATTAAATAATGTAAAACATGATTTATATATATAATATATATATTCATAATATAAATATATATATTATTGATCGATAAATGTAATGAAATACACCGTTTATGGAGATGGTAGGCCGTACGCACGCATGAACGCTGTTTCCGTTTCCTTATTGAATTGAATGGAATTAAGTAGATGACATACATATATATATATATATATATATATACATAAATAATTTATAATTATTATTTCATATATTTAATTATTATTCATTATATATACTTTATAATAATTCATGAATGGTTAACATGGAGAATGAATCTCATCGCATCGTGGAGACAGTAGTCCGTACGTACGCACGAGCGATGATACCATTCCCATGATCGTGGAATGGTATTGAAGTGTATGTATAATATTTCATAATCAACATAACTTTAATATAATCATATATAGTTATTTATTTACACCATTATACCCATCGAAGTAAGGTGCTGGTCGAAAACAGATTACACCACGGCGTGGAGACGGTATTCCGTACGTACGCACGCGCAGTGATTTCGTTTTCTGTAGGATGGATAGAAGGTGAAATAGGGTTGTTTCATATTTATAATAACATATCAATATATAAGTAATAATTATGTTATTAATTTATAATGAAACAACTAAATAAGAATAAGTATAAGAAGAAAGAAACTTGAAAGATTCGGTAGAAGAGATTACCTCTTCCTCGACACACCTCCTTTGAACTTCTTCTTAGGGAATTAGAGTTGGTCTTTTGAGAAGACCAGAACTTCCAGAATGTTGCTAGGGAAGTGTAGAAGAGAAATTGTCAGGTTTTGGCCGAGATTCAGGGCTCAAAATGGTGTTAATAGAAGAGAGAAGTGGTTCCCTTTTTATAAGGGAGGAGAGGGGCACCTTGGGAAAACTTAAAATATTATTTTATAATAAAGTAATATTTAGTTTTTGATAGCTCCAAATTGATTTATTTCTAATATAAGGTGGGTATGGGTATAAATTATCTCAAACAATATGTTTTAGACAAGTTTAGGTTCCTATTTTTACCATATCATTTAGATTTAACTCTAAGTTAAATAATTTAACTTTTACAATGTTTTCTTGTTGTCTCACACTATATGGTTAATAAACTTACTATAATAAGAAAAACAAACCCCAAGTGGTTAATTATTAATATATATATCCTTATCTAAGTCATTGTTTCGAAAAATAGTTTTTTAAGAATAAAATAACAATTAATAATATAATATTTGTTTTAAAAACTATTTTGTGTCAATTTTGACACTATTTGGTAATTGTTTTTTGTGAAAATTATAAAAGAATAATTAGATCTAAATAAGTTATTTAAATCAATATTATTATATCATATTAACCTATAAAATTAGTGGAATTCATAAAAAAATCTCAAAGTACATTTATTTGGGTATTTATAACATCAATTATGTTAATATTTCATTAATAAGGTAATTACTGCATCATCATTGTGTCATAAATAAATTATATTATTTAATGTATAAAAATTGTATATAAAATACCATTATGTAGGGAATATTTTTATATTTCTAATTAATATTTATAGCCTAATTTATATTATGTGTAACCCTATATTCAAAATGATTTAGTTATTAAACTTTGATTTTTAATGTTTTAAACCTTCTTTAAATAAATTAATAATAAATGTCCTAATCTAATACAAGTGGACCTAAATGGTCATATTTTATTACTAAGGTTGTTTTTGATATAATTAAACTTATCCAATAGAATTAGGACATGTGTTAGGGTAAGAAATAATACCATTTTTAGCCTTCATTACCCTATTCACTTTTAAATGTGGTAAATAAAAGTAAAATGTTACTATTCAACAAAAATTATTTTAATATCATTGAACAACATTTTTGTCTTTGATATTAACCGTTTTTCTCAGATTTTCGAAATTCCACTCACAGAAGCAGTAAAATTAAATTTCATGTATGTTTGCAAAAAGCTCCTAGGAGGTAGGTAAAAGATGGTGAAAAGTTCAATAAAATTTTTTATGTATCACAAATTATTATAAAATGACTCCAATTAATTACATTGAACTTATATAGGTATTATGTATAAATTTTGACCTAAAATAAATTTAATTAAAATAAATAATTATTTAAATAAAAAGTCGGTTTTTAAATAGTAACCTAGTGTTTTCACTAATCATCAAAAATTGAAATTTTTCAGAAAAATACCAAAAATTCACCCTAGGATAATTTTGATATTCCAAATCCAAAAACAAAGTCCATTTTGAAAATTAAAATTTATAAAATTTCGAAAATTCGGTATTACTATTCATAACGGCTAATTCATAATAATATTATAATAATATTTTGTTTAGTGATACTCGGTATTGCGTACTACACACACTATCAAGGAAGGTCTTGATTGTGTGTAATGCAAGCCAAGTCAGGGCTGCGTGTTTTGAAAGCACCATTTGTTGTTGCGTATAACATAATCAAAACTTATTTCATTTATACATTAAACAAAATCTATTCTTAATGTTGCGTAGAATAATTTCCACAAAACGAACTTGAAATTGTGTGTAACACAAGCCAAGAATAGAGTTGCGTATACTTCAAGCTAATATGGTGTTGCGTATAGTACAAGCTAAACTTGGTGTAGTGTATAATAGAATACATAAATGAAATTAAAAGAATATTTTTCATAAAATCCCAGGGTGTTATAGTATTTCTCTATTTTGTATTATATTCTTCATTTCTATTAAACTCTAATTTAATTTATTTCTCTAGTTTAGGGTTTTGATGATAATTCCACTAGGGAATGGTGTATTTTACCTATAATGATGTGGGTTTCATATTTCATGTATTAGTGACTTCCTAAGATGGCATCTTTACCCCTTCGCATGTCTTCGTGATGGATTTATTCGATAATATTCATTTTTTCAATGTATTTATACTAAATTAAGTTATTTTTTCCATTTAATTGAAGTTGGTTATTAGATATTTTTTGCAACTTAGGTTTAGTATTTCACCAAAATTGTATCTCAACTTTTTCACTATAGTTTCAATAAAAAATTTATCTTTGGTGATATCATAAACTTCATTCCTAAATAAATTTAATAATAAATTAATTGTGAATTTTTTTAAAATAATTATTCTTTTGAATATAAATTTTATATAAATAATTATGTAATTTCAACAATTTATTGAGGTTTTTGAGACATTGATGAATAGTTGGATGAGCTTATGTGAGGGTGACCAGGAATCATTTTAAAAGAGAAAATATCCAAATATAGTTAGGTGGTCCCTTGACAATAATCTTATGGTAATTTAATTTTTTTTATATATTTTGGAATTTGATGTATTGTCTCACCACAATGGGTGATTGATTTTTTTAATTGGACAAAAATTTAAATATAAATTTAAATAAATATAATAATTTCACTAAATGATAAGGACATGAGGGACCTTGTACACTCTCTTGATGCCTCATTACTAATGGATAATTCCCTTGATATAATCATATTCCTTGAGAAGAAAAAATATTGAGGAGAAATGTTTATAAATTTAATGATCATAAAGGGACTTAGTGTAGGTTCCTTGGATACCTCCTTATATAGGATAATATTGGATTAGTAATTAGTGGCCTGAGTGGGCCACACCAAAACCATGAGATCCCTTATTTTTGTTAGGATAGTACGATGAACATGGGGTGTGTGTTTCTTTACCTTGAGATGTGAGTACCTGGGTTGGTGTGACATGAGTATTATTTGGATAGTTTGGGTGTGAGGAGCACCCTAGGGTGACTTGGTTAGGGGATTGGATTAGAGAAATATCACTTCTATTACTTTCCTCATGGGGCTAGTGAGACTATGATCAAATTATGATATTGTAGAGGGATAACCTACACTCAAAGTATTGAGTGTTGACTTAAGAGTTAAGATTTTGAATATGGAACCCATGAAGACTGTCTTTGATTGATGTGTCCTAGGGGACCTGATGTGTTTCCATTGATATTTTGACCCTGTAGAGGGAGAAACAGTGATAGTGAAAAGTCATGAACATGAGAGGCCAAGCCCAGACAAGTGAGATGAGTTTGCCCAGATGGATAAACCTTATTTGATTCATATATGAGATTATTCAGGTGGGACACATTTACCATTGGGATGTATCAAGATACATTGGATTCCTTGTACACACTCCATGGATCTAACTTACCATCCAAATATCAATTTAGAATTAGTTGGACTTGATCCTTAGATTCATTGTGCTATCTGTTTGGAATTCCTTGGAAATGATACTTATATTTTGATGTGAAATGGGTTTTAATTACTTTGTAACACTCCTTGTATATACATGTGATATGGTTCCTATTTAATTAGTCTTTTTTATTATAATTACACTAAAGGGATACAACCATTCGATTTGGCCTCTGAGATTGATTTGGATTAACTAGGAAATTCTCTTGGAAATAGGTTATTAAGAATAATGTAACTATATTTCCTAGGAATTTCTCCTAGGAATCATCAATTGGATGATATTTGTAGGTATATTCATATAATGTTCTCAAATACACAATGACATTGGTTGAAGTAGGTTTTGGATTATCATGAGTATCACATTAGAATTATATGATAAATAGTGGTAATTTATTTATGCTTCTATATTTTTTTTATTAAACATATAATGAATCATGAACATACATTAAATTTATTTTTTATGTATGGGAACTCATTAGAGGTAATCTACTAAATTTTTATTAACTCCCTTGTTGGGTATCCATGGAAATTGGTTACTTGATAAGACTCTACTAATCACAACAGAAGCTTAGAAGAAGGCATAATTTATCAAGTTCATCCAGGATAGCTCAAACTGGATTAGATATTGCGATGTGTTGATGTGAAGGAATTTTATTAGACCTTAAGTATCTATTTATTTTGTTATTTGATTATTATATGTGATTCCCCAAGTGGTGGTTAGTTAATTTATTCTCTAATGACTAGGTGTTTGTATGACTATTTGATTCAACATTCACATTTGATATACCATGTTGTGTTATATTCATCGCTTTTAATGTATTTGTTTTTATGGATTATGATTGGATTATTTTTATTTGTAATTAAATACTCTGATATGGGGGTATATTATCTTCATGTTTTCTCATGCTACCCTTATGGATAGTCAGCATGCTTGGGAATATGGGGAGGCGTGCATGAGGTCCTCAGGATGTTCTGGTATGCATATTAATGAGCATTGATGGGATAATGATGTTTCATAGTGTAATAAATGTTTTTTATTTTTTCATACTATTTAGAGAGATAATAGATAGTTGACATAGAAATGTGATGGATCTTGTGATGAATAACGTATTGGTGTGTTGTGAACACCTTCTCTAGTAGTATGTCTTGGTTACCATGGATCTAGGAATACTATTCTATCATTTCAATATAATGGTTATATAATTTCACCTATCATGATGCATATGATGTTCTTTGAAATTTAAGAAATATTTTTGTATTGTCTCTTGGCCAAATGGAAAGAGGTTTGCGTTCATACATCATATTTTTAATGTACTGTTCACATAACATATTTTTTATTGTTTGTGATTGATGTCACTAATTTTGAGGGTTCAATTGTTTAAAGTGACAACAATAACATATAGGATGTTTTACCATATAACATGTTGGTTGCATTCTACTAACCTAAACCACAATTTTTTCCCACTAATGATATTTTATGTGGATCTTATGGGGGGTTATCTTTAATGGTGACTATATAGTACCTCTATACAAGGGATTTATAGTTCCCCTTAGTATTTTAACATAGGCACTTGATGCATTAGTAGAAGTTCTAGTTGAAAAAAGGTTTGGACATTTAATGTTTAAAAAACAACCTATCTAGTATTTTACTATACAGATTCTTGGGGGAATTATACATAATAAAAAAATATAAACATGGTTTATTGAACCCAAATAATTATAGTATGATACCTTGATATGCTGATAGATGATATTATGTTCTATGAGGGAACTATCTCATATATAAATTCTTGGTGAGGATAGATTCCCTAGTAGTTTAATGATGTGGCATGTGATGCCTGATATATATATGTATGCGAGAAACCGAGATTGGTTGTTTTGTAATTTGTGTATATAAGTTATATTGAGATTGGAATAGAGAGGTGTTTCCTATGAGTTGTGGATTATGTGAGACATGGTTTATGGGATATGTGAGAGAGCATATTTCCTTGAGATGAGGCTCTAGATTTGCGAGATAGGTGTTATATATGTGATGAGATATACTATAAGAGGGTAACCTGAGTTAGAGGGGTAATTATGGGATTATCAATTATTCAAATATAGGAATCATGGGTATATTATTTGGGTTATGATATTAGTGCATGGAAGTTTCTAAAGGGATTGATAAATTCACTATGGTTCCATAAGATTTCATTATGAGAATAACTTTAGGTTGTTGGATATCAAGGTTTTATTTTGATGAGAAAGGTATGTATTATGTCTGAGTATTTTTATTTTATATATTCATCTAATTTTATGGTGAAAGAAAGTATAGAAAATTATAGTTTTGGAATCATACATGAGTTGATAGGTGGTCATTTGGGTAGCTTCTACATGTAAATGATTTTAGGCTTGTGAAGAGAAATAAATAAGGATGCTCCTAACATGATGATGATTACATGTAGTTGTGAATGTTTATATGTTTAGTCATGTTATCATGTGTTCAATGGTGTGTGAGTCATGGGATCGTGTATGGAGTTATTTGATCTGGTGGTAAGGAAGCATACATGGTTCAGGTTTAGATGAGATTGCGGTAGTGTATGTGAGTTACACACAATTCCCATTGACCAGTAGATTAGTGAGTAGATATGTGTGGAAAAGGACTTATGTTTTTTGATATAAATATTATATTTTTTTTTGATAGTTTTTATGGAATATAAAGAGTCCATATATGGATTTGGGTGACATCAAAGGAAGATTAGGGTGTGGTTGACCTGTGGGTGTTTCTTGATAATTATTTTCAAGGGGTTTGATGATAGAGTGTGATAAGTTTATGATCATGAAGATTTATAATAAAATCATTATAGATAGTAGTGCACAATAGGATATTAAAGGTAAGGAAACTCGATATAAATGAGAACTTATAGATTCTAGGGGTAATGTTCTCAGTCATGAGGGTATGGGTAGTTTTTGATGTTCCGTTTTAGCACTCT
The DNA here is from genome assembly GCA_963277665.1 of Viscum album. NCBI lineage: Eukaryota > Viridiplantae > Streptophyta > Magnoliopsida > Santalales > Viscaceae > Viscum > Viscum album. Next base: position 1,278,476,722 of record OY728142.1, on the reverse strand, counting down.
GGTATGAGCAATATGTCTATTCCTTCTAATAATGTGTGGTTATAGACATATCATCGTCTGTGGAGGCATGAAATTTTCAAGGGATAATTCATTGGTGCTATGGGACATGCTATTATAGGATCCAAATGGAATTTGAATACTAGATTGCAGCTGAATATTGATTTATTCGGTTCATTGGTGAATTCAATATTTAAACTTTAGGTCCTGTATCGGATGTAGTACATGTGTTGGATCTATGATTATGATTGTTTTGAGGCAATCCATATTTGTGTTATATCAATTTTAAGACCATTATCAATGTGATATAATGATGTTTATATTGGTTGGATGATTATTAAACCATGGAATTTTGCTGAGAGTTAGAATCAGGATTCTGTGTAGGATATTTAATGATCTCATGATTCCCTAGATAGTTTTGGTATCAGAATCAGAAGCTCTGAAAGTTCATCGGCTGTTCTAACTGAATATTCTTTAGAATAGTCTACCATAGTAGGACCAACAAGTGATTTCATATATAATTGGGTGAGTTGAGATTAAAAGCTCTAATAATACTATTGGGCTAAGATATATATTTTTTGATATAAAAATCTAATGTTGGGGAGCACCATGGATCAATACTGAACATTGTGAGCTATGTATTGTAGTAAAGAGCATCATAATCATGGAGATTAATTGGTCAAATACATCATATTTTACCTCAATATATGGATGTGGGTAAGTGTCATATTGATGTTTTAGTGATGAAGATAAGTATTACTTCAATCATTGATGAATAGTGGGTCCTATGGTGGTGTTTCATCACAACTGCTCAATTTTCATTATAAGGTTGGACTCAATGGGTTTGATATGAATGTAAAACATAATGAGTTATTGTCAATGGTTTAAGACCACCATGTTTTCTTAGGGATGATAAGTGTTATGATAAGTATGTTGTAAAACCCCACTTTGTGAGTTGACAATTCTAGAGTGAATTTTAATTTTTAGAATTCTAGATCATGGTTTATCTTTCTAACCATAATTTGAATCATAATTTTGAGAGTTGAATTGTGATAAATAGATTTATTTAGATATTTTTTGAGGATAAATAGTTTCCTCCAGTTCTCATAAAAGTACTGGGAGCTTCTAGTTAAATCTTATATGTTTTAAAGGATTTATGATGTGGTGCATGGTTTGATGTTCATGGTTTAGGGGAATTTATGTAGAATACTGAGTATGAGGAGGGTTTTAGTTTTTTTAATAATTAAAAAAATTGGTTTTCATGGTTAGTGTGTGGTTAAGGTGTAACCATGTAGACTCTAGAGTAAACTGTGTGACTTGGATTTAAAAATGGGGTGGTGCACTAATATTACATTGTTGAAAAAACATTACAAAAAGATGTATATGGAATATAAAGTCTTTTCCATGATTGGTCCAAAATCTACTAAACTATTTAGCTCAACCACGATGATGGGTATGCTTGGATGATGGTAACCGTATGATTCATACATAGTTCGAAAACCATGCAGCTCATTAAATGTGGGAAATTACTAATTTCACCTATGAACTTTTATTCTTCTTATAAACTTTTTTTTACTCTCCCTTGAGTTCATGGTAAAATATCCTACATCTATCCTCCTTTGTTTCTCATCATATGTAGGGAGGGATATTTGATATTTCCAAGCATTTGAGGTGAGTATTTCTTTTTCTACTAATCTATTATTGGTTTCTCTTGATTTTCTCTTGATTAAATTTTTATGGGTTATGGTTTTCATGATTATTCTTCTAGATCATGATAGAATCAGATGATAAGGACAATGATTTCATATAGATCAGATTGAGGAAATCCTAAGATAGTATCTTCATGTCGATGCATGTCGTTTTGATGAAGGTATGTCACCATATGGATTTTTATAGGGTTTTGGAATAAATTAAATTAACTTATCAATTGAATTGAATTACATTGTTGTATATTTTTAGTGGCCTATAATTATGGTTGTTTCAGAAGTGGTTTTTACCTTTTTGTTTATGGATTCAGTGAGGGGTTAATATATAGTGAGATAATAAGATTTATTTCTAATTAAATATAATTATAAATTAATTATTCATTATAAAAAATAAATTAGATAATTAATTTTAAATTATTTTTAAAAAATTATGGGGTTTTATAGATTGATCTTAGTTCTCACAATGTTGATGCAAACATGGAAGAACTCAGGAATGGGTTTTTAGACTATAGTTTGAAAAAGGAAATAGCTATAAATTGTGGTAGGTGGACCATTGAACATACACCTATGAAAATTGAATTCATTTATATATGTTGTACGTTAATTTATTGTCTAACCACTACTAATGATTTATTTTTTAAAAGTTTATGTAAACTATATATTAATAAGTTAAAATCTTGGATGAATTGAAATAAGTTCCTTGAACATGATGGTCATTGTGAACTATCTTGATTCCTCAGGAACTGATCGCAGAGGCCTTAACAATAAGTGTATATGTTGAGATAAACGAACCCAGTGGAGTGACATTAAAAAATCAATGAGCATAGATACCATTTGTGTAGGTTACCTCGATCCATTCTTGTAGAGGAGAATTTTGGATGGGTAACAAGTGAACCAATACAGCCATGATGGAACTACGATAAGACTTAGAGTTGTTGGGATAGTACAATGAGAATGAGGTGAGTGTTTCTCCCCACTTGATATTTGAGAACCTGATTAAGTGTGACTTGAATAATATTTGGTTTGGTTGGGTATGAGGAATAAACAAGGGTGACTTGGTAAGAGGATTTTCTTAGGGAAATCAACCTGGTGAGACTTTCCTTATAAGGATTCCAAAACTGTGATGTGATAATTATAATGTTGATAGATTACCTTACCTATGAGTAACATATGTTTTCCTAAGAGATTATAATTTGAATGATGAAGCCTTGAATTGTGCCCTAGATTGTTGTGACCTAGGGGAACTGATGATTTCCTAAAGTTATTTTGACCCTATAGAGGCAACACACTGTGATAGTGATAGGTCGTGAACTAGAGTGGTCAGCCTCATACTTATAAGACATGTTTGGGTAGATGATCGGTCTTTCTAAGATACAGACATGAGATTATTAGGGTGGGAAACACTTCTCCCCATGATTTATTGATACACATGGGATTAATTATATGGGATCCTAGGATTCATCCTTCATGCTTAATATCAGTTTAGAATACCTTAGAAATCTTTCTTAGATTCGTTGTTCTACCTGTAAGATCCAGAATATTTATATGATGTACATATATCTTAAATTGAATTTTGAATCCTTTATTTTATCATTTTAAATATTTATAATATCTTAAAGGATTAATCATGAGTGTATAAAAATTTTCAGAGCCCAGAGATCCAAATTATGGATGAAAGGGGAATGATCACAATTTGAACAAACTCTGAATTCATGGCTGTAAATTTCATAAAACCATAAACGGTTCTGTAGAGATCTTTATAGGAGAGTACATGGGTAGATAGTAGTTAGAAATACCATTCTACCCAACCTTAGAGGTCAAGTGTCCTTGGATATTGAAAGACACACAGTCGGTGAACGGTTTGGAAAACCGTGCGACCAAACCATGTGCCTCTTTTTTTGGTGAATCAACCATTTTTACCACATTTATTAAAAGTGATTTCTATAGAAAACACCTCTTATGTGTGAGAGCTCCATCCTTCCTTCAAGATATTCAATGAATAAACTTCTCTTTTTGTAATCTGATTCTAATTATATCTTTCACGTCAGATAGACACTGGTAATACCAATCTCCGTTAACTTATTTAGTTGTGTGTATTACTATCAAAGATAATATTTTAGTGCAAGATCATAGGACCTATTTATAAGGATATTTTCTGCTCTTTCGTTTTCTTCCAATTTATGACAATCGAAGGGTTGATACTAGATTACACTGCTACTACAGGAAAAAGGTAGGATGTCTATAAATTTTCACTCAAAATATGGTTGTTTATAATTTCTTTTCTATCATTACCACACCAAAAGGTTTGGCCATTGATTCCTAATTTAATAAAAACACAAATTAGATATAGAACTATTATTTAATACATTCCCTAATACTCTTAAAAAATGTTTGATATTGGTGACCTCAACCAGAACCACCCATGGGGTTGGTTATTTACTCTTTCCAAGGAAATGTCACCCTTGGGGAATTTTGAGCTCTATTTTATTTATTGGGAGATATAAATGAGAACTAAGTTGATTGATAATGGTTTTAAGAACATTAAACCCCCTTTTCATTTAATATGGATGAAATGAGATGGAGAATCAGTTAGATTCTGTATGATTATGATCTGGTTAATGAAATGGTTGTGATGAGTTAAATGATAAAATAACATAGACCTTGATATTGAAACTTATTACCATATAAAAATTATTTTTATGATGGCTATAATGGTATGGAATTGATACAAGAAACATTATATGAAATTGATGTGGGGCCTCGCAGTATTCTATCATTGAGAGGTTTCACACTGCAGTAAGAAAAACCACATAGATTCCTTGGTTTTCACAAATTGGATCTAGATTTCTTGGACCACCATAGTCATGACCCTTGGTCTCCAAAAAATTATTTTCCTAGTATTCTATGAATGTTCTCTAAGGATTTGAATAGTAATCTCTGATCATTGTCCCTGGGTCCTATCCCACGTAGGTCTAATACTTATATACTTGGAATATGGAGCTCATAATTCTTTACCTTTCATTAAAGTTATCCAATATTTACGGTTTCCTAATCACAATTAGTTTTTATTGACTCGATAGTATCAGATATACTGATATTAATTTTATTCTTATTATACATAAACACTACTTCATCTTATATCCACAGACTAGATTTTTTATGGACACAACTGGTGGTGGCATACTGACTGATATATCAACCAATATTTGGGCCTCATATTTGTACCTATATAGACATCATTGATAAAGGTATGGATAGGGTAAAGCACCTAATTAATGGTTCTTTATTGATCATGGAATCGGAGAATGGGATAATAGGACTAAGCTGTGGCTCGTAATGATATTTGAAGATAGTATTTTGGTCTTTTTAATACTTTTGATACATTTATTGTACTGGATTCGTATTTCTATGCATTTCATTTCATATTTATAGTTCTATGAAATAATCATCAGTGCTTGTATTATTCTACCTGGGAAATGATTATTATTACCTCTTTATATATGATTGATATTCTATTACTAGTTGATATCATGATTCCAACTTTTTATTCATGTGTGATACCACTATGTTACTCTAATCATGAGGGTATAGTTCCCCAATGACACCATCATAATCAATCTCTATTAGTCAGAAGCTTATATGATATGAGGATGTGTTCTTGAGGTATTATGGCCCACCAGATCAAGGAATTGTTTAGAGGATCCTAGGTTGGGACATTACAAGGTCGGTTTGAAATTCCTTAGACACTCTCCTTGAGTTTTTATGTGAAATTATTTGGAATGACTTGGACATGATACTTGGATTTAGATGTTACATGGTTTGTATTACCTTGGAATTGATCCTTAGAATTAGTGATAGGCGATACGATCCTCTTTGCTGGAATTTGAGTTTTATTTAGATTACCTAGGGAATGCTCCTAATAATATACTATTGGGTATAATTTTACTAAATTTCCTATCACTTTATCCTAGGAATCATATATGGGACTAATATTTGTTTTCATCATTACGTGAGGTGTTGAGACACACCCCTATAATAGATCAAGTAGGTTAAGGTTGGACCTAAGTATCACATTATAATCTAAGCATCAAAAATAGTTTTATATTTGTGGTTTTTTAGTTTTTTTTCTTTTTTTACTAGTTGATCATGTCACATGGATATACACTTCCTTTACAGGTTATATACAAGAATGAATTTGTGGTTCAAAAATGAATTTCATTCACACCATTATTGGGTAGACATGAAAATTGGGTACTTGAGAAAACAACACCAACTGTAGGTTTTGGTTTGGTATAGACCTTGTCTTGAATGATCGAGAGGGATAACATGGATGTGATTAGGGATTTGGATGAGATGAGGCTAGGGGATGGGACTAAAAATTCAGAGTATATTTATTATTTTATTTAGTTTAGTATATGATATTATCCAAATTCTTGATTATGTTTTTTATTATTTAATGATTGTGAGTCTCTATGAATATTTTCTTTTATAAATACATTTGATATACCATATTGATTTTCATTGCTTTATCTTACTCAAGTTATTATTATAGATGATAATTTACTAATTTTTTCACTCAACACTATAATGTGAGGGTATAGTCTCCCCATAGTGAGTTCTTGGACTCCTACTACTGTTTTGTAGCCTATAGCATATGGGGAGACACACCTGAGATCCTTGTAATTCTTTGGTCTGAAAACATATGAGCGGTCAACCATCTGGGACATTACATACCTCTTCACTACTCTAAAACACATATTTAATGAACTTAAAATCATTCCAAAACTTCTATAGGTAGTATATATATATATATATCCAAATTTAAATCCCTATGATCAATGTTTAATATAATTATTTTTCCCCAAAAACATGAGTTTTTTAATATGTTTCACACGTTTAGTGTTGTCAAATTAACCTCTTGAAGTCAAATTATTTTCCCAAATATCAGTACACTCTATCCAATTTTGTATCTAATTGAACTTTTTCCCAAAATTTATCTCACCCATGATATTTTCTCTACAAAAAATGACCATTTTAGGATCTATCTCATAAAACCTCTTTACATTGGAAATCATGTTCTCCTCCGTCCCACCGAAAATGTGATCCATTTGGAATCATGAAATTCACCACATCTCGACTGACCAAGTCATGGTGCACACAATATCCTGAGATAGTGTATCTCTAGACACAATAAACATTGAAATTGAATCCACTATTATTAACTCAATAGATTAGGAAAAAATATTACGTGTCTTTGTGATGTTATTAATATTTTCATAACTTATTATATACCCCCTTTATTGATTTTATATGAAATGTGCATAATTTGTGTGAAATATTAATGTTTTAATAGTAAGTATAATTTTTGAGCATTTTTAGAAGTAGTCTAATTGATTCAGTTTAATATTTTATATATAACACTCCCCCTATTGATTCAAATTGTGTGGTTATTATTTTTTATGATTCCTTATTCAAATTATCACATATCATTAGAAGGAATCATGGGTCAATTCTGCCATTTGAAGGCTCATATGGTCAACATAAGAAGACCCAAATAATTTGTGATGAAACTGGACCATCAATGATGATTGAGATAATGGTCTAAATTACAAAGCCCAAATTTTATGAAACTACACAATATATTATGGAATATCCAAAGGAATCTTGGATAAAAATTTAAAGGCCCAACTATAATAAAATGATGCCCAAATAATGCCTTCAATTCCATCCCACCATTCTGGTCGGGAATTAAAATCCGGACACTATTTATGACATATCTCATGATTTAATCCTCAAATAGAGCTGAAATATTTCAGTGTGAAATAGGTGATATAGGAAGCCGACTTTGTTGAATAAATAATTCAGTTTTGAAGGCATATTCCTATTCAAAAACCATTTCAGATTTCTGACTTAAAAATATTAGATTGAAATGGAAAGATTAAAATTGATTAATAAACCTGCCATAACTTTGGCCCCATCAGTCCAAATGACACCCACTTTTGAGAGAGGTCGGACAACATTTCTTTCCACAACTTTGAAGAAGGATATATCTTTAGATTTGGTTGTCAGGATGTCCTAATCATTGAGCCATGTAGAGGCATAGATTTGGAATGCAAACAGTCTACTTCCTTGGGCTATAAATGCATCCCCCTCCTCTCCTTCAAAGGGGTTGGAATTTCAGAAGAGAGGATCATCAATTAGAATGAACAAAGCCTTTCCAAAGGCTTGGGAGGACGTTCCATACTCATGGATTCACTTGAGATACCTTTCATACTCTATTTGTATCCTTTCACTTTTGTGTTGTTCTTCGTTTGTAATCTTGTAAGTCCTGGTTTTTGTAATTCTATTTTAATGCATTTTTTTCTTCCAAATATCTTATTCTAATGCACCTTATGTAGTTTAATATTAATCTTCTTAAAATAGTTTAAATACATTTGAATCCCTTTCTCTTCTTTTGCTTCCTCATTCAATCAAAATTTTGTTTTTTTAAAACTTATCGTTTGTGTGTCTGTTCGACGCACCACTCTTATTATTATCTCTTTATTTTTCTTCTTTTATTAATTTATCTTAATAATCATTATAAAAAGAATATTAATCATTTAAATTGATGAGTAAATATCTCAATGGGGTGAGTTATAATTTAGGTATGTTAAATGATTGAGATATTTTCCTCGATGAATATTCTTCAAATTAACAATGTGTATGTTGAACATAGCATGTCATGGATTACTGACATGTTTTTTTAACATATGGATTCCATGGATTATTAGAACCATAAATACACTAACACAATCAAGTATTGATTTAGATTATAATCCTAGTTATGTTATGTCTTGGATTAAAGCTTTAACACTTAGGAATTCTAATCAACGTCAACTTGTGACATGGGTGTTAATTTAATGTAATATAAAGCAAAGCTCAAGGATATCACAAGTTTAACTACCTAATGATGAACTCACCCCAATATTTATCAATTTTCTAAATCAAACATCATACATAAATTATTTCATAAGCTCTGTAAACAAACCCCCCAATCAGAATACAATTAACTAAAAACAACCAACTATTAAAAAGTATCATCACCGAGGATTCGACCCGAGTACTACTATACACATTAGCAGAGCATACAAAATTGGATAGGTCGATAGGTGACAATCGGCTACGCATTTAAGATGGAATCGTTGCTGGGGATGGTGAATTAATTAGTCATTAGTTTCTTGTTATTCTAAAAAAAACAAAAAAAAACAAAATTAAAAAAAACAAAATTACAAAAAACACATGGAAAATCACGTCTTCTCAAAAAATCATAAATAGAAATAACAAAATGGAGAACCTGTCTTTTTTTTCCTTCCAACATCTCTCAGAATTCCCCATAGACTCCCAAAAAATCCCTCGGATTTTTTTGACCCTGAAATTGAGCGAACTCTTTGCCAGCTTAGGAAGATCTTAAGAGATAATCAACTCATTCAAGAACCAGTCCTTGTCCAACTAGTTGAATTAGATATGACTAATTATAGGGAACAAAAACTTAAAGAACTCGATGCCCCTGATATGAATTACCAAACTCTTGGTATTCAATATCCAAACATATACGCTGACTTCTAACTCAAATCGGGTTTGATTCATCTTCTTCCTCATTTCCACGGTCTAGTCGGTGAGGATCCACATCTCCACCTTAAAGAGTTCCAAGTGATGTGCTCTACCTTAAATCCTCAAGGGGTTTCTAAGGAAGAAATCGAACTTCAAGCATTCCCTTTCTCCCTAGATGACTCCACCAAGTCATGGCTCTACTACCTTCCTCCTGGTTCCATAACCACATGGAATGAGATGAAGCGAATCTTCTTAGAGAAATTCTTTCATGCTTCTTGTCCTATATCAATTCGAAAGGAAATAAGTGGTATCTGTCATTTCCCAAGTGAACCACTCAATGAATACTGGGAGAGGTTCAAAAATATTGTTGAAACCTGCCCACACCACCAAATACTTGAGAAAATCTTGATCCAATACTTCTATGAGGGGTTATTGGATATAGAGAAAACTCTCATTGATGCCGCAAGTGGTGGTTCTCTTGTTGATAAAACTCCTGTAGCTGCAAGAGATATTATAAGCAACATGGCTGCAAACAAACAAAAATTCCATACTGGAGCACATGATCAAGTCAAAAAATCCCAATATAATCAATTGATAGAGCCAAACAAGATGACCGAGTGGATGAGTGAACTCATAGGTCTTGTGCTGCAACTAGCTGTGGCATCCAAATCCCCAACCTCGTATTCTATGCAATCAATGTTTCCTAGACCTGTCAAAATCTATGGAATCTGAAACTCTCCATCTCATCCAACTGACACATGTCCATAAATTCAAGAGGATAAATATGATTCATCTGGACCAATGGAGCTCAATGCAGTATATGCTCATAGGAACACCAACCCTCAACTATCAGGTCAGTTTGTTAGAAACTTCAACCAACCCCATTCTGAGTCTTTCTCTTCTAAATATAACCCTATCTTGAGATATGGGAATCTTGTATCTCATCTCCCTAAATTCCCTACAAAAAACAAAAACCAATTCCAATATGGTCAAGGTGTTGTTAACTTCCAACAACCTTATCCTTTTATTCCTCAACCTCAAAGGGAAAATCCTCCCCCAGGATTCCATTATCCTAGTGAGCCTTCCCAATTACAAAACCAATACAATCACTTTACTAAGAACCAAAATCAAGGTAATACCAATCTAGGATAAGCCTCTTCTTCCAAGCAACCATGGGAAAGTGCTGTTGAAGATCTTTCCTCCTTCACCCATTCTTGTCTCAAGAACATTGAAACCCAAATTAGTAAACTTGCATCCCACCATAGTCAGTAGCAACCATCCAATTCTTCCCAACTCCCATCTCAACCATTACCAAACCCCAAGGGTAATCTAAGTGAAATTTCACTTAGATCAGGAAAAAAAATTCTATACCTCAAGATAAGTCATATAAACCACCTTTGAATGTTGACCTAGAAAATAAAAGAAAAAGAAACTTGAAAAGAAACCTGAATCGATTCCCTCACCTCCTTCTATTCCACATAGGAACCCAATTCCATTTTCTCAAGAAGTTTCAAAGCCAAAAAAGACCTTTAAACCCAATCATGAAATGCTCAACATGTTTAGACAGGTTGAAGTCAACATTCCCCTATTAGATGCCATAAAAAAATTCTTAAGTATGCCAAGATTCTCAAAGAGTTCTATACCCACAAGATGCAAAGTAGGACCTTTGAAAATATTTCCACCCAGTAGTCTATTCCCATAAAGTGCAATGATCTAGGGACCTTTACAGTTCAATGCCAAATTGGATGTTCTAACTTCGATGATGCACTCATATACTTAGGAGCCTCAATTAATGTCATGCCCAAATCCATATTCTCCACCCTAGGTATAGGTCCCTTACATCTAACACGTGTTTTCATTCAATTGTAAAATCAAAGAACAACTAGTCCAGAGGAAATATGCAACACCCCAAGCCTCCACGGTACGTTTCCCTTTGAATAATACAGTATCATGTGTTGTACGCAACTTCGAGTTCTAACACACACCACAACCAATCAAACTAGCCATTATGAATAGTAATACCCACTTTTTGAAATTTTATAAATTTTATCTTTCAAAATGGACTTCATATTTGGATTCAAAATATTGAAATTAGAATAGGGTGAAATTTTTGTATTTTTCTGAAAACTTTCATATTTTGATGAATAGTGAACATGACTAAATTTTAATTAAAAACAACTTTTTTAATCGAAATAATTAAGAGTGATAAATTATGAGTTTGAGTGGTTTTAAAGTATATTTAGAATATATTTTTACCAATTAATACAATTTTGGTCATTGGACATAATTTCACATTTAAACCGGACATAAACAAGTGTCAATCTTTTGATAGTTATTATTTCTTAAAAACACGCTTTTTGTTTTGACAATGGGATTTAATTTGAAATTAATTTCTGTCACTTCTGTGTTTTGAATTTATAAAAATGGATTCTATATTTAGAATCAGGAGTTCCAAATTTTGTAAATAGGTAACTTTTATTTTTAGACATTTTGAATAATTACTTCGGTAAATATTTTATTTACCTTGGTTAAAGGGTACATCCGGTAAATAAGGGTAAAAAAATAATATTATAATAATACTAAATTACCCTAAAACGTGAACTAACCATATTGGTTCATAAATTTCTTACCATGGGCATCTTTATGTCGATTTTGGGACCTCATGGATACACTTGTAAGTGATAATGACACTTTATATTAATTAATTTAAAGTAAATACAAAAATGACGTAAGCATATATCTTTTAGCAAAAAAAATTTTACACTGGGTTATATATGTTATATTTTAGACAATAAATACTAATTATAAATATAGAAATATTTCCTAAATAATGGTATTTTATTTATAATTCTTAAACATTGAATAATTAAATTTATTTATGACACAATAACGATACAGTATTGTTTTTATTAATGAAAGAATCAAATAATTGGTATTATAAATATTAAAATAAAAATAATTTGAGAGTTTTGATGCCATACACAAATTTTATTGTTCAATATGACATGTTAGTATTGTTTAAAATAATTTGGTTCAAATTAATAAAGTTGTTAAGGCTTTAACAAGAATCAATTATTAAATAGTGTCAAAATTGACATAAAAAAGTTTTTTAAAAAAATATTATATTATTAATTCATGTTCTATTCCTAAAATCTAAGGTTTGTCAAAATGAATTATATGATGATATTTGTATCATTAATGGACCACTTGGGGGTCGTTTGGAAGTATATAGTATGTTTATTATCCATATAATATAAAAATACAAAGTGACAGGGTAAATGTCAAACTATTTAACTAAGAGTTAAAATAAATGATAAGGTTAATATAGTGACAAAAACCTGTCTAAAATATATTTTATGAAAGGATTAAGACCAATACCCACCTTATACTTTGAATAATACACTTTGGAGCCATTAGAAACCGAATATGAATTTATTATAAATTAATACTTTAAGTTTTTTCTACAGAGCCCCTCCTCCCCATTAAAAAGGACACCATTTCTAACCAATTCTTCATACCGTAAAAGCCTTTTTTTTTGACCAAAACCTACCAAAAAATCCTCTAAACATCCCTCAATTCATCCTAAAGGACCTCCTTTAGTAAAAAAGCCAACTTATGGAGCCCTTTTGTTCAAATCAAAAGGAAGAACCCAAAGAAGAGGTAATAATTTCACCACCCAATTTCAAGTTCCTTTTTTCTTCAACTTCTTCTTTATTTGTTATTTACATTCTAAAACAATAACTCCAGTATATTATATATACTATAATTTTATTATAAATATTTTACAACCATATTCATTATTCTATCCATCCTTTGAATGACATGTCACCATATGTGCCTACGTACGGCTTCCCGTCTCCACGTCATGGTGTAATTTATATTCAAAACCTTATAATTTGGATGGGTATGATGTTGATGTGTAATTGAATTAAATTACAAATATAACATTATAATGATTCTGTATATATGATATACCATCCAATTATATATTATTTTAATATCAAAAGAATTATATTGTCGCTTGTGCGTACGTACGGACTACCGTCTACACGAACACGATGAGATTCCACTACTGGAAATCAGATCTTTCCCAACACTTATATACACCCTTTCCCAACGGTTCTCCCAAACCGTTGGGAAAGGGGGGTCTTTCCCAACGGTTTGGGAGAACCGTTGGGAAAGGGGCCTCAAAAGACCCCTTTCCCAACGGTTTGGGAGAACCGTTGGGAAAGGGGGGGTCTTTCCCAACGGTTTGGGAGAACCGTTGGGAAAGACCCCCTTTCCCACCCCTTTCCCAACGGTTCTCCCAAACCGTTGGGAAAGACCCCCCCTTTCCGAACGGTTTGGGAGAACCGTTGGGAAAGACCCCCCCTTTCCCAACGGTTTGGGAGAACCGTTGGGAAAGACCCCCCTTTCCCACCCCTTTCCCAACGGTTTGGGAGAACCGTTGGGAAAGGTCACTCTTTCCCAACGGTTCTTGAGAACCGTTGGGAAAAAGCATCAAAAAAATTCAACATTCGGCCAACAACTTTACACCCAACCAGAACCTATCCCAACGGTTTTGAAAACCGTTGGGATAGGTTCTTTAATTTTTTTCCAGATCCACTAACCGAGAACATTATATAAATCAAAATTTAATATAATTATGATAATACATATATATATTTATGAAATTATGTTTACAAAAGTGATGTCAGCTTAGTGGTTAAGTCGTTCGATTATAAACGAGGGGTCCTGGGATCAAATCCCAGCGGATGTTTTATTTTTGGAATTTATATACCAACGGTTCCATTACCGTTGGTATAGATTTCATATTACCTATACCAACGGTTCCCAAAACCGTTGGTATAGGTCTATACCAACGGTTTTTGGAAAACCGTTGGTATAGACCTATCCCAACGGCTTACTTGGCTACGGTTCTCCAAACCGTTGGTATAGGCTATACCAACGGTTTGGAGGCCTATACCAACGGTTCCAAACCGTTGGTATAGGGTATTTTTCCAGTAGTGTTCATTCCCCATCATATCCATTAAAGTTTAATTATAATTTGATGATTAAAAATAATGTTTAAGGAATTGATATAATTCTTGATATGAATAAGATACAATCTATCAATAACAAACACGGCTTATGTAAAAAAACATATTAAAGAAAACCAGTAAGTTAACACCCGAAATGACGATAATACTAAGATATTATTACAAAAGCAATATTAAAAGATCATATATGATATAATAATTATGTATATGGTTATTATATAATTTAATTACAATGTTTTAACTATTATACATGAGCTTAACATACCATCACCCAAGGAAAAGTACAAGGCAAGGGTTTATTTCACAATCTCTTCATTATTTTGAGGTTGTTTATACGTAATTATCTACTGGGAACACTTTATCATCCACATTCATGTTTCCTAGAAATGTATTTCAAAACAATCTTAATATTTTAAAGAATATAGATTAAAGTCATTTATACCCTTGTTTGACTTTTATAAGATGTTTATAAAGGAATCTTTCTTTTGTTTTCTAAACAAGGTTCTTTTTAAATATTTTGATAGATTTAAGGTAAGAATGTCTTTTTAACTTATACGGCGTGTACGAATATTTTACGCCATTATAAAATCGTCAAAGCTTCCCTTAAAAGATTATAAGCATATTTTCAATGTAAATGTTTTATTTTATAATTATGGGACTTTTAAATGATTTAAAAAAAAGAGATATTTCTCTCAAATAGTTTTGATTTCATCTATGTCAACATCCTTTAATGGATTTTAAGCTTATTTGAAGTTGATTTATTATGATACAAAACTCAAATATTGTATTGAAGGTTTTGTGGTATGTTTGACTATGGATTTGTTATTTTTACACCATTCATGGATAATGGAGAAAGTATTGACATTTCTTATGCTATATTTAATATGAATGTTTATGTTATGTTTAAACCTTTTCATATGGGAATGCATTGGACTGAGAAAGTGATGGGTGGAGCCCGCTATAGCTCCTCGATGTATTGGTAGGTCTCATGAGACAAACTAGTTTCTTGGCACAATGCCTTAAAAAAATCTTATTTGTAGTCTTGGTACGAGGCCTTGGCTATGTGGTTATGATAGTATGGCATTATGAATTCCATCATTATGAAAGTGGTTGTTGATATTGCATGTGATTATTCGACTAGTAGAATATCCATGTGAATAAGTAAATGAAATTATTTAATTTTAATTCTGCTATATTATGTTAGAGTTCAAGTTTAAAAGGATTTTGTTTTAGATATACATTTCCTTAAATGTTTATGATTATTTATGAAAGTTTCCGCTATATTGCTATCCTTACTGGGCATTTGAGCTCAACCCTTTCTATGTTTTATTTTTCCTATTATGTGAAGAAGTATTTTGCAAATGACCTGCAGGGATAGTATAAGGGGATATGAGTGTGGAGACAAGATGTTGTTGTAGTTTTCACTTTATGATGTAATGTAACCTTTATGAATGTATCTAGTGTTTCCAAGGCTACTAAACTAATCGGTCTTTTGATACTTGATCTTTTGTGGTCATGCCAATGACACGTAATAATGCACCGACTCTGGGTAACTGGGGTCAGGGCATTATAGTTGGTATCTGAGGAAGTTTAGTACAAACCTTGGAATCTATATTTATATAAACTTCGATTAGAGCACATAGACCTAAGACGGACTTTGAGGATTAGTATAGAAGAACTTCCTAGAATTTTGTTATTGTAGAGATTTTCTGAGTTTTCCAAGAAATACAACCCGGTCTGGATACGAGCAGGTAGAGGCGGCTCTAGCATAGATATACCTAGGGGTAAAACCCAAAAACACCGCTTTGAGCTAGACTCGAACAATAACCGGTGCACGACAACGGGCCTTGCTTCACTCTTGGTTACGACACTCTCGGGGGATATGCTTAGGATAACTCTCATTTTATTTACAAACCATTATGAAGGGTTTATGAGTATATAATTCTTCAATGAAAACATTTTTATGATTATGGATTATATTCATAAACTTTTCAATTCATATTAAGTGTTTTACAAGTTTGGATTTATGTATTGCGATTCATAAACTAATCTAGTGTATGCCATTGTTTAGAAATGGTGCCTAGTGGAAGCAATAGAACTGTATCAATGCACGCACTCTATGTAGGTATTTCCCTCTTGCTTAATATAATTATAGTGGAGCTGGTGATACAACTGGTTCTGATCATCTTATCACTATATTGGGACAACTCACTCAGGTTATGAATAATAACATTACCTATATGGAGAACCCTGATCCACAACACGGAGGATCAATGTTAGATTGTTTCATGAGGGAACAATCACAAACATTCAATGGGAGTACAAATCCATTAGTAGCTAAACAATGGATAAGTTCCCTAGAGAAAATATTTCAGGCTTTGGGGAGTAGTGAAAGGGAAAAAGTTATCATGGCAGTTTACCGCCTCACTGGAGATGCTGATCAATGGTGGTCATTGATTCAAAAAATGAAGGATGATAATGAAGTATCAAATATGGAATGGATGGAGTTCAAAGGGATTTTCTTAGAAAAATACTTTCCATGTGACCATCGAGCAGATATGGAAATTCAATTTTTGAGTCTGAGGAAAAATGAGGATGAGAATGTCGCAAAGTATGAGGATAAATTTACAAGGTTAGTGAGGTATGCTACAGATTTTATACGTAACCCAATATGTAAGATTGATCGTATCTTTTATGGGTTAAAACCGTTTCTCTGTCGAGCATTGGTCTCACAATACTTCTCGTCATACGAAGATATTGCCTTGTGTACCATCAAGACAGAACAATAATTCTCTAAGTTTTATGACTTTGAAGAAAATAAAGAGAAGGATATATCTGTTGGCCACTCTAGAAATGTAAATAAAGTGATAAAGGGAAAAGTTTATTATCCATCCTGTAGTAAATATGGGAAGAAACACCTCGATACTTGCTTGAAGGGAATGAGAGTCTGTTACAAGTGTGGTGAAAAAGGCCACCAAGATCATGATTGCAAGGGAAAGAGAGTTTCTATCAACGTGGAATGAAATAATTGTATAGAAATGGGGAATTATGCAAATGAATTTCTTATGCGTCAAGGGAACTTACCTCAGAAAAGGCCAAGGGATCAAGGCCAATCTTATGCTATCACTACTGTTGAGGTTGAAGCTCCAAAAAACGTGGTGGAAAGTAATTTAATGGTTTCCTCAAGCTTAGAAAATGTTTTATTTGATTCTAGATCATGGAATTGTTTCATATCTTCCCAGTTTGCTATGAAAATTAGATATTTCCAATTTGATTTAACAAGGGAGTTGTCAGTCAAAACTCTTAAGGGAAGTATCATTGCTACAAAGTTCTGTGAATCAGTCCACATTAGATCATATAAATGTTATTTATCTGCTGATCTAATCATCATACCAATGATTGAATTTGATTTAATCCTTGGTATGGATTGTATTTCGGACCGTGATGTGAATATTTATTGTAATAAGAAGGGGGTTATAATTTTTGATGATGATGATATGGAACACCTTATCTTTAGAGAAGAATTGTCACCACCTAATTCTTATCTAGATCAACCCAAGTAGCTCAACTAAATTCAATTATCAGGGAAGAAGACAATTAAATAATTGTGGGTGAGGTAAGGAATGTTCAAATAGAGGATTTACCTATTTTGAAAGAATATATAGATGTGTTTTCGGACGATTTATCGGGACATCCTCCAGAACGAGAAATTGAGTTTTCCATTGAATTAATTCATCGTTCAAAGCCTATATCAAAGACCCCTTATAGAATGGCCACTGTGGAATTATTTTAACTAAAGAAACAACTAAAGGAATTGAGTAATAAAGGGTTTATTCGCCCTAGTGTTTCTCCATGGCGAGCCCCTATCCTTTTTGTTAAGAAGAAAGATGGCTCTATGAGGTTTTGTATCGACTACAGGGAAATCAATGCTATAACAATAAAGAACAAGTATCCCCTACCTCGCATTGATGATTTATTCGACCAACTTCATGGAGCTCAATACTTTTCAAAGATTGAACTTTGATCTGGATACCATCAGTTGTGTGTGAAAAAGGAAGACATTCCAAAGATAGCATTTCGAACTAGGTACGGGCATTATGAGTTTACAGTAATTCCTTTTGGATTGACTAATGCACACTCTGTATTCATTGATCTAATGAACTGAGTTTTCAAGGAATATCTCGATGATTTTGTGGTGGTATTTATTGATGATATCTTGGTATAATCCAAAAGCTACGAGGATAATGAAAATCACTTGTGCATTACTCTGAAGTCTCTTAGAAGACTTGAATTATATGGGAGGTTTAGAAGGTGTGAATTATGGCATCAAGAGATCTCTTTTCTTGGCCATATTATCTCTAAGGATGGAATCTAGGTTGATCCTTCTAATACAAGAGCAATCCAAGAATGTCCTACACCAATTAGTATAACCAAGGTACGCAGTTTTATTGGCCTAGTAGGTTATTATCAGTGTTTCATCCAGAACGTTTCCCGATTGGCTAACCCATTAATAAAGATCACACGTAAAGGGGTAACATTTGTTTGGACAAAATAGTGTGAATAATTTTTTGAAGAACTTTAGATAAGATTAGTCAATGCTTCTATATTGACTCTACCATCAGGGAATAATGGGTTTATAATTTATAGTGATGCTTCAAAGAAAGGACTTGCTTGTATCCTTATGCAGAATTATATCGTTATTCCCTATGCATCACAACAACTGAAAATTCATGAGAAAAACTATCCTACTCATGATCTTGAGTTTGCTGCTGTAATTTTTCTTTGAAGATATGGAGACATTATCTCTACGGGAAAAAATTTTAGATTTATACTGATCAGAAGAGTTTGAAGTACATTTTCTCACAGAAAGAACTCAACCTGAGGCAAAAGTTATGGCTTGAACTACTCAAGTATTATTATTGCATGATACACTACCACCCGGGGAAGGAAAATAAGGTGACAAATGCTTTGAGCAGAAAATATCATGGAGTTTTGAACATGATGAGAATTGAAAGGGATCATATTTACATGGATCTATAGAATATGGATATGGGAATCACCATGAAAGGTGAAACATCAATACTTTTTCAAATGGTTTCCAAACCATCTTTACTAGAAAGATTATGAGTTCTCAAACTGATGATGAAAAATTTCAAAAGAAGATTAAAGCTGTGAATAATGGGAGATTTAGAGACTTTCTGTATGAAGAAGGAATTTTGAAATTTTGGAAGAGACTTTGTGTTCCCGATATACCTGATCTAAAAAGGGAATTTTTGGATGATGTTTATAGTTCCAATTTATCCATACAACCTAGGAGCACCAAAATGTATAGATATTTGAAGGAACAATTTTGGTGGCATAAAATGAAGAGGGAGATTGCAGATTTTTTGTCAAGAAGTATTGTTTGTCAATAAGTGAAAGCTGGAAGGAAACAGCCTGGAGGAGTCATGAAACCTCTTCCCATACCTGAGTGGAAATGGGATAATATCACGATAGACTTTGTCATGGGACTACCAAAGACTCCTAGATGGAACGATGCAACATGGGTTATTGTTGATCGTCTTACCAAGTCATCACATTTTCTAGCCATAAGAGAGATTCTACCACTTGATCATCTAGAAAAACTATATATTAATGATGTTTTGAGACTTCATGGAGTACCCCTATCAATTGTTTCTGATCATGATACCCGTTTTACTTCATGATTCTGTAAAAGTCTTCAAGAAGCCCTGGATACTGAACTTCGTTTGAGCACTGCTTACCACCCTCAAACAGATGGAAAATCGGAACGGACTACACAAAACTTTGAACACATGTTGAGATCTTTCTCACTTGACTTTCAAGGCTTGTGGGATTAATATTTACCTATGGTATAATTTTCCTATAACAATAACTTACATTCAAGTATTCAGATGGCACCGTATGAAGCGTTATACAGAAAGAGATGTCGTACACCAACATGTTGGGATGATGTTGGTGAAATAATAATCGTAGGACCATAACTCGTGGAGGAAATGATGGAAAATGTGAAGGTAATCTAAAACCACATCAAAGGAGCTCAAAGCAGATAAAAGAGCTATACCGATAACCGAAGGAAGGATTTGGAATTTCAGGAAGGAGATCACGTTTTCTTGAAGGTATCTCAATGGAAGGGAGTTATACGTTTTGGTAAGAAAGGTAAATTGAGTCCCAGGTACATCAGAACTTTCAAAATTTTATAATTAATAGGGGTTTTAGCTTATCATTCGGCAATGCCGCCAAATCTCTCCGAAGTTCACAATGTGTTCCACGTATCACTATTGAGGAAATACATGCTTGACCCAATGCATGTACTCACTTATGAGGAAGTAGAACTGGAACCCGGTCCATCTTATTGGGAAGAGCCCATCAGGATTCTTGATACTAGAGAACAAGTGCTGAGAAACCGGATGACTCGTCTGGTAAAATTTCTATAGAGAAACCATAAGATGGAAGAAGCAAAGTGGGAACCCGTGGAACTTATGCTGAAGAACCACCCGAGTCTTTTTATGCAGTAATATTCTAGAAATTTCAAGGACGAAATTATTTTAAGGAGGGGAGAATGTAACACCCCAAGGTTCCATGGTATGTTTCCCTTGGAATAATACAGTAGCGTGTGTTGTACGCAACTTCAAGTTCTAACACACACCACAACCAATCAAACTAGCCGTTATGAATAGCAATACCCACTTTTTGAAATTTTATAAATTTTATCTTTCAAAATATACTTCATATTTGGACACGGAATTTCAAAATTATCCTTGGGTGAAATTTTGGTATTTTTCCGAAAACATTCATATTTTGATTAATAGTGAAAATTAATAAATTTTAATTAAAACAACTTTTTTAATCGAAATAATTAATAGTGATAAATTAGGAATTTGAGTGGTTTTAATGTATATTTAGAATATATTTTTACCATTTAATACAGTATTTTTCATTGGAAATAATTTCACATTTAAACCAGACATAAACAGGTGTCAATCTTTTGATAGTTATTATTTCTTAAAAACACGCTTTTTTGTTTTGACAACGAGAATTATTTTTAAATTAATTTCTGCGACTTCTGTGTTTTGAATTTAGAGAAATGGATTCCGTATTTAGAATTAGGAGGTCCAAATTTTATAAATAGGTAACTTTTATTTTTAGACATTTTGAAAAGTTACTTTGGTAAATATTTTATTGATCGTGGTTAAAGGGTAAATCCGGTAAATAAGGGTAAAAAAATAATATAATAATAATAATAAATTAACGTAAAACATGTCCTAACCCTATTGGTTCATACATGTCCGACCATGGGCATATTTGGGTTGATTTTAGGACCTCATGGATCTACTTGTTAGTGATAATGGCACTTTATATTAATTAAGTTAAAGTAAATACAAAAATGACATAAGTATATATCTTTTAGTAAAACAATTTTTAAATTAGGTTATATATGATATATTTTAGACTATAAATATTAATTAGAAATACAGAAATATTTCCTATATAATGGTATATTATTTATAATTTTTAGACATTGAATAAATAAATTTATTTAGGACACAATAATGATGCAGTATTTTCCTTATTAATGAATGAATCAAATAATTGGTATTATAAATATTAAAATAAATATAATTTGAAAGTTTTTATTCCATAAACGATTTTTATTATTTAATATAACATGTTACGATTTCTTAAATGAATTTTGTTGAATTAATAAATTTGTTAAGACTTTAACAAAAATCAATTATTAAATTGTGTCAAAATTGACATAAAAGAGTATTTAAAAAAAATATATTATTAATTCATATTCTATTCTTAAAAATATAAGGTTTAGACAAAGGTAATATATTATGATATTTTTATCATTAATGGACCACTTGGGGGTCACTTTTAAGTATTTAGTAATTTTATTAACCATATAATATAAAAACACAAAGTGACATGGTAAGTGTCAAACTATTTAACTAAGAGTTAAATATAAATGATAAGGTTAATATAGTGAAACTAACGTGTCTAAAATCTATTGGATGAAATGATTTCAACCCATACCCACCTTATACTTTGAATAATACACTTTGGATCCATTATAAAAAGAATATTAATTTATTATAAATAAATACTTTAGTTTTTTCCTAAAGAGCCCCTCCACCCCCTTATAAAAGGACACCACTTCTAACCAATTCTTCATACCTTAAAAGCCTTTTGGTTCGGCCAAAACCTGCCAAAATATCCTCTAAAATTTCTCACTTTATCTTAAAGGCCTTAGTTTAGTCATAACTCTAACTTAAAAATCCCTTTTGATGAAATCAAAAGGAAGAACCCAAACAAGAGTTAATAATTTCACCACCCTCTTTCAAGTTTCTTTCTTCTTCAACTTATTCTTTATTTGTTATTTCCATTCTAAAACAATAACTCCAATATCATTTATATACTGTGATTTAATTATAAATATGGTACAACCATATTTAGTATTCAATCCATCTTTGAATGACATTTCACCATACGTGCGTACGTACGGATTACCGTCTCCACGTCGTGGTGTAATTGTTATTCAAAAAATTATTATTTGGTTGGGTATGATGTTGATGTATAAATGATGTAAATAATAAATATAACATTATAATGATTCTTTATATATGATATACCATACAGTTATATATTATTTTAATATCAAAATAATGATATTGTCGCCCGTGCGTACATACGGACTACAGTCTCCACAAACGCGATGAGATTCATTCCCCATATTTTCCATTCAAGTATAATTACAATTTTATGATTAAAAATAATGTTTAAGGACTTGATATAATTATGGATATGAATAAGATACAACCTATCCACAACAAACACGACTTATGTAACAAAACTTATTAAAGAAAACGAGTAAGTTAATACCAGAAATGATGATAATACTAAGATATTATTAAAAAATCAATATTAAAAGATCATATATGATATCATAATTATGTATATGGTTCTTTTATAATTTAATAACAATGTTTTAACTATTATACAATAGGTTAACATACCATCGACCAAGGGAAAGTACAAGGTAAGGGTTTATTTCACAATCTCTTCATTATTCTGAGGGTTGTTTATACATAATTATCTACTAGGACTTCTTTATCGTCCACATCCATGTTTCTTAAAAATGTATTTCAAAACATTCTTTCTATTTTTCAGAATATAGATTAAAGTCATTTATACCCTTGTTTTACTTTTATAAGATGTTTATATAGGAATTTTTTCATTTTTTTCCAAACAAGGTCCTTTTTAACCTTTTCGAATGATTTAAGGTAAGAATGTATTTTTAACTTATACGGAGTGTGCGGCTATTTTCCGTTGTTATAAAATTGTCAAAGATTCCCTTACAAGATTATAATAATATTTATGTTTTATTTTATAATTATGTGACTTCTAAATGATTTAAAAAAAGAGATATTTATCTCAAATAGTTTTGATTTCATCTTTTTCAACATCCATTGAGGTATTTTAAGCTTATTTGAAGTTAATTTATTATGATACAAACATTTCATACTGTATTGAAGGTTTTGTGGTATGTTTGACTATGGATATGTTATTTTTACACCATTCATGGTTTATGGAGAATATATTGACATTTCGTATGCTAGTTTTAATACAAATGTTTATGTTATGTTTAAACCTTTCCATATGGGAATACATTAGACTTAGTAAGTGACAGGTGGAGCCCAATATAGCTCCTCGATGCATCGGTAGGTCTCATGAGACAAACTAGTGTCTTGGCACAAGGCCTTGACAAAATCTTATTTGTAGTCTTGGCACGAGGCCTTGTCTATGTGGTTATGATATTCTAGCATTATGCATTCCATCATTATAATAGTGGTTGTTGATATTGCATGTGATTATTCTACTAGTAGAATATCCATGTGAATAAGTAAATGTAATTATTTCATTTTACTTCTGCAATATTATGTTGGAGTTCAAGTTTAAAAGGCTTTTGTTTTAGTTATACATTGCCTTAAATGTTTATGCTTGTTTATGAAGGTTTCCGCTATATTGTTTTCATTACTGGGCATTTGAGCTCACCCCTTTCTATGTTTTATATTTCCCAAGATGTGAAGAAGTATTTTACAAATGAACTGAAAGGATAGTATAAGGGGATATGAGTGTGGAGACAAGATGTTGTTGTAGTTTTCATTTTATAATGTAATGTAACATTTATGAATGTATCTAGTGTTTTCAAGGCTACTAAACGAATCGTTCTTTCGAGACTTGATCTTTTGTGGTCATGCCAATGATACATAATAATGCACCGACTCTGGGTAACTAGGGTTATGGCATTACAGAATAATTTAGGATGTCCTTGTCTGAGTCAATGATCTTATCTTCCCTGCTGATTTCTATGTCCTTGACATGGAAGTTGAGACGAACTCTTCTTGATCTCCACTAATTATAGGAATAAAATTCCTCATGATTGTGAGAACCAAGATTGATGTCCATTCAGGCATCTTATCCATAGAATTTGGGGATGAACTGGTCAATTTCAACATTTTCCAAGCCATGAAATACCCATCTAGGGATCACTCTTCATTCTCAATACATGCTTCTGAGGACACATCTAAGAGTCAATCGAACCCCAATCCACCATGTTCTTCATTTTCTAATGAAAAATGATCTTTTGAAATCTAAAAAATGATTAACAAATTCATAAATGGTGAAGTTGATGTGGACCTTTCTTTCATATACTCTATCAATCTAGAGGACCTTGAAAACTCTCTTGAATCCCACATCAATTCTGATCACTATTGCTCCACCTTGGATAGTATTAAAGAAAATGAATCTAAAGCAACTGATGTCCCTTCTTCCATTCCTAAGTTGTCTAACCCAAAAATGAAAGATGATACTGATCTAAAACCTCTTCCTGAACACTGTAAATATGCATTCCTTTTCCATGATCACTCATATCCTGTCATTATCTCTTCTTCACTTACCAAAAATTAGGAGTCCAAACTTGTTCAAGTGTTAGAGGAAAACAAAAGGCCTTAGGTTGGACCCTAGATGACATACCAGGAATCAACCTTGACCTTTGCATGCATCACATCCATCTTGAGGAGTCATCCAAACCAATTAGACAACCAAAAAGAAGACTCAATCCACTCATACTTGAGGTAGTTAGGTAAGAGATCACCAAGCTTCTTCAAGCTAGTATTATCTATCCAATTTATGATAGTGAATGGGTTAGTCCAATTCAAGTTGTACCTAAGAAGGGTGGGATAACTATTGTCACAAATGAACATGGGGAGGTATTCACAACTTGAGTGAAGAACAAATGGCGCGTGTGCATCGAATAAAGGAAATTTAAAGATGAAACAAGAAAAGATCACTGCCCTCTTCCATTCCTTGATCAAATTTTGGAAAAATTAGATAGAAAGTCACACTATTGCTTTCTTGATGGATACACCGGCTAATTAAAAATCCCAATCTCCCCTGAGGACCAAGAAAATACTAATCTCACATGACCCTTTGAAACATATTCATATAGGAGAATGCCTTTTAGCCTTTAAAATGATCTTGCAACATTCCAGAGGTGTATGATTAGTATCTTTCTTGAATTCATTGAACGCTGCATGGATATCTTCATGGATGACTTCACCATTTATGGTGAGTCATTTGAATCTTGCTTGAATTCACTCTCTCAGGTCCTTCAAAAGTGTGTCAAGTGTAACATTGTGTTAAATTTTGAAAAATTTCACTTCATGGTTTCAAATGGGGTTGTTCTTGGGCACATAGTTTCAAAAGATGGTATTGAAGTTGATCCTTCCAAAATTGAAGTGATCCAATCACTATCGGAACCCACTTTTGTTCGATACATCCATTCATTCCTCAGTCATGCCGGTTTCTATCAGCGATTCATCCATAACTTTAGTAAAATTTACCTCCCACTCAATCGGTTGATCAAAATGATGTCATATTCCATTTAGATGAGGTTATCAGGAGAGACTTTGATGAAATCAAAATTTCTATTAGATATGCCCTGATAATCCAACCCCCCAAATTGGTCCTTACCCTTTGAGTTGATGTGTGATGCTTCTGATAGATCTGTTGGGGCTATTCTTTATAAAAGAAGAGAAAAGATTCCTCATTTCATCTATTATGCCTCAGAAACATTGCATGAATCTCAATCTCACTACACTGTCACTGAAAAAGAACTTTTAGCAATTGTTTTTACCTTAGATAAATTTAGGCCCTATCTCTTAGGTGCCAAAATCATCATCTTTATAGACCATTCTACTATAAAGCTATTACTCGAGAAAAGTGATTCCAAACAGAGGATAATAAGATGGATCCTAATGCTCCAAGAGTTTGAACTTGAAATAAAAGATACACCATTAAAAGAAAACCCTGTGGCTGATCACTTGAGTATACTTTACAATTCTTCTCATTCTAAAATAATTGATCCAGAATTTCCAACTGAGCACCTTTCATCTCTCACTCTAAAATACCATGGTATGCCCCAAATTTAAATTACTTGTTTTCTAGTGTTTTTCCTAAATTTTTTTCAAAAGAACAAAAAATTAAGTTGAAAAGTGATTCAAAATACTATTTTTGGGAAGAAAATAAACTTTGGAAAACTGGGGATGACATGGTAATAAGAAGATGTGTCTATGAAAATTAACATTCTTCCATATTATAATTTTATCACACAATGCCTAGTGGTGGCCACTTTGGACCACAAAGGACCTCTCCAAAGGTTCAAGACTCTGGATTCTTTTGGCCTTCACTCTTCAAGGACTCACATGAGTTCTGTCAATCTTGTCCCACTTGCCAAAAGTTTGACACAATTTCAAAAAGGAATTAAATGCCCCCAAAACCATTAATTTTCTATGAGATATTTGATGTTTGGGGCATCTATTTAATGGGACCATTTGCCCTTAAAATGTATTCTCACACATTCTTCTTACATTTGATTATTTTTCTAGGTGGGTCGAAGCCAAACCCACTAGAAAGTATGATTCACATACTATTAGTGAGTTCCTAAAGAAACACATCTTCCACCGATTTGGCACACATCATGCCTTGATAAGTGACTTTGGAACCCATTTTTTGTAATAAAATAATGGAATATCATTTGAAAAAGAATGGGGTTGTACATAAATCTTCAACAGCATATCACCCCAAACAAATGGCATGTCTGAACTTTCTAATGGAGAAGTGAAAAGAGTGCTTGAGAGAATTGTAAAACCCACCAGAAAAGACTAACCTGAAAGACTTGGTAAAGCACTTTGGGCTTATCAATCTACCTATAAAACACCCATTGGGATGTCTCATTTTAGGCTAGTTGTTGGTAAATCATGTCATTTTCCAGTTGAAATCCAACATAAGTTATTTTGGGTAGTGAAAACTTGTAATTTTGATATTGAAAAATCTGGTGAAGAAAGATTGTTGCAATTGGATGAACTGGAGGAGCTTCGACTTGATTCCTATGAGAATTATAATCTCTACAAAGAAAAATCCATGTCACTCCATGATAAAAACATCCTGAGAAAGGTATTTCATGAAGGTGAAATGGTAATGATATTCAATTATCGATTTCAGCTTCACCCAAGTATCCTTAATTCTCGTTGGGAAGGTCCTTTTGTTATTACTAATTTTTACCCATTTGGTGAAGTACAAGTCCAAGACCTCTCTTCCAAAAGGCCATTCACAGTTAATAGACATCGTTCAAAGTATCACCATGAGAGGACCCACAATCCTGGATTAACATCAACTTCCATTGGATCCCCAACTTCTACAGTAGACCCACCACTAGATGGAGATGGCAACCCACCAAATCCAAACCAGGGGGCACCTATTTCACTTTAACTCTCTCTATCTCTCTTCCTCGCTCTACCTATTTCTTATTCTTCCTCCGTCTTTCATTTTTTACCACTTTCTTTTTCAAACCCCTTTTTTTCTTTCTCTTTTGTGTGAGTTTTTCTTTTTGAAAAACTAAAAAAAAATCTCAAAACACAAAAAAAAAGTATCATAACAAAAAAATTTCAAAAAAAAAACTGGAGTCATGCTCACTTACCATCGAGTTTTGAAATTTTGTCCAACATTTTTGGGGATTAAACAGGAGTGTTTTCATCTAAAAAATTTTCTATTTTCATCTTGACTTTGGATAAAAAAATTTGTGTCAAAACCAGCACATTTTGAATGCTCAATTTTTGATTTGGAAAATGATTTTCCCCACCAGTGAGGAACAACATTTTCTTTCATTCCAAGGCCACCTATGACCATATTTTCAACATGTGTGTTTTTCACCCCCATTTGCGAGTCTTGAGTTTGTGGGCCATCAAGATGAATTTCCTACTTTAGTGTGCATTAATATGATAGAGGCATTTTCTGAACCTCATGAGAATTACAATAGCCAAATAGCCTCCCATTAACCATACATTAATTATCATCTTTAAACCCCTTTCATGCCTATGAAAACCATTTCATTGATAGTCAAATTACAAGACCAATTTCTTATCCCACCCAATATCAACATGGATTTTATTTGCATAATTTTTTGAAATTTAATTGTGGGGGGAATGGATTTCATTTTGGGTACCATTTGTTAATGTCATTATATTGTATTATTCTTGAGGGAAAGCATCATTTTATGTGTGGGGGTAGGTTTTCCTTCAGTGGGGTTTTGGAATGTATATATGTTTATCATGTACAATTGAAAAGTGTTCAAAAAAATCAAAAAAAAATCAAATCAAAAAAATCAAAAAAAATGAAAATAAGAATGGGTTGTGTCTTGGGTAGGTCAAAAATCACTATTTCTCAGCTTTTTATCTTTTTATAACTATTAAAATTAGTGTTTTTAGGAGATCAATCATGGGTTGGGATATGAGTGTGAGATCTATTTCAAGTTCAACTTTCAAAAAAAGAAAAAAAGAAAAAAAAGAACACTTGCATTATATTCTTAGCTCATTGGGAGAAGTTTTGTGTTTTGTAAATATTACATCTCCTCATTCTCTTCATATTTCCTTCCACTTTTGTGTCTTATTTGACATTTTTATTCCCCCATAAATGTGTGTTTCCATTTCCTTTCGTGTCCTATTTCAAAAAAAAAGGTGTGCATGGATTTTTCCATATTAGTGTTTTACCCATCTTCTTCTCTATCTTGGAAATTATATTCCTTCCATCCCATAGCCATAGAAAACCTAATAAAAATACCACTTGATTTTTCTGCACTTTGGATTGGTATTTGAAGCTGATATCTCTTTTAAACTCTAAGATTTTCACTTTTGGTTGGTGAAAGAGTGAACCTCTACAAATGAATTTTATCATCTTGAGAGGTGTGAGTTTTTAGTGTCCACATTTTCCATTTATAAATTTGAGCATGAAAAAATGAATTGGTTTTGGAACATTATTTCTATAACCACTTTTGGTGGAATTCAAAATGGACGAGTGAAATAGTCTAAACCTCCCCTGATTGGAGAAAACAAAATTTTAATATTTTTTTGTGAGTGAAAATGATTTTGTTATGTTTTTATATTTGTTGAACAAGAGGACATGTAGAAGACTAAGTGTGGGGTAGTTGAGGTTATTAATATTTTAATGACTTATTATATACCCCCTTTACTGATTATATATGAAATGTGCATAATTTGTGTGAAATATTAATGTTTTAATAATAAGTATAATTTGTCAGCATTTTTAGAAGTAGTCCAATTGAGTCAGTTTAATATTGTATTTATAAATCTCACCATAATGATTAAAATTGTCTGGTTCTTATTTTTTATGATTCCTTATTGAAATTCTCACATACCAGTAGAAGGAATCATTGGCCACTTCTGCCATTTGAAGGCTCATATGGTCAACACAAGAAGACCCAAATAATTTGTGATGAAACTGGACCATCAATGAAGATTGAGTTACTGGTCTAAATCTTGATGCCCAAATTTTATGAAACTCCACCGTATGTTTTATAATATTCAAATGAATCATGGATAAAAATTTGAAGGTCGAACTACAAGAACAATGGGCCCTACTAATTCCTTGAAGTCCAGACCACCATTCTGGCTAGGAATTAATATCTGGACACTATTCATGAAATATCTTATGATTTAATCATCCAATTGAGCTGATATTTTGCAGTGTGAAATCCAAGATATGGGCGTCCGACTTTGGGGAAGAAAGATTTCGGCTTCAAAAGCATATTCCTATTCAAAAATCCTTTAATATTTTAGACTTCAAAAATATTTGATTGAAATAGATAGATTAATAGTGTTTAATAAACCGGCCATAACATTGGATCCATCGGCCAAAATGACTCCAAATTTTTAGATATGTCGGAAAATGGAATTTTTCTACAACTTTAAAGAAGGATATATGTCGATATTCGGCTGTCTGGGTGTCCAAATCATTGATCCAAGTGGAGGGACAGATTAGGAATGCAAACAATCCACTTCCTTGGGCTATATATGCATCCCACTCCTCTCCTTCAATGGGGTTGGCATTTCATAAGAGAGGAGAATCAATTGGCACGAAAAAGGCCCTAAAAAGGCTTTAGAGGATCTTTCATACTCATGTTTTCACTTTAGATACCTTTCCTCTTCTCTTTGCTTCCTTTCACTTTTTTGTTGTTCTTCATTTGTAATCTTGTAAGTCTTGGGTTTTGTAATTCTATTTTAATGCATGTTTATTCTTCAATATCTCTTATTCTCATCCATATTATGTAGTCTAATATTAATTTTCTTAAAATAGTTTAAATACATTTGAATCCCCTTCCCTTATTTTTCTTCCTCATTCAATCGAAAGTCTGTTGTTTTAATTCTTATCGTTTGTCTGTGTGTTCGACGCACTAATATTTTTAATATCTGTTTATTTTTCTTCTTTTATTAATTTATCTTCATAATAATTATAACAATATTATTAATCATTTTAATGGATTATTAAATATATCATTGGGGTGAGTTATAAATTAGGTATGTTAAGTGATTGAGATCTTTTTCTCGATGAATATTCTTCAAATTAACATTTTCTATATTGAACAAAGCATGTCATGGATTAATGACTTGTTTTGTTTAAAATTTGGTTTCCATGGATTATTGGAACCGTAAATACACTACCACAATCAAGTACTTATTGAGATTATATTCCTTGTTAAGTTAAGTCTTGGATTAAATCTTTAACACTTAGGAACTCTAATCAACGTCAACTTGTGACAAGGGTGTTAATTCAATGCAATATAAAGCAAAGATCAAGGATATCACAAGCTTAACTACCTAATGATGAACTCACCCAAATATTTATCAATTTGTTAAATCAAACATCATCCATAAATTATTTCAAATATCTGCAAACTAACCCCCCAATCAGAATACAATTAACTAAAAACAACCGACTATTAAAAATTATCATCGTCGAGGATTTGACTCGAGTACTGCTATACACATTAACAGAGCATCAAAACAATGATCAGTCGATATGCGATAATCGGCTGCGTGTTTCACATAGAGCCCCACTGGCTAGCTGGTGGTTGTGTACTGATATTCTAATAAAGCACAAGGTACCAAGTGGATGTATACTTTTTTAGGTTTATTTCTATAAATTTCACTTTAAACCCTTTTATTCAGTATGATTACATTCCCCCAACTCTTATTTAACCAAACTTGATATTCAAGTTCCCCTTGATATTATAAGTATTCTCCAATCCTCTATTCTTCTCCATTAATTATATCATTTCATTCATTGGATCCACTTTAGAAAGTATAATATAGTCGATTACAATATTTATCTTCTTATAAATATTTCCCCTTAGTTGGTTTTAAATACATAATTTTAATTTCTTATTGAAGATATTATGGATTTAGTTTATTGAAATTGAATCACATGGCACATCTGGGTAAGTTAACTCACCTTCTCTCAACATAGGAAGTCCTTTCTATGTAAAAACATTGGTATGTAGTTGTATAAGCTATCATGAATATATATGCATATGTTTTTCTAAAATTATTCTTCTTTGGGTATAAAAGTATCAAGGTGATTAAAAATTGATGTAATTGACCCCCTTGAGAGTTTATATGCATAAAATTTCTTGAATAAGATGAAATCACCCATGTGGAATAGTGAGGAAGGTTTGTTCTCTTTATTTGTTTTAGATTAGTGTGTGATATTCAAGATTGATTGATGTTTGGGTGAGCTTGTTACTTAACCTATGTGTACTAGTGTTAAATCCTTTAAACATGATGTAGGGGGCTAACTTGGAATGGATACTATGAGATCTTAAACATGAGTGAAAATAAGGTATTGTTTTAGGTCTATTTACATGAGGGTTTTGATGTGGGATGTCTTGTTAGAGAATGTGATTGATCCTAGTCATTCAGGTATCAGACACGATGACATCACTAATAGTTGTTTGTGAAGACATGTGTGATATAACCAAAACGATATACCTTAAAGGGATGGATTTTATTATGCAAGAGGATGACTATTTTAATGCCTTACTCAGATTACTTTCTCAATGGTTGATACTTGAGGTATATCCATGGGACCACACCTCAATGTAATGTATTGGATTGTGTTGAATTTTGGATATTGAGATTATCCCATTACACAAATTTTATAAAGATCAAAAGATTAAAGGCATATCCATGGGACCTTACCCAATAGGAAAGTTAGGGTCACCTAATAGGTGGTCTATTATGATTCCATCTATTGGTTTCTTTTAGCATACTAGTTTTGGGTTCTTGTTTAAAGTTAAAACCTTCCTTCATAAGTTTACTACATCAGGTATGATCGAGGTAATTGGTGGTTTATTTAATGAATGATGACCCAACTTATTAAAACAATTTATTTTAATTAATTTATTTATTTTTCATCAATTTATTGACTCACATATATATTTTGAACTTTTGATAAACAGGAAATGGTGGTTTCCCACTTTGATTATT
The DNA here is from genome assembly GCA_963277665.1 of Viscum album. Lineage (NCBI taxonomy): Eukaryota > Viridiplantae > Streptophyta > Magnoliopsida > Santalales > Viscaceae > Viscum > Viscum album. The sequence continues at coordinate 1,278,443,467 of OY728142.1, read as the reverse complement.
TCTTAAACCCTACCAGGACACTCCTTTTTTCATTCAATCATGTTATCAATGATCCATCCAAGGGAAAGTTCCAAATTCTAAAAAACTTATATGGGGGAGAAATTTTGAGATACTTTTGATGAGAGGACTTACTTGGATATTCTATAGTTATGAATATTTATTCATTTTTTCTTTTTTGTAAAACATGTATTGATCCACCACCTATGTGGATCCATTTACTTTTGAACTATGAAAAAATTGTCTCATTTTATTATAACATGTGATATTATGTTCTTAGTTTCTTTACCCATATGACTCTCTAATATAGTTATATTTATTATTATTATTCTATTTTTTTTTATTGTTGATAGATTTAGATATCATGTTCGAAGTTCCTCATCTGTATATCTGATTCCCCCACCATTAGTCGATAACCTATTTGTTATGTGGTGGCACACATGATGCCACAAAAAACTATGAATAAAATTTGGTGACTCTATTCAGGGAATTATAAAATGGTTCCAAAACCTATTTTCATTGATTTATTATTTGGGGCATTATATATTAGAGGTAGAAAGGTTGGAACCAAAGTTGGAATCTTTGATTGTGTCTGGAAATCAAGTGTATTGTGCAGAATTAAGAATCTTTTATAGTGAGATTTCTTTTACTGGTTTTTCTGTTATGGATTAATGTTATTCTTCAATTGTTATTTTGATTAGATTATTTTTGGGTTCTTCCTCTTACCTGTGGTGGAAAGAGTGAAGGATTTCATTGATCATGGTTTGATTTATAGGTTGAAATTTCATGTACTAGTTTTCCTATTATTTATATTTGTTTAAATTAGAAAATTTTAAAAAATAATGCATTTGGTGTTTTTTAAAATACATATTTGGTGAAATATAATAAATTTAACTTACAACTTAGAGGATTTTTTTAATATATGATCGTGACTAACATGTTGGTGTATATGATTGGGTATATATATTATGTGTGTATTGGGTTGGGATGTTTGGTGTCTTGTATGTATACACTTTGGATGTCTATATTAATTTGTATGGTTGTGTGTGTCTATTAAATATTTAATTTTTTCAAAAGGTTAATATTGTTTAGTAATTATGTGTTTATATGATAGAATTTTAAGAAAACGACCCACAAACAATTTCCCATGGTGCCACCAAGGGAAATAGGTGAAGATATATGTAAGTCTTAAAAGTATCACATTATACCACAAACTTTATAGGAGGGTGGGGATAAGCATACTTCGAATGTCTCCACACTGGTTCATGTAATGCAACTAATTAACCAAAAATAATTTCATATATTGAATTAGTCAGAGGAAAATTTTTGTATTTGGGTGGGAATACAATCAATGACTTTTCTGAAGACTTTTATATGTAGAGACCTTGATATTTTTGATGTATGGGTGGTGCATAGAATATTGAGTACCGAATTGAGGTTATAAAGTCTATATTTAATCTATTATATATACCTAATGAATGGTGGTTGATTTTGGTAACCTATATACTTCTAAAACCTGAAATTAGATGATGGGGAGTTATGGTTTAGGTTAGGAGTCATGATGTCCAATCATAGGAGGCCTTTAAGATCCTATTTTCAATAATTATTTCCCTAGGTCAATGAATTTGGAATAATATCATTAGTTTATGGGAGTTTATAAAAGGATAATTTTCATGATAGACTACATTTCCACATTATCAGGATATTTGGTTTTTCTGCCTTGTTGGAAGGTAATGAGGCTTGATGGACCAGCTGTTTTTTATCATCTTTTTTTCAAGAAGTGATGTGCCATTTGAATATTTTTAACCTGAAATCCTATTATGATGTGTTCTTTAGTATCTTATTATTTAGAGTAGACTAGTAATGGATAATTTAGTATGCTCTATTTCTATCTTCAGTGGTCTAGGATTTGGCCTTTATAATGGATTTTATGGATCCACTTTTAGTGGTAGAAAGATGAGGTAAGATGAGATGCACTGGGATGATGATTATTTGGAAGGTAATGGAAAAGGATCATCACATTATCCACTATATGTATCTTCTTCCATGTATTATTAGTATGGGTGACCAATACATTAACATAGTTCTTATACTATCCAAGTAAGAGGGTTCTAGGCATGAGGCAATATGAGGCACCTTCAACAATTATTTATGAGGATACCTTATCGGGGTTCAGGTAGAGGATCAAGGTAGAAACATGCTTCTAAATCATGTTCCAAGGTACCTGAGGATGATAGTATTATTTCACCATAGAGGTAAAACTATTGATATGGTCTAGGATCTCAAAGGATACAAAAATTATGACTGCCACATGGGTTGGTTCCTTAGGTGAGTCAAGGAACATGGGGTTTTGGAAGAATATTTGATGTATGTAGGGTCTATAATTTTGACCAAGTCATTGATGAACGATTATAAGGTCCTTAAAACATGAGAGTGATGTTTTTCATTGCTCCTACAGTTTTAATTTCCTTCTTTGATCCATGATATATTCATTACTTTATATATACGAGTGTAGTTTACAGATTGAAGTTGACCATGAAATTTTATTATAGAATTTTTTCTCTTGATAGACAAATGGGGAGGAGGACATGTCATATTAAAATGTAGTTATTGTGGCCTATAGTGATTGGAGGATACAATTACTTATGATATTTATTTACATATGATGAGTTTTTATAGCATCATTGGGATAGATTGGATAGAATTCTTCCAGGATAACATTGATTTCTACTTGATGTAGATGTCTTTAACTTCCATATCAGAGAAAGATTTTTTTTCTTTTGAGTGAATGAGATTTGAATAAAAGTTGGTAGGGACATAATCTTAGTGAGATAAGGGAAATTTTAGAATAAGTGGTGGGTATGGTCAATGTAGATGATCAAGTGATGGTTTTATCTATATTTCCCTTAGTTGTGGATTATTTAGGGTGTGTTTCTAGATGATTTCCCTAGGTTTCTTTTTTATTGGTAGATCAAGTTAATGATTGATCAAATGTTTGGTGAAAATCCTATAAAAATAACTTCTTATCAAATGGGACTAACCAATTTACTAGAGATAAAGCTTTATATTGAGATCTTGAGGTGAAAGGTTTTATCTATCCAATTACCCCACCCTAGAGTGATTTTATATTATTCCCCAAGAACATCAATGGTTTCCTATGATTGTGGGTGGATTATTGATTGGTTATTTAGGTTATAGTAAATTAAATGTATCCATTTTATTTTATAAATGAACTGTTTGAATCTTTGGGGGGATCCCGATGGTCCTATAAGATATATCTATTATCATAATACCATCAATTATGGTTCAAATCATAGGATATACCAAAAATTGAATTTGAGAGTAGTCATGGATTGTTTGAGTACATTGTAATGCAATTATATCTGAAGAATACACCAATAGTGTTCATGGATCTCGTGGATAAAATTATTCCTCCCTATATAGACTCTTATATTGTGGCACTCATTGATGAAATTTGGGTGTATTCACAGACCCAATAGTTACATGTCGAGAACCATGACATTATATTGAGTACACTTCTAGCACATCCTATTTTTTTCAAATACTCAAGGTGTCAAAATTTGATTCAAGAGGTTCTATTACTCGGGGATGTAGTTGGGGGTTTGGCTTAGTGGTAAGCACCCCTTAAATCTACATGAAAAATTGGGGTTCAAAACCCATTGGGTGTAGGTACTATAGCAGCGGCGACGCGGTAGCAACGACGGGTACTGTAGCGGAAGTAGAGTACTGTAGCAGTGGTGGGTGTTGTGCAGTACTGTAGCAGCACGGGTACTGTAGCAGTACTATTCACAGAATGGGCTTTGTGCTAAAAAAATCGGCCTACGGTCCATGTAATGGGATAAATGCCCACTGGGCCTTCGGGATATGTAATGGGTCTCCCTCTACCCAGTTAAAGAGGTCTTTGCTTTTCTTTAATAATAAATGAGGCTTCGGCCCCAACTTTTAAAAAAACTTGGGGATGTGATTCAAAGGTTGGGATATCATTTGATCTAGTTAAAGTGGAGGTAGTCATGTCTTTCATGTGAATGAGGATGATGTTTGAGATAAAAAATTTCATTACTTTAGATGGTTATTAAAGATATTTCATTCAGGATTTATTCTATTTAGTAGTGCCTCTAATAGACCAGAAAAAGATGGGATGAAATTAAAATAGCTTGATTGGGGTGAAGTAAGATTTTAGAAGTTGAAGGAGATTCTAGAATATTATATTATTCTAATTTTACTAAAACTAGGAAAGGGTAATACTATGTATTATAATTCATCTAAGGTTGGTATATGAGTTATCACTATAAAATGAAATTTAATTGGTTGTTAATTTTTTCATGTTTTTAAAATGTGGTTATTTTTAAAATTTTCAATGGTTATCTAAAAACATGGGAAAAATTGTTGTTTTTTAACCATATTTTATAGCGTGGATAATTTATATTTAACTTATTTTCTTAAATGAGGATAAATTTCAGATAATACATATTTCTAAACACATCTAAATTAAATTAAATAATAAAATAAAAGTCATTTTAATCAAAATATTTATATAAAATTTACCCAAAAACTCTATAAGTATTTTATAATATATAAGATTACAAAAAATTTAAATTTTAATTAAAACAATTAATTTTAAAATCACACACACACACACTCATGCATACATAGATACGTACGTCCATACATATAAACCTACACAGAAAAAAGGTAATAAATAATTATAATTAATTATAAATAACTGAACAAATGATCATTAATAATCAAAGAATAATATGATATAAAAATCATTTTATGTAATATATATATATATATATATATATATATATATATATTTTATTAACATTATAAAATTTAACACACACATTATTTAAAATTTATAATATATAAAATCATAATAAATTTAGAATCTAATTGGGCAGAAAATATTAATATTAAATAATTTATATAAGTGGTGATTAATAATTATTGACTAATATACTCTAACATATGTAATAACAACAAAATAATTCAATAATATTATTACATAATAGAATATAAATAATTACTAAATAATAATGATAGAAATTAGATATATTACATAATGATTAAATCAATATTTAGATTAAAAATAATTATATTATATTATAATTATATTAATTATATTATTATTAGTATGATATAATAATATTAATAGTAATAAATTGAATATTTTTAAAACATAATAATTATAATAGTAGTATAAATAATATTAATTATATTAATTATATTATATATTAATTATATAAATAATAATATTAATTTTATTAACCATATTTCATGATTATATATATATAATTACAGTAATTTATATGTTAAATATACATATCGATAATAATATATTAATAATTAGTAATAATATATTAACAAAAAAATTATATTAAAAAATAAAAAATAATATATTAATAGTTATATTACGTAACACCCCAAACTTCTATGGTACACTTCTCTTTGAATAATACTGTAGTGTGTGTTGTACGCAACTTTGAGTTCTAAAAGACAACAACCAATCAACTAGCCGTTATGAATAGTAATACAAACTTTTTAAAATTTTATACATTTTATCATTAAAAATAGACATTATTTTTGGATTCGGAATATCAAAAATAGCTTAGGGTGAAATTTTTGTACTTCTCTGATAACTTTCATATTTTGATGAATAGTGAAAATTACTAAATTTTAATTAAAAACAACTTTTTTAATCGAAATAACTAATTGTGATAAATTATTAATTTGAGTTATTTTAAAGTATTATTAGATTATATTTTTACCATATTATACAATTTTAGTAATTGGACATAATTTCACATTTAAACTAGACATAAGAAAGTGACAATCTTTTGATAGTTATTATTTGTTAAAAACACGCTTTTTGTTTTGACAACGGGAATTAATTTTAAATCAATTTCTGCCACTTCTGTGTTTTGAATTTAGAAAAATGGATTCCATATTTAGAATCAGGAGGTCCAAATTGTGTAAATACGTAAATTTTATTTTTAGACATTTTGAATAATTATTTCGGAAAATATTTTATTTACCATGGTTAAAGTGTAAATCCGGTAAATAAGGGTAAACAAATAATATTCTAATAATACTAAAATACCCTAAAACGTGTCCTAACCCTATTTTTTGATACATGTCCAACCATGGGCATCTTTGGGACGATTTTAGGACCAAATGGAGCCACTTGTAAGTGATAATGACACTATATTAATTTAGTTAAAGTAAATAAAAAAATGACATAAGCATATATCTTTTAACAAATTTTTTTAAAAAAAAGTTATATATGTTATGTTTTCAACTGTAAATATTAATTAGAAAGCTAAAATTATTTCCTACATAATGGTATTTTATTTATAATTTTTATAAATTTAATAATTAAATTTATTTATGATACAATGATGATGCAATATTTTCTTTATTAATGAAAGAATCAAATAATTGGTATTATAAATTTTTTCATAAATATAATTTGAAATTTTTGATTCCATACATGAATTTTATTGGTTAATATGACATTTTATGATTGATTAAATGAATTCGGTTCTAATTAATAAAGTTACTAAGACTTTAACAAAAATCAATTAGTAAATAGTGTCAAAATTGACATAAAGAAGTTTTTAAAATAGATATTATATTATTAATTGATATAATATTCCTAAATTATAAATCTCACCCAAAGGACTTATATGATGCTAGGTATGTCATGAATGAACCACTTGGGGTTCTCTTGGTAGTTTATAGTAATTTTATTAACCAATTAATATAAAAATACAACCAAACATGTTAAATGTCAAACAAATTAACTAAGAGTTAAATCTAATAGATAAGGTTAATATAGTGACCCAAACCTGTCTAAAACTTATTGGTTGAGTGGTTTTCTACCCATCCCTACCATAGAATTCAAATAATTTAGGTTGGAACCATTATAAACCATATATGAATTTTTTATTAAATAATACTTTATGTTTTTCCTAAAGATCCCCTCCCCCCTTATAAAAGGACACCACATCAAACAAATTCCTGATACCTTCAAATCCTTTTCGATCGGCCAACCTCTGCCCAAATATTCTCTCAGATTCCCTAAATTCAACCTAGAGGCCTTAGTTTGATTAGAAAGCCATCCTAAGGAGCCCTTTTGATCAAATCAAAAGGAAGAACTCAAAGAAAGGGAGGTTAACCTACTCTCAACCAAGGAAAAGTACAAGGTAAGGGTTAATTTCACAATCTCTTTATTATCCGAGGTAGTTTTTACCTAAGTATCTAATGGGACCTATTTATCATCCACATCCATGTTTCTTAAAAATGTACTTCAAAACATTTTTACTATTTACTAGCCAATGGGTTAAAGTCATTTATACCCTTATGTGTTTTGAAAGGAATCTTTCCATCGTTTTACAAACAAGGTACCTTTTGACCTTTTTGAAAAATTTAAGGTAACAATGTTTTTTAACTTATTTGGTGGGTGTGGTTATTTTCCGCTTTTATAACATCATCAAATCTTCCCTTACAAGCTTATAAGAATATATTCAAAATAAATGTTTTCCTTATAATTATACGTCTCTTAAATGATTTCAAAATAGAAAGAGGTATTTCTCTAAAAAGGGTTTTTATTTCATCTATGTCAATATCCTTTTATGAATCTTAAGTTTATTTGAAGTCAATTTATTATGATACAAAACTTCCATATTGTATTGAAAATTTTGTGATATGTTTGAATGTGGATGTTCTATTTTTATACCATTCATGGTTTATGGTTAAGGTATTGAAATTTCGTATTCTAGTTTCAATACGAAGGTTTATGATATGTTTAAAACTTTTCATATGTGGAATGTATTGGACTTAGTAAGTGATGGTTGGAGCCCACTATAGCTCCTCGATGCATCGGTAGGTCTCATGAGACAACTAGACGTGGAATTGGCCGAGGCCCTTTCCCAATTTGATATGTGGTTTTGGCCGAGGCCTTAATCATTTTTCGACATCTTGGACGAGGCCTTGAAAATATGTTTCATAATGTCTGGCATTATACATTTCCTCATTATGAAAATAATATTGACAGTTTATGTGGTCATTTGGCTAGTAGAATACCCATGATTATGTTTTATTATGGCATTATTTACTCAGTTCATATTCCTGCCATAAAAGTATTCATGTTTATTATTGTTAAAGGAATGTGGTTTCAATTATTCACCTTGATTAATATTTATTTTATCTACCACTTCATTTATTACCCTTACTGAGCTTTTGAGCTCACATCTTTCTTATGTTTCATTTTCCCGGATATGAAGAAGTTAGTTATGAGTGACTTTCAAGAATAATCTAGGAGGATTGGATGTTATTAATAGAATAAATTCGTGTTGTATTTATTTTCAAGTTGTAAAGTAGAAATTATGTATGAATATTGTTTCCAGTAATACTAAAATGATCGGTCTTTCGAGACTTGATCTTTTGTGATCATGCCAATGCTTTGTAATAATTACACCGACTCTGGGTAACTGGGGTCGGGGCATTACACATTATATAATAATTTTATTAATCATTATAGTACTGAATAATTATAATAATTTTATTCATTTAAGTTGGGGGCTTTCATGTATGGTAATGTCACCTTGTAATTTTGCACATGACTAGGGTTGAAACTTTGGCTGCCTCTGTTTGGAGGATTTCTGGACCATTTATGGGCGACGATGAAGTTTGAGATGTAGGAAATTATATTTGTAGAGGTGAAAACCAAGGTAAATGTTGTGATAACATAGCACATAAGTAAGGGACTTTGAGACACGATGAAGTCACCTTTCAGGTATAAAAATGTATGGCCTTATGACTATTAAATTTTAATGGGTTGGATATTGGATGGAACAACCCTTGGTGGTGGCTGGGACATGAACATGATGGATTAGGGGTTCATGAGTTGTTTTTTATACTTGTAACCTCTATTAAATTAATAAATTAATTATATTACCTAGTTTAAATATTTAATAATATTTATTTTAATAATTATATTACATAATAAATTTTTAAACAATAGAATAAGGTATATTAATAATTGTATTAATTATGTTAATAATAGTGTTAATAATATTATTAATTATATTAATAATAGTATTAAGTTATAATTGAAGAAATATAGATTTATATACTTATATTCTAGAATATTTATAATAATTTTATAAATAACATTAATGATAGATTATGTAAAAACAACCACAAATAAACTATCTGAATAATGTGGAAAACGCTAGATTATATCTTCTTATAATGAGGGAAAGGAAGAAGACGAGGCCTATGAAATGCCTTATCATTAATGGAGGGCACCTCAATGGGGAATAGAGATCTCTAAGGGTATAGTTTAATAATTTTAGAGGCTCATTAATAAAGACAACCACAAACATTCCCAAATAGATTTAGTGGATTTCACCTCAATATCGGCTTTAAGACTAAAAAATGACTATCTTACCTTTATTCTTCTAAATGAGGAAGTTAAATATACACTTTTCTCTATCAATTAAGAAATTTTTTTATGAATGATATATTTTCACAAAAAAATTATTAATGGAAGGTTATCGTTGGATTCAATATGATTTTTAGGCAGTTAAGTAGTTCATTATCTCTAAGTTCATCCTTGTTAGTGTAGAATCCCAATTTATCAACCTCATTCCCATGGTATAACATTTTCTTGGTATGAATGATTACATGACTATTTTAGTGGGAAATACATTAATTTAAATTATTTTTTTCGTTATGGATCTTAGGCTTGTAAATATATCAAAATTGATCGTCTCATGAAATCAATTTATATTTTCTATAGGAAGAATGATTCAATAATTATTTTATATGAAATCATATTGTTAGAATCTTCTCAATAATAAATATGGAATGTGAATATTTCTCTCATTATCGACATTCTAAGGCATTTTATACTCTTATATGAAACTTTATTATAATAATCTTTGATATATATGGATTATTAGTTAGCTTAATTAGAATTATTAATGATATTATTTAAATTTCATGTCTCTCAGTCGTCTATAATGGTATTCCCAAGGGTTAATTCTAGGGGAGAGAGATAAGGAGATCCTCTCTCAACTCTTATTTTTGGAATTTCTAAAGACTATATTAGGAAATATATTTTTATTGTTTTTGGTAATGGTTTCGTATATTATAGTAAATACTCCATATATTGGAATGCTCCAAATCATCTTTATACATAGATAACTTCTCATTTTCTCTAATTACAACAATATATATTGGGGCTCCTTCAAGGATATTTTTAATGATTGTGAGTTATTTTTAGTTATTTAATTAATTTTAATAAGAAAACCATATTATTTTAAGATGGTTTTATATTCTATAGATGGAGTAAAAATTCTAGGATGATAGGTTTTAAGCATGGATCACTCCCATTTTACAACCATGTAATTCATATCTTCCATGGAAGTGGGAAAGCATCAAACCATAACAAAATTGTTTTAATAATTGTGATAAAACATTATAATGGAAGGGAAAACACCTCTCACAAGTAGTTTGGATTTTTATTATCAGATATAATATTAAATTAAAATAACTTCATTGCCTTTTACTTATAAAATTGGTTTAGGGATTTGAGTAAAATAAAATAGAATGAAATTAGGGACTTCAAATAAATTGGAATAATCTGAGAGATAGAAATACTTTTTACTATTTCATGTAGAAAATGTTCAGCTCCCATTTAAATTTCAGGACTATAAATTTAAATCATTTTCTTGTTTAATGAAAATCTTATTATAAGATTCATAAAAAATCTTCTCAAAATTAAAAGTAGTTCCACTAAATTACATAAGAATAGATCTACTAAAAAATTAAACAAAAGTAACCTATTACATATTATTGGGTTAATGACTCATTTTTCATAATTTTTTAGATAATAATAATCTTAATAATAATTGAAATTAATTTTACATATTATTTAATTTATTCTTTTTATACAGGAATAAAATACTATAAAATTAAATTTATATATTTTAAGTTGGAGCTAAAAATGATAAATTTAAAATAACTGAATATTTAAATTAGATTAAAATTAACATATTTTTGAGCATGTCTGGGTAGATATGAAAGACATTAAAAGACATAAAACACTAATTAATTCATTAAAATATGGGAATGTTGCCTCTAATGTTTGTGAAACTTAACCTATAATTTTTGGAATTTGATTATTTCATGTGTGTTTATAAATATAACACTATACTTTATAAAATATAATAATAAGTACAAAAAAATTATTGAGTGAGATTCTAGTGATTTTTAAGCTTCTAAAATATTCTTTCCTAGTGCACTTATTACTTTAGTAGTATTTTTTGAATCTTTTTTCGTAGAGAATATGTTTGAGGGGATTTTGTTTTAAGTTCTCTATGTTTTATTTTGATAATCATAGATTTTATAAGTGTTTTGTCAATGAATTATAGTGATGAATAAAAGTATTATTCTGAACATTGTATTAATAATATTATGGTGCATGGAAGAAATATTATACGGATCAGTGTGGTTGATGGATTCCACGGAGGAAGACAATGTACCTTTTGATAGGCTAATATTTGAGGGACTTCCAGTTTGGAAGTAAGATACCTAAGTCAGTTTTATGAACATAATTTTTCTTTTTAGAAAAAAAATACATACATTTATTGGGATGTTTGGGAATAATATCATTTTTGGGGTATTTTTTTTGATATTTAATACTCGATGAATTATTTTGAAACTATTTTGTGTGTATATTTTATACAATGATTCATTACATTTAAAATAATTTAGTTAAATTATGATATTTTAAATTTATGAGGTATTTAAACATTGATACAATAATATGTTTTTTGATCAAAAATTTATTATTCTAATCAAATTATACTTGAGGTAAAAAAATTACAAGTTTGTTTTGAACTAAAATCCACCCCGTCTAATAGTTTTCCTTCTGCGTGTTTCTAGTGAAACATACATCTTATTATCTACATAGATGGCCTAATAAATTTCTTTTTTTTTCACTATCGCATGATATTAAACCATTTCATTCAACGTCATATAATATCAATTTATGGTTCTCTTGTAGGATATTAGTTCCTATTTAGTAAACATACCTAGTTCTTAGTGGGTTTAAATACCTCTCTATACATTTATCCATGAACATGCTGGAATAAATAACCGACCTCCTTCTAGGAGACATGCTATAATGGATTCATTCCTATTGCTTCATGGATATTGAATTATGTTTCTAGATTCCCTCAGTAAGCTGGTCTAATAATCCTATAATATATACAGGTTTCTTTTTGGTGTACCTCAGTCAGTACCTAAATGGCTATTGAAATACAAGAACAAATTTATTTGGATTTCTAGGTGGACTATTTTATGGAAATATGTTATAAAAGACATATAATTGATTGTAGACTGATATAAACTAGCATATAAATGATGTAAATCCTTATCGTATGTGGTGAATCTTCAAAAACATATACTCACATTAAATCGATGTTGTCAAAGCCACATGGAACATTATTGCAGCTCAACTCTAGTGTACAATAACATCCATCTATGTTCTCAACAACCTCATGAATAGTATTGATACTCTCCATAAATGTGTATAGTATTATAATCTTCAAAATGTTGATATTTCTTCTAGTTTCCATCAATAATTGATGCTAAAAAATGATATGAGTGTCTGAGGGAGGATTATATCTTTTTAGGGGAATGTAGTCCCTTAGTTGCAAAAATTTCCAACTTGTCATGATGATTCAAGATGGTTCTATAGAATACAATAATATGGATTTATTGGTTACTAGGTATTCTGGTTTGGTTTTGGATCATTAGAGGAAATCTACCTACAATTACATAAAATAGAATTCCCCATGACTAAATATATTGTGTTCAATACTTATGTGTTAACACTTGGCGCTCTTAGAACCTCAGCAGTTTATAGTGGCGTTTTAAAAAACCTTCATGGAATTATTAATGAATCCTTTTCTAAAATTGTAGTATTTCATATTATTTAGAATTCTAAATATGATATTCCTTATATTTTGTGAGATATGATAGGATTTTTGGATGGGATAAGCAATGGATTGAGTGTTTTTACTTACTTTTGTCAATATTACCAACAATCATTTAGTTAATGTTTCTTGGAAACTATAATTGGAATGGAAAGAATTTACGGGATATATGGAGGAAATGAAAATTTTGAAATCACACATCTATATGTAGGGTAGAATGATTAAATATGCCCAATATAATAAATCAATAGATGATTGTTCTTCATACAAGACTTCCAATCTTAGGGATCATTTTTCTCCCTATACATATTTTGAATTTTAGAGCCAATATTTACACTCACCTAGTATGAAAATTCCCACACATTCATCTTTTTCATGTTTAATAATATTTCATGGGGGACTATCCTCATGGAACTCATCTCATATCACCTTTGAATATTATTGGTAATATTAATCATATTATATTACAGTAAATCAATAATAATATCATTTTTTATTACATAATAGTATATTAATGATTCAGAATATTATATTAAAAAGAGTACATTAATTATTACATAAAATTATTGATAATAATATTCAATAAATTAATTATATTACATAATAATATTATATATATATATATATTTATTAGTATATTGATATTAATTTATATATAAATATGTAATGATAAAAAAATATTATTAATAGTTCACTGGTACTAGTGGTATGGGAACTTAGTTATTTATAAGAATTTGGGAGTTAAAAATTCCTCTTGCCTAGAACGTTATTACTGGATTTGTGGAATTGAGAAACCAAGGTAGTTCCATGTGTAAGATACCAAAATTTGTGGTGGTATGATATCATTTAAATTTTTGTTTTAATTACTTATATATGACTAATTAAATGTACATCGGCTATATGTGGAATCTCAGGGACGTTTCATGGGTTCAGAGCACAAAAAGAAGGGAAACTAGCCATCGTGTGCATGCTTCATGTTTGGCGCACAATTAGAGTAAACTATGGGAAGGGGGAGGCCAAAATGTGCGTCTTGGGATAGAGGCATTCTGCATATTTGGAATGCATTTTTTTAAATCGTTTGGGCTCCCTATGTATGTTTTTCGCATAGACCCCACTTGGGCAGTGGCATGTACACGTTTAGTGCACTTATTTCTAAATCATGTGTCCAAATTGTGTGGATGATTAAAAAAGTAAATATTTACCAGCTTCCCCATTAAAATTTAAATATCTTCACCCGATTTCCTCTCCCCATTTCTCTTATATCAACCATAGTGAATGCAAAAACTGACCAAGATTCACTAGGGGGTATCTCCTTTGATTCTTGGTTTTTTAGATTTTTGTTGGTTGTGGATAGTCTTTGGGTGAGTCAAATCCTCATATTCCATCCCTTTTTTGTATTAGGGTTTGCATAGTTGCTCATCTTCTTCTAAAGCCCTAAAAACCACTTTTTCTGGTAGATCATAGGTTTGGGTTTCAAAGGGTGTTCAAATTCAAGTCAAAGGACAAGGTTTAGCATGTTATTGTCTTTTTAATTAATGTTGGTCATCTACAAGTTATTTCTCATAGTCTTAATGTTTATTTGTGCTAGAATGGGTGTGTGTTTCCCTTACTCTTATTTCGTATTTAATGCATTCAATGATATTTGGTATAAATGGTTTTTTAAATGTGGATTTGAATCCCTCATGATCATTGTGGTATACATTGAGGTTGAAAACACCAATTTAGGGCCCCCAATGGGGTGTGATAGTGTTTTTATACATATAAAATAGTTATGTCAATCCCAAAATTAATTTTTGAGATGGTAGAGCACCTGGAAAACATTTTGGTATGTATGTTTGAATTATAAATAGAATATAGATATTTGTGTCTATACTTTCAAATTGGAATAAGGGATTGTTTGGATAAAATAAAAAGTGTTAAAAGAAATAAAGTGATTATTCTAAGTGAATTATGAATTTTACCGGAAATTATTATGTGAGAAATATAATAAGAACTGACAAATACATTAAATAGGTAACAGTTCATGGGTTTTTATGTCTGTTAAATGGGGTAACATGTAGGAAATGATAATTATGTTAGATTGGCATAATATATGAGAATTTTTGAATATTCATAAATGGTTAATGCATAATGAAATTAAATTGGGTAAATGAGATATTCAATGAAAATGTAAAATGTACTAATTGGTTAAGGCATGATATTAATCATAGATGTTGAATGATAATGAAATGAAAATGTTATGTTATTGATTGGGTATGGTTTTTGTTAGAGTATATGTGGTAATGGATAAATAAGCATGTTCACATGGATGAATTGTTTTGGGTATTGGGTAATCGGATATACACCTGTGGGTTAGGTTTAGACTAAGTCTCAAACCCCAACCTACAATGAACGTGTTAGGGAAGGGGAATTATTCTCAATTCCCATAATAGATGAATTTTATGAGACTTCATAGACATAGGATTCTAGGTAAGTGTAACATAATAATTGTGAAATGTTATCCCTAGAGAGGTAGGGAACATGAAATATTCCCTTATGCATGTTAATTTATCAGATTAGACTATAGTATAATTGATTTAACACTTAACCCAAGGAACACATGATGAAGATGAACTTAAAAATGAAGATATTGTATGTGATGAAATGTATTTGATGATGAAAATGGTTTAATAGTATAATGATAACTAATGGAAAAAGATTTATCTTTTTTTACCATTTCATTTATTTATTACTTGCACGAAATATCTTTTTAGACTGGTTATTTTATATACACCATTGGAGGTGTTCTACTGAGTTGTACTCACACCCTTTTTGGGTTTCCATTGGGTACCCAATTAGATTTCATGGTTTCTGGTCAGGGAAAGGGAAAGGGTCTTATGCCAGAGAGTTTATTTGGGATTGTTACATGCCTATTTTAGTATCAAGAATTAGAGTTAAGACATATTTATTGTATTCATTTGTTTTTTGTTTTGGGTTTTCTTCACTCGTATTATGGTTACATGACATATGTAACATTTGGATATGGTTGTACCCATTTTTTGAAGTTATTTTTAGTGAGTTTCTGGTTATTCTCTTATTGTATCTATTATTTCATATGTTATCTAAAGTGGGTTACTCTGGTAAAGAGGGTATAATAACCATATATGACTTATGAGAACATCAATGCTAGTTCGAAACCTTTGGAATATGTGGAGGCACACTTGAGGTCATGTGATGACATGGATAGGGGCACAGTTTAGTGGTTACAGGATGAGGATGTTAAAAAGCGGTATTAGAGGGGTTATTTTGTGGTCTTACTAATTGGGATGGTAGAAAATAATTAGTATGTGTCAGGCTTGGAAATGGGATCATTCTTAGGAGTATTTGACCCATTTATGAGGGAAAACCCAACTATCCAAGGTGGGAATTATTGATCTGGATATGTGTAGTTACCGTTGAATGATATTTCACCACTAAGTGATGCACATGTTCTTTGATGTGACTATTTTGTTATATTTTTATCATGGATGTATCAACCTGATGTTGTTTATTCAGGCATCATTTTAGGAACCTAGGACTATAGGTAGAATGCATCATGATAGACACACATGGGATTGGTGTGTGGGAAAAAATGTTTAGGATGTGTTTTAACTTCATTATGACTTGAGGTAAATTATTTATGATATAGATGGTGTAATTAGGTAAGTACAATGAATTTAAATCAATGGTTTAAGTATAGTTTTTCTAACAAAACATTTTAAGTAGGTTAATATTATTGGTTATGAAAAATTATAAATATATAATAGTGTATAAAAGAGAATGATTTAAATTGTGATGGTAAAATGGATAACAAAATATGCCTTTTTAAGGTTGTCAATGAGTTATAAAAATGGTTCTAACAATTTTTAAAATTATAAAGGTTCATAAAGGAGGAATATTTTTATTATGAAATGGGAACAATTTTGAAAAGAGGGTGTCTAATAAAGGAATTGTATCTATGTCACCTATTTACCCAATGTTGATCATGATTCACAATAGGA
The DNA here is from genome assembly GCA_963277665.1 of Viscum album. Lineage (NCBI taxonomy): Eukaryota > Viridiplantae > Streptophyta > Magnoliopsida > Santalales > Viscaceae > Viscum > Viscum album. The sequence continues at coordinate 1,278,426,417 of OY728142.1, read as the reverse complement.
ATGGTTGAGGTTAGTATTATATATATGGTCACGTCTATAGGAATAGTTTATGTGGAGTGGTTTAAGTATCCCATGTAGTGTATTTGTCATTTTGGTCTTCACTGCGTTGAAATTCCATGATATTTTTATTGATTAATTTTTTTAAAATGTGAACCTGAATATATATGTATTTTTTTTAAAATTTTGGAAAAATGGACTGTTCTAAAGTGAAAACATTTGTGTTTCTAAGATGGTGAGGTTAATTATAAAATAATGTATAAGGATTTAATTTTCAGTGAAAGATAATATTAACTATTCCATGTGTTTCTTCACTGGACCCTTATATGGGTGGATTGGGCCATTAGAATGACCAAGTATAATACCTAGAATATGTGTTGGGAGACTTTGACGAGTCTCAATGTATGGATAAGGGGTTCTTTCCTTTTATTCTTTCGATTGGGTGGTGACATTGAGGGTTTGAAATTTTCCTTGATAATGTGAAGGTTTCAACCTTTTTGGGTTTTAAGTGTGTGGGTTTTAAGTTGGACATAAAAATGAGTGTCTTGGTAGTGATGTTGTTAGTTATGGACATTTTGTTATGGTCGTGGTGACCAAGATGGGTTTAGATGACATGCGTTATCTTTTGTACCCTAAAGTGGGTGTTTTAGCTCACGGAGTCAATGCATGTGTGTGAGTATGTTTGGTGTGAAACCATAAGATAATACTCTAGGGGTTCTTGGACGTAGTGTTCTAAGATGGGTGCAAGAGAGCCACCGTCAAGTTTAGACTTCTTGGAGTTTGGTGTATGTGGCCTAGATAGAGTGGGGATAATGACATGCTACCCTTACCCTAATTGAGAATACAATATAATTCGACACTCAAGAGCCACCCATGAGTGTGTTTGGTGGGTTTTTAGTGCTCTTGGATGTGTAAGTCATGAATGGATTATTCTGAATTTGGACAGGTGAAGATTGTCTTATGGAGATAAGTGGGAAGGTTAATGGTTCTAGGATATACGACTCAAGTTGTGAGTATGAGTTGGAAGTATTGGTAAAATCAAGGGTGACCTCATGGGAGGATAGTCTAGTGTCACATGTTCCTTGTAATATATATCATGAGAGATAATTTAGAAGTGGGATTGATGCATAATGAGTGACATCATGTTTCAATAAATAGTATGGTTGTTCCCAGGATCATTCAGAGGGGAACTTGAGTGATTGTCGATGATTTAAGGTTAATTTTTAATGGTTTTATCATTTTTATGTTTGAATCCATTATTTTATATAATTATTAATAGAGGCCTAGATGTCAATTATATGTGGGAATAGACAAGGGTGACTGAATCATGCTTAGACTCTTCATTATGAATGTGACACTGGTGTGAGGATGGTCACATGGTTGAGATTTCTTATATGAATGGCCTGATTGTTCAGTGAAATATAGGAAATTCCTTGAGGCAAATGGGGATGATATATGAGTATGAATGGTCCCATGAATAATCGGGAATTGGACTAGACTCGGGTGATTTTTGTCTTGTGTGATCTAAAATATGTTTAAGTATGTGGTTGCTTGAATGTGTGAGACCTTGATGCCTCTGATGAGGTCTAGATGTCGGCCTACACTGGAGGTGAACTACTCAATCCAAGATGGGAAAACATGTGGCTCCAGATAAGTGTATGTATTTATCTCTGTAATTAATTTGGGAGGCATAGCTATGAGAGAGACCGTTGGTTTTGATTGGTGTGGTGGACCATTTTGTTTTCATTGATAACTACAAGGGTCATTCCAAAATGAATCGGTTGGTGGAATGGTGATAGTTTCAAAGATAATATTTGATTGTGGCTATTTGGAAGCTGGTCATGGAGCGGTGGTGAGTCCTGGTTGGAAATCACGCTTGACTGGTGGTGGTTAAGTGCTAAATAGATGTGTGCAGGCAAGAAAACCTCAAAATATTGGTAGGCCAGGGTGTCCCATAGTGAAATGTGACATCAGTGTTGGATATGTTTTGTTTGTATTCTTTTTCAACTTCATAGAATAATTTTATGTAGTGATAATCATGGTCAAAATCATGACATCATATTGATTATGCAAATAATGATCCATATTTACGTCATGTGACTTGTATATGTTGGGTTTGATATGAGAAATCATTTAGTTTGATCTCATGGAGTAGAATATTTGGTGTTTTATGTTGGGATGTACACTATAAAAAAGATGGGGTGAGGTCCTCAGGATGGACCGAGTGTCGAAGAACACCATTAGTCCCTCTCTTGAATGTTGGGAATGGGTATCAGATTATGTTTTTTCTATTGTTCTAGGAAATAGTGGATGACCACATCCATGTTTTGGGGTTCAAATTATAAACTATGCATGATATTTGGTGGTCGTAATTCCTTTATGAAAGCACTAGTAATGAAAATCATAAGGTGGGAAGTGATAAGTCACCCCTAGTGGTGTGGAGTATAGTGTTTAGATGATGTAGTGGTATCAGGACACCAATGAAAAACTTGTAAGGTGAATGTTGGGTTACTCAGATAAGACCAAGTGGGCTTTGGATGTGGTGGTTGAATAATCCATGACTTGTCGTGGGATAATAGTGGTTCCAATGAAAATTTTATAATCCTATATTAAAATCATTGAATGGAAATGTAATATATTATAATGGTTTGTGGAATGGTAGGTTGGGTTCTATAAATTCCTAAAACATTGGGATTGGACTCAAGTATGTGTCTATTTGTGACACTTTAATGTCTTGATGTGTGAGGGTACCTTATCCATGTGATGTAGAGACACGCCAAACCATCACTAGATGTAGAAGTATTGGACTGTAAAGTATTTTCTGATTTTGGAAATGGGTTTTGTGTAAGAACTTAATCAGCCTTTGTCAATGTATAGTTGTTGTAAGTGTTGTGTTGGGAAATCTAATGGGTGTAGTAGAGCATGATGGTATCCTGGAGGGTGTGGATTCCATGAAGGTGGGGTTCTACTTGAATTTAGGTAAAAACCATGGTAGGTGCGTTGGATAATAGTGATAGACCAAATGTTATTAAGTGCCATGGGAATGTGAAATAAAGGGGTATCATACCACTATAGAAGATAGATCCTCCAGAACAAACTAATTGGGGGTGGTTCAACATGATAAGGTAAAATAATGGGAAGTGGTATGTTGTGGCCCACCTATAGTTTGATGTTTGTGGGGGAAAGACATTTTTGGAAGTAAAGGCGAGAATGAGTGAGGTCATGAAATTAGTCTGTGAGATAATGGTGTAGGTATGTCTTTTTGGTTGGATTCTATTTAAAGGTTGGATTCCATTAAAGGATAAATTCCTTATCGATGTCCAAGAATTGTGAGTTAGGGATACATCATGTACACTATGAATGATTAGTTGAGTTTTTGGTGTTCTTTCTTTGATAGTGGAGGTTCCAATCACCAGAAGATGGTGGGGTGATCTAAAGTGTACGGTGGAAGAGAACCAAAATGTTCAAGCGGTTGGCTGATATCGAGATAGTGGTTTCAGGTTTGGATAGACATGCGTTATTAATATTCATTATTTTTTTCCATGATATAGAATGTTTTCTTGTGTTTGACTGGTTTAGTGCCTCAAGAATTTTGGTTGTGATTTCGATGTATAATTATTGAATGGGTCCCTCGAAAATAAAGTGGTGGATTGACGATGTTGGGAACTATGGTTGGAAGTACTGCTCATTCCCTTCGGGTGATTCTAAGTTTTAGTCACAATTGGATGTCTGAAAAATAGAATAAAATGGTTCCATAGGATTTGGGTCATGAGTTTTGAAGAGGATCGGACCGACAGGGTTCTAATTAGATCTTCTACGATGGTGTGATGTTGTGTAAAAATTTCCATTATGTTTTGATTTAGGATGTGTTTCCTAGGTTCCAATATGGTGATCTAGCGGTTGATATGTGTTTTGTGGTTGATTCATCCTTGAGGAGTATCTGATATGTTATATGGAAAACAATGAGATGGTTTTGTGAGGTAAGGCAGTACCTTCATTCAATTTTGATGTAGGTATAATAATATTTAAGGGGAAACATAAAAAGGGGAAGGGATTGGAGTGCCTAATTAATTGATGCCTTTACTTAGGAATTTTTATGATGATTGGAAGTACAGATTTAGGATGATCCGTTATTATTTGGAGAGGTAGTGAGATCCCAGACATTGTAGAGGTAGAAAATAATTCAAATTTCAGTACCCAACCCATAATGTTGAATAATTTAATGTCAACCAAGTGTATGAGGATGATCGGGGATGTTTAATGGGTTTGTGGAATGAACACAAAGGGAAAATATCCACCCAATCCATGTTTCTTGGTTTCCACATGGTTAGAGTAAACCATGTAAAGGGTAATTCCATACCATTTGAGTTGAGATAGAGGCTTTCTGCATGGTTGGAGCACAGTTTTTCAAATCGTACAGGCTCCTCAAGAAACCACGTGACTTGGAATCCCCTTGGGAAATTAATGGTACATGGTTGGATTAATATTTTTCAAAACATTCAAGAAAACCATGTGACCCATTAAAAAGTTAAAAATAATCAATTTCCCCCCTTGGGATTTTAATATATTCCCCTAATTTTCCCCCATATCTATACTGTCAACCATTGTGATGGACTAAATTGCCTTAAGATTTCCAAGGGTGTATATCCTTCTATTATAGGTTGTTTTTAGTTCCATTGGGTGTGGATTAAAGGTCTGGGTGAGTATAATCCTCATGTTCTTTAATTTTTTTAGATTATTGTTTGTGTTGTCTCTCATATTCTTCTAATTCCCTAAAAATCTCTTTTTACAATGGATATTGGTTGGAGTTTCGAAGGTGTTTGAATCTGAGTCAGTGGATAAGGTTAAGAATGTGATTGTATTCAGAATAGATGTAGGTGATCTATATGTTATATCTCATTGTAATTATGTTTGTTTTTTCTTGCATGGGCATGTTTTTTCTTTCCTCTTGTTCTATATTTAATTTTATTAGTAATATATGGTAAAAATGGTTTTCTAAATGGGGATTTAAAACCCCTCATGATCCCCTTGGGATGTTTTTAGGTTGAATAGACCAATTTAGGGATAGAAATGGTCTTCTCCAACAATTTAAGACATATTAAATAGTTATGTTAATCCCAAAATTTAATTTTGAGATGGGAGAGCCCATGAAAAACATGTAGGAATGTTAGTTTTAATTAAAAAGTGAATATGAATAGTTGTGTCTAGAAATTGATAATGGAATAAGGGATTGTTTGGAAAAATAAAATATATTAGAGGTAATGAAGTGATTATGCTACATGACTTATGAATTATACTAGAAATGATTAAGTTATCAATAGCATGTAAAATGATAAATATGTTAAATGGATAATAGTTCCAAAGTTCAATTTGTGTGTTAAATGGGATAACATATAGGAATTGGTAATTATGTTAAATTAGGATAATATATGATAATTGTGCAATATTCATTAATGGTTAAGGCGTAAGGAAAAGATATTGGTTAAGTGGGATATACAGTGAAAATGATAAATCAACTAATTGGTTAAGGCATGATGTTAATCCTAAATGTTGAATGATTATGAAATATTAATGTTATGTTATTGATTTTGTATGGTTTGTGTTATGGTATATGTTGTAATGGGTAAATAATCATGTGAACATGGTATGGTAGTGTGGGTGTATTGGACATAAGGATATACGCCAAAGAGTCAGGTTTTGATTGTGTCTCTAACCCCACCACACAATGCCTGGGATAGGGAAGGGGACCGATGTTCTATTCCCCCAACATATTCATTTGATAAGACTAACTAGACTTAGGTTTCTAGGTATGTGTAATGTATTTATTATGAAATTTAATCCCCATAGAGTCATAGAACATGAAATATACCACTGTTCATGGTAATTTAATGGATTTGTCTTTTCTTTAAATGTTGTAATAATTAACCCAAGGAACACCTGATGAAGATGAACATAGTAATTCATATAGTGTATTTGATGAAATGGATCTCATGTTGAGAAATGTATACATGTATATTTTTAACTAATGGAATTGAAGATATCTTATTTTTTACCCTTTTCAATTATTTATTACTTGAATGCACTATCTATTTAGAATGGATATTTTTTAGACACCACTGGTGGTGGAATATTGAGTTGTACTCACACCCTACTCGGGATGCCATTTAGTACTTGATCAGATTACATGGTTGAAGGTTAAGAAAAGGACAAGGTTCAAACGATAGAGAGTTGAGTTGGGATTAGAACATCCATAGATAAGGATTTTTGCTTGATGTTAGGACCCATTTTGGGAATTTAGTTGTTGTTTCTGGTTATTCTTCACCTATTTAACAATTAGCCTGACATGAAATATTTAACATTTAGTTATGGTTGTAACCCATTTAATAAGTGATTGGAAATAGGTTTCTAGTTATTTTTTCATTATCTATGTTAAATAATATCTTACATATTGTTTCTTACTCTGGTAAAGAGGGTATAGTCTCCTAATGTGACTTTTTAGATCCTCTATACTAGATAGAAAACTATCGTGTATGGGGAGGTTCCCATGAGGTTATGTGGTGACCTGACTCGGTGAACCATTTAGTGGCTCCAGGTAGGGGAAGTCAAACATGTGTGACATAGTTAGATGTTTAGGGGTGGGGGACAAGGGGACATGGTAAATACATTATGAATGGTTCACAAGGGAAAATATAGGAGGGAAACATGGAAAAATAGTGTAATGGAGGGCACATGACATACAAGGAGATAAGGGATGGAAGGTGAATGGATTTTTAGGGGGTCAAAGAAATTTATAGGAATTAAATGTGAGTGGAGGGAGAATAAAAAACAAGTATGGTGATATAAAAATAACATTGGGGGTTGTTAAATTGAAGAAATGTTAAATTTAAATAGAGAATAAAATAAACACGTACCCATGTTTTTGAAAGAATGGGAAAATATCCACTAGTTTCCATCATATCACATAAACATGGGTAAGTAGTGTTGTAAACAAGAATACATTTTCCATCCCAAAATTTATCCATTTTCATAAAAAATGGGAAAATACATTACACATTTTTATAAATAAAGATAACATAAAAAATAAATAAATCTAATTTTATTGTATTGTTTTTTGATTTTGAGTGATGATGTGGTAACTTACGGGTCTCATTAGCTACAACTCTAGGAGTGGAACTACCATACCCATGATTTGGATATAACTATTTTGGAATATTCCCTAATAATTATGAATAACAGTCTATTTAGTGAGTTATTTTACATATTGACATATAATAAGTGATTTTGGTACATTTTCTCCTTGATAGAATTGATTATGTGGTGGGGGCATTTGGTTGAGTACCTGATGGTTTCAAATTTTTAGATGAAATATTCCACAAGTAAATGGAATGAAATTATAGAGTATATCAATATGAATATATAAGATAAAGGGTTTAGAGTGTTTTATATGTAGTGGAATTTTATCAGTTGGCTTATTGACATAAGAATTTATATGTCAGAGATACAAGAGCCTCTATTGTTTACCCATTTATTCATTACATGATTATTAGTGCATTGGATAAAGTCTAATCAAAAGCCTGTTATAGATTTTTTCAAAATGTTGTAAAGGGTCCTCAGAAATGACATAGTTTTGGTATGGTTGTAGGTTGTGGGTGATGTGATTTATGTCCATGTTAGGGTGGGGGTCCCTACTTCCATAGGGGGGGTTGATAAGGGAATCCCACAATTTTTTGGGAAGTTCACCCAAGGATGAATAATATGTTCTATGATACCAAGAACCATATTTGGTGTCATAGTGTAAGTGTTTTTTGGCTTGATGCCTTACTTTTCAGAGGTTAAAGGCATAGTTCCATTAAAAAATCGAGTCAATTCAACCCCATTGAATTATGTTATGGATTTGAGATGATGTGAATATGTATTTTACCATCAAATTAGTTAAAATACACTGGGGTCATGATGTGGTATGTGTATTGTTCGACAAATTATTGAATGAAATTAACTTTTTGCCTATTTGAGAGACTAAATAGATCAATGATTTAGAAATTTTGTATGGAAAAGAGAGGATTCGATTTCATGAAGTATATATGAGAATAATATCAGATTTGGACAAGAGGTTCTTACTAGGATTCTATTAGGGCCGGTAGAAGTCCATGGGAACTCATTGATGTTGAGTAAAATGTACACATCCATAGTCATATAAGAAATATGAGAGAATGACCCAGATACTTGTGGATATTCATAGGAATATGTTATTAATTTTTATGTAGATAGGTATGACCAACTAGTCATGGTATAGTTTGTTTATAATAATATATTTTAGTCTTAGATCCTAATATCCCCCTTCAAGGCCTTATATAGTAGATATTGATGCAAGCCATTATTATAGTAAGAGGTTAGTGAGTCAGTGGTGGCTAGTTTGAGTATGACGTAGGTTACCACTAAGAAAGAGTAAGTGATCTAGAAAGAAGTTGGCTACCCTCAAAGTATACAAACATCATATAGAAAATAAAGGATCCAACCCTAGGATTTATCCATGGGTGAGAATATATTTTATGGGTAAATACTTGGTCAGTTCATGAATAGTTGTGGAAACATGAGAAGATTTTTTTATTATATATTACTCCATTCAATATTAAAGAATTAATTTGGGATGTGGATTACTATTTGGATCGTCTTACATTACATTGAAGTATTCATGATGTATTTCATGTTTCATAGCTTTAAAAATATGAGTTAGACTCAAAAAAACTAATTGAAATTGATGATATTAAGTTGGAGGTATGTGTCTTGATTGAGGAGCACCTAGTAAATATCATGGATCAGAGTAAGAAGGTGTTACAAAAGATGTTCGTTCTTATCATCACATAGTTTTGGAAGAATGGATGTATCCAAGAGGATATATAAGAGAGAGAATCAGATGTTTGAGAACGTTGGTTGGAGCTTCTTTATAAGGATCCCCATTGTTTCTTCAAGAGAAAGATAAAACCATAGATGGAGTGTTTCTTATGGTTATAAAATTAAATTTATTGATTTTAGGATCTTGTTTTAGAATTTATTTATTTATTTTTATATGAGTTGGGATTTTTTGAGGGTTTCATGGATTGATATATTCTCAAAGTATGGTGTTGAGGTCACCCTTATATAAAATTTCTCATAGGGGTATCAGATACACAGTGTAGGGACACATGGTACATAGTGACTTATGAATATTACTTGTCAATCTTGGAGGCCCACCATAAAGGTAATATGGGTTTAATTTATGGATCATACAGAACCAAGTACCTGGTATAGACTAATTATCTATTTGGTGGGGTTTTCTTGGTGTTCTAGGGTAACTCATCGAAATTCCCCACCACACCCTCTTTTATCATTTTCAATATTCCCTCAAGCCCCATGCGCCTCACCAATTTTTTTGAGTCCACATTAATCTTCCATGGCTACCCCAAGACTCATATATTATCAATTTAAGGTTTTTTTGTTTAATTCACTCTCATTGAGGATGTTAAACATCATTGATTGATAGATATCTCTTCCTCCCCCAGTTAACACTTAATTGACAATAAATCACTTTTTCTATATGTTTTTTGTCTAATTTAAATTATTTAGTGGTTTGGGTTTGAATAATAAGGTTTTTATTAGTTATTTATATCCCTTATACATGAGGTAGGAAGTCCTAACCATGCTAAAAATCTTTTTTATGATGCTTTATAGGTTTTCATGAACACAAGTGTTTGTATTTTATCGATATTATTCTTATTATAGTATAAATATTTTTTGGGTGTGTTAAACATTATTTAATTGAACCCATTGGGTGTAGATTAGTTAGAAAAATCATGATAATAATGAAACCACCATTATGGTATGGTGATGTGGGGTTATCGTCTTTGGTTGTTTAGGCTTATTGTGAGATGTTCTGTAATTAATCATGTCATTAAGAGTTTTTAAGTTCATGAGAAAATGATTTTTTATCCCCATGACCTTATGATGGGTAAAATAATAATTATACCTTGAATATTAACTCATAATGATTTTTATGGATATTTTGATCTTTTGATGGGATGTTTACCCTTGGGATATAATTTGGTGAAATTCTGAGTAGAGTGTATTATTTTGAATACTTTAATATTCAATAAATAAATATTAATCATTACTACATGAATGAATGTTTATATATCTTAAAGGGAGTCCCAAATTGAAATTCAGACTTCATATCTATGTCTAATGGGGTATGATTTACCTTAGAGAGGTGTAAAAATTATCACAATTTCAAGTCTTGGGATGGTCCTTTAAAAAAGTTCTTAATTTAATTTAATTTTTATTACCCCCACTATCTAACTCACTATCTCTAGAGGGGGGTGGGGTATCCCCCCACATGATACCGCTAATATAATATGTTAAAGGGAAAATAGAGGCACTAAATATTCCCACAACAACCCATTGGGTTGGGATTACAATATGGTGTCTATTGAAAAGATATCCATGCTTAAAGATTTTATGTTTCCCCATGAGGTAGGATTAAATTTTATTTATCCACATTATTCCCATTATATATATATATGTTTTATTTTTATTATGACATACAGACTACTATTAATGATCTAAGGACCCTAGATTCATGATTTGGGATGAAACGATGGTTTCAAGTGATTCACATGGGGTTGTTGTTCAGAAACACTAAAGATAAGGCATTTAGATTATGGACCTAATCCAAGTGTTCTTTGATGTGATGAAGTTTAATTTTTTTACTACACTTCTTATATTTCATAAGGACACACCTTTTAGGACCTTTAGTACATGACTCACGATTTGGATAATTATATGACCATACATCCCCTTTAAGGTTCATGGTTTCTTATAGTACACAACTAGAAACCCCATGTGGGGTCTATAGATTGAAATAATAGATTGTCAAGCACCCCTTTTGAGGATTTTTTTTTCAAGGGTACATTACATGCCTATTTCATGACATGGATTATATGGAGGTGAAAGTAGTAGTTCCCCATGTGTCCTACTTGTTGTCTGTGCCTCTGGTATGTGTCATGTATTTGGGAAATTCATGAACTGATGCAATGAGGTACATGCCTAGAGTGGGGAATTCAGAGTTTATAATATGTATCATGAGGTATAATATTTTCGATACTCCCTTATATGGGTTTTGAATGGTCTAATATTATAGAAAATGATTAGAATAGTGAGGAGTCCATTTTGAGTATTATCCCTTGAAATACATGACCAAGAGGAACTCCTTGATATCATATTCCATTAATGGGGTGATTTGGGCATGATGAGGCATCACCAAAGGGTCTCAACCTTGGTGATGGATTGAGGGATCTCATAAGAGAGACATAGAATGATACCCATGTTTGATTTTTGAGAATGATTAAATTACATGGAATGATATTTTAAAGGCATTTGGTGACTAATAGATCAAGATAGTACTTGGTTAGTGGGGCTGAGTTGAGATGTGGGTTGCTGATGATGATTTTTACTAGTCTCCCAAGGATTGAGTTGGATAGAACCTATAGATTGTGACAACACCATGGGTGTTTAATATAGTGTGGTAACAATGTGTAGAGCTCGATCTAGGTCTGTAGGATGATATTGAACACCATGTCAGGTAAGATGAGACTGAATATGGGGTAACATGATGTTATTGTATGACCAATATGGTCTTCAAAATTTATCCAAATAGGATATATGGACTCCAAGGTATAAATTTGGATGTGGAGATAGGTATCAGGTGACTAGAACCCCAGAGACGAGTTGGTGAGCTTGTATGTTATGAAATAGTATTTGGTATATCACTATATATGGGTTCTTAGATATGAAAACAAGATCATGACATGGATGTTGGGGTATCCTAGAGTGTGAGGGTTAGTATTCAATATGTAATGTAATACCTCCATAGATAATGTTGAATTTGGAACCTTGGAATTGGTGTCATTAGTTCACATGTGTACAATATAATGGTTCAGGATATATGATGTGTACCTATGTGTATATGAAATGGTATGGGTTCCCAAGTTGGAAGATATTTTGACCCTGAGTTCCAGATGATATGATGTATAAAATAATACTCAGTAGCTACTGGACCTTGATGATTTTATGCAACACCTAATTTTTTTGAAATGTGTTGATACACCGCTAATTTTCTAGATGACATGACCTAATTTCAAATTACGATAAAACAATTCACACAAGTTTCTAGATGACATAAAATATATTCATAATATGCTGTGATAATGAAAAGGTTTTCTGATATGAATTTCATTCCCAGTAAGGTGCGGGAAGATCCTTCAGTTCCTTGATGACTAGTTTTCCTGATTAGAAGATTATGCTAACATGATTCCAAAAGATTTCACGGGAACACCCCAATTTTTATGGATGACATGATTTCTTAAGTGGGTGATGTTTTGGTATACCCCTTTATTTTTAGATTATGTGTTTTCCAATAGGGTGAGTTTTCCCCAAGTTTCCAAAATATGTGATATATTTTTTTCAATGGGGAGAGTGTCTTACCATGAGTTTATGAATGTTTTTCACTATGTTTCTAGGGTGGGGAGTGTGTTTCCCCATAGGTTATTTTGAATGTTTTTTTTGGGTTTGGAGACATCTTACACTAGATGAAGATGTTATGGTCGATCTTTGGTGAAATATTATTACTACAGGATCGACAATGGTTTATTTATAATTTTTTTATAATTATTATTGAACTATTATAGGAATATCATGTGTGTACAAAATTTTCATGATAACACCTTTTAGGGACACCATTGAGGGTGGCCTATTGATAATATCTTTCTCACCACCTGCACGGGTTCCCTAGTGCATGGGAAAACCTTTTATATGATTTCATGCAAGCTATGAGGGTTATAGTGTATAGAGAAGTGTCCTAGTGTTTCTTGATTAGTTTGGAGCATATTTAAAGGGATTTGGAGACTGGTATTTTGGTATGACTTTTGGATAGTAGTATAGAATCTTTTATATTGTATTCTTTATTCATTTTTATATGTGATAAGACCAATGAGTGATTAGTTGATCTATTTTTGTACGATAGCATTTAATTTTGTTATAGAATATTTTTGTTTACTTTTTATTAGGTACACTAATTTATATTATAGTTGTTATTTGGTTATATTATTCTATTTTTTATTTCTATGATATGATTGTATTAGCTCCCCATGTTAACACCCTAGACACTAACTGCTAGTTGGTGTACTTTGGTGTACTTTGAAAAATGCCTTAGTTCGTGTTGAACTCGGGTCTTGTAAATGTGGAGTGAACTAGGGTGGGGTGTTAGAATATGGTATTAGAGTATATTCTTCTTTTTATTACTGTATGGGGTTTAGTATATAGGGAATAGGGATGTCTCAGATATTTCTGTATAAATCAAACTAGGGAATTAAGAACAACTTTTTTAATCAGAATCATAGGTTACCATGGATATATTAAATCTATTTTGGACCATGATATTATTATTGAGATATTTATTCAAATATGATGTGTGTATTTCATATTAATATATATGATTTTTTCTCTTGACTTATTAGAAAAAGGAATGTATACATGAATCATTATTGGAATGTAAGATTTAATTTTAATTAATTAGTTTTTTTTGTGATTGATATAATTGAGAAAAAGGTTTAGATTTTTGAAATTTCAACAATAACTTATATAAGGTTTTACCATATAAATTTTTGGTTGCATTCTACTCAGCTGGACAATGATATTTTCTCTAATGATAGGTCATGTGGATCTTATGGATAGATTTTCTCTAGTGATTATTATAAAATACTTTTATATAAGGGATTTATAGTGACCTCTATATTGTATGTATATTCATTTGATGCATTAATACTAGTTTTGATAAATAAATAGAATTTACTACATAAATATTCAAAAAATATATATATCTGGTTTTCCCTTATACATTCATTATGAATTTTTTCATAACCGAATTATGTTATGATGTTTTAATTGATATATATCATCATAGGGAAATGGATATACGTTTTAATAGATGAGATGTTGATCCTCAAGGGGGTAGTCTTGTGTTACTATCCCCGATGAGGATTGGTTCACTTGTATGGGTGGTATATTTGAAATGTGTTGAAATATGTGTATATATTAGAACCCTAGATTTGGTGTATTATTATACGGGGTGGCTTGTCATATTAAAAACATGAGAAGAGGTGTTTCCCATGACATGTTAACTATGTGAGGTGTGGTTTGTGGGATATGTAGAAGATCATAGTAACCATTCTATACAACTCGGGATATTTGTGATTTTTGTGTTATGACTAAAGTAGGACGTATTTCCTACTCTTATTGGAGACATGTTGTGATATAAAATATTAACCTAGGATAGGGGTTATCCAATTATTTTGAGTACCCTTAGAAAAGATAGTCATTGGAAAATTCCTTTATTTTACATTGATTCAATAGAGGTTCATTTTTGTATATATATGGTAATTATGATAAAATGGTATTTTGAGGTTGGAAGTGCTTAACATGCATCATTTATTAGAGTTTGGTTTTGAGGGAAGGATTAGTGGGATGCATAACCCAATGATTTTGGATTTGGTTTCTGAAGAGTAATAAGATCATGATCTAAGATGGTCATATATTGGATGGGTAGATCATTGGTAGGTGCTTTTCTGATTTTGGAAATTACACCATGGGTTGTGGGTGATTGTGATATTAGACATGTAACATGTGAGATTCCTTTAGTCTATTGTATGTAATCACTAATGTGATTTTGGCTAGATGATTTTTGAATTCCATGATGACTTATTAGTTTTTTAGTTGTGTGGTCATTGTTTAGAAGATGTGTGATTCATGTGACCATGCGCCGGGTGGTAAAATCAGGTTGTATGAGGTTGTAGACCCATTAGTTTTGATGATATTTAGGTGGTACACATTCGGTATACATGATGTATGTTTGTGTTTTTTAATCACATAGTGGAAATGTACAGGCTTAGGAGTGTTCTATTTTATGGAAACACCTCCAGGAATGTTGATCAAAATTTTAATTATATATAAAGATTCACCTCCATGAGAAAGGGGTATACCGTTAATGGATATGTGTTTACTCTCATATTCTATCGAATTTGGGACCTTAATAGAAATATTATGTGTTTTTTGGGATGTGTGATCATGGATTGGGAATTGTGATATCGATGTGGTATTTTGACCTGGTTAGGCCAGCACACATGGAGTGGTATAAGGAAATACATATGGTGGGGAGAACACCATTGGCTATTGGATGGTGTGTCTTTCTTTGTTAATGGTGTTTTGATAGACTTCCATTATATAATTTCTTTTGATCTGGGAACTGGAAATGATTAATGATTTTTTCTGGCACTCAGGTTACAGTGGGAGAAACAAATCTAGTATTAATGTATTATACTAAGAAATTTGGGGGTAGAAGCCATTTTATTAAGAAAGAAAAAAACACAACCCCTTTCGTGGGAAAGGGAAACCCAACATAAACCCATTACAGTGACCCAAAAACCCAAAGGAAACCTTTTACCTGGGTAGGAAACCCATTACATACCTGAAGCCCAGAGGCAGATAGCCTTAATTGTGAGTGGCTAGAAACCTAATGAAAAAACCATTACAAAGATAACACTCTTCCATAATACCCTACGAAATCGCCGCAAACAGCCCCGCCATCAGTCCCGGTTGGGGTCGACGCGCCACCTGGAGACCACGTCTCGGTGCAGGTCCTCCCCATGAGGCCTCATCCACCACCCCCTGAAGCATGTGTCCGCTAAAATCTCAGATCCAGCGGATCTGAGGGCCGCCAGACCACCCAAGAAAAATATCCACAGTGTCGACCCCATCCGAAGCCGCCAAATCCATCACACCGCACCTCCGTCGAGGTCCATCGCACCATTGTGGAAGCCGCAGGAAGCCCACCACCACAACCAGACCACCTTCCGTCATAGAGCCCGTCAATCGTCACGTTGGTGCAGATCCAGATCCAAGCCACAGATCTTGAAAAGCCTCCAGATCTGGACCAGATCAATGCCAACAAGGCCAGCCGCAAGGCAACCAAAGCCAATTCCCGCCCACCTCACTATTGAAGCCGAGGGGAACAAAGAGAGAACCCCAGGGGAGAAACCCTAAACACGAGAGCTCTCGGCCGAAGCCGAGAGCCATTTAATGTATTATAATATACACACAATAGTCTTTGGGGTTTAAATTTATAGTTTAGCAAGTGATTATAAGAATAATATTATTGTGGGGATCATCTTATTGGTTGTTTTGGTGAGAAACGTATTTTACAAGGGTTTTGGAAGTGTAGGGTGGGGATGGTTCAGATGGAACAAGGATTTTAGTGAGTAGGTGAATCCAAAATTATTTGTTTCCTTGGTAAATTTTTGATGCATATTTAGATGTGTAATAAGATAGATATCATGCACTGGAATTAGGATTGAGATGTATTTGATGAAATCTGAAGTTGATTCGGACCATATATATACCCATGCTCGGGGCGAGATCATGATGATTGGTGTGGGTGGTTGGTGATCAAATCCAAGAATCACATCGAGTGTTTATTTTGGAATTATATGTGGTTATTTTTAATATTATAGAATTACATTATAAAATTAAAGAATCACGATATTGTGATGTGATAGCATGTCAGTAGGTGTGACCATGTATTTTTAGGATAACTTGGCCAAAAGAGGATTGAATAGTTTTTTCATGATTGAATACCTATGGTGGGATGAGAATTTCATTGAGGTAGTCATTTGAGAATAATAAGTGTATTTAAATAAATGGTTCCTATCATGGGAAGCACCATTGATTGGAAAAAGCCTTTGTGAACATAACATTATAGTGGGAGAACCATATTCCAAAGGATGAATCATTTGATGACACTTGGGTGTCTCTGGATATATGGGTGTAGTTGAGATTCATCATGGTTTTGAACATGGAGATAAGAGAATGGGACGGGGTTTGATTTATAATGTTCCCTATATTTGGATTTTCACAACATAATATCAATTAATGTTCTTTACAATAACTATGTGAGTTAGTTATGGATCAATGACCTAAAAATTTTGGGCTTGATGACTGGAGGGCCATCAAAACTTCTCCAAGAAGAGAATTTCTATGGTGGTGATTTTGTAATGAACCATATCATTATGAGTTCTGAAATTTTGGGGAAATTTGATATTTTTTCCTTCAAGTATTTATCGGGAATAATGTAAATTTACCCTATAATAATACCTTAAAATAATTTTTTGAATGTTTTATCGATTTAAGAATTGGAAGTTTACCATTGTAATGAAATTTTGTGTAATTCTGATCGAAGTTTATTTTTTATAATATTAAAAATTTTATTAAATAAATATTAATTATTCCACATGAATGATAATTGATATATCCTAAATGGATTCCCTAATTTAATTAATGACTTCATGGTTGAGTTCAAAATAGGTTATTTTTTCCATGTGTCTAAAAACAATATTTAGGTTTTGAGTCCCTGGATGGGCCTCAAAATGAGTGTTTAAATTAAATTAAATTTATTTTATTTTATTTTTCACCCTTTCAACCTCCCTCCCCCACTCACATGAGTGGGGGTATAGTATACCCCCACATTTCACTACTAATACAATAGGAGAAGGGGGGATCAGAGAAAACATTCATCCATGTAGTTCGATCTAAGTTAGATCAGAATGTAGTGTCCATGGAGTGCTAGTCAAATCCTGAGGATTTGAAATTAGTCACATGGATGTAGGATATGTTTTTTAATTTTTCATATTTTCCCCATTTTATTTATTCTTTTTTATTTTTATTATGATATAAATACTGTTAGGGATGATCTAAAGACCCTAGAGGCTTGATTTTTATCAAATTAGGGTTTTGGATTCTTCAAATCTTTTTTATCATTTAAAAAAATGATCACATCATGGGTATTCCCTGAAAACTTTTGTGTGATGTTTGATGTGAAAAAGGGGTATGATGGGGACTACACATCATATAACCATCACCATCAGTACATCACCATCAGTACATGACTTGTTGGATAACCGAGTACACATCCAAACACCCCATGTTAGGTGCATAGTGTATGGTATTACCCAACTAGCCACCCCATGTGAGGTTCATGTAATGTAACTATACACAACCAAGAGCCCCGTTTGAAGCAATTTTCATGTATGGGTACATTACATATCATGTGAATGACACATCTTGAGCTATGGTACATGGTTGTGACCCCACATTGCTTATAGACTATGTCGTCCTTTGGTACACACCATGAATTTAGGAAATAAAGTATTCGACGGGATAAGGTATATCCTAGAGTGGTGTATTTTTAGTAAAAACCATGTACACTGAGGTAAATTTAATTTATTATTACCTTAGTGTAGATTTTCATATTTTTCACACCCTAGAGTTTCGATTGGATAAATGAGGAGTCCATTCTAAGAATTTTGTCATGTAGAACATGATGAAGAGGTTTTCCTTGACATCAAAGGCCATTGATGAGGTAATATGGGCAAGATGAGGTATAAATATAGTGTCTTATACAAGTATATTTATTTATATCTCTCATAAGGGTGATTTGGGAGGATACCTTGTGAGGTTTGAGATAATTATTAGACCACTTGGAATTTGATTTATAATAAATTTGGAATTTTATAGTTATGGATGCTACCTAGTTTGCAGAATCATGTTATTATGTGGGATATAGATATGGATTTGGCCCAGTATCCTATGGATTGTGTTAGATAGAACATATGAGTTTAGAGAACACTATTAGTGTGGGATATGACAGGGTTCCGAGGTATAAAGCTTGATGGAGGTCTAGAGGATGTCATGTAGGGAATGACTAGAATGATGATAGGTTCAGCACGATGATACTATATAAAAAATATAGCATTTTTGACTTTATACATACTGTATTTATGGATTACAATGAATTGTTTAAGATGTGGGGAATGGTATTTAGTTATTTTCAACCTAGTGATGAGCTGGAGAGCTCATGGTTTGGGAAATGGTTCCTTATCTGTTATTTTATTTTGGTTCTAAAGTATTGATATCAGATGATAATACATATTTTTGGAAATACTACTATGTGAGGGTAATATTATGAGATGATAATGAATACCCTTTATAGAGTGGGGTTAGTTAGGTCACATGGAATGGATTCCCTTGGTGAACATGTTTCATATCTTGTAGTTCCAAACAATGTGTGGCATCCTATGTAATATATGGAATGATCCATGTTTTCTTTAGGGGAGTGAGATTGCCCCTAGTTTAAGAGGATATGATATATGAAATACTATTAAGGGTATTTTGGCCCCCAATGGTCATATAAGACACATGATTTCTTGATACAGTGTGGTTACACCAATATTATTCTGGGTGATATAACTCAATGTCATTGTAGAGTGTGGCTATTCACTTGAGTTTCCTGATTAAATGACCCATTTTCTAGACTGGGTGTGGGAACACCAATACGTTTCTAGTTTAATTTTTTTCATAGTAGGCGGCTAACATGCTTGAGTTTCTAGATGATCTGTCTTCCAAATCAGAAAATTCTGGACATTATTTTATGGATTACCTATTTTCCTAGAATTTTGTGTCAATTAGTCTATATTTTCAAATGATATTTGTTATTGGTTGGTTATAATGTTGCAATGAAACTAAATTATAATATTATATGTTTCTCAGTGGGAATAGTCTACCCATGAGCTTCGAAATAAGATTGAATATGATTGTCTAATGAGGAGAGTCTACCCATAAGCTTCCAGATGACTTTACTATGTTTTCAAGGAGGGGGAGAATGTACACCGTTAGGAATTTGATGATTGTATTTTCTATCCAAATACTTCCAATACTGTTTAAAAAAATATGGCCAATCCATGGAGGCATGTTAGAACCCAAGGACCAATGGTGATTTATTTATTTAATTTATTCTAGTTCTAATTTGACTTGGCTCAGAAAAAAAATGTGTGAATGAATTTTTTTATTTAATCACCAGTAAATGACACCATTCGGGGTGGGATAATAAAAATTATTTCTCTCCCATACATCGGAACCCTGGTGCATGTGCATACCCTATGTAAACATTTAGGTTAATTATATATTGTAATGTGGATAGAGAATATGCCAAGTTATTCATGGTTGGGATGGAGCATCTCAATAGAGAGTTGGAGACTAGAATTTAGGTACAACTTGTGGATAAATGTAGAGCCTCTTCTACAATATAATATTTGTTTATTTGTATATGCGATCTAAATAATGGGTGATCGGTTGATGTATTCTTGCATAACAACATTTCATTTTATTATATAATGTTTATGTTTAGTTATTTATACATACTATGATTATTATTTTTTATGTTGTTTAGTTCTTTTACATTAGGTTTTCTAACTCTAATACGTGGGTATAGTCTCTCCATGGTCACACTATAGACCCTTACCACTCATATATAGCCTCTAACATAAAATGAGGTTCTCATATGGCAATGTGGGACTCAGGTTCAGTTAATGTGAATTGAATAAGGAAGGGTTTTACATGTTTGGGATTGTTTCAGGTGTGGGTGATCATTTTTCTTAGCCTATGGGTTTCAATATTATACTCCTTAAAATGTGAATGAGTGAATGGTTGGAATATATAGAATGATACATTCAGAAAGGGTGGTATTATGGGAAGGCCACAGGTCCATTTCAATGTGGGTTGTAATGTAGGAAGACCTATTAGAGCATGTGTTTGACTATAATGGGATTTATATTGGTCATTATGACTTCAATGACGATTTGTTCTGATGATATGGGTGATCTATCCTTGGGAATTTTCCTCATGAAGATTGATTAAATTATTTAAGATGTTATTTATTTTCATATATTCCATAGACAACTTCATCAATGGTTGATACATGAGTTATAACCATAGAACCATACCCAAAGGGATGTTGTATCTTGTGTAGGAGGTTGGATATTGAGATTCCCTTGTCAAACCACTTCCTTTGTCATAAATGGATATACGACTTTTCCCGGGGACATTTTCCCAAAGGGATGGTTCAAATCAAATTATAAGTGGGGTATTGTGATGATATCATCATATTTCATTCTAGATACTAGTGTTGGGTTCTAGTTACAAGTTGTCAACTACCTTCGTGAGTTTACTACATTATGTATGGTTGGTTAATATAATGTCATGATTAATTAACAATGATCTAAAATGAGTTTTTTCTTTATTGTTATTTATTAATTTATTTTCCATCAATTCATAAACTTAAAAAAACTACCACACTTGTATTAATGGAACATTAGTGTTGTTCTATTGGGTTTATTTCTTATGACATGTACAAGAACTGTGGTGCGTAATTATTTTTTAAGGGATCTCGGTAGGGTAAGGGTCCTATCACGAGCTACTGAGATGGGGGAGCTAGTTTGAGATATAAGTAATTATAAGACATACTAGGATATTTTATAGTTGTGAAACATTATTATTATTATTTTTTATATAAAATGAATTGACATACCTCCCTTGTAGATCGACTAACAGTTGATATATAGATCAAGAGTCTAATTTCATTTAAAATGTGTGATGGCATGTTCTTGGATGGATTATTATTGTGTTTTCCCAATTTATTTCATTTATGGGTACTGATATTGATGTATAAATCTCCCAATTACATTTCATTGGACCTAATAACTAGTGGGAAAGATCTTACATATGGCGAGGTTTCCATGAGACACATACTGCTCCATCTCAAACCTAGGGATTGAGGTTATGGAATAACAGTTATAATATTAATCAATAATATTTTTCAACCTTATTTATTAAAAATATTCATTATTTATTTGTTATAATATATATAATAAATATTTATTCAAATTATAATTAATTTTCTATATTAACATTAATTATTTAATAAAATTATTATTTATAATAAATATTTATTAATGTTATTAATTATTATAATATTTATTAATGTCATTAATTATATATTAATGTTTTTTTATTTTTACATTGTTTAATATAATATTAATAATGATATTTGTCATATTTTTATTGATTATAAGATTATATATATATTAAATATGTCTATGTTATATGAATTGTGTCGAGGTGTGTCTATATATATTGAAACACACACACATATATGGAAAATGAAACATATTGTGATAGTGAGTTAGTTTGTGCTCTATGTGAGAACCATGGGTTCAATGGTTCATGTTTGAAATATAGAAAATTATAGTCAATATATTTCTGGGATGGGTGGGTTGGGGTAGGGGTTCTATGGGTTGGATTGGTCAGGTTGTCTAGGTGGGTAGTGTCTGGTTCATCCCAGGTCAACCCAAACAACTCATCGATATTATTATTAAATAAAAAATTATAATTGGGACTGATTTATACATCCTAAATTAATCAATAGATAATAAAAAAATATCTAGGACAAAATAAATACTTCCAAAATGAAAATATATATATTATAGATTAATCCATCCTAGATAAAATAACCATATTGGTTGAATTAATTTGTTCAAAATAAAAAATAATTAGTGAGGGATTAATCCATACTAGATAAAAAAATGAAAATTTTATTACTGTCATGACCCACCCCCACTAGAATTCTTCCTAGGATAGAAGTGAATAAGAACATGGCCTCCAGATTACACTTGAAAAAGAAAATGGGTTGAGAACTATCATTGTGGGTATAAGCACACACTCACATTGGAGCATTTCCCCAAAAGTATAAATAATAATGAAACACCAACTAATAACAATAAAACATAATAATAAAACTGTCCTAATATGAATATAATTCCATATATAATTGAAAAGTTTTAAAAAAATGAAACACCACAAACATATCCTGGGGAATAAACAGTGAAAAAACTAGCTAACTTGAATAACCACCATTTGCTAAAAATGTTTGGCTCACTCACCAACTCCTTAAAAAAGACATAAAAACACCCAAAAACACACATAAACATACACAAAAAATACATAGGGGTGAGCATATAAGTATACTTAGTTGGATTGTCCCTAAAACATGTTATTTAAATAAAATATAAGAATAATGATGGTTTGGATAATAAACCAGGAATCCAATGTGTTACCCAAACTAAGTAATATATTTTCTCATCCTCACTAAGGATCACTCACCCAAACATCGTACAAAATTATATTAATGTCACTTTCAAAAAAATATATCTAATAATTGGTATTCCACATCCAATTTTCCAAATAAACTAGTCACCCTCACACCGTAGGGATTTACATCCTAGTCTAACCATACCCTCCATTTCCACATAACCACACAACCAGATATCCATATAACATCCACACACACATCATATAATAATCAAAACCATATACCATATATCTATATATCAATATTATGGTATGTTACACAATCATGAAGGATATAAACATTATTTCATACTCCCTCCACATACAAAATCATTGTGTTATGTAATAAAAGTTATACATCATCAATCCATTATTTTTTATTCATAAAATACTTGATCCATTATAACCAACAATTTATCTGAAAGAGGGAGCATGGACTGAGGAGTTTTCAACCAAATATATCCTTAACAAATGGGATGTTCGGGGAAACACAAAGAACCAAAATCATCCTATAGGATTTGGTATCATTTCTCGACATAGGTGGTGGTGTTTTAGAAATAAAAAACTACAATGATTATATAATAGCACACCCACCGAGAATAAGGGTCCATTACCAAATTCCAAGACACTAAGATACCCTATCGTCACCAGAAAACAACATCACTACCACATATAACCACTAACTATTAATGCAATACACTATAACATTACCACTACATAATAGAATACTTTAACACATCACATATATCATAATCACTTCATTAATTATTCCGCTATAATTTTTTGTGAATGTGAATTCATAAATCTTCCTTAATTATAACCTTTAAATTTTTATTTGAATAATCTTTTTCACCATTAATATAATTAATAGATATCATCATTCTTAACCCACTTTCATAATTACCAATACCACAACACCCAGAATATTGTTTTCTACCTCAATCAATTGATTCATTAATTTATGAATCATTTAATTCTTAACTAAATAATATATTCAAAACAGAATTATTTTCTTCCAGTAATTCATTTGGAATTATCACAACCTATTCAATTAATTAAACCATTAACCATTTTCCATCACACATTCTATGAAAATAAGACATGAATTCATTATCCAATAGCCATACAACATCATGTTTTAAATAAATCACCCAATATCATCATAAAAACAATAAAAAACCACATGATATATATCATCACCGATTATCAATAACCATTCTACGCATAAAAATCCTTATCAAACCACTAACATAATGATAACATATCACAAACCGATAGTCTAATGAATTAAATCACTTTTCCATTAAGACAACAAACAACCCTTCAAAAATTTACATTGGTATAATAAGGAAATTCAACTAAAAAATCATAATAATTACGAAATAAATTATAATATCAACTGAAATAAATCATAGGATCTTAGAAATATAATCTACCTACCTTAAATTTTATTTATACCTTTATACTTCACATTTATTCATATTTTCCTTGTTTTATGCCCACCCCATATCAAATCGACCTTTCCTCTCATTTTTCTAGACCTGGACTTTGGCTTCCAATAACTTAAAGTCCATTCACGATTGCCTTTTTCTAAATTTTGATATTGGTTTGATCGAGTTTTACACACATAATCAGGTGATTTTTTATGGTAATTTTTCATATAGGGGGTTTTCAACACTTGTTCAGGTCTATTAATGTGCATTGATAGTATTGGTGGCCTTGTGATTTTTTTTAAGATTTCCATCAATGACCCCCTCTATAACACCCTACTTCAATAATTACAATAGAAATTATGTTATTATTTCTTTTACTAGGATTAATCTAATTGTACAAAAGCTTGGTGTTTTTAGTGGTATTATCGATCAAATGGTTCTTACATCAGGTGAAATGTCGAAAAAGTATTCAAAATCAATTATTATCATCTTATAGTTCCTTGTTGGACTTATAGTTTCAATTATCCCCATATTGAGTCCTAACTCTGTATACTTTTCATTTCACCAGCTAGCTCCCTATTTTCATCAGTATCCTATATAATTCTTTACTTTACATTTTGTGTGTCCCCATTATATATAGTTTTGAAGGATTATATTATTTTTGGGGGATTCTATTGCCTCATATGACAATATATCTTCTCATGGGTTTGTTTTTTTGATGGTCAGTGTTGGTGGGATTAGTTATTTTTTCCACATTATTCCAACTAAATTAGATTACTTATATTCATAGGATCCTTTTTGCATCCTCTAGTATAAGGGTTATTGATGAATATAGTGCACGTTCTTGAGGCATAGTGATGGGATGATAGTCATGGGATATGTCAAATGATGAAATGATATGAAAGTTTAGAAGGAAACATGAGATTTTTTGTTTGGTTTGGTTGGTTAGAAAGAGACACAAGGTCTACCTTGTGGGTGATATTTTTTTTAATTTCCCTCTATATCAGGTAAAAATAGAGATTTTTATTTTTAGGGATTTCCAATCCCTTAAATACAATGAAATCACATGGTCTCCCATTTATCAAAAATAAATTGGGTCTTTAAGGAAAACAAAAAATAATAATTAAGAAGAAATAAAGTAAGAAACTTATTTATATTATTCATAAACATTATTCACATCACAATAAACAATTAATGTTTGAAAATTAACGTACCAACTAGAAAATATATAATATAAATCCTCTTTTCATTATTATATTATAGTTACTAACAAATTATAAAAATATTAGACAAAAAAATAATCATATTTCCTTTTAATAAGCTCCCAAACAATATATGAATTAACATATATACAATATGTAGAAGAATATAAAAAAACACATGTAAATCAAACCTTTCACACTTTCTAGAATCTTAATTCCATTTAATTATATTATTATAATAATTTTTTCAATTTATAAAATCAAAAAAATAATAATGATTTAAAATTAAAACATAATAATAGAAGATAATTTCAGGACTCCATACCTCAAATGAAGCTCTATAGAACCTTGTATAAGAATGAGAAGATGAAAAAAACAACCACCATGAATTGAAAATATCAACACAAAAATAATCAATACATATAATCACATAAAAAAACTTCAATCAATAAAAATAGTGTCAATCCAA
Source organism: Viscum album (assembly GCA_963277665.1). Classification (NCBI taxonomy): domain Eukaryota; kingdom Viridiplantae; phylum Streptophyta; class Magnoliopsida; order Santalales; family Viscaceae; genus Viscum; species Viscum album. Next base: position 1,278,400,216 of record OY728142.1, on the reverse strand, counting down.
AACCCACATCATGGCATTATGATATGGAATAAAAGAGAATAAATTATTAAATTTTGAGAGAATATAAAAGAATGTGGAAAAGGAACCTTCAATCAAAAAAGATTTTATCAGAAGAAGTTAGTACTTGTGGATGGATCTTATAGGCTTATAATCCCTAATAATATCTCCCACAACCACCTAATATTTTAATTACTTTAGTGGAAATAAAATAGTACTTAGAATTTATAATTAAAATACATGAACTCAGAATCATGGAATGACACAAGGAAACCCAACATGAAACTGATCAGAACCAATGTACTTTTTGTGATTACATCAAATCTGAGAGTCAAGACCGTTAAAAATTTATATAATCAAAGAATATCATCTTGATATGAAGAATATTATTCCATAATGATAAAACCATGGATATCATGGTGTAATTTTCATCATTTTCCCTAATACCCAAGAAAACCTTGCGAACCACCACTATTCAACTCTTATAACCATGGTGTAATGGTACCGAAAATGGTAGAACAATGAAATCACCGAGTGAGGACTCCCATGGAAAAAATCCCCCTTTCTTATAATGTAAATCTGTGGACTGTAATATAATACCAATAATACAGTATTCTCTAACGTAAGATTAACCAAGAAGAATAATAAAACTATCCACATTGTAATGAAATAGAACATGCCATAATAGGATCTACTCACCTAAATAGAACAACATGAAAAACATACAGCCCAAGTCCCACCCCATAAAATTAACCATATTTCGCATCCTCAATCCCTATATCACACACATTAGACCTAGAAGAAGATAGGATTCATGTTAAATGTGATTAAAAAGTAATTGGCTATTTAATTTAATATCAGTAAGGTGTAGAAGGGAATTAAATTTTCTTAATAATGTTATTATTTTGAAATTATTTTAATTACATTAAATGAATTATTTTAAATTTTGTAATTTTTTTAATCAATGACATAATTAAGGTAAAATTTGAAATTTTTTAATTTATTTGGAATAATTGGTTTTCAATAAAAACAGTTTTAAATTTTGATATTTTTAGTTTTAAATTATTTTACAAATTAAAACCATGATTTTGATTTAATATATAGGTTTTTATATCATTTTTAGTTTAAAACATATTTTATCTTATTAGTTATGACTTATTTGGTTTAATAAATATGGATCATGTGAGATGTTGATGTTTATGTGGGTAGAACTAGGATTTCCATTGTTCTCCATTATGAGGTTTTTAATGAGATTATTTTTTCTGAATGTATAGTTTCTATTAATTATTTTTTTATTGGGTTTTCATGGATTTATGAGGGACTGATTTTTTAGTTTTTGTTCAGTTCGATGATTAAATTTGGGAATTTTATATTAATTTAAGGATAATTTTTATTTTTGTTACTATTTTTTAGATAAAGTTGGAAATGGATTATTCAGGATAATACCAACATATATGGTTTCTTTAGATGGATTTTGGAAGAACTATTTTTGTTAGGGTGGTCATTTTTTATTTTCATCCATTTTGGTGGATGTTTGGTGTATAAAATTAAAGGGAATGTAGGTTCTTAAATGGATGAAATTTTTTATGGTCATATGGATCAAAAAATGGAAATTTAGGATTAAACTATATGTATTTTGTATTGAATTGATGATTCATATGTTATTTTAGAGGCTTGGGATGAGTTTAAGGATTTAAACTCATAATTTTTTTTATATATTGATCTAGGAAAATAGTGAGTTACATAAATAACTTATTGGTACAACTACAAATAGTGTGTAAGCTTTTTGAAAAAAATTATAATAATTTTAAAAATTGTTTGTAAAAAGTTTCAATACTATTTAAAAATAGTTAAAAAGATTTAACGTAACTATTTTTAAATAGTTTGTAACACATATTTAAAATAGTTTTTAAACTATTTGTATAGAAAAAGTTTATCAATTTTTATAAGAACTTAAAATAATTTTGACAAGATGTTTTATAAAATATTTTTAAACCATTTTTAAATATTATAAAAGAAGTCTACATTTTTTAAAAAATATTAAATGATTAAAAACTATAAGATATTTATATTTTATAAATAAAATTTAAACACTTTTTTAATTATTTATAATTTATTTGGTTATATTTTTTCAAGTTTGTTCCATTTTATTATATTCAAATAATTAATTTTAGTTAAATTTTATTAGATTCCATTGGGATTGGATCAGTTTAGTTCATTTTTATCTGCATTAATTTAGTTCAAAGTCAGCGGGTTCAATTTCATTTATATTATTTTGAGAAATTTCTAGTGGGATTTGGTTAGTTTATATTTACATGAATCATGGAATCTAATTTCAGTATGATTTAGGATGATTCATATCCATTTTAATTAGTATGGGTCAATTCTACCTTGGTACAGTTTGTCCATGATATTTTTTTAATTTTCTACTTTTCAGTATAATTGAATACAATCATAATTTTTGATACATTTGGGTCATTTTAGTGGGGGTAGGTTTTATTTGGTTTGGTTAATCTATGTTAGTACCTAATTAAAAATGGGTTTACATAAATGATATATGTTGTCCCTCATGCTTTGGCATATTCATTTCACCCCATTGTGTGGGAATACATCATAACATCATTATTCTAATAAATTGTTTTTGAAAATTTCGAAAGAGAAATTTAAATAATAATTATTTAAGTATCAATAAAATCATAACTAATTGTAATAAAAAACCATTAAATTTGAATAATTACATAAAATTACCACTCTTATAAAATAAAATCAATTCCTGGTAATATGTTATTGGAAACTCATGAAGGGTTGTTATAACCTTAAAATCGATTCAAAATCAACCTAACTAGACATTATATAACACATTCCTATACCCTCTCCTTAGCTCACCTAATTCCATCAGTCACATATCCCTCATAGATTCATCATTGGGGAAATTATAGAAAATCTATGCCAATATATAAATTCATATTAATATAATAATAAAATAAAATTTAATCTGATAATTTTTTTAGCCATATCTAAGACCATATAGTATCCTTTATTTCATTTTAATGGTGCCTATAAAAAAATAGTTTAATTGTAATAATGTCACAATATTTAGTAAGAGTCACTATAAAATCCCTATATCCTCTCCTTGAATTACCAATCATTTGATTGTATTAATTATATAGGACCATCAATAGCTTTTAGTGGTTCAAAACATCACACATGTGAGTATTCCCACACCACCTAATAATGGTATACCTACCTATGAATTAATAACAGAGAAATATTAAATCTATAATTTTTATAATGATAATAAAATATAGTTAAAATTTTTACTAGGGTGGTATATATATACCTGATCCAAGAAGATTAGTGGACTCTAATGGATCCATGTTATTTAATGAATTTTTAAACCATGTAGTCCCCAGTGGTCTAATGCTTTCTTGAGATGATCTGAAGGTGATAGAGTATAAGTCTAAGGAACAATTTATAAAATCAAATAGATGATTGCAAAGAAATAAATGGAGTAATGGCATAGAAGAATATTTAAAATGATAATATTGATGGGGTCTATGTATTATCATTAGATAAATAAATCATAGATGGTGAGGATGATTAGATGAAAATGTTGGTGATAACATAAGTGGTTTGAGTATCCGTAATTTTTTTAAGGAAACTATGGGAAAAGAAGTTGTGGTAAATTATTTATATTGTGAAGTGTATGGATGTGGTCAGGTATGACCATTTCTTCGAGTAGTTCTTATACCGTACCTTCCTCAAACTGGTATGATTTTCACCATTGATACTAGTCTATCAAGATAATATTTGTCTCTTTGATAGAGGAACCTGATTAAAATTTGAAAATAAATATTCATATGAAAATATATTTTATGTAATTGTATATATATATAAATATTTGAAATATGATACTTATAATGGGAAGTGGAAGAGGAATGTATATATCTCTTATGTGATGATCATGTTTAGATATTTCCAATCTTAATATCTCTTTAATATTTTTTATTTCTTACATTAGAAAATAAATATTCATTTAGTTAATAAATTTAGTACTAATGGAATGATCTAATAAAAACATAATAAATATAAAAATAAACATGGTTATGATATTTTTTTATTATTTTATTATCAATTTATTGGAATTAAGTGTATGTTAGGTTGATTTAATTTGGATTCATTCAGTATGGATAATTTCACATTAATTCATCCTTTTGTATTGTTGGTTTAGGATGGTTTTGATTCTGATGGTTTGGATTAGATTATGTGAGTTTTAGTTGAATTAATATGTTTTTAATTTGTTAATTTGTTCATTTTTTGGTTTTATTATTTTCATAATTTGTTCATTATTCATTTAGTCATAACGTTTGTTTAATTTTTGGTCTTTACATTTCATTATTTATTCTGTTAGGGTCTTTTAGTTGTTATTTAATTTGTTATTTTTTGGGTTATGATATTTTATAGGGATTTTTTATATATATGAGAATGTTATTTTAGAGCAGCTCTTATAATTTAATAATAGTAATCCAATGTTTTCTACAAATTGATTTTATAATTCATCAGGAGATTAAATTATATTTAATTTATTTAAGAAATAATTTAAAATTTTGAAACATATAATAAACTCTATCCTATATTATTTATGAGTTTATTAAATTGAAAATATAATTTTTATAAAACACTGAATTCCATTACACATGACCCCATCCATGCATAAAGGTTAGATAAAATTTCCTTATATAAGGGTAGTTCAAATCCTAAGTTCTTTGTAAAATAATGTTGTATTTTGGCATGTTTCTATAATGGTATATCACTCACACTAGGGTGACTCACTTAGGGGTAATCCAGCCTATCCTCATGTCAGTATTGTTATATCTCTCTCTCTAACAAACATCTATGTAGTTCCCTCTATCATAAAAAATTAATTCCCTCTATTATGTTTGGGAAAACAAATTTCATTAATTCTAAGTAATGGTAGACACCCATTTTTGTTAATTTGAACCAATGCTAGTTTTTTGTAAAGGTAAACTTGTTTATCATTATACGTACCAACCCTAACACTTGTGGGTAACATATTTTATCTAAAATGTCAGATTTCATACTAGTTTGGACACTGAATTTATGTGTCACAAATTTAATAAAAAAATAACTTAAAATCAATGGACTTAATGTTATGTGTGAGGGGAAATAAATCTTAAAAACATAGAAGAATATTTTTAGGATTTCAATAATACAAATTTTATCAACTAGTATAGTTATATAAAAAATTTACATTAGAAAAATCATATAAATATGTATTTATAATTCATAAGTATGAACAAAATGCACATGAAAATTAAATATACAAGACAAATATAGTTAAATAAAAAATTATAATTTATTATTAATAAAAAATTCAAATAAGCTATTAATCAGAAACAAAACAACATAGTTAAATTAATTCAAGTATTCATCGTTATAGAATCAATGGGTAAAAAATAACACCATATATTACTCCACTATGTTAAAGATTCAAAATTTATTTGTTTTATGTTTATAAACTATAGAAATAAAAAAATAAAATAAATTATTGCAACTAAAAACCCCAAGACACCATTGAAATCAGTTTACATGTAATATGTATTTAATAATAGGTTATATATTTATTATTTTATCATTTTAAATATAAATTTTATTCACCTTATATGTGTAGTGGTTTAAAATTATACCCATTAAATATATTTTAAAATGCGTTTATATTTTATAAAATGAAAAGAAAATAACGAAATTTGAATAGAACCAACATTTAATATCCAAGTTGACCAGAATTCAATGAAATAAAAACACATATGGTTTTTTATATACACTATCCACCACTAATTTATTTTTATAATCAACTATGAAGGTTTAAATATTGGATTCTTCATACACTATATATTGATCAAGACCAATGGGGAAGAAATGGTGCTCACTTTATCCCTAATATCATAAAAAATATGTCCAGGGTTTACTTAACTAATGACACTGAATTCCATCCTAACATAATATTTCACATAAATAAATGTTTCACCATTGTTTCCAAAATATATGGCTCATCTATGAACATGAAGTGTGTCATGTCAATAACTCTAAATCCATTTTAATAAATAAATGTTCCATTCCATGCTATTAAATCAAACCACTTTCATTTCATTATAATGACTCAACCATTGGATAAATACACATATATTCATATTTTTTCCATAACTCCATAATAAGACACTTTTTCATATCATGGTCTACTATACTATGCATAATAAAAATGTTTTTTCATTGTTTTTAACTTAGCGCCATCATGTTGTTTTCTCATGTTAACTTCTAGATTAGTTATAAAAAATTTACTCGTTCATGACCAATGATTTTCTTTCATGACCAAATGAATAGTGATGAAGAGACAACACTATTATTTAATCACAGTTAGTTTCAATATGTAAAATAAATTCATAAAATATAATTTAATATTTTCATTATACTAATATTGAAATTTTCTATTTTTTATTAAACTGATTCTCATAACTTCAATTTCAAGAAAACAAAAAACCATTTTTTAATCTCTACCTCATTCTCAAAGATAATGAATGTTTAATTATAATTATAATTTACTTATATTTATTACATAAAAACATAATATATGTCAATGATATATGTGAAACTACTTATTATGATACTACATATACTTGTTCAAATTACATACATCATGTTGTCATCGAACAACTCATAGTTAAATTGGAATGTGTGATGTTCTATCTCATAATCTCAAAGGATCAATATTTAAAATTAAGATGATGAATGAATTAAAAAATTTTGTATAGTAATTGAAAAGTGGTTTCAATTTTATTCTACCACTCATTTTCATTTATCATTATCTAGTTATGTGCTGTACTGATATCACAAAAATACATTGAATAAAAATACAAGAATTATTGAGCCAAGTAAAATTTCACAATGGATCTTTTTGGATGATCTTTTTACAGACCTAAGACTACATTGTGAATACATTTCATTCATATTTACACATAAAATGAAAATTATAACTTCCCCAAGAATTATTTTATCTATAATATGTAAATCTAGATGCAATATACAAGTGAAAAAAATATAGAGGAATAATTTTCTCTATCTCGTATAGAATTAATGATACCTATTACTATTTTTTTTTCAAAAAATACATGGAAAACTTATAGCACATAAATATGAATACAAATAGAACATTCAAATAATATCACCATTTAATTTTTGGATATTTGATGATCGGTTTCCATTGGAATAAATTCACAAAGAAGGATGTGGTAGTCATGAGTTTTTTTATATTTTAGTTTCAACCCACTTCTATTGAAAAGTTTTGATATATTTCTTGAATAGACAACGGTAAACATGATTATCTATAGTAATTTTATAAACTAGGTTTTTATAGAAGGTTTCATCACATAATAATCACGTGGAACTTTCCATTTATTTTAATTGATAAACACAAAATGATGTTCTAGTCTGACACCCCAATCCAAAAATTCATTTAGATACATTATATTACCTTTGGTATTCCTATTGAAACTTTATAAAATTTAAATGAATATTGCACATATGTTTTTTTAAATTCTCATTTCATTTAAAAAATGATGAATCAAATTGGTTAAATAATAAGTCAAATCCAAGAGTAAAATTTTCTAATTCCAATTATACATGGTTTTAGTTGAAACAGTATTCCCATGATTAGATTTTGTATGAAATTTAATGAATGAAAATTGATATCAAACAATTATATAGGAATATTAGTTCTAGAAATATGCATGGGTAAGTTATCAACATCAACGATAGTATCGAACCTTCAATGTCTAATTTTTTATGGATGATCTATTTGAATGAATGAATTGGTGATGCCCCATGAAAATAAAACTATAATGATATTTTAGTATTCTATATTGTGTATCCTTCATAAAATAGGACATAAAGGGATTGCATTTATGATCAAACTATAAATCACACATAATAAAGAAAATCATTTATTTTCCATATAATCATAACACACATATGAAATATGTCTTTAAAATAAGTAACATATATGTTCACACCCACATTCCATAGCTACATCAATAATTTTATAATAGGTTTCCATTACTAGTTTAAATAGGATAATTTTTATAACCTCTATGTTTGTACCAAAATAGGGTGCCTACCCTAGGATAAGAGTTTGGTGGAAATTTGAGCTATTCAAATTTTAGCAGAATAATTAATATTTAGTATTATTAAATTAAATATTAATATATTCACATCGGTTTCTTTGGAAATAATATTTAAACAGAGTGTCATATTGATATTTTGTCTTCTCTATTGAGTCTAGAATGGGGAGTTTAGCCAAGGTGAGGCATAAACTTAAGTCGGGCACCAGGGCCAACCCGTGACCCTTTTTTTCTTTTCATTTTATTTTCTTCCTTATCTCCTTTCCTCCTCATCCATGAACATATCTCCTATGACTCCTCCTTGGACTTTTATTTTGGGGAGAATTCGAGTTTGAGAAATTTAGAGAGTTGGGAGGCAAGAGGGGTACTGATTTGAAGCTCTTGACACGCTGAGTGGGCATGTAGCATCTGTGGACAGTAAAATCAACTGAAGCTTCAACGGTTTTTGGTCGAAGGTAGGGATGCTTAATTTTTTACCATATATCCCATTTAGACATGTTGTTTTATTTTTTTAATGCCTTATATTTCTTTCTTGTGGCCCCATGATGCTCGATCTATTTTCTCAAGGGTGAAAATGGTGGTTTCGGGCGATCTGAGCGATTTCTCATTGGGAAACCCAGATTACATGGCATGGGTTCTAGGGGAACATGCTATGTGCTATTCCCATTTAGGGAAGATGAAGTTTTACTAAGTACATGCTGTGTACTTTGAGTACACGTTATAAAGTTGTTTCCCATGTGACCAACCGTGTGAGAAAAGGACATGGAATAATGGTTTTTATGGAGTACACGTCCTGTACTATGAGTACATACTATGTTATGGCAGATGTGCTTGTGTCTGGGTAAAAATTCTCATGGGGATTTTTTTTTCAATATTACATGATGTGTACAGTGAATTACACACAGTGTACTACTACACTGGTAGACCCCATGTGTTCTGGCCATGTACTTTACCAGCTTAGTATTTTTAGGGCATCTTGTTCCCTATAAGTCAGAATTGGGCGTGTGAGTAGTCCATTCTGATCTTTTTTCTTCATAGATCATAATGGTGGAATCTTCTTGACATTTAAAGGTCATATAAATGGTGTTTTGGGGTTTCTATAAAAATGGAGAGGTTCTTCCTCCAGTTATCGGGTTCAGTTTCCAGATGAGTGTGAGACATGGCATGGATAATAGGTTGGGTGTTCAGACCAACTTAGTTGAGGCCATTGATCTGAGATGATCTGTGAGCTATCTCCCATGATCTATACTTTTTTGGATGTACCCCTTTTGAGACATTCCCTTTTGGGCTATGAGGCCATGAAACTGGATATTTCTAAGGATCTCCTGAGGGATGCCTTTTGCTTGTGTGATGACCTAGGGGGTCCCTTGTAGGATCTATATCATGTTTTCCTTTGAGAGGAACCCTATTATGGGATTCCTCTGTTGTTATTTGTTCTAGGATCCCGTGTAGGATTCCTACAATAATCTTTGCTAAGGACCCCATGACGGATGCCTTCTCTTGTGTTTACCTGGAGGATCCCAAGTAGGATGCCTCATCTGTGTTTGAATTGAGGGACCCAATGAGTGCTTGTTGTTTGACAGAACCTTAGTTGTTATGTCAGGTTTTGGTAGAGATGGTGTTCAGGTGTGACCTAGCTCCCGTAACAAACTGGTCATCCCATAGGGATACGGCTGTAGTATTGGGTTGGGAATTTGGCCCACCCTCACTTGTTTGTTGATATCTTAATTGGTTTTTCTAATAAAGCAGTGGTTGTGAGAGGTGCTTCATGGTTGGTGGTTGTTGAGCCTGACACAAGTCATTTTATATATTTTGTTGGGCTGTCCAAAGGTGCTTCCTTGTATCCATCCTTTGAGCCTTACATATTTACTTTTACTCCTTGTGTGATACTTGGATTCCCATAGTAGGAATGCCTTGGACTGACTCATAGGATGAATGATATGCCTTCGAGTGAGGTTATGATATGCCTTCGGGTGAGATTATGATATTCCTATAGGTGAGATTGTGATATGATAGAGGGAGAGATTATGAGATTCCTGCGGGTGATATTGTGATATGACAGAGGGAAAGATTGTGATATGCCTGAGGGATAGATTGTGATATACTTGTAGGTGGGTTCTGATATACCTGAGGGCGTGGTTTTTCTATTCCTGCGGGTGAGGATTTTTGAGTCTCAGTTGGATTCATGAGATTATGCTCTATGTTATCTGAGTAGTGATATTTTATAAGATTTACCATCAGTATATGGTATCCTAGTTTGTGATTGGAGCCAAGTGCGGGTGAACCTAGGTGTAGGACGAATATCCCCCTATGGTGACGTAGCTTTCTCAGAGATATAATTCTGGCATTGGCCGAAGTAGGTACATGTTGATGGGATTAGAGACCGATAGATTGACTAAACGATAAAAGGCTTGAGTGGAATGACGTCCAACTCAAATCCCTTTCATAGGATTTCAAGGAGATTAGGCTTATGAATTCAAGGATCAACTACTGATGTGGCTTCATGTTATTTGATTCACATACTCAGGTATATTTATATTTATGTATATGTGAATTGTTATGTGACTATACATGTATACATATATAGATATGGAAATACAAGGAAAAACCTACCCTGTTGATAGGGATTATGGACCCTGGGTTCAAATGTGGTTGCAATTTTGTTTTACTTTCTTTTGTTGTGTTCCAACTAGGCTGAGCATGTTGCTGTTGCAAACACTTTTATCATCACAATTATAGGTTGTTTTTAGGGTGCCCTATTGAAATTATTTCTCACCCCTGCACATGCACCTCAGTTTATGTGTAGAACTTCTGTCTGCTTTTTAGGTTGAGCATGATTTTAATGGTGGATAATCATGATTCCTAGTGTTACATGATCTAGCGAAGCTACTCGAGTGGTTATAATGATCGGGCTAGTGCAGTTTGATTGTGTTTGCAGATCAGTTACATGGCTTGGCATGGATTTAGTAGTTGAGCCATATAGTTTTAATTTTAGTATCTTTTATACTTGTATCTATCTGGTCGTCCCAGTGGGTGACCAGTGTTTTATTGTATTGCATAGCTGTTTGGGATTTTACAGTATTTTTACTATTACAACCTTTTCAATTTTAGTTGTTTTTTTCTTCTGCACTCTGTTTACATTCCGGTGTGTATGATACATAGTTATTTATATTGTTTTCTAACTTGTTTATGATAGAATGGACTCCCCCTATCACACCCTAGTCCCTTTCTGCTAGTCGATATCCTATGGCGTATGGGGAGACGTGATTGAGGCCTTGTGGTGAACCGGACCAGAGCTCCAATTTAGTGGATTCCAGGTTAGGATGCTACAAATTGGTATCAAAGGAGTTTATTTTCATGGTCTTCACTATTTTTGGATATGGTAGAAAAGATTATTAGGAATGTTTTGTAACTTTTGATGGATATGAGACTGGTGAATTGAGAACACTTTTTCCGGTTGGATGTCCTGGTTTCCAAGGTATAGGATTGTTGCTCTGGGGTCTATGGTTATCTAGTCATATCACTGAGTATGATACCGACATATTCCAAGGCTCTTCATGGGAACTAGACCTCATTGGAATATTTTTATATATAGATACTTGATGAATATCAGTTTAGTTTCTATCCCCCGTTGTTTGTGACCTCCAAGGATCAGTCCCTTCTAAGGATGCTTAGAGAGGATCCAGGCCCTCGTAGATTGTGTTTTTAGTTTTAACCCTCATTGGTCATTGTTACCTTACCATCTTTTCATTGTTTTGGATCTTCTGGGCTAGGTGGTTAGACCTTGTGACCCAATTGTGAGGTGTTTTATGTAGGTCTAGGTTGGAGACCTAGATACGCTTGGTTTTGACTTGACATTTTGTAGGTCAATGTCTGTTTAGTCCTACGGAAACATATGTGAGAGGTCGACCAATGCTTAAATCTTGGTAAGGTTTTGGCAGGATGTTAGCATGGAATAGAGGGAGATGGACACACCTTCAGTGAAATCTTAGTGTACTGCTGTAATAGACGTTCATGCGCTATATTTATTCGTCTTGAGTATGCTGAGAGAGTGTCATCCCTACAATGTGGTCATTTTTCTTTCTTAATGTTCATCCCTGTTGAGGGTGTAACATGTTGTGGTTGTGATCTAGGAGATGTGTATGGTAATATATATGGTGGGGAGTGAACCATTGGGTGTTTGAGGTTGGTTTTCCTTATTTTCAATTAAACATTGGTTTTTTCCATGAGCTTTTGAGATCATATTTTTATTTTTAAGATGATAATAGGTGTATTCCTATGGAGGGGAGTACCAGATCAGTCACAATGAAATATCTTCCATGTAAAAGGTAGTATTCAATGCTATGTGACTGGTCATTGGACAATCTAGATATCTTGGTTGTTCAAATTCTTGAGATGGGAGCATGGCTACTGGTCCTTTCACCGGGGTTCTCGGCGACGAGAAGGATTATGGTGGGTAGTTTGTAAGAACCCGTTTTTTTCGGACTATCGTTTTGATTATAAATTTTAATTTTTATTGTTCTATGATAATGAGGGGTAAAATGGTCTTCTTACATTACCATTTTATGTCGGATAATTATTCTGACTACTCTGTTGGTCCCGGAATAGGGTTTTTACCCTAGGACATGAGTTTGGAGGAAATCTGAGCTGTTTGAATTTTGACGGAATAAATAATATTTAATTTTATGAAATTAAATATTAATTTATTTGAATAGGTTATTTTGGAAATAAATTTTAAATTTAGTGTCAGTTTGAGATTCCATCGTCACCTTTGAGTATGGAATGGGGAGTTTAGCTTAAGAGAGGCATAAACTCAATTTGGGCACTAGGGCCCGTCCAGGCCCCATTTTCTTCTTTTCCTTTTCTTTTATTTTCTTCCTTCTCTTATTTCCTCCACCTCCTTACATTCATCTCCTACACCTCCTCCTTGGCTAGTCCTTTTTGGAGAATTGATGATTTATAAAGAGAGAGAGTTGGGAGGCAAGAGGGTACCGATTCGAAGCTCTCAACGCTCCGAGTCGTCGTGAAACATCCAAAAACCGTAAAATCAACTGAACCTTTGGTAGTTTCTTCCTGAAGGTAGTGAAATTTCCCTTTTCACCATAGATCCTCTTTAAAAATATTGTTTTATGTTTTTAAAGCCTTATATTTCTTTCTTGTTTCCCCATGAGGATTGATCTATTGTTTCAGGGGCAAAAATGGGGGTTTTGGGCGATCCGAGGGATTTCTCATAAGGAGACCCAGATTACACGGTGTGTGTTTTAGGGGAAGACTATGTTTGCTCTTATAATTTGTAGAAGATGAAGTTTTTTTTAACTATATGCCATGTACTTTGAGTACATTCTATGTCGTGGTTGTCCGTGTGACTTTTCGTGCGAGAAAAGGACACAGAATAGTGGTTTTTAAAGAGTACATGTCGTGTACTGGGAGTACACAATGTGTAGTGGCACATGGTAATATGTCTAGGTAAAAATACACATGGGGTGATGTTCATTGACTAGTAAACTCCATGTACAATAATGTACATGCCTTGTACAGTAATGTACACACCGTGTACAGTAAATTACACACCGTGTACCACTATACAGGCAGAACCCATGTCTTCTGGCCATGTATTCTAGCCATGTACTTCTCCATATTAGTATTTTTGGGGTATCTTGTGTCAATGAAGTCAAAATTAGGATTGTGAGTAGTCCATTCTGAGCATTGTTTCTGCATATATTTCAAGGGTGGAATCCTCTTGGCATTTAGAAATCATATAAATGGGTTTTTTTTGGTTTATATCTAAATTTTTTGGTTCTTAAACCAATTATCGATTTCAGTAATTACCTGAGAGTGAGACTTAGCGTGGATGATAGGTTGGGTGTCCAGAGAAAATTAGTTGAGGCCTTTTATTTGAGATGATTTTTGTGGTATATCTCGTGACCTTGGATTTTGAGGATGTCCCCTTGTGATATGTGCCCGTCTTTCTCATGAGGTTTTGAAACAAAATGTTTATAAGGATCTCGTGAGGTATTTCTTTACTTGTGAGATGACATAGGGAGTCCATTGTAGGATATCTCTCCTGTTTTACTTTGAGAGGAACCTTTTTATGGGATTCCTCTATTTTTCTTCATTAGATGATCCCCTATAGGATTCCTCCCTTACTATTCAATAAGGATCCCCTGTAAGATTCCTTCGCTCATGTTTACCTAGAGGATCCCAAGTAGGATGCCTCCTTAGTGTTTGACTTGAGGGACCCTACAGTTTCCTGTTGCATGACAAACCCTGATTTGTTACATTAGGTTTGGGTAGAGATGGTGTTCGGGTGTGACCTAGAACCTGTGCCAAACTGGTAAGCCCCTGGGGTTGTGGCTGAATTTTTGTGTTGGGCGTTCGAGATTCCCTGACTCATTTATTGTTATCTTAATTGGTTTTTCTAATGAAGAAGTGGTTTCTAGAGGTCCTTCCTAGTTTGTGGTTGTTGAGCCTGACGGGAGGCATCTTTCTATATTGTGTTGGGTTGCCCAGAGGTTCTTCTAAGTATATGTCCATTTAGAATTACATGTTTACTTTTACGACCTGAGTGATAATTAGATTCCGGTAGTAGGAATGCCTTGGATGGACTCATGGGATGAATGATATGCCTGCAGGTGATGTTATGATATTCATGTTGGTGGGATTATGATATGCCTGCAGGTGATATTTTGATATACTTACAGGCGAGATTATGATATGATTGCGAGAGATATTGTGATATATTGGAGGTCTAGATTGTGATATTCTTGAGGGAGATATTGTGATATGCATGTGGGCGGGTTTTCTAATATACCTGAGGGATTGGGTTTTCTAGGCCTGTGGGAAAGATTTTCTGAGATGTAGTTGGGTTCACAGGATTATGCTCCGTGTTTTATGAATATTTACCTTTTACAGGATTGACCGTCGGTATCCTGTATCCTAGTTTGTGATTGGAGGCAAGTGTGGGTGACCTAGGTGTTGGACGAGTATCCCCCCTATGGTGATGTAGCTTGACCAGAGATATAATTCCAATGTGGGCCAAAGTAGGTACATTTCGATGGGATTACAGACCTAGAGATCGACTTAATGATACATGGCTTGAGTGGCATGAAATTAAGATCAATTCCCTTTCACAGGATGTCCATGCAATCAGGCTTATCGACCCAAAGATCGAATACTCATTTAGTTTCATGTTGTTTGAATCACACACTCATGAATATTCATATATATATATGTGTGTGTGTGTGTGTTTTTAGGAATGGGACTATACATGTATAATTATATAGATAAGGAAATCCATGGTGTAAATTACCTAATTGACAGGGATTATGAACCCTAGGTTTGAATGTGGTTTCATGTTTGGTTTACTTTATTTTTTGTGTTCTGGATTGGCTGAGCACATTGTTGTTGCATACACTTTTAGCAGCACAATTATTGGTTGGATGTTAAGGTGCCCAAGTGAGATTATTTTTCATCCCTACACATGCACCTCGGTGTACATGTAGACCTTATATCTACTTTTTAGGTTGATAATGATTCTCGTTGTGGATGGGACTAAGGCCCAATGTTGAATGATTGAGCAGAGCTTCTCGATTGGTTCTGTAGATCGGGTTGGTGCAATTTGATAGTTTTTGGAGATCAGGTACGTGGGTTGTCATGGAGTTAGTAGTTGATCCCTGTACTTTTACTTTTAGTCTATTTTGTACTTGTATCTATATGGTCGGCCCAGTGGGTGACCAGTGTTGTATTGTATTTCATAGGTGTTTGGGCTTTTACAACATTTTTACTATTACAGTGTTTTCTATTTCAGTTGTTTATTTATTCCGCATTCGTTTTTACTTACTTTTGTGTATGATACATAGTTATTTACGTTATTTTATTACTCTGGTATTAGGGCATAGTATCTCCACTACCATACCCTAGTCCCTCACTGTTAGTCGGAAGCCTCTGGCATATAGGGTGGCATGCTTGAGGCATTATGGAGAACCATCTCGGAGCACCTATTTAGTGGCTTCCAGGTTGGGAATTTACACTGTGGTTTCATCAAAAAATAATCCATAATCCATAAAGAAAAGGGGAATTTTATTTTTTAAAAATATAAGATGGTCAATTAACATACCTACCATTTAATGATTTAAGTGAATATTTTCATCATCAGAATGTATAACCAATAAATAATTATGAATATACTTTATTGTAATATTATAAATTCCATACATGGTTTTCCCAAGATTCAACCACAATAAAACTTCTAGTTTTTCAATTTACCACTTGCTCGATATACAAGATTCTTAGTATAATCCTTCAATTGTTTCACCCTATTAGCATTATCATGTTCACTAGTTACAACATGTGTAATAATATAATTATATTATTGTGTTTTCATACATTATTTATCATTATTATGAATGAACATAGATTGAAAAAAATACAAGAATCCACATTCTTATCTTCATTTCAATCATGAACAATTTTAGATTTATTTTTCTTTCAATTATGATACTAGAAATGATTTTTTTTTTGAAATCTAATTTTTCAATAAAGTATATTACTTGTATATTACTTAAAAATGAAGTTAAAATATAATTAAAATATGGGTAGTGTATAGGAAATAAATATGAAGCATTGTTAAAATGAAAAAATCAAATAAAAATACAACTTCTTATGAAATTAAATTGAGATATGATCATTATCATACATCTAAATTTTATCCACAATATTAATAAAATGTTTTTATTAATATTAATATCACAAAAAATAATTAGATAATTCATTACTTCCATGAATCTTTTGAAAATATATATTTATAATAAAATGTATAGATAAATAAAAATTTTCTTTATAACGAGGAAAATAATTTCACTTCTATTTGTTACAATTTGAACAAGCACATATATGGTGTTTTTTTATTCGTGTATCTTCAATTTAGTCTTGTACAAAAAAATTTGAATTGAGTTGGAATTTTTAACTTTAATAATGAATATTCTATTTTTAGTTCAGATTTGTTCCATTTAATATAAATTGGTTTGATTTGATTCAGTATTGTTTAAGTTGAATTGATTTTTTTAATAGTTTTATTATGTATATTTTTTCCAGTTAACATCATTCTGAATTTTTTATAATTGGTTTATTTTATTTAAACATTGATTCTTTGAGTTCCAATATAGTTTAGTTTTTTTAATGTTCAGTTTCATTTATTAGGATTCATTTAGTGCGGTTTAAAATCTATTTTCACCAATGTTAAACGATATTTCGACACCCAAAGTATTAAGGAGGGAATACATAATGTGGTTATAACTAAAAACTATATAATTATGATCAAACAAAATAAATTTAAACTATTCCACTCCAAATGGTGCACTAAACCAATACTGCTACCCATTTTTTAAGGATTTTATGATGGTTGTCCACTCATTTTCTTTTAAGGAGATAATGAATAAGTATAATTATTTGAGATGTTACCCTTATTAATTGAAGGGAGAAAGAAATAAAGTATATATCTTAAAATAGGAAGATTAATTTAAATATTGTATGTAACACCCCAAGCTTCCACGGTACGTTTCCCTTCGAATAATGCAATGACGTGCATTGTACGCAACTTCAAGATTTTAACACACCACAACCAATCAAACTAGCTGTTATGAATAGTAATACCTACTTTTTGAAATTTTATAAATTATATCTCTCACAATGGACTTCATTTTTGGATTCGGAATATCGAAATTAGCCTAGGGTGAAATTTTGGTACTTTTCAGATAACTTTCATATTTTGATGAATAGTGAATATTACTAAATTTTAATTAAAAACAATTTTTTTAATCAAAATAATTAATAGTGATAAATTATTAATTTGAGTGGTTTTAAAGTTATTTAGAATATATTTTTACCATGTAATACAATGTGGGTCATTTAACATAATTTCACATTTAAACCAGACATAAACAAGTGCCAATCTTTTGATAGTTATTATCTCTTAAAAACATGCTTTTTGTTTTAACAATAGGAATTAATTTTAAATTAATTTCTGCCACTTCTGTGTTTTGAATTTGGAAAAATGGATTCCATATTTGGAATCAGGATTTTGAAATTGTGTAAATAGGTAACTTTTATTTTTAGACATTTTGGATAATTACTTCGGTAAATATTTTATTTACCATGGTTAAAAGGTAAATCCGGTAAAGAAGGGTTAAAAAATAATACTATAATAATACTAAATTACCCTAAAACGTGTCTTAACACTATTGGTTAATACATGGTCGACCATGGGCAGCTTTGGGTCGATTTTGGGACCCCATGGATCCACTTTTAAGTGATAATGACACTTTATTTTAATTAAGTTAAAATAAATACAAAAATGACACAAGCATATATCTTTTAGTACAAAAATTGTTACATAGGGTTATATATGTTTTATTTTAGACTATAAATATTCATTAGAAAGATAAAACGATTTCCTACATAATGATATTTTATTTATAATTTTTAGACATTAAATAAGTCAATTTATTTATGACACAATGGTGATGCAATAATTACCATAATAGTGAAAAATTAGAATAATTGATATTATAAATACCCAAATAAATATATTTTGAGACTTTTATTGAATTAAAATAATTTTCTAGGTTACTATGACATATTAGGATTGATTTAATTAACTTTTTTTGAAGTAATAATTCTTTTATGTCTTTCAAAAAAATCAACTATTGAATAGTGTCAAAATTGACATAAAAGAGTTTTTAAAACAAATATTATATTATTAATTGATATTAACTTTCTAAAAATCTAAGGTTCGGCCAAGAGACTTATATCATGATAGGTATATCATTAATGGACCAATTGTGGGTCGCTTGGATTTATATAGTAAGTTTATTAACTATATAATATAACAATACAAAGTCACATGGTAAATGTCAAACTAATTAATTAAGAGTTAAAACTACAAGATAAGGTTAATATAGTGACCCAAACCTGTCTAAATTCTATTGGATGAATTGTTTTCGACCTATCCCAACCTTAAAATTTTAATAATAAACTTTGGATCCATTATAAACCGAATATTAATTTATTATAAATTAATATTTCTATCTTTTCCAAAGGTGCCCCTCACCCCTCTTATAAAAGGGAACTCCTCCTTCTCATTTATTCACACCTTCAAAGCCTTTTGGTTCGGCCAAACCCAACCCAAATACTCTCTCAACTTCCCTCACTACAACCTAGAGGCCTTAGTTTGATCGGAAAGCCAACCCAAGGAGCCCTTTTGATCAAATCAAAAGGAAGAACCTGAAGAAGAGGTAATGTTTTCACCACCCCTTTTCAAGTTCCTTTCTTCTTCCACTTCTTCTTTCTTTGTTATTACCATTATAAAATAATAACTCCAGTATCATATATATAATGGGATGTTATTATAAATATGTTACAACCATATTCAGTATTCTATCCATCCTTTTAATGACATGTCACCATACGTGCGTACGTACGGCTTACCGTCTCCACGTCGTGGTGTAATTGTTATTCAATATATTATTATTTGGATGGGTATAATAATGATGTGTAACTCATTTAAATAGTAAATATAACATGATAAAGATTCTCTATATATGATATACCATCCAATTATATATTATTTCAATATCAAAAGAATTATATTGTCGCTCGTGCGTACGTACGGACTACCGTCTCCACGAACGCGATGAGATTCATTCTCCATCATATCCATTCAAGTATAATTATAATTTTATGATTTAAAAATTGTATCTAAGGACTTGATATCATTCTGGATATGAATAATATACATCCCATTAATAATGAATATGGCTCACATAATGAAGAATATAATGTAAAATGAACCCGTTAACACCCGAAATGACGATAATTCTAAGATATTATTAACAAATCAATGTTAAAAGATCATATATGATATCATATTAAAGTAAATGAATCTTTTTTAATTAAATAACAATTATTTCACCATTATACAGGAGTTTAACCTACCGTCGACTAAGGAAAAAGTACAAAGTAATGGGTTTCTTATCTCACTCTTAATTTCGTGAGAATTCCATTGTTCACCACTTATTTATTACATGTGGTGTATGTGTACTACTCGTAATTGTGTATTATACTTTAATTCATGGGTATATACATCATAATTGTATGATCCTTCTTTCATGGGTGTATCTTTCATATGTTACCTAATCGATAAGGGAATTCAAAATTTCAATTTCCACTCATTTGGCTTTACGCATATTTCATTGATTATATTACTCCAAGATTATGTGTGGAATCACTATTAATTTGATTATGTCATAATTTCCACTCCCTTTTCTGTGGATATACTTTTGATACACATAATCACTCCATTGATAAATTCTCAAATGATTGGTATGAACTTGATAAAAGTAATTTTAACTCAATCTCCATTTGTTGAGTTAAATATCCAATTCATTGGTGTTGTTTTTAAAAGAATATGTGTGAATGTCATATGATTGATTTACAATAAATATCCAATCATATTGAGTGTATTTATATTTTTCACACATAATTATGTCATTGATTTATCCTTAACCCAAGGATACGGCCTTTATGAGAGATTTCATCTCAATTTAAATTCCATTGAGACTTCTTTGTTGTTATACACCAAATCACTCTTATGTGGTGTATATAATGTACTTTGACATAGTATATCATGAATCCCTTTATTCTCATGATATTAAAATGTTTTGATTGCCTCAATTATTTTTATTCAAGTGTCTCTCTTTTGGTTAGAAACTCTAACTAAAATACCATTTTTAGATGTTTTAAAGACTTATTCTTCTAAATCTTGCTCCTTAATGTCCATGTTTTAAAAACAGTTTTAAGGATTTATTTATATGGACATTAAAGTTTTAAAATTAAAACTCCTTTTAAAAGTTTCAATGTGGTATGGGACACTTTGATTCAAAAATCTATTTTTAAATGGCTTCTTGGAAAATAGTGTGACTTTTAAAATGATTTCATGAAAAAGGGGGATATTTCTCTCAAATAGTTTTGATGATTATTTTCATCTATGTCAACATCCTTTATTATTCTTGATTGAGGTTAATGTGATACAATACAATATTCCATATTGTATCAAATGAGTTATGTTTGACTGTGGATGTGCTATTTTTATACCATTCATGGTTTGTAGTTAAAGTATTGACATTTCGTATGCTAGTTTTAATACGAATGTTTATGTTATGTTTAAACCTGTTCATATGAGGAATGAATTGGACTTAATAAGTGAGGGGTGGAGCCCGCTATAGCTCCTCGATGCATCGGTAGGTCTCATGAGACAAACTAGTGTCTTGGCACAAGGCCTTGACAAAATCTTATTTGTAGTCTTGGAACGAGGCCTTGGATATGTGGTTATGATAGTCTCGCATTACGCATTCCATCATTATGAAAGTGGTTATTGATATTGCATGTGATTATTCGATTATTAGAATATCCATGTGAATAAGTAAATGGCATTATTTCATTTTACTTTTTCCATAATATGTTTAGGTTCAAGTTTAAAAGGATTTTGTTTTAGTTATACATTGCCTTAAATGTTTATGCTTATTTTTGAAAGTTTCTGCTATATTGTTATCCTTACTGGGAATTTGAGCTCACCCCTTTTCTATGTTTTATTTTTCCCAGGATGTGAAGAAGTAAGTTATGAATGACCTATAGGGATAGTATGTGGGGATATGAGTGTGGAATATGGAGACTATGTTGTAGTAGTAGTTTTTCACTTTGTGATGTAATGTAAACCTTTATGAATATATCTAGTGTTTCCAAGGCTACTAAACCAATCGATCTTTCAAGATTTGATCTTTATTGTGATCATGCCAATGTAATGTAATAATGCACCGACTCTGGGTAACTAGGGTCGGGTTGTTACAGTTGGTATCAGAGGAAGTTTAGTACAAACCTTGGAAGCTAGATTTAGATAAACTCTGATTAGAGCACGTAGACCTAAGATGAACTTTGAGGATTAGTATAGAAGAACTTCCTAGAATTTTGGTATTGTAGAGATTTTGTGAGTTTTCCGAGAAATACATCCCTGTCTGGATACGAGCAGGTAGAGGCGGCTCTGGCACAGATGTACCTAGGGGTAAAACCCGAAAACACCGCTTTGAGATAGACTCGAACGAGAACTGGTGCATGACAACGGGCCTTGCTGCACTCTTGGTTACGACACTCCCAGGGGATATGCTTAGGGTAATTTACATTTTCTTTACAAACCGATTTAAGTAATATATATATATAAGATGGGAGTAAATGACCTTGGTTAATCCTAATATGTTTCAAATTGAGAATATGGTGACATGTTAATCTCTAAATGATTTTATGACTACTGTTACTCACACAATGCTTTCTAGTTTTAGTCAATGGATGGATTCCAAGGAAGTCATAGTGACTTTGAGAATGATATACAAGGTGGGAACGGTGGTGGAAATGAGAAAAAAAATGGAATGTTGATAGGCATAAAAGATATCGTCTTTATGCCAAATCAGTTTTCCAAAAATATGATCAACAACATATATATTAACCAACTCCCAGACTCAACAAGGAAGAGAAAGGTGATGAATAATAAGAGCTCTAGCAATGGAGACCATGGAGAAAAGAACCCTCAATTTTCATCATGCAGGAAATGTGGAAGGAGACACACAGGAAAGTGTCTCAATGGGACAATTAAATGCTTTACGTGTGGGAAGGAAGGACATAAAGTGAAGAATTGCCGAAGAAAAATGAAGAGTACTATAGAAGAAGATAAAAATGGACCCAAGAGTCCATTTACAGTCATTTTCCATAAATGTAGGGGACCTGGCCATTACTCGAGTGAATGCCCTATTCTATAGGATATTTTCTCGGTCAAAGAAGAAGCTATGTGGAAATAAATGGTTGGAGAAATGTTTAAAAAGTATTAGCACTCCTTGTTGATGGGTTTACTTTGGAATAATTATCTGTTGTATTTGTAACCCCGCAGTCTGCCATGTGAGAATGATATTTGAGGAAGAATTGTATCTTCTCTTGTGGATATAGGTATAAATAACCATTTGGTGTTATTTGATCACTGGGGTTTGAGAGAATTATAAGTTATTATAATTTGGGATGAAAATGCAAGGTATGATATAACATTTGTGGTTAAATTATGTTATTTTGAGGAATTTATCTCATTTTGGTAATATTTTAAAATATAGTTTTTGAAAAAGGACAACACGTAGACCGTGTGACAACCCGTCACGTCGGACAAAGCTGTGGGAATCGAACCCACAACCAAAGTGCGATTGGGATTTATCGCCTACCACTGGACTACGTGAAGTCCCTGGTTAGTGTGACTATTTTTTTTAGTTAAATGATTTTATTTATCAATAATATGTTGATTTGGGTTCTTATGTCTTATCAAATGAATAACCTTGGTATAGGAAAATGATTTGGTGATTAAGTGATAAATGTTATTTTGGAAGATGTTCGCTTTGTTGGGAACACTATATGCCCAAGGAAAATAGAATACTATGGGGTTTCATTTGTGGAGTAATGGTATATTTTTATCTATGTTTTTATTATGGATCTAAAGTGATTTGGGTTATTTATGGAAATGATTAAGCTATAATAAAGAATATGTGATTAGGTTAATGTTTTCAAGTATGTGACCTTAAGAGTAGATGATGTCATTTGGAGATATAATTTAATGTGGAATACTACATTCTTATAAGTTTTTGTTTTCAATATTAGTTTGGATTATATTGAAGGATTTTAAGGAAAATTTATTATTGAATGGTATTTATTTAACTTTGGGGTATTGTTGGTTTAATTTTAGAAATTAAGATTAGTATTTTTTTTCTAATGGAATATACATTTGGGGGATCATCAGATCTTATACTAACAATTTTGGTTTTGATTAATCTCTAAAGACAAGTCAAATATATAGTTTATCCTATATGTATCATGTATTTCTATAGAAGTTTATTCTAGCTCTTTTATTGTGACCAAGTCTTCTTGAATACTCATTGTTCAAAAAAAATAAGTTAGTGGTAAAAAGTTATCAAATAATGAAACTCTACTTAAAAAGTAAGTATATCTCTTTATTTTCTTAGTCAATATCATAAATGAATTCCTCATCCTTATGTAATGTAACTTAAAACAAAAAAAAATGTTGTCCGTTTACTTTCCTACTAGGAGACTAATGGCCATTTGTCCCAACACAAGTTTGTCATTTTCTTATTGTTAACTTTCTCCTGATCATGATTTCTATCCCTCTACATCAGAACATGACACTTAGTTTATAATCCATATCCATGTTTTCCTATATGGAATCCGATTATGGGTTATCTTGGATGACCTTTATACCTCTCTTTCTTTCTTTTAAAGTGATAGTTTTATTGACTCTTTTTCCGATGTGGGACTTTCCATTATATTCCCATGCACAATTTTAAAAATTGTGAGGACTCAATTTATTGAAATATGGGAGAATGTAACACCCCAAGCTTCCACGGTACGTTTCCCTTCAAATAATGCAATGGCGTGCATTGTACGCAACTTCGAGATTTTAACACACCACAACCAATCAAACTAGCTGTTATGAATAGTAATACCTACTTTTTGAAATTTTATAAATTCTATCTCTCAAAATGGACTTCATTTTTGGATTCGGAATATCGAAATTAGCCTAGGGTGAAATTTTGGTACTTTTTAGATAACTTTCATATTTTGATGAATAGTGAAAATTACTAAGTTTTAATTAAAAACAAATTTTTTAATAAAAATAATTAATAATGATAAATTACGAATTTGAGTGGTTTTAAAGTATATTTAGAATATATTTTTACCATTTAATACAATGTTGGTCATTGAACATAATGTCACATTTAAACCAGACATAAACAAGTGTCAATCTTTTGATAGTTATTATCTCTTAAAAACACGCTTTTTGTTTTAACAACGGGAATTAATTTTAAATTAATTTCTGCCACTTCTGTGTTTTGAATTTGGAAAAATGTATTCCATATTTGGAATCAGGATATTAAAATTGTGTAAATAGGTAACTTTTATTTTTAGACATTTTGGATAATTACTTCGGTAAATATTTTATTTACTATGGTTAAAGGGTAAATCCGGTAAACAAGGGTTAAAAATAATACTATAATAATACTAAATTAACCTAAAACGTGTCTTAACCCTATTGGTTAATACATGGTCGACCATGGGCAGCTTTGGGTCGATTTTGGGACCCCATGGATCCACTTGTAAGTGATAATGACACTTTATTTTAATTAAGTTAAAATAAATACAAAAATGACACAAGCATATATCTTTTAGAAAAACAATTGTTACATAGGGTTATATATGTTGGATTTTAGACTATAAATATTCATTATAAATCTAAAAAGATTTCCTACATAATTATATTTTATTTATAATTTTTAGACATTAAATAAGTTAATTTATTTATGGCATAATGGTGATGCAGTAATTACCATAATAGTGAAAAATTAGAATAATTGATATTATAAATACCCAAATAAATATATTTTGAGACTTTTATTGAATTAAACTAATTTTATAGGTTAATATGACATATTAGGATTTATTTAATTAACTTTTTTCGAAGTAATCATTCTGGTATGTGTTTCACAAAAATCAACCATTGAATAGTGTCAAAATTGACATAAAAGAGTTTTTAAAACAAATATTATATTATTAATTGATATTAAATTCCTAAAAATATAAGGTTCGGCCAAGAGACATATATCAGGATATTTATATCATTAATGGATCACTTGTGGGTCGCTTGGATGTATATAGTATGTTTATTAACTATATAATATAAAAATACAAAGTCACATGGTAAATGTCAAACTAATTAATTAAGAGTTAAAACTAAAAGATAAGGTTAATATAGTGACCCAAACCAGTCTAAATTCTATTGACTGAATTTTTTTCGACCTATCCCCACCATAAACGTTTAATAATCAACTTTGGATCCATTAGAAACTGAATATGAATTTATTATAAATTAATATTTCTAGCTTTTCCAAAGGTTCCCCTCACCCCTCTTATAAAAGGGAACTCCTCCTTCTCACTTCTTCACACCTTCAAAGCCTTTTGGTTCGGCCAACCCCTGCCCAAATACGCTCTAATATTCCCTCACTACAACCTAGAGGCCTTAGTTTGATCATAAATCCAACCCAAGGAGCCCTTTTGATCAAATCAAAAGGAAGAACCCGAAGAAGAGGTAATGTTTTCACCACCCCTTTTCAAGTTCCTTTCTTCTTCCACTTCTTCTTTCTTTGTTATTACCATTATAAAATAATAACTCCAGTATCATATATATACTGTGATGTTATTATAAATATGGTACAACCATATTCAGTATTCTATCCATTCTTTGAATAACATGTCACCATACGTGCGTACGTACGGCTTACCGTCTCCACGTCGTGGTGTAATTGTTATTCAATATATTATTATTTGGATGGGTATAATAATGACGTGTAACTCATGTAAATAGTAAATATAAAATGATAACTATTCTGTATATATGATATACCATCCAATTATATATTATTTTAATATCAAAAGAATGATATTGTCGCTCGTGCGTACGTACGGACTACCGTCTCCACGAACGCGATGAGATTCATTCTCCATAATATCCATTCAAGTATAATTATAATTTGATGATTTAAAAATAGTATCTAAGGACTTGATATCATTCTGGATATGAATAATATACATCCCATTAATAAAGGATATGGCTCACATAACGAAGAATATAAAGTAAAATGAACCCGTTATCACCCGAAATGACGATAATTCTAAGATATTATTAACAAATCAATGTTAAAAGATCATATATGATATCATATTAAAGTAAATGAATCTTGTATAATTAAATAACAATTATTTCACCATTATATAGGAGGTTAACCTACCGTCGACCAAGGAAAAAGTACAAAGTAAGGGGTTTCTTATCTCACTCTTAATTTCGTGAGAATTCCATTGTTCACCACTTATTTATTACATGTGGTGTATGTGTACTACCCATATTTGTATTAATTGTGTATTATACTTTAATTCATGGGTATATACATCATAATTGTATGATCCTTCTTTCATGGGTGTATCTTTCGTATGTTACCTAATCGATAAGGGAATTCGAAATTTCAATTTCCACTCATTTGGCTTTACGCATAGTTCATTGATTATATTACTCCAAGATTATATGTGGAATCACTATTCATTTGATTATGTCATAATTTCCACTACCTTTTCTGTGGATATACTTTTTATACACATAATCACTCCATTGATAAATTCTCAAGTGATCGGTATGAACTTGATAAGAGTAATTTTAACTCAATCTCCATTTGTTGAGTTAAATATCAAATTCATTGGTGTTGTTTTTAAAAGAATATGTGTGAATGTCATATTATTGATTTACACTAAATATCCAATAATATTTAGTGTATTTATATTTTTCACACATAATTATGTCGTTGATTTATCCTTAACCTAAGGATACGGCCTTTATGAGAGATTTCATCTCAATTTAAATTCCATTGAGACTTCTTTGTTGTTATACACCAAATCACTCTTATGTGGTGTATATAATGTACTTTGACATAGTATATAATGAATAACTTTATTCTCATGATATTAAAATGTTTTGATTACCTCAATTATTTTTATTCAAGTGTATCTCTTTTGGTTAGAAACACTAACTAAAATAACATTTTAGATTTTTTAAAGACTTATTCTTCTAAATCTTGCTCATTAATGTCCATGTTTTAAAAATTGTTTTAAGGATTTATTTATATAGACATTAAAGTTTTAAAATTAAAAATCCTTTTAAAAGTTTCAAAGTGGTATGGGACACTTTGATTCAAAAATCTATTTTTAAATGGCTTCTTGAAAAATAGTGTGACTTTTAAAATGATTTCAAGAAAAAGGGGGATATTTCTCTCAAATAGTTTTGATGATTATTTTCATCTATTTCAACATCCTTAATTATTCTTGATTGAGGTTAATGTGATACAATACAATCTTCCATATTGTATCAAATGAGTTATGTTTGACTATGGATGTGCTATTTTTATACCATTCATGGTTTGTAGTTAAAGTATTGACATTTCGTATGCTAGTTTTAATACGAATGTTTATGTTATATTTAAACCTGTTCATATGAGGAATGCATTGGAATTAATAAGTGACGAGTGGAGCCCGCTATAGCTCCTCGATGCATCGATAGGTCTCATGAGACAAACTAGTGTCTTGGCACAAGGCCTTGACAAAATCTTATTTGTAGTCTTGTCACGAGGCCTTGGCTATGTGGTTATGATAGTCTGGCATTATGCATTCCATCATTATGAAAGTGGTTATTGATATTGCATGTGATTATTCTATTAGTAGAATATCCATGTGAATAATTAAATGGAATTATTTCATTTTACTTTTGCCATAATATGTTGAAGTTCAAGTTTAAAAGGCTTTTGTTTTAGTTATACATTGCCTTAAATGTTTATGCTTATTTTTGAAAGTTTCCGCTATATTGTTATCCTTACTGGGCATTTGAGCTCACCCATTTTCTATGTTTTATTTTTCCCAGGATGTGTAGAAGTAAGTTATGAATGACCTACAGGGATAGTATGTGGGGATATGAGTGTGGAATATGGAGACTATGTTGTTGTAGTCGTTTTTCACGTTGTGATGTAATGTAAAACTTTATGAATATATCTAGTGTTTCCAAGGCTACTAAACCAATCGGTCTTTCAAGATTTGATCTTTCTTGTGATCATGCCAATGTAATGTAATAATGCACCGACTCGGGGTAACTAGGGTCGGGGCGTTACATTGTATCTTTGTATAACCATACAAAGTAATAAAGGTTAAGGCCTATAACTCTAGGGCATACCAAGAACTGCATTTCCAGATATCTCAATTGTAATTACTATTGGAAGAATTGATATAGAAATCCCAATAGAATAATATGTATCAGGATAACATGAGTGAAATGTTTGGAAAGTATGAAATCAATTCCTAAATTTTATTATTAAACAAACCCATACATCCTTTCATTTGGAGGAAATATACATGACTAGCCTTGTAAATTGACAATAGGGTAGTGAAAATTTATTAACCTCACATGATCAAGGTTAGCTAAATGATCATGAACTGTTTTTAAGGGACAATGTTCAATTATAAAAGGTTATAATGTCTGATAATATAATCACAACTTATCTAATTTCAAATAGTATATCAATCCAGTTGAGAAAAACATTGAAAACCCTTGGTGGGATATTTGTGAAATTATAAAAGCTATAAATTAATTAATTCAAGAAACATTTCAATACAAAAAACAAATGTTTAATGAGAATAATTATTCTTCATCGAGTTTGGAATAATCATATTGGAGAAAAAATATATACTTACAACTACCTGGTTAAGATAGTATTATCAAAATATGGGATTGTCTTGTATTTTATCTCATAATGATAGATTAATAAATTTATATAAAACTAACACTATTTTTTAATATGAATTACAGGTTGAATGTTTTTTCTCTAAAATTAAATACGTATTCCTTATTTAAATAACATGTTCTGTCCCAACCCTACTAGAAATAAAGGCATTATATTGAGTTACACATAGAATTTAATTATATTTTTTAGGTAATCCACATATTTTTATTAAAAAATTATATAGAACAATTGTATTTATATTATTAGTTTTTTTTATTCGTAATCTAGGGAAAGAAAATATAGATGCAAAGGGAAATAATAAGAGAATAGTTGAATGATATTAATATACCTTGATAATTTAACCTAAAAATAATTATAAGAATAATTAATTGAAGAAAATGGAATAATAATCAAAAGGAAAGACTAGAGGATAGATACCTTTCCTAGAAAGACTCAATTTTTTGAATCGAAATGGGGATACATGAGTTGGTAGAGGTGGGAGCCTATACAGATGTTTTTAAAAAACCATTGGTATAGGGAATAGTACACCATCCTATACCAATAGGTAGAACTATTTATATATGTCAATTAGTAAAGTTAGAAATCCCATTAATACCAATCCATCATCTAAGATAATGGAGTTGAGGTATCACCTAACCAATATATTCAAAGACCTCGAAATGTCTCATAAACCAATGATAAAGTATAATTTTATGTCAAAACCTCCATTTTGCATGGTGATAATGAACCTTCAATAGTACATGATCACCAACACCAAACTCCATAGGATACCTCTTATGATCAAAACGTGAATTGTGAGGGTCATGATTAAACTTTATCCACTTATAATCCATTTAAAACTTCTATATCATGATCTACACCAAATATACTCCAATAAACACTATATCTACACAATTTTATCAGAATAATTGAGATCTGTAAGTATAACCATACATTTTAGACCACTAATGATGTATATATTGACATCAGGAGTTGTTGTGACCTTGGGGAGGTTTCTCATACACAAGGGAGTTTGTTCTGGTAAGAAATAATTGAAGAAGAATAATTTAAGAAAATAATAAGTGGTAATAAATATTTTGTTTTAATTAGTTTTACATGTAAATAATGTTTAAACTCAAGTGTTACATGTTTTTCATTTTAGGTGAACTTTATTCCAATTTTTTATTGTGATTTATGTAATATGGATCATATATGGAGGTGTTTAGAAGATGTTTAGAAGAGTTATGATTTTTATAAGAACATGGTATATAAATTGGAAAGTCTCTTCAGTATGTAAGTGATACATTGGGGTGATATTTAAGGTGACTTGATTAACTCCTATGATACATATGGTTTTATCATCAATATGTATTATTTTTATTTGATTCATAAGGGTTCTTACATTGAAAATAATTGAATTATGACTTTTCGATTATGGGTTGTGTTGTGAACATGATAACCATGTTGTGACAAATGATATACATTACCTCCATATTGAGAAAGCTACATTATAGTATGTGACGAGGTCTAGTTTTTGGGACATAGTGAATCCATGATGTGAATCCGTGAAAAGTAATATCTACGTTGTTCAGATGGTATTATATGGATTGTGACATTATGTGTAGTATAACAACATGATGAGGTTGAACTCAAGAAAATAAGATAAGTATTTCACCATGAAGAAGTTGATCATTCTATGAAGGGAGAATTTATTAGAGATGTAGTTAAATAAAAATGGCCAGTCATGCCAGAACGTATATAGTCACATTATGACTATATATAGATTCTAGAGTCAGGACATAATATATATTGTTAATCCATGCATTATTTTAGAGTCCATAATTTGAGGTTCATGATGATATATCTTATTTGGTTCATCATGGAATATTATAGCTCAAATATCTAATTCAGTATATTATATAAAATAGTGGATAGGAGACATGGATATATTATAAGATTTAATAATATCTGAGAGAATTTGAATTGTATTTAAACAAAATTGTATATAAATATTGAATTTTATATTCATGTTTGACGAGGGAAACAATATTTATGATGTGTAAGACTATAAACATGGTTTTTTATGAATTTAATTTGAGATAAAAATACTATATATAGTAAAATGATTGTAAATATAAGTATGAATATAAAAGAAGAATAATAATAAGAATAAGAAGAAAAATAAGAATAAGAATAAGATCTATTTAGGTTGTGAATGTAGTAGTAGAAGAAGAGTACCCACTTGGTTTGTGTGGGATAATAACACATGTATTTTTTGTTTAGGAAGAATAAAGTCAGACCTATTATTCACCATGAAAAAATATGAGATCAATATATATTTTTGGAGGATAGTCAAATTAAAAGAATAAGGATAATCCCTACCTTATAAAATTATAACACAACCGTGAAAAAGTTTAAGAGTATTTTTAGTATACATATTTATTCCCATTCTTGTAATATGAGTCAAAGATATATGCAACTCATTATATCCAAATTTATAATTTCTGGAGTCATATTGTAATGGATTTTACCAGATCATGCCAATGAGTGGCATCTCATTTTTAGTGGGGAACATTGTACATAGGTTTTTCATTGTTTTTCTGATTTCATTAGTATGTGAGAGTTAAATAGTGAGATCATTCACTCAAACAAGTTATGGAGGTTTATTTTTTAGGAAATAATAAAATATAAAATGGAAAAAATTTCATTGATCCACCCCTCATTGATCCAACACCATTCCAA
Source organism: Viscum album (assembly GCA_963277665.1). Classification (NCBI taxonomy): domain Eukaryota; kingdom Viridiplantae; phylum Streptophyta; class Magnoliopsida; order Santalales; family Viscaceae; genus Viscum; species Viscum album. Next base: position 1,278,367,818 of record OY728142.1, on the reverse strand, counting down.
GTTCCATCATAAAAAATTTTCATTGAACATAGGCATATCGATGGATGAGTATAAAAATGATTATATGAATAATCAACCAACATTTAGTGATTCACCCATGAATATCCAACACTAATAACACTTGTTTCTATCATTTCTTTTAAATTAATAACAATTTTTGCGGTCTACCCATATATCAATGGAAAGAACATTGTTCTACATAATGAATAAGGGAAACCATCACATAGAATATACCTCCTCACACATGTGGTGAATTGAGGATCAAAATCATATATAATCATCCTTAAATCTCCATGAATCCAAAAAATGTCTTTCATAAAATACATTAATAAGTAATACAATATTCTTGGATCCCTGATCACTAATAAATTAGATGACCACTTTGTTCGATCCACAATCACCCCAATAACATCACATCCTCACTGTTATTGAGATAAGATAATGATGAAATATATCAGGATGTAATCCCACTTCCACTAAAAGACATAAAATGTTTCTAAAAAACCAATAGGAAAAAATGGTTGACATTCACATAGTGATACACCAAAAATCATGACACAAACTCCTCCATTTGTTTCTTTACTGCTTTCCAGCAAAACTAACTCCTCAAATCATGAAACACCTAGGAAACACTAGGATACACTTCCAAAGGTGAGTTATGATTCCCATATAGAACTATATTACACAATTTTATAGTAATAATGAACCTCCTTGAATATAAAACTTGATTTTTAACATCCCTTATCCATCCCCCAGGAACATCTCCATAAATAACATGATAAAAAAAACCAAAACCTAAATATCTCCCAACTATGATTAATCTATCTATTTAACCAAACATGATAGTACTATCATTTGATATATAATATCAATCTTTAAAAACTTCTCCAATAAATATGTTATTTTTTAAACTAATGTATAACACTCTATGCATCTATAGACTCATGAATAAAATCTCCATGAGAATTTCTACTCAGATCCTATGATATTATATCTCATCTCAAAAGGTGTATAAAAGATCTGGAAGTCATAATCCTATAATTAAATTAACTACCATTACTAGTATAGATTCATTTCATGTTGAGATAAGATATATCATAGAATCTTATGATCCCAAAAATACCATGAAGTAATCTTTGATAATAGTTCAACATAATAGATTGAAGGTGAACATAACGTCCTCTAACATGAGATCATGGGTAACATAGTTACGTTCATGAGGATGAAAATATTGATTCACAAAGGATATCAAATATACTTTAATAATAATAAAACAACCCATAAAGATATGTATAAAATCAAAAAATACTTAAAAATATCTTCTTCCTATTGTAAATAATGAAGTAGAGAGCTATTTAGATACTTTTTATGGTATTTGAATGCATCTTTACAATGATATATCAATAAAAAAGTATGGTATTTATTATTCAAGGATATAAATTGGATTGTTATATAAGATAAATAAATAACAAATCTCTTATAATAACCTAATTGAGTAAGGAATCTACAATGAATAATAATATTATTGGGATCCACATAAGAAACAACCACCCTAATCATTGTTGTGTATGTAAATAATTCATGTTAAGATATAAAATTCCTAATGAAATTCACCACTCATATCCAACACCATAATTTTGATATCCATATGTATAGATGTACCAATTTATGGAACTAAAAAAAAGATATCAAATACTCATTATAATCCTCTTTTTACTTAGAATATATTAAGATATTATTGATAAAAAACCACAAACTGATCTTGGAATTCATGAAGCATCATGTTTATCAACCCCATAAAAATAGAAAGGGTGTTCATGAAACGTAATAGCATAACTATAAACTTGAATTGGCCTGAATGACTTATAGTGACAGTATTTTGGATATTTCCATCAATCACTCTCATATAACGACACACTAACTCTAAATAAACCCCTACAACATAGTTAGATCTCTTTAATAAATAAAATATATTTTCAATTTTCAGGAGGGGATACCAGTTATTTAGAATTAGTTGACTCAATCAATGATATTAGATACATATGTATATTTTTTAATCATAATTCATTAAGAATAGAATTAGAGTAAATTACAAGGAAAACGAGGCCAGGTAAAACTTTTTTATAACATAACATGGATTTAAATGTAAAACTCAAACAACTCAGAGGAAATCATCCTATAGAGGGACCTATAAATTCGAGAAACAATTATTTATTAATCCACCCATATGTGATATCATGTAGATGGGGTAGTGTCCCAAATTCATTAGGAAGGAAATCTCGGATCTCTTCAAAAATATTTGGAAATATATTTTCTTGAACCTCTACAGACCCCAACATAGAATCTACAAACTATAATGATAAAGGATCATAATGTCAAAAAACAATGTGATTCTTCTAATCACCAAAAAACACTATATGAACACCTTCTGTAGAATAGAAGTCAAATCTACTTTTGAAAAAAATAAATAAAATAATTCATAAAATATAGTAAGTCAATTCCAAGAATTATATCACATGGTTATATCCACAACATAACAAAATGTACCAATGGATTTTTTTTCCTACTCATACGTTCTTCATCTCAACACAGATCATATAAGCATAACTGAACTCCAACTCAAGTGGTCAACACTAATGTAATTATAAGTCTCTATACCTTGGGAAACAAATATTGAGCCAACATAGGCATAGTGAAGGAGTGTTAAGAACTTGTATCAAACAAGGCATATAAAAAGGTAGAAAATGTAAAAATAATACCTATAATGACATCTATTCTTCATAATGCACGAATCCCTATGACAATAATCAAGCCTCACCCTCCTCCTCTTCCTGTATAACCCCTATGACAACCACATACATAACTATTCTCTGAATTATGTCCCAACATAAAAGGGGAATCCCATGTATGTTCTCTGATGACTCCCTATCAACTTTTTTTTATTAAAAACGCTTAGAACACATTTATTTGTTTTCATTCTGTTGATGAAGCCTTGTAGGAAACTAGATATGGGTTTGTACATGTATAAGGCCTCCAAATCCATGATGGAAACCATGGATGGTTATACACTGCCTATTTTTATGTCCATAAACACTACAAGAAATTATAACTATGTCTAATATCTTCGTAGAGGCCTGTGAACTACCATACCTATTGAAATAAGAATAAGGAATATTGAACCAAATATATACTAGAAAGAAAATTTGACTAACCATAAAATCAAGAAACATTATATTTAGATTTAAGCTATAGAGTTACATGATGAATTGGATCTTGATATAAATCATTCTACACTATTAGCTTTTCTATAACATCTTCCATGACTTATTCCTTCAACATCACCTCGAGATATGTCTTCAATGTGAATGGGGTAACCTAGCACATGATCACCAAACACAATACCTCTTCAAAATTCCACCAACGAGCCTCTACATCATATATAGGGTTGAAATAATAATTAAAGGGGTTATTATACTGAATCCAAAACTATTATATATAGGATATCTATTGATAAGTTTAAAGAAACTCCCACTTCTAAATTTCTTCCATAGTCATAAAAACAACCATGAATCGAACTGATCCCTAACTTATCTCACATTACATTTTAATCCTCAAAATAAAAAATAAGTAAGACCCACTATTGAATACTATCTATATGAAACAAAATTATTGAAAAAATAAAATGATCCTCCCTATCCCAAATCAGAATCAAAACAATATTTTACTCATCCAACCATATCTCATTCTCCTTTTTAGAAACAAAACCATCATAATTTAGTAATCACTAGAACAAAAACTCCTAGATTGTATTTTCCTCAAGTATGAACACCATCAAATTCAACATTACGATGATCAAATGAAATATCCTTTTATACCTCATCATCCTGAAACTCATGAGGATTTGGAACATGATCCATCTCTATAGGGAAAATATGGAATCTTAAAATTAATAATATAGAACTCATTATGATCATTTAATTCATTTCATCCTTACCAAATTTTTTCACAATTTCAATCATACTCACAAAGATGTGTGATAAATGAACAAAAACTAGGACCCTAACCCTCTAGTAGTATAATGTGTCCTAGTATGTTCACTAATATTATGGTTATCATTTTGGATCACATGGAGCAATAATATTATATGTCCCAGATTTTCTCCCTTTCATTCATTCATTAAAAATAATTTGTGACATCATTTCCCTATTAAACCCATGATATTATAACCAGGGACTCCCTAAAAAAACAACGTTTGTTTCAAAAAAAAACTTTAGTACCAATCAACATGCCTCATCCCCACTAGAACCCCTCTCAATTTAGTAGTGAATACAGTAATGATCCCCAAATCCAACCTCTAATAGGCCATGAGATAGTGGTTATCACCAGTGGTATAACAACACACACACATGAGAGGAATTACCATTATAAATCCCAAAAAATAAAAATAAACAACACATTGAAACTATAAAATATTAATTAAATCACACCACCATGAATAATATATCATACATAACTAAAAACTATATAAAAAAATAAATTCAACAAAACAACTAATTGGACAAAAAAACTAGAGACACTAACTAACTCAAACAACCACAATGAGCAAAAAATGTATAACCCGACCACCAATTGTCTCCATCCGACCAAAAAAACAAACACACACAAATATGGGTGAGAATAGAAGTATTTTTTTAGGATCCTCACCAAATATTCTAATGAAAATTTTAAATAAATTTATAAATTCCTTATAGGAAAAATAGTGAAACTGACTCAGTACCTAAATTAGTACATATAATCTCCCTTCCTCTCTTAGGATCACTCAACCAAAAATTTCCCAAAAGTAATCAATGTTATTGTCCAAGTAATATATAAGAAAAGTACCCCATATAAAATTCAGCAATAAACTATTCATACTCACACACTAATAACATACATTCAAGTGCTATCATCCCCTCTATGTCCACATAAACAAACAAACACATATTCACATCACAAGTACAAGAAAATAATACTAAAAACACTACCACATACCATATATCAACATTTACACATGAAAATGTAATATGTAATTAAATTTTTTTTTATCATTGTGCCCTCTTATTTCCATGAACACCCCACTATATTCCACAACATAAAAACTATTTTCTCAAGACATAATACCATCGACATCCTTATCATGATGCATCATAATTTTATCTACAGCTGGAAGATATATAAAGGAAGTGGGTATCCAACCATACATATTTTTGACAACCAATAAGTTAGAGAAAACACACAATACTAGAAAACTTACATACAAGCACAATACTCTTGTTATGGTCTGTCAAAACAAGTATCAATGACTACCTACATCTACATAAAACCATAGTCAACCTAGAATATGGATACAAGAATATGTGGACGGGGTATTACAAACATTGTTCATTTGGTATGTGGTGATATGCTAACACATGAAACCCATTACCAATGTGGAAAATTCATAGGATATTTTTATCCCCTTGGTCCATGTTAGTCATGACAGTAAGAATGGGCTATGACCATATTCCACATGGACCATATCCATATATGTCCCCTATAGTACTAGTTCACATGGTCCATGGATTTAATGTACACATAATACCAAGATTTACATAGACCATGGGTGCTAAATCCACATATATTAATCATAATTATAAATGTTAAATAACATATACCTCATATGAGTGTATATATAAAATGTTTTAAAGGTTATTGGTAAATTATCAAGATAATAAATTAAACTTTGTATGATTAAACCTATATGGTGGAAATTGTTATAAATATGGAATAATTCCAACCATTGTAATCTACCATTTCCATAGGAAAATGGTTATGACTATAGTTCCAAATCACGTACAAAAGAATGTGGCGCTATGGAAATATATTATAAAATAGGGCTACATTCATTCTCTTAGACTATAGATGTATCCAAATTATTGAAATTGTCCTGAATATACCATGGATATAGGATATGATAATGGAAATTTCATCCAGAAGACACCTAGAAATGGTTATAGAATATAGACATACTCTATTGGGATATTTTCATAGCTTTGTATCAAAGAAATAACCCCTTTTTGGAATAATAACCTAAACCGAAACCCTAATATGGGAACATCTTTTATTTCCTAACATGGGTGGTGGTTCATATGAAATAAAAATACAAGAATGAATATATAATATCATATAAACATGAACTAAGAGTATACTACTTAATTCCAATAAACTAAGCTACTCAATCAATGTTGAATTGAAACTTCTTTGAGACCTCTAACCACAACCAACTCAACCGCTACACCATAACGTTACCAATAAAAAACAAGAATCTTTGACACATATCATATAAAAAACACTGTATTGATTATTATAATAACATTTTAATAAAATTTTATTCATAAATATTCATTAATAACAACCTTTATAGATATGGTCAACACATTATCTTCATAATTAATTCAATTAATACATTTCATTATTCTACCCCTACATTCACAATTACCAAAACATCAACATTCCCCATATTATACTACACCTAAATTAATTAATTCACTTATTTAAAAATAATTTCATTAATACCTTTATATTAAATTCAATAAATAACTTATTAGTTTCAACATATCATAATTAATAATAAAAAATCAACACATTTTATTAATTCATTAAATCCTCACTATTCCATATTTAGAATAAGTAAGAGAACACAACAGTGAACACTAGGAATACTGAATCAATGATTGAATCAAACACTATAATATCATTATCATCATAAAAAATTAATCACCTCATTAGTGTTGTCACCAATCACCACCAACCATACTATACATAATTTCTTCATAAAGACACCACTAAAATGATAATATATCATGAAACTATACCTCAATGAGAACATATAACTTCATCAAAAACATAAAAAAAACCTTGTAAAATTTATATAAATATAACAATGAAAATAAATTATGACAATCAAAAGCACTATTTCATAAAATGTAAGATTAATGAACAAATCACAGAAACTATGAACTATAGTTTTAAAATTATGAAACTTATACTTATCATACATAAAAATTATTTACTTTTCAGTAAATAATTCTTGATGTTACATTAACACGTCAAATAAAAATTACATATTCAAAAATCCTTTTTCTTCATTATATGTAAGTTATAAAAAAATTAAAAACATAATAAAAAAATTATAATTGTATATAAAAATAATCTACAGAAAAATATATGATATGACATATATTAATCTTAGTAACAATATCTGAAACCCACGTGAATCATATATTCCACATTTAATTGTATTTTACATCGATTTTATTTTCATACAAGTTTAATTAAATATATTTAACCAATTAAAAAATTATAATAACTCAACAATCACAAATAATAATTTAATTTACACTTTGAATCCACAACCTATAATTACTATTCAATGTAGCCTTATCCTGAATGAGATGAAGAATGATAAACACACCACCATGAATTCACATGATGAACCCACAAGAATGAATAAAAATAAAACCATTAATTAAACCACGATCAAGAACCATAATATATAACCATAATAATTTTTTTAGTTTCTACAATAAAAAACCAATAATTAATGAGATAAGAGATAGAGAATACAAAATAAATTAGAAAAAAATCCTCGGAATGAAGTATATTTTGTCTTGAAAAGTAAGATACAGAGGATCAATCATAAAGGTCTAGGACCACTAGGAAGAGCTACCAAATACACCCACGGTTTTAGATAAAATGGAGGAAACCCATTGAATTTGACTGATGCACCAAATTTATAATTAATATTCATTAAATCAAAATCATTATGTGGAATTAGGTGTCACTAAGAAACGCATGCCAGATTCAATCTTGATAATGTAATCTCAAAAAAATCATGCGGCTAAAACCATTGTTTTTTTTAAAACAAGGAGAATCAAGATGCAATTTATTCCATCACAATGTAATCATTAAACCCAATATAACATAACATAATTCCTTTTAATTTTCCATTATCCTAATAAACTTTATAAGAATACCACAATGACACTCCCATAACCATGAAAAAATAATACCAAAATAGAAAAAACATGAAATCACACATTATGGACTCTAATGGTTCAAACACCCCACACCATGTCTTAATAAAAAACCACATTCCATATTCCAATGGTTACATAGTAATAGTCCCATGTGTACAATTAACAAGAATGTACCATATGAAACAATAGACCACATCACAACGCACCACATCTCAATATGATCTGCACACCAAAATATAATGACAATGAAAAATAATTGCCTAATACACATTCCACAATAACATTAAAAAAATATAGACTCACTCTCCAATTCTAAAAACACAATAATAATTATACTCCTCTCTACCATACAAAAAACCACAACATAACCTATTTGGTTAGGGTGTGATCCAATCTAACAGCTAAAAATTTATCCAAAATTCATATTATATCCACCTAGGCTAACTACAAAGACTATAAGAAACCTTCAACACCATATAATAAAAATTATAGGTAATGGAAAATCCAAAGCCTCTAAAAATAATATATAATATTAAAGTATGTTTTATTTTTTATAAATTTTTTGGGATGGATTAATTTGGACCAGATAATATTTTTTTTCAGTATAATTTCATTTGGGATTAATTTTATCTATCTGAAAAAAATAATTTCTAGGATGAGAAAAATATATCTTAAATATTAATATCATTGATTTCATCTTCATTGAGAAATTTTCTTTGATATATTTTCACACTATAAATTACAATGGAATTTTCTATAGTTATTGAAGATAGAAAAATACAATCCCAAATTCAATTTTTTATTGTTTTATTGGAATGATGGTACTTCTATAGTATTTATCTATGGATAGTGATACTTTATATTGAACATATCATAATCCTTCAGAATTATTATCAATCTAAAATAATGGGGATAATACACATGTCACACTATTCTTTACCTTATAGAGATTATAGGTTTTTACGATTCTAAATCGTTACATGAAAGGGTTTCATGTACCTTTTACATCAGAAGAATTTGGGTATGTGTGGTTGAAATTGGATTTTAATTTTAGGTAAGTAACATAAATCACGATTTGAATAATGTGTTTTAAATTAATATGATTTTGAATACAATAATTTAGTTGAATGTATAGGATACTAAAACGAAATTTTATAACTCATGCACACATAAATATAATAAAAGAGATATGTCGGAGAATATTTTTAAACACCTCCAAAATAATATGTATTGGATTTATTCTAGAAATAATATATTTTATGACTTAAATAATATTACTTGATATTTTATGTTAAAGTAGGATATGCAAGGATTATCATAAATAATTCATGCTTTAAATGGATAATATTAAAGTTATATTTTCCAAATATATTTTTGTGATTTTGGTCACAATATTATATGTTACCATAAAATTTATGATAATAGAGAAATAGAGTTAGGATAATACATATAATGGACTTGGGAAGATATTTTTCATCTTAAATATCCTTGAGTTCTATACGGTATGATTGATATGATTGTGAAGGAGCCTAGTAATAAATAAATGATTGATAATAGGTAAAGCTAAAATTTACCCAAAACCTATCCAAAGACACTTGATCCAATTAGAAAAAACTTTATCTAGTCAAAGTATCTTGTGCAATAAATTTAATATATGAATAAGGATAATAAATTAATTCCTTAGTTCAAAAGTACAATCATGATATTATCTTCTTGTCTTTAAATCATCATATCTTGAGGCTACAAAAAAGTGTTTTCCTATAGATCACATACACATGTACCATAACACTTTGAATTACATTATTCAATTAATGGATTCTAGGGTGGAATATTTAAGTGATTCATTGAGATTTTTTGATCATCAGATATCACACAATCAATACTGAAACATAGAAAATCCCTTTCTTAATCATCCCTTCATTGTATCTCTATAAAACGTGGTAGAGATATTGGAAGGTGATATAATTAAACAAATGGTATAGACTCCCAATTTTTGGATGTAATACACATTTATATTTTTAGGTTTAACTTTTATAAATTTCATTTATGTTATGAAATGTTTCCTAGAAAATACAATTAAAAATGAAACTAAAGACTTAATAAACTTATCATCAATGGATTGAATATTTTATCTCCCTCTCATTAATCTATATTATGTTTCATGATAACATTGGGTCCATTAAATCAAACTATTAATCGTGTAATGTTTACTTAAAATATAGTATTTTCCCTTATTCAGTTATTTTTACATAAATAATTAAAGAATAAAAGAAAAATAAATTGATTTATTATTATTATAATGTTAATAACATAATCAAATTAATTTAATTTCAATCATTCACACATGGATATTCACTAACCCTACATATGGGTCCCACTTTATACTAAACTGTAATTCATTTGAATTGATGGAACTTGTGCATACACTTTATGTGTGAATCTATAGGGTCTTATCTTGATTTTAGTGAATCATATTAATAAACCATGAATGGTATCTAGAATTACGTTATATACCATAAAGTGATGAGGATAATTTATAACATGAAAAACCATCTATGAACATGAACCATGTAATATAATTACCTTGGCTTATGATTTATCATAAAGTAGGATGTATAAATTGTATCATCATCCTTTAATGCCTTATTTACATTTATTGTATATATTAGACATAGTTTACTTCATCTAACATTGAATTGGATGTATTCAAGGTACAAACATCCAAGTAAAGCGACTAATGATAGTTCTTTCTATATAGAAGGGAAAAATCATGTCTTAATGTATAGATCAATTTCATAGAATCAATGAAACAACTAACACAATATATGTCGCAATAAACATAAATTTCATGGGTTTAATCTTGTACCAAGGTATACAATCAAATGATACAAATTGATAATGATATCAAGTTGAGAGACCTATCTATATGCTTATAGATAAAAACATCCAATGAATCCTGAAAAATGTAGTGTTCCGATTGAAGGTTCAATCCTAATGATCTCATCTACTCAAGACCTATAAGTGAAAAAATTATAATAAGAATATTCAATTATTACAATACACCAACATATAATGGTGATACGTTTTTCAGGTACCATATGTTTGATGTATCTAGACCATATACATATGTTTAAGATTACTATCATAGTATCTCAAGGTTATCATTATAGATGAAATTTTATATATCCTTTTGATATGAATAATAACCTATGTAAACTACCATATAGATATTGTACACATATATATGAACACTATTACAGAAAGATAAAAAAAATTCTTAACTCTCTATATACATTTTAAAGTAATCGAATCATATTTCTTAAATTGGGTGTAGGGAAATAACTTTTATGACTATTCTTCAACCAAAATAGTTATCTGATGAGATGAATGAAAATGATGAATACATGATTTAGTGGAATATAGATCATGAAACTCTAAAGGATATGCTATAAAATTAAATGATAAAACGTATTAAGGGCACAAAATTTAATAAAATTCCTTATTATGATATTTTTAAACATGATATAAATCGAATAATTTTTTTTATTGTCAATAAAAATGATTTATCATCATCAAAAATGACTTTGATATTAATTACTGAAATGTAGAAGATTAACTGAAAAATATTCTCATATTATCATAGAAAAATTAGAAATAATATTAATTATAACTCTTTGTGTTAGAGAATCATATTATTTTGAAGTTAAGTAACAATTTTTTTAGAAAAGGGATCTAGATGCTCATGATAATAATTTAAAGGATTTTCTTTAATGTCCCATATGAAGATATAAACTAATGACCATGAATTGGGATATATCATTACGTAAGATAGAAAACTTTTCTGGGGAAGGACATGAATGGTTCCAAATATATTTCTATTCATAGATCCAATATCATATGTTATAGCATATGACATATTGCCATTGCTCACAACCATATAGTAGAGGAACACTAGAAGGGGAAACATTTGAATATATTTCATTGGAAATCATTACAAAAGGATCTTAATAATATAAATTGTTTAGCATGAGTGGAGAAATCATAAGAAGAGTGCATGGTTGGTAGTAAACTTAACTCATATATTATTAATGTATGATTTAATTCATGATTTTTTAGAATTCCTCATGGTATATATTGGGGGATATCACAATTAATAAGAATTTTGGATCTTCCCAACCTTTTTATAATACCTCCAGACTAAAATCACTCTCCCCCTTCATTATTTTCCAAGAGAGGTACTAGAATTCTATTATGGGAGGAGTATCTCACTAAATATTCTTGTGATTTAGTATATCTCATGGATACACCACGATGGTTAGATGGCTTTTAGAAGCCACTTCAGTGATATTTATCATAAACATATGATTGAATATGATGTTTGGAAATTCTAAAATATAGGGTATACATAGAAAATTTCATCATTTTATAGTATTCATGATTTCATGTTTTTTAAGAATATTGTTCCTTGTTTTTTGAATCTTATTCAATTCCATTTCTTATTTTATTTATTAAAATTCTCTATGATACCTACATGTCACCAGTGATATTCTTGTACCCTAGAATATAATTTCAAAATTAAAAAAGAGAATATTTAAGTGAATAAGATGATAAATAACCTAAAAAGGTTCTATCAAGATATATTGGGGCATAGGTGGGACATCATTTTGGAGGAATTGTTTAGATGAAATATTACGGATGGAAAATTAGTATCTAATCATATAATTAATATTATTTGGTTTACTAGGGAAATTGAGAGGATTAGGTATCCATTATAACCCTTAATATAGATATGAAATTCATTATAAATAAAATTTTACCTGATCTCCTCAAAATGTCGAGGATAACAGACCAAGACATGAGAGGTTCATGGTATAATGTTGGGATGAAAATATATATAATACAACAAATATTACATATAATGGTGATTTCTTATGACCCACAATGATTTTAACCACTTCAACATCATTTTATGATGATTTATATAAAGCAATTTAAAATGGATCATTGAATATCATTTAATAGAAATTATAATTTTTTCACAATGTTGTTGTATTATTGTCACCAATCTATTATTTAGTAGCTATTTTTGTTTATTAACAATGAATTTGGAAATAACCATTTAATACTGAATCATTTTATGGTGGAATTTATGTCATATATTTAGTAAAATCTTTCCATTCTTAGTATTTTTTATTAAAGAACCACTAATAAATTTATTCATCATTTTGTAAACATAAACTAAATATGTTAATATATATTAGTATGTACTAATATTGACAGTGGTTTTAATTATCATTAACAAATTCATAGTGGTAAAAAATACCTTAAAATGATTAATGTTGTTAAAAAATATCTAATAATAAAAATACACTAAAAAATATTTGAATGATCTAACTCATTATATTTTGTTACATGTAATAGAAAAAAGGAATATCAAACACATATATCATATATATTGATACTAAAAGACAATAAAACTATTTTTAACCATAAATATGCCCCAAAAAATATTTATAATAGCTACATTATATTTTAGTCAAAAAATTGTGAATATTATCATTTTTTATTAACAATACAAGCCATAATATTTGGGAAAATGAATCATATTCTCTAAAACCATAGATTACATTTTTTCCATATATGTAGTATGTTATGCATTAGATTCTATACTAATTTCTCTCTATGGTGCATATATTTAAAATAGATAATTATATATTAATAAAACATATATTAGAAAATAGTAAATGAAGATTAATTAATAATTAAATAGAGACAAATAAAATTAAAACATTACTGAAATTATTATTGTTAAAAGAAAGTGATACGCGATGTTGAAACCAACCCAAAATCATTGAAATAGAATTATTTTAAAGATAAGAAGAAGAAAAATATTAGTACTAACATCTTGGTTTCAAATTTTATACCATTTAATAAAGAAAAATAGAATTAACACCCTTCGAAATATTTACAAATCACTAATCAAGGAATAAAACATTCTTAAGATAATTAATAAAACAATTTTGGCTCTGTTTGAGAAAACATATTGAAAACTAAACCAAAATTTTTTCTCTATTTGTCAATATTTATTGAAGAATCAATGAAATAAACTTATTATGATCTGTAAAAAACAAATGTAACTAACATTTTATCTCATCTATATTTTTTTTATATTTTGAATATAAATTAAATAATTACTATAGATATTTTTGTAGGTAATGATGTTACATTTAAAGGAATACTTATAATGGAACACACCAATGGTCTCTTGATGGTGACATAGTCACTGTGTGACGACATGTGGGATGCACCACAACTGACCCCCCGGATTACCCAATATCTTTTATATAAGGGGTTTAATGGCTATGTAGTACTTTTAGTGTTATATATATAACAAGTGTAGAATAAATATTCTGCACTATAGAGTGGAGAACGTCTCGTATCCTATTTGAGCATGACATTCTAATGAAAAATATCATGAAAACAATTAATTAATTTAACAATTTATTTCAATAACAAATCATGGAATTTATATATCTTTAATTATATTACAAAATAAGTAAATACATTTAAAATTATATGAAATAAATTATATGTGTTTTATTAAATTAATATAAAAACAACACACAATATTTACAATTAATTACATTTGTATTCAAATAATATGGGATTAAAAAATAAATTATATATCTTACAATCATTTTCATTCTAGTTGGTCATGTTTTTATTAGAATGTATCATTAAAATTACATCTTATTTTCCTTCTCCCCTACCTATCAAGAGCAGGATTTTCTATATCATCTTTGAAATACAATTCACCATGATTTTGTTGATGGGGTTCATAGTTACAAATTACTTCACCTTATTCACCCATGTAATACTTATCCCTTAGTTTCAAGTGGATAGAAAACTACCACCCATCATCCACTATATAATTGATATAATAAACCATTTTATCTTGGGTATCCAAAATATTTGGACTGTTTTCTTCATGATTATCTATATCAATCAAATAAGATAAGTTGATAGAAGTAAATTGTATTAAATATTTCATCTATTAATATTGACCTAGTAATATTTCAACAACATAAATAAAAATTTTCCCTGGTTATTTAACATGACAATATCAAATCATATTATATAGTATCCTCGATGTGAATCTATAAATATAATGTTTTAATGTTTTTATAAACTATTCATTATCAATAATATGAATCCCAAAACCATAAATATTCTAATAATTGATTCTCTTTGCATGTTTCAATAGAACTCAAACCAAATAATTCAAATATTCTAATAGATAAACATAATTTCCAATGTATATTATCTATAAAAATTGATGTAAAATATTTTTACATAGACTAAGTATTTATAAATAAATAAAAAGTAAGTATTAGAACAATAACCTTCATGATGTGAAAATCATTCAATATATTTTTTATTAACTGCTTTTATTATCATTTCCTCTTTATGAGTTATCTTCCTAAGGAATTATTTCATTTATGTCCCCAATTATGTGATACATGGATAATAAATGTAAACATTTAGTAGAAGATATCTATGTTCTTCCCTATCATATAAATAGACCAATTTTAATGAGTATTATTTTTCAACTTCTCTACATGAAGATAAAAATGATTGATGATTTTTATCATAATAATTTCTTTTATTATAATCATCAATCCTAATCAAATGAAATTTTCACTATTTAATATGAATACCTTGATTTAAAAGTGAGGAAATCCTTGACTAGGAAATCTTTAGTAATCAAATATTTTGGATGAGGTTTATTTTTAAAATAAGGTTTCAATTTTTGTAGATTAAAAATGAAGAGGTGTCATAAATTAAAGATTAATCCATTTAAATGATTAAATTGGAAACTATAATTCATTAATTATAATAAAATTAAGATTACGTTATTGATGGGATACATCCATCAATAATGTATGGGTCCTCCAACTTTATCTTCCTTAAGAAAATTCATCGTCAAATGAATTAAAATTGTAAAAAATGAGGTAGAATATAATTTTCAAAATAAAAATCATTTTTATAATTCATTACTATAGATTATCTAGTTTAATTAGGTTTAGTATTTTCTCAAAAAAAATTCTGAATAATGTATAAAATTTTATCATGTCTATAATTTTATTTTTTGATAATAAATTATTTATTTCAAAAGGTAGAAACTATTCTAAATATATATTTATTTATTTATTTACTTTTAAATACATGAAATTTATGATTATTCAATTCAAAACATCTTGAAATATTGCATGATAATTCTTTATATACCTTCATATTTTTTAATCTTTTAAAAAACATATTTTTACTAATTTTACGGTGAATAAAATGACACTTGATGCTCCCAATTATCATCTTCCCATAAATACACTATAAAAAATGTGAAATTTTCCTTTTTTCTAAAACCACTGCTAAATTTTCTATAAAATATTCATATCTCAGTTATTTTCAGTGATGGTAATTACTATGTAGCATTAGTTTCTCATTTCACTGAGGATTTTTTGTGTCTGTTCATAAACCAACCTCTAAATGTTTTATTTAGAAATGGTTTTATAGTTTTATATTTTTAAATTTATAATTTATAATTTATGAATAATATATATCTATATATAAACATATTAAGAGTAAATTAATGATTAAAAATGGTATTATATATTACTAATATTAAGTATTTATAAATTAATTCATAGCTATCAATTATAAATTAATAAATATTAAGTATCTTTTGGTCATGGAATTATTTCAATTAAAATATTTAAAATTTTATTATTTATTAATTAAAACATTATTATAATTGATAAATAATTAATAATAAAAAAAATATAAAATTCATATATATATATAATAACTCATATTAAAATTTTATGAAAAAATATATATAGTAAAATATGTTTATAATATAATTTATAATTTTATAAATTAAAAGATATAAATGTGTAAACAAACACAAATATAAAAAATTACATTTATAAACAGACACACTCACACATATTATGTATGTGGATAAAAAACTGTATAAAACACTCACACCAGGGAACCCTAGTGGGTTATGCATCATATCTACAAGAAAGGAATGAAAAAACAACCACTAGACCCATTTTGTTATATTTTTATAGTTTGATGGCCCATATTTATGGTAGTTAAAAGACCTAGAGGAATGCGTAAAAAGGATCTTAAAGGAGATAACTCAAAAGAATTTAACAATAGCATGAAACATGTCATGTCAACAATGTTACGCAACACCTGTATCAATAGTCATCATACCTTGTGACCATTTTGAATGTTGTGTCCTCATAAAAAGATCCATTGCATCATGATTCTCTCTGATGAAATGTGGAAATGCACCCCGCTATCACACATCAGAAATCCATATGCGAATAGTTTTGGATGATATGCTCTAGTACACACATCTCCCTTCAAACTGCCCACCCCATGATTTCGATGTGACACCCCACCACATCGCATGTCTGGCGCACCACATCCTCAAACTGATCCCACTATATACACATTATCATGGACATATACCTCTCCACCCCCATTTTAAATTCATGAGGATGTAATTATATTTAGTAGGAACTGTCACACCTATCCCACTTTGGATGTCACCCACCCCATGGAACACAAGTGTCGACATGCTGCACTTTCTTCCTATTTTGTTGTGTTGTTCGACTCATACTGGCAATAGATTTTTTTTCAATTGATGATGGACCTAAAATCCCAAATCCAAAATCAGTAAAATATTATTTCTAGTATAGTAACTACAACCATAAATGTTATAGTAATTTTTTAGAACCTACAGAAATCCCTCTCCACCTGGTTTTGTTCCTAGGTCATTCATATAGGACATTGAGGCGCTTAACCCTAAGCCAAACCCCCAAATGAAATATATAAATATTTTTGAATACACACACATATATGTTTATATTTATATATTTACTTATTTAAAAATTTATATACAGACACACATATTAAAATTAATTAATAATTAATACTATTTTTACACAATACTAATATTAATAATTTAAAATAGTAACTCAAATATATAAATAATAAATTAGTAGACACATATTATTTATTATTTTTATTCATAATTAATTAAAATTTTAATTATTAGTAATAATTATTTAAAACATAATTAGAACTTATAATTAATTAATAATAACTATAAATATAAAAAATCATATACATGCACACACATAAACACACATTTATAGTAATTAACATTTTATTGCTAATTGTTAACTTCTAATATTATTTCATATATATATATTTTATAGGATTATATCATTATATATTATTTATAAATTAAAATATTAAAATATATACATATTAAAATATATATAATAATATTACTAATTACTATTCACACACACATAAATACAAATTTAGATTTATAATATATAATTTTTTAAAAATGGTACAATAAATACTTTTTTGATAATATACATACATATAATATTTTATATACATTCTGATCATAATATATATTCATTTGAAAATATAAATAATAGAACTATAAAATTACTAATTATATAAATATATATTGTTGACGCTCCTTTCGTCACAGAATCTAAAGATTGGAAAAGCGGAAGATCTGAGATTAAAATGGTTCGACCTTTGAAGAAAACATCAAAAATCGGCAAAGGGATGAACAAGGAGAACTTTTCCCATAGGTCGCGCAAGTTTCCTCATAGTCACGCAAGTGAACTTGCGCGACACACTTTGGCGCGCAAGTGACTTGCGCGACATAAGTAATAATCACCCGGTAACCGCCCGTGGTCTTCTCCTACCTATAAATAGACCCTGTGGGCCCCCCATTCGAGAGGATTTTTTTTCCAGAAACTCGGATTGAAGTTTCCGACGCCCAAGTCTCTTCTCAAAGCTTCCGGAACACTTCTAAGGTAATTTCTTACCTATAACGGGAGATCTAAAGAGAGGAAGGAAATCCTAAGTGTTGAAACTCGTCAACACATGCGCGCCTGAGTGGCCAACCCTTAAGGGAAGTGGCCACACTTGCGCGCCGCCTTACCTGCGCGACCAATACTTGCGCGCCCACGTAGTACCTGTGCGCCTTCCAAGACTTGGGAACCCCTTCCTTTTTGGGTGCCCATCTTGCCCATTTTACCCCTCTTAAGCCATCACGCCTTTCCTATTCAAGATTCAGTCTTCAAGACACTCTTCAAATCCATTTATGGCATGATTTCTTAATTTGACTTCCTTATCTGAAAGGAATTTTGTGGAATATCTCTCAAAACATAGTTATTTTTACATCTTTATGTCACTAAAAAGTTAGAGTTCATTCATTCAACCCCATCCTTTTAGATGAGATAATTCTTAACCTGGGTCTCCTTTTTAGGAATAATCCCCAGTTATAAGTCCTTTAACCTGGGCTTCCTTTTCAAGAGTAAGTCCCAGTCATAATTTTCTGGGCTTCCTTTTCAGGAATAAGTCCCAGTGATAATTTTGGGCTTCCTTTTCAGGAGTAAGTCCCAATCATAATTTGCTGGGCTTCATTTTCAGGAATAAGTCCCAGTCATAATTTTGGGCTTCCTTTTTAGGAATAAGTCCCAGTCATAATTTTGGGATTCCTTTTCAGGAGTAAGTCCCAGTCATAATTTTTGGGCTTCCTTTTCAGGAGTAAGTCCCAGTCATAATTTTTGGGCTTCATTTTCAGGAGTAAGCCCCAAGTCCCCTAACCTGGGCTTCCTTTTTAGGAATAATTCCCAGTCATAATTTTGGGCTTCCTTTTCAGGAGTAAGCCCCAAGTCCCTTAATTTCTCTTTAACAAGTCCTAATTTTCATTTGATCTGAGATTCCTTCTCAGGAGTAAAACCCAATTATCAATCCTCTCCTAATTTGGGTTTCCTTTTCAGGAATAAGTCCCAACTTAGAGTATTCAAATCTCCATGAAGCACATATACCTTTATGGACCCTGTTCCTAGATTTTCTCCCTAAAGTAAATCCTAACCTTCATTTATTTGGGCAGTCATACATACATAAGCCCCAAACCATTTCTTATGATTACATCTTTCATGGCCCAATTGTCTATTTTATTTCCAATACCTCTTGTTTCTCACACCGATCATGACTCACGTGAGCATAGAGGGTAAAAGTAATTATGACATCCTTCTTTGAGTCATCAATCATAAACATCATACTCCCTTACTCGAACTACGTGGGTTCTGATTCCTTTTCCAAAACAAAGGATATATAGGTAGCCCATCTATAGGTTCGATCCCAACTCTAAAATAATTCATGTCCTTCGGAATGACAATAAACTTCAAGTTCCCCACTGAGTGGCTTTAAAACCAGCCTGGTAATCATAATAACCAAGAGAATTTTATATAAATGTTTTGAAGGATACCATTGACCAAGAATCTCTAAATAGATACAGATGATTCTCTATTGATGAAGAACCACAAATACATATAAACGATTCTCTAAAATTTCTTTCATATTTAATCATTGATTGTCAAAACTGAAGGAAAGCTCATTTTATACTTGGTAATATAATAAGGATTCACGAACATAACTTAAATCTATAAAGAGAGTCCCGGAATAGACAATAATTCCCCTCAAAAAGGTGTGATTAGTCCGACCTCCCATCCTCTTGACCAATTCAAATTCCTAAGCCTCATCAGTTCACAAACTAATGAAGCGCCTACCTTTGGAAAGTAGGTCCAAATGGATGTGGAATCATTAGATTTTTCTGGTTCTATGAACAAACCCGTTAAAAACCGATCAGAACGTTTGAATCTCCCAACCAGGAGGTCATCCCCGAATTCTGAGGGAAACAAAAAACGGTGAACCCGACGTGAATCCTTAACCAAGTTAAAATGATGTTTTACCTATTTGTTAAGCCCCTATTTTAAACTCAACAAGAGGGCTGAAAAAAACAATCATTTACATGTGTTCTCATCCAAAGGATGAAGTGGATGAATTTATCTTGATTACGTCTGTTATATCAAACAGGCACTCTTTTCCAAGATCTTTTGTATTTCCATAATGGCTGCTCTCAAATTCACACTTGTGAATACTGCTGCTACAAATACCACTGCTGCTATTCCTACTAGATCGTCATCTACTCTGAGGATGACATCACCTACTCAGCATCTTCAACACTAGGTATCAAATGCGTTGGCTAAGGAGTACTGTCAACACGGTACCATCCCAACTCTGGAGGCTGCCCGACAGGCCCTCTAAGTGAACAACTCACACAGGTTGTCCGGACAACGACGACTAGTGATCAAGAGGCAGGCGGTGCTGACTACCGACTCCAACTGTTTCGGGTCGTTATCCCTGGAAAGCAAATTTCCATTCGCTCCCTTACTCCGAGGAAGTGAATGAGCAGGTCCCTCAGGACCTTAATTCAAAAAGACAGGAGTCCTTCCCGAGGGCTCCCATCAACAATCGCCGCCGGACTCGTGCGGCACTGTGCCCTCAACATGATGAGGGTACCGACTCTAGGCGTTCGGCTCAGGTTCCTCGAACTCGAGCAGGCAAGACGAACCGCCAGATGCGGAATCTGGTTAACAATGGGAAGGTTCTCATCCCTGCCATCTCCGGAGAAGTCCACCAACCTAACTTGGTGGCGAACAACGAGCAGGCACACACACCTACCCATTTTAATTCTGTTGTCCAGAAGACTCGTCTGGCAGCATCACTCCAATCCCGCCAGGCAATTCCGGCGGAGTACTATAGGCAGGAACATACAGCTGCTTATACATCTTTAGTTAGTCCGCAGGCTCGCCTGACTACATATGATGGATCTCGTCAACCGCGTTTGATGAAGTGTAATCAGCAGGCACATACACCTGCTAATACTAATCAAGACTACCAACAGTCTCTCTTGGTAGCACACAGAGAAGTCAGTCGGAAAGCTCCAACGACAAACAGGAGGCAGACTCAACTCTTTTCCCCCACACTTGAGTACTGTCAGGATTCATTGACAGGAAAAGGAGGACAGGAGCAGGCACATACACCTACTCCAAGCCCGGAATGGACGTATATCCCCGTTCTGGAAGCTAAAGTCACCAAGCATATTTTGTCAATGGTGAAAGAACATAAGAAAATTCCTGCTCATATTCTGGATGCTTGCCAGGATATCATAACAGCTTCAGCATCATCTCAGGGAAAGACACATAAATCTATCCCTAGCAGTGGAGTGACAGATCAACGATTCAATCCGGAACAGACACACACATCTATTCTAGTCTAAGAGGGTTATGGGGCATACTCCCCCATATCATATGGACAACCAAGTCAGGAACATACACCTGATTTGAGTAAAGATCGTTAGCCTAACCTGACCATCTTTCCTGATCAGGCACATACACCTTCTCAGAGCAACCACTTTCGTCAACAAGTGGTTTCCAAAGCGAGTAAGAAGGCATCTAAGAAAAAGATCTGCCCAGCACAGTCAGGAGATCAAAGGAAAATCTGTAACAAGGCCTTGCTCGATGCTGGAGTTCTTGAAGCCCTTAGAAATTTATCTGTTGGAATTCAAGATTCTACTCCCTCAGTTCCCAATAATGGGAACATTAATTCTGAAGGTCTTCAACAGACACTTCCTCCTGAAGGCTTGCTTCGTGAAAATTCGGTCAATCTTGAAGTTTTGTCTTCAGATGAGAGCCACAGGAACCCTCTGTATGGTCAGAAGACCAAGGAGTAAGAGATCTCATCTTTTGCTGTAACCCATTATGGTGGTCCTCCCCATGATGATGAATTTCTCTGCGAAAGTCCTCTCCGCAGTAGTGATTCACATTGCCTGGAAAATAATCCAGTGGACAATGTAGTGCCGAGAAAGACCTCTTATCTTGAGGCATTTGCAAATGCGAAACCAGTCATGTCTGATACTTTATCGCTAGAAAGTGAAATACTTTCTCAATCAGAAGATAGCCCAAGGTGTAGGTCATTCTCCGAACCACCCCTAAGTCATGCATCTTCTAGTTTGATCAATGATCTCTCTACCAATCTTGTTGAATCTTATGAAGCAACAAGGAAACACCAACTCTTGTCAAAATAGGTAGAAGAATCTTCATTTAATGATGAAGAGGAAATGCTGAACATGATGAAAAAACTAGCGAAAAGTGAGGTACCGGTCATGTTTTGGCCTTTGGCTGACTCCCAATATGACATTCCAAAAATGTTGACGGAAGATGAAGTCCATGATATTCGTCTCAACATATGGAAAACTCTTTGTCAATTGAAGAACAAGGTATTATCTTATGATGAATATGAAAATAATCTTAAGATAATAGAAGGGCTACAACGTTAGATTGATTTGGCATCTCTATCAGTCTCTCGGTATCCGAAGGCTGAAAAGTAGCAGAGAACCCTTCAACGTTAATGCCTTGGCGCACTAAGAAAATTGCGTCAGTTAATTGCCAATTCCCCATCTGGTGTTCATATCAGAGGATGGGGTGTTCACGGAGCACTACATTTCACAGTGCTTTCCAGTCAACAAAGCTCGTCAAATATGGTCTCATGCAATGTTATTACCCATGGCCAGCCACAGTCAATGGGATTTGTTTGTAATCAAAAGCTTGCTCAAGAACAGGCTTCAACTAGTTCCTCTCAAAATCAAGCATATAGAGAACAAGTTGTTGAATTGCTCCTACATCAAGCAGGCGAGAATATTGCACAAGCCTCTCGTATGGAGCAAACACATCATCAAATGAAAGAAGTTTTAGAAATCATCCAACGGTCTGTTAAACCAGGTGATAAAATTGGATACATGTTAATGCATCTAGATAATTTCTGAACTAAGATTCGCAAGATCAAGAGAGATTTTAAGAAGATCTCAGAAATAGCATGTCAAGAGCCACCCCAGCTTGTCAGACTGGGGACTCCTTTAACCCAACCCTCAGAATCAACAAATGGGATTCGAGGAGTTGAGCCGAAACAGAAGGAACATCCCTAGTTCATGAGACTGGGGACTCTTTCAAATCATCAATCCCCTCCTCAGAGAATTTAGGTCTTTTCTCTATTGGGGAAGAATCCCCAAGAGGAACGAATAGCCAAATTATCAGGAGATTCCCTCCAAGTTATAGCTCGTTAGGAAGTTCCTAAAGGATTGAATCAACAAAATGCAATGTCTCATCAATGACATGAAAGAAGACAATATCACAGAAATGTTGATAGAAGGGATGCGATGCATTATGCATCAATCAATGTCATCAATGACGTTATTGCTAATCCACCAAAGGAGGCTCACTCAGGGGACTCAGATGAAGAGCGTCCTACTCAAGAAAATGTATGCTCCGATACAAATGAAGAAGGTGTGCATACAAGAAGTCAAAGGATTACTCAGAACCTAGGTAATCCACTTCCCTCTCTCCAAAAAGTATCCAATAAAGGGAGGGGAAAGAATCAGGTTACATATCCTTCCTCTGGAGAAGGTCAATCGCTCTCATTAGAGCAAAGGTTTGTACAACAGGAGGAAGAAATGAAAGAATTAAGAAGGTTGAATGTAGAACAACTTCAGAGTAGTCTTCTTCTTAAGAATGCTGGAGTCTGACAGCCGAAGGAATTTGTTGCAGCTATTGAGATGGATCAGGAATATCCTCCTTTATCAATACACCCTCAGAGGTCTAATCCTACGGGCCAAGCGCAACAACGTTTGGCAGTACTACCATCAGTTGCAGCACAAACCACCACATCTATCCAAGCTCCATTCATTGCACCTACCCAAGACCAAATTCAACCGGATGTTTCTCAAAAGTTAATAACTACTATTGAGTCATTAAAAGCTCGGTTAGAAACTATGGAAGGGAAACGGGCGCAAGTTCAACCAGAAAAGAAAGTTTAACCTGAATGGGTAGATTCAATTTCTCCTCCATCCAGTTTTGGAAACCCTATTTTCCATAATTTCAATGGATCAGGCGACCCTAAACAACATTTGACACATTACGTGTCTTGTTGTGATACTATGATGGGAACTCTAGAGCACCAAGAAGCAGTGAAACTCAGATGCTTCGTGCGAACCTTGCAAGGACCAGCTTTTGTCTAGTATACAAGCCTGCAATCCCGGTCAATCATCGGATGGGAGGATCTTCGCCAAAAATTCCATCTTCAGTTCAGCTCAACTTTTCCAAAAATGATAGTTTTCGATCTTACAAACTGCAAGCAAAGGGAGAATGAAAGATTCTCTAATTTCATTTCTCGCTGGAAGGGATTAACATATTCCCTGAGTTTAGCACTCCCTCAGGAGGAACTATTTCCAATCTGTGTGGCAAATTTGCGTGACGAATTACGCACTCCATTGATCCCTGTGAAATACACAGGAGGGTTTTGAGACCTTACTTCAATCTCTCAGCAGATTGAAGATTCCCTTATGCAGGCTAAGGCTAAATCTCATGTAATTCCATCAGCTCCAGGAAGGAGAATGGGTAAAGCAGAAACTGCTACAGTTATACTTAAACAAGCTCCTGTACCTATTTCTACTTCAAAACCTTCGTCTTCTCGATGGGCTCCACCTCCTGAACGCCAACAACAAAATACGTTTCGTCCAATTGATCAAAGAGATCAATTACGAAAACAATTTGAGGATTTGAAGAGTAAAACATACTCTTTCTGAAATGAGCAAGTTCCTGGTTACTTCATTTCAGCTCTGGAAAATAATTAGGTTCAATTACCTGTGCCCAAGAGGCCAAACAAGGAAGGAGATGAAGACCGTCCCAATTATTGTCCCTTTCATCAAATGTTAGGGCATCCCATCCATGAGTGTTTTATCTTCAAAGACCTCCTTCAAAAGATGGTCGACTTGGGACAAGTCAAGTTGAAAGGTTCTTCGACTCAGGTAGCATGTGTTACTGCTACAGTTCCAGAGGAGGAAGGTGAATGGTAAGAAGTCAAAAGCAGAAATGCACAGAAGTATGATGATTGGATGGTCAAAAAACAATCAATCGGACTCATGCCATTTTGCGAACACAATTAAAGAAACCAATTGTGTCTTCTTCCATGAATATTGCGGTAAAACCCTCTTTGTCAGAGGGAAAGTCCTCAAAGAAACGGTTTGATTCAAAGAAGGAAAAATAATCAGAAGATGATGAGTATGTGTCAAAGCCTAAATTGTCATTAGATCTGGCAGACTTTATGCCATCTACTTCAAAGCCATGGGCACCGCCCCATCAAACGACACAGCCTAAACAGGATAATTAGGAAGAGTCTTTATCAGATGAAGAGTTGATCTTCGATTTTGTTAATACGATTCAATTAACAGATCCGTATTCCAGTCGTAATTTCAATTTTGATGAGCCTGAATTCCCTGTATCAAATAAGGGAATCCAAGGAAGTTCTAGAGGTTCAGGATACAGGGGAAGACGTGGATCTTTCCGAAGCCACTACTCCAATTCTACCTCTGCTATCACTGTGTATGCAGCAGAAACTCGTGGTAGAGCCCTTCAGCGAGCTCAAAAAGAACAAGCAAGTTCTTCTACCAATAGCCAACTCAGTCATGACACAGTTATTTTGGAAGACCGATTGAAGGTTCCATCTTCTTTATCTCAGCAAGTAAATGGTTCTAATCAGTCTAATCTTCCAAAACCAAGGATGTTTCCAACTTCTATCCCAATACAAGATGCATCAGCTTCCAAATCATCTACTTCCAAGGTACCTGCTAAACCACATATTCTTGTTGGGAAACGCAGACCTCTAGATCAAAAGTATGATATATTGAAACACATGGCCCAAGTACCATCCAAGTTATCAATTTTGGATGCTTTTAAATCTGTCAAAAGATCTTAAGGAAGCACTCATCAAAGCTTTGTCAAGTCCTCAGGAGTTTGAAGCTGAAATTGCTGCAGCTGAAGTCTATAACATAGAGAATAATCCTACAGAATTCCATGCAGTGATATCTTTTACTGATAAAGATGATTATGATGTTGTGCATGGACACATAAAACATCTGTACTTATCTGGAAAAATCAATGGTGTAGATATCTGAAGAGCTTTCATTGACAATGGTTCATGAGTCAACCTCATGCCCATTCGTATGCTTCTTCGATTGGGCCTCACAGAATTTGATTTATCTCCTTCTACCATGATGTTACATGGATATGATAAAAATGAACAAGAACCACTGGGCGAAGTTACACTTAGAACACAGTTTGGAGATCTTGTATCCAATTCGGATTTCATGATTGTTGATCAAGACTCAACTTTCAACATCTTGCTTGGAAGACCCTGGCTACATCAACATGCGACTATCCCTTCATCATACCATCAATGTCTCAAATACTGTTTCAATGGTCAAGTTGGAACATTTTTTGGTGATAAATCCCCGTTCAAGACATGTGAGTCTCAATACATTGAGGCGGAACTTTATCACATGATGGGAAGAGAGAAATCTACAATAAAAAATTTACCAAAGTTAATGCTCCATATGGTTTGGAGAAGATTGCAATAAATCCATATACACATGTGAGTACAGATTATGTGTTACCTATCAGTCAAATTGACAAAATAGGCCCAATCAAAATACTCTTATGGAAAGATCCGTAATGTCAATTATGGCAATCGAGCCAGACAACATGGGAGAAATTGGTAACCTACCAAACAGTGATGAACGCACAAGTGGTGACGTTTTCATTTTATCTGCTGAAATTCAACAGGTCTATACTTCGCCAATCAGGCCAGAAGAAGTTATAGCAACATCGGAGGCGAATAATGATGTCAATTCTCAATCCATCATCTCCTCTTTATTTCCCAAAGAAGACCCTTTATCATCAATAGGGTCGGAAATGGAAGCTTCTTCTTCAAAATGTGCAAATTTTGACATCTCTTCTGATCATGAAAATTTCGTTTTGTCATCTACTATGTAATTAGAAACGGAAGAAATAGCACATGATGAAGAGGAAGAGGAATATCGTATAGATGCTCCTCCATCATTTGAAGAGGGTATCTCTACCACTATGGATGAACTCAGAGAAATAAACCTGGGTACAGAGAAAGATCCACACCCCACTTTAATTAGTGCGGCCATGACCCTTGAAGAGGAAGAGATGTATATTTCTTTTCTAAATCAGAATAAAGATATTTTTGCTTGGAACTATACAGAAATTCCTGGGCTTGATCCTGATGTTTCTACTCATCATTTTGGTTTACCAAAAGAACATCGAGGATTTAAGCAAGCCGCGAGAAGAACACACCCAACGTAGGCTTCCAAAATTGAAGCTGAAGTGGATAAGCTGATCAAAGATAACTTCATCATAGAAGTTCAGTATCCCAAGTGGTTGGCTAATATTATCCCTGTAAAGAAGAAGAACGGACAAATTAGGGTTTGCATCGATTTCAGAGATCTTAATCGGTATTTTCTTAAAGATGATTTCCCAGTTCCGATTATAGAACTATTAATTGATGTGACGGCTGGTTATGAAGTACTTTCCTTCATGGAGGGATATTCCGTATATAATCAGATCAAAATAGCCCTAGAAGATGAGGAATCCACAACTTTCAGAGCCCCTCAAGCTGTGTTTTGTTACCGGGTGATGCCCTTTGGTTTAAAGAATGCAAGTGCAACATATCAACGCGCCATGCATCGTATCTTCAAACATTTCTTAGGGAAGTTTGTTGAATGATATGTAGACGATTTGGTGGTTAAATCCAAACAACGTTCTAATCACTTGGCTGATTTGGAAGTCATATTCCACAAGCTTCGACAACATAATTTGAAGATGAACCCCTTAAAATGTGCTTTTGGGGTAACCTCAGGAAAATTTCTCGGCTTTGTTGTACGCCATTGTGGTATTGAAGTCGATCCTGAGAAGACCAAGTCAATCCTTGGTATGTCACCTCCTCAGAATTTGAAATAATTAAGAGGACTTCAAGGACACTTAGACTATATTCGGTGTTTCATCGCCAATTTGGCAGGCAAAAGTTTACCCTTTACTAAATTATTGAAAAAAGGAGTCACATACCAGTGGACTGAAGAATGTCAAGAAGCGTTTGATGTTCTGAATAAATACCTCTTGAGTCCACTGGTACTCATGCCACCTGTTGAAGGAAGACCACTTATCATCTATGTGACAGCTCTAGAGCAATCATTGGGTGCCTTTCTTGCTCAAAAGAGTGATGCTGAGAATGAAAATAGCCTCTACTATCTTAGTAGAACTATGCTTGAAGCAGAAACCCGGTATTCAAGTATTGAGAAGTGCTGCCTGGAATTAATATTTGCAGTTCAGAAACTGAGACACTACCTGCAACATCACGAGGTCCAATTAGTATCTTGCAATAATCCACTCAAATTCATCCTTAGTCATCCAATTCTTACAGGATGTCTAGCAAGGTGGGAAGTTATTTTGCAGCAGTTCGACATTCAGTATGTGTCTCAAAAGGCAATAAAGGGCCAAGCTCTGGCTGATTTCCTGGCTGAACATCCTTCAGTGGAAGACACGTCTTCAGATATTGAACTCCCTAATGAGTAAGTTTTCTCTATTCAAGAGATTCCTCAAACATGGGAAATGTATTTTGATGGTGCTTCTAGAAGTCCAATAGGGAAGAAAATAAAAAATCCTAAATTCAACAAAGTTGGTTTAGGAATTGTGCTCATTTCTCCAGATAAGGCATTGTTACCTTATTCCTTTTTATTATGGGAAGGTGGTACCAAAAATGAAGCCGAATACCAAGCTCTTATCACAGGCTTGGAGTTAGCACTTCAAGCACAAGTGAATCACTTAAAGGTGAAAGGTGATTCAGACCTGGTAATCAAACAAGTCAATGGGGATTATGCCATCAGAAAAGAATAATTAATCCCTTTGTATGATTATGTCAGAGAGTTAATGTCGGAATTCCCTTCAGAACCGACATTTTCTTATGTCCCAAGATCACAAAATGCTCAAGCTGATGTGCTAACTAATATAGCCATAGCTCTAGCAGATCCAAATCGGGACAAGACAACCATCAGTATTGCCCACCGTCGTGCAATTTCACCTTATGTTCAAGCCAGAACAAAGTAAATTAATGAAATTAGTCCCATTCTTGAACTGTATGTTCATACTACAGGATGGATGTCACCTATCAAGGAATACCTTCAAAATGGAACACTTCCACCTGATAGAGACGAGAAAGAACAAATCTGGTGGCGTGTGGTCAATTTTACTCTTTATGATAGCCCAAACCACCTAGATAAAATTCTCTAAAAACATGGTTTTGATGGAGTTCTCTTCAGATGAATTGATGGTGAAGAGACAATGGCTTTCATGAAAGAAGTACATGCAGGAGTCTGTGGTGCCCACCAGTCTGGACATAAATTGTCTGATCAAATTTGAAGGCTTGGATACTTTTGGCCTTCAATGATACAAGATTGTGTTAATTTCACAAAGAAGTTTCATTCATGCCAAGTACATGCCAACATCATTCATCAACCTCCAAAGTTTCTTCATACAGCTAAATACTCGTGGCCATTTTCCACATGGGGAATGGATGTGGTGGGACCTTACCATTCAGCTATGGCCAAGTAGTTTAAGTACATTATTACTGCTACTGATTTCTTTTCCAAATGGGCAGAGGCAGTACCTCTTAAAGAAGTCAGTTTTAAATGAATTTTTAGCTTCATCAAGTCTAACATCATTACTAGATTTGGTGTCCCTCATACCATATTGACAGACAATGGCACCAACTTCTATTCTTCTGAGGTGATGAAATTGTATCAAGAATACAAAATTAAATCCAACCATTCATCTCGGTATCATGCGGTGTCCAATGGACAAATAGAAGCCTTTAACAAGACTCTTTCAAATATACTGCAAAAGATGGTGGATAAATATAAAAGGTCATGGCCTGATAAACTCTTTCATGCTTTATGGGCTTACCGGACTACCACTGGAAATGCAATGCAGTCAACTCCATATTCGTTGGTATATGGAACGGAAGCAGTCTTGCCAATTGAAGTTCAATTTCCCTCACTCAGAGTAGCCATTTGTGATCGGTTATCTACAGATGAGAAATCCCAAAAGTGATTGAATGAATTAGAACGGTTAGATGAGAAAAGATTGTGCACTTTGCACCACTTGAAAATCTATCAGAATCGAATAGCACAAGATTTTAACAAAAAAGTTCATCTTCGTTCATTCATTCAGGGAGAATTGGTATTAGTTCTCAGAAATCCAATGATACCAGGAAGGAAACCTCCCAAGCTTGAGCCAAAATGGGAAGGACCTTATTCAATACATAGGGTCTACTCCAATGGAGCTTATTCATTAATCTCGATGGATAGAGAACTCATTACTACTCCAACTAATGCTAGATTTTTGAAGAAGTATTTTGTATAAACTAAAAAGTATTCATATAATGTCCCCGCAACATGACACTAAACTGTGCGAAACCAGTTCGTCCTTGGTATACGATGTTAAAATATACAGAAATGGTTCAATATGACATTAAACAGCAACTTCATCCCACACGATGATTAACTGTGAAAAAGTTCCCTAAAAGGTCTCGTATGACTTTAAATTACACCATGGTCCTATATGAAATTAAACTGCACCATCCATGGTCCATGCATATGACCCTAAACTATTCACACTTTTGTCCAGCATGACACTAAACTGAAAAGAAAAAAAAAAGAAAAGTCCCTAATATGTCTTCACTGCATGACATTAAACTGCACAGTCCCCCCTTTCATCCAACATGACATTAAAATGTATTGTCCCTGCAAAATGACATTAAACTGTGCAGCACCAGTTTGTCCTTGCTATACGATGTTAAACTATACAGCAACGGTCCATGAATAAGACCCTAAACTATTTGAAAGTCCCTTACGTCCGGAAAGACGTTAAACTACATAGTCATCAAAGGTCCTGTATGACCTTAAACTGTACTTATGTCCACCATGACATTAAACTGCACCATCCACGGTCAATGTATATGACCTTAAACTATTCACCCTTTCGTCCAACATGACGTTAAACTGTATTGTCCCTACAACATGACATTAAACTGTGCAGCACCAGTTTTTCCTTGCTATACGACGTTAAACTATATAGCAACGGTCCATGCATAAGACCATAAACTATTTGAAAGTCCATTATGTACGGAAAGACGTTAAACTACATAATCATCAAAGGTCCTGTATGACCTTAAACTATACTTATGTCTAGCATGACATTAAACTGAACCATCCACGGTCCATGTATATGACCATAAACTATTCGCCCTTTTGTCCAACATGACATTAAACTGTATTGTCCCCATCGTCATAATTACATGACGCTAAACTGTACAGAAAGTCCTTGATATGACTTACATGACGCTAAACTGTACTTTTTCCCTGATACATGACATTAAACTGTGCATCGTTAAGGATTGTTGCTACCTCTTGTTTCTCACAACGAGTATGACTCATGTGAGCTTAGAGAAAACCTCAACCATAACACTCTCTCTGGGCTGCTAACCATGTGTTAGTCCCAACATCTTTTTTTAGGTCATTGTCCCCAAGAATTATTTGATCATTACGTTATTCTTTAATTGAACTACGAGGATTTTGATCCTTTCCTTCTAGGTTGGGTACGTAGGGAACCT
Organism: Viscum album; assembly: GCA_963277665.1. Classification (NCBI taxonomy): domain Eukaryota; kingdom Viridiplantae; phylum Streptophyta; class Magnoliopsida; order Santalales; family Viscaceae; genus Viscum; species Viscum album. The sequence continues at coordinate 1,278,335,224 of OY728142.1, read as the reverse complement.
CCCAAGGTTCAAGCCAAAAAACAATCTCTTCACTTCGGTTCACCTTCATCTCATACGATGTTGATTTGTGAAACCGCCCTTAGAATCAATATCTTTACTTTTGATTCACTTTCGTCCTTGTTATACGACGTTAAACTATACAAAACTTTTGTCTGGTACGACAATAAACTACAATACTCTTTGATTTCCTCATTTGAGAGGGAACCATTATTTACATTGATTTTTCAATCATGTTTCATTTCAAAAGACCACGTGCATACATGGTAATGCCGAAACGTTTTATCTCGGGTTAAACCATCATTGTACTAAAGTCCCCTTTCACCCTTCACATGTACGAACCAAATTTGTACAAAGGGTATATCTAGAACTATGTGGGCTTGATTCCCATCCTTATGGGATACATAGGAACGTTCGAGTATCCCTCGAATCCAGCCCCAAGTCTTTTGGGACTAACCCCAAATTTCACTTTCAGTCCCTTGGCTGAAAAGTCCTCATGAAAACACACACTGTGTATTCATTATTATGGTCCGAACTCTATGACCCTATACTAAGATCTCTCATACTTTCGTCCTGCACGACGTTAAACTGCATTTCAAGAACTACATATGGCTTGATTCTCATTCTTATGAGATACGTAGTGAAGTCCAAAATTTCAATTCAGGACCCAGCCACAACATGATTATGGTTATCATTGACCTATGTATCTTTATATACATTGAACAATACCCATCTTTATGTGTTATAATCCTAACCTGAAATATTTTCAGATTTTCATAACCCTTTTCATAACTTTTAGTCACAAAAATGTCAAACTTCTGAGAATTCTTTTGCCTGACTATGCAGCATGTGCCCATAGGAGGCCTTGCATAAACAGTCCACGTAACAGACTTGTCAGCCGAAGGATACTATTTATTTGACTATACAGCCAATGCCCTTAGGTGGCCCTGCATAATCCAACCCCCTAACGGGTTTGTTAAATGATGGTAACTTCATTCTTGGGAAGAATGCCTCTTTTTTTCTTATTTGTCTTAAATGACGGTATATAGGGATCTGTAAAAAATAGCCATCCATAACATATTTGTCCCATGTTATTTTTCATGATATGAAAGTATTCAAGTCTATGGTTTATTCTTCTTCTCCACGTTTGGGTCAGACCTTCGTAGGAGTGATATTCATCCAGTTCTTTGATAATCTTGTCTGGAAATATCTTCTCCATATTCAGGTACCTCTTTCCATAAAGAAAACTCTATACTTTAGAAAATTTGAATCTCCATAAACTTTCACTGGCTTTTTAGCACTAGGAAAGTAAATTTATGAGAGTTCTTTTTCCTGACTATGAAGCACGTGCCCATAGGCGTCCTTGCATAAACAGTCCACATAACAGACTTATCAGCCGAAAGATGCTATTTATTTGACCATGCAGCCAATGCCCTTAGGTTGCCCTGCATAATTCAACCCCCTAACGGGTTTTGTTAAATAGTAGTAACTTCATTCTTGGAAACTACTTCTACTGATGCCTTTTAGCTCTTTTTCATATCATTCCTCAGATTCAAATATTCTTAAAGCCATAATTTACATATTATTCTCTCATACTTGAGTATGGTAATATGTTTTCAGATAAATTTCCAAGGAATTGAATCAATTTTAATCCATTTTGGTCAAAGCTATTTCGACCTTAAACATTATCCCCTTTATGTCCGGCGTGCATGACTTTAAACTGCCCACAAAAGACAAAGGAACTCTGAATAAAAGTCAAGTTCCATCTCACAAAACATACATTTTTTATGATTTAGGTAATATTGAGCAATTAAAAGATTCAAAGTTTGTAGGGTTATTTGTAATAATCCTAGTAAAAATCAAACTATGATTACTAGGACCATTGGATTAAGTAAATTTGAAGTAGGTGGTGAAAGAATGCAGGTAAAAATGATTGAAGATGAAAGTGTTTTTCATTAATACACAGGAGATAGAAGGACATCAACAGACTGGAGTCTCTTCCTTTTTTCAGGAATTACAAAAGGCTTTCAAAATAACTCTTCATTTGATTTATGGCATCCCGAGCTTCATCAGCAACCACCTGGAATTCATTCATTCAACTAGATACAATAAGAGATGTAGTGATACCAGCTCTTCTTGGAACAATTGTAAAAGAATGTTCTTGAGTGCGGTTTGAGAAAATTTTCTGTTGATCAAACAGTAACTCTGTTTTTTTCCAAGAGACCTGGAAGATGGATACATGGATTTGAGAATGGATCATTGGAACTAAAGATCCATTTGGAGAGAGTACTCTTTTCAGATATTGCTATAATGCCATGTTTGTCTTCTCTCCACCAACCGACAGTGGAAAACATTTCAACCCATGGGTTTGCCATTTTCATATCTGCAAGGAAATGGCATGAAAGGAGAACTCGAAAGTTCATACCATTGTTGCTGCTCTTAATGCACAGCATAACCGAAATAGAGGAGTAGCAGTGCAACTGCATTTCAAGTGTACAGTTCTTTGCATTTGGAACATTTACTCCTTGCAGATGACCATGACAACACAGAGGCAGATAGATGCTCTGTGGGAAATTAGGATGATATTTCTTCAAGTACTTAGCCAAATCTGGGAGAGTGTTGTCACAGATATCATAGTAATCATGGCCAATGATGTTCATCATGTCATCAATCTGCTTGCTAGCCAGTTCATCAGCCGTTCCAATTCCCATGGGAACCACTGAATCTACACAAAAGATGAATAAACTAACTCTTAAATGGATTTATTTTTTTTCATAAAATTTGTGAAGAAATTTAAAAAAAATGGCAAAGGAATTAAGGCGTGGAAGTCAAAAAAAACTTGGCGCGCAAGTATGGAGGTGCCGCGCAAATATTTGGCACGCAAGTGACACCGCGCAAGTCAAAATACCTTGACAACAGTGCACCATCAAGGAAACACCGGAAAACAGAGAAACGTGCGTGGCTACGATGACCCGTGCGATGAGAGCTCGAGAGGTTTGAAGTCCAGAAATCTAGATGCTTTGTACGGAGGTGAGGCCGTGTATTTATAGGCCAGGAAGCCTACCTGCGCGCCATACCCAGTGTGCTTAAGACCTGCTCGGCGCACACTTGCACGCTGCCTTCTGCGCACTGAACACTTGCGCACCACCTTTTACTTTGGATGTATTCGATTTCCTCAGAGTCAAATCCTCTATTTCTCTCCAGATCCAACTCTGAGAGGGGACTTTTGTTGACGCTCCTTTCGTCACAGAATCTAAAGATTGGAAAAGGGGAAGATCTGATATTAAAATGGTTCGACCATTGAAGAAAACATCAAAAATCGACAAAGGGACGAACAAGGAGAACTTTGCCCATAGGCCGCGCAAGTTTCTTCATAGTCGTGCAAGTGAACTTGCGCGACGCACTTTGTCGCGCAAGTGACTTGCGCGACATAAGTAATAATCGCCCGGTAACCGCCCGGGGTCTTCTCCGGTCTATAAATAGACCCTGTGGGCCCCCCATTCGAGAGGAATTTTTTTCCAGAAACTTGGATTGAAGCTTTCGACGACCAAGTCTCTTCTCAAAGCTTCCGGAACACTTCTAAGGTAATTTCTTACCTAGAACGGAAGATCTAAAGAGAGAAAGGAAAGCCTAAGTGTTGAAACTCATCAACACTTGCGAGCCTGAGTGGCCAGCCCTTAAGGGAAGTGGCCACACTTGCGCGCCGCCTTACTCCTTCGATAGAACTTGTGCGTCCCTTTTCTGGAAGAACCTCAAGAGGATTCTAAAGGCTCTAATAAAGAGTTTCTCAAGTATTTCAATGCTGGTAGAACATCGCGCAAGTACCCCACACATGTCGCGCAGGTATACCTGCGCGACCAATACTTTCACGCCCACGCAGTACCTGTGCGCCTTCCAAGACTTGCGCGCCCCTTCCTTTTTGGGTGCCCATCTTGCCCATTTTATCCCTCTTAAGCCATCACACCTTTACTATTCAATATTTAGTCTTCAAGACACTCTAAAAAGACATTTATGACATGATTTCTTGATTTGACTTCCTTATCTGAAAGGAATTCTGTGGAATATCTCTCAAAACATAGTGATTTTTACATCTTTCTGTCACTAAAAATTGAGAGTTTATTCATTCAACCTCATCCTTTAAGATGATAGAATCCTTAACCTGGGTCTCCTTTTTAGGAATAATCCCCAGTTATAAGTCCTTTAACCTGGGCTTCCTATTCAGGAGTAAGTCCCAGTCATAATTTTCTGGGCTTCCTTTTCAGGAATAAGTCCCAGTCATAATTTTGGGATTCCTTTTCAGGAGTAAGTCCCAGTCATAATTTTCTGGGCTTCTTTTTCAGGAATAAGTCCCAGTCATAATTTTGGGATTCCTTTTCAGGAATAAGTCCCAGTCATAATTTTGGGCTTCCTTTTCAGAAGTAAGTCCCATTAATAATTTTTGGGCTTCCTTTTCAGGAGTAAGTCCCAGTCGTAATTTTTGGGCTTCCTTTTCAGGAGTAAGCCCCAAGTCCCATAACCTGGGCTTCCTTTTCAGGAATAAGTCCCAGTCATAATTTTGGGCTTCCTTTTTAGGAGTAAGCCCCAAGTCCCTTAATTTCTCTTTAACCAGTCCTAATTTTAGTTTGATCTGAGATTCCTTCTCAAGAGTAAAACCCAATTATCAATCCTCTTCTAATTTGGGTTTCCTTTTCAGGAATAAGTCCCAAGTTAGAGTATTCAAATCTCCATGAAGAACATATGCCTTTATGGACCCTGTTCCTGGATTTTCTCCCTAAATTAAATCCTAACCTTCATTTATTTGGGCAGTCATTCATACATAATCCCCAAACCATTTCTTATGATTACATCTTTCATGACCCAATTGTCTATTTTATTACCAATACCTCTTGTTTCCCACACCGAGCATGACTCACGTGAGCTTAGAGGGTAAAATTAATTATGCCATCCTTCTTTGAGCCATCAATCATAAACATCATACTCCCTTACTCGAACTACGTGGGTTCTGATTCCTTTTCCAAAACAAAGGATACATAGGTAGCTCATCCACAGGTTCGATCCCAACTCTGAAATAATTCATGTCCTTCTGAATGAAGATAAACTTCAAGTGCCCCACTGAGTGGCTTTAAAACTAGCCTGGTCACCATAATAACCAAGAGAATTTTATATAAATGTTTTGAAGGATACTATTGACCAAGAATCTCTAAATAGATATAGATGATTATCTATTTATGAAGAACCTCGAATACATATAAAAGATTCTCTAAAAATTCTTGCATATTTAATCATTGATTGTCAAAACTGAAGGAAAGCTCATTTTATACTTGGTAATATAATAAGGATTCACGAACATAACTTAAATCTATAAAGAGAGTCCCGGAATAGACAATAATTCCCCTCAAAAAGGTGTGATGAGTCTGACCTCCCATCCTCTCGACCAATGCAAATTCCTATGCCTCATCAGTTCACAAACTAATGAAGCGCCTACCTTTGGAAAGTAGGTTCAAATGGATGTGGAATCATTGGATGTTTCTGGTTCTACGAACAAACTCGTTAGAAACCGATCGGAACGTTTGAATCTCCCAACCAGGAGGTCATCCCCGAATTCCAAGGGAAATATATATATATCAAGGTTTAAACATATATGTAAATACACACACACACATGCATTAAAAAATTTAAATAAATATATATATATATACATATATATACAGATATATATATACTTATATATATATAGATACACACACACATATATATATATAAATATATACATATATACATATAATTATATGAATGGATACATATATAATAATTTATATTGATATATATATATATATATTTACATATATGTATAATTATGTGTACGTGCATGAGAGAGTATGAATTCAATAGATGTAGTGTATTCTTGAGCTAGTGGTTTGATATCTAGATTAGAAATAGAGGGTAAATGTTTTAGTGAATGATCATAATATAATATTAAAATTTTTATAGGATGTTCACTCTGTGGTTATGTGGGTTCTTATAAGCAGGACATGCAGAAAGGTTGGATCTTGGTTTGGTGGGAAGGTTAGGCGGGTATTCCAAATGAGACTATGCCATGAAATTCGATGGGACATGTAGGACGAGTGGATCGAGTAGTCAAATTTTTTTTGGAAAGAATTAATCAATTTTTTCTATGCTATGTCTACCTCTGGTTGGGATGGTGATTATTTTATAATGTATTAATTTAAAAAAAATAAAAACGTATTACTAATTGATTAGTGGTGGTTTAAAATAATGTCAAAAACCACCCTTTAAATGACTCACAGAGGTTTCTAAGACACCGTGAAATGAATCCAGAAATACATAAACATGATATATTTAGAAGACAACCATGAACCAATTAGATAAAATTTAAATCCTCACTCAAATCAAAACTATCTTCTATTGAACTTCAATTTTAATGTAGTGATAATGGTTGATATTAAATGAATTAATAATTTATGAATATATAAATTATCTTTTTCTTTTCATTTACAATTAGGAAATGTAAATTTTTTTCAGTCACACACATTCTTATCAATTTTCATATTGGAAAGAATATTACATTTTAAATTTAATTTCCAATATTAATGTCTAAAAAATATACCCTTTTTATTTTAATATTGTATTCCGGTTGTATCTGATGGTTTTGGGACTCTTTTTACCACTTTTATTCTATATAATTTTCTTTCAAAATATATATAAAAATTTGATCATTATTCTAAGGTCTGTGACCAATATTATAAATTTTATGGAAGCAATAAATCTATTTTCTATTGAACCTTGAATTATTATGATGAAGCCAATGATATGTATAAAAGAATATCGAATTTCACTTTAAATAAAACATTCTACAATAAATTATTCATAGAGTCTACAAATATGTTTTACAATATAGACATTCCAATAATCTGTGTGTTTTGTAACTAGAAAATTTACATGTTCAGGAAACCCACTGATGACTCACATTAGGACACTATAAATTTTGAACATTTTAGTTATTGATACATCATATTAATCTACACCCATATTCCAAACATCCTAAAATTCATGTATAAGAGGTTGAAGGTAGAAATAAATTTCATTTTGATGCATTTTCTTTCTAATAATTTTCATTGGTTTTATAAAAGTTTTTTTTTCATAAAAAACCATGGTGAAAGATAATAAGTGATCAAAAAAAATTTCACATGCTAAAACTTATACTTAAATAACCAAAAGGGTTAATTCATAATTTATCTTTATAAATACCACATTTCAAATATTAGTGTAGAAGTTTGGGTATAATGAACTCAAATTCTTCAATAATTTTGAATCTCTTCAATGTCTCATGAACTCGTCATTGTTACTATTCAAATCAGGTCACATAATATGATTAACAATTTTGATGATTTAATGAGTATATGTAATTATATTTTTAATGTAAAATTATCAAAAACATTCATAAAATTTTTCTTTTTATTTTACTTCATAGAAGTATATTTATTCGGATTGGTATCATTAGTTTTTTATGTTCCCTTTAGAAGTAAAATATAGTTTTTATTATTATTTATTTGAATCTTCTCCCCAATAGTGAATTAAATAACTTGGATATACTTTTATCATTATATAACTAATTCCAAGACTGATAATAACCTTATTAATCTCACAAAACTATATGGGGCTCTTAGCTTTTGAGAATACATCATGAATTATTTTAGATATCATAAAAACTTCTTTTTTTAAAATTCTAAAATGATACCCAATGGGTTCAAATGAAATAGAAAAAACATTTTTGAATACTCAACACATACATTATGAAATTATTAATTTTTATATTATACTATTTCAAAAAAATCATTTTTATACTCATTTTACTTTCCCCTCGTTTTATCTCTATTAAATCAACCATTGATATGTTATCAAAACTACTAGGATATTCTATAGTTTTCAAACCATCACAAATTTATATAAAATACAAACATGGATAAAATAACGTGTTAAAATTCTTACATAGTTTCCATAACATTCCAAATCATCATTTGTTATGATTTTAATTTCTTTATAAAATATGTGGGCATTTAAATTTTCATTCAAATGGTCGACATAACTATAAACACATTCTATATAATTTGATTCTTGAGTAATAATCCTTCAAAAATATTAAGTAGCATGTTTTTTCCAAAATCAATTGATTATATAATTCATATCTCTTTAACCATAAACTAATTTTATATTTATGGAATGAATATTTAATTCATTCATCGCCATATAAATTTAAAATTATGAAATCCAAAAACAATTATAAAAAATTAACATAAAAAGGTGTCTTCCAAGGAAATAATATATAACATTTATCCCAAAGTAATATATTTCATAAAAATTAAAACAAAAAATTAATTTAAATATGTATATCGGAATAAAAAGCATGTGTTAGTTAAAATTTACTAAATGTGACTTTTTTTAAAAGTGTTATATTTTTATCTCAGGATTCAGTAATACTATTATAATATAATTCACAAATAATTAATATTATATTAATATTAAAAATTTAAAACCAAAAATATATAAAATGAAATCTTCAAAAAATCACCGAATTTGTAATAAAATGAACAATTTGTTTCAAAAAATAAACTATTTACAAAAACATTGAATTTTTTTACCAAAGTCCTTATGAAATATTAGTCCATTTTCATAATTTCTATAATTTATTAATTAAAATATCATTTATAAAATTATTTTAAAAATTAAATTATTTAAAAACTCCAAATTTTTCTACCAAAATCCTTATGATGTACAAATAGTTATCAAAATATTTTCCCAAAATCAATTTTTTTCATTTCTAAAAAATGAGTTGAAATTCCAATCATTAAAATATATTTAATTTGAATAAATCACTGTTATTTAATTATTATGAATAATTAAAATATTTGACACAAAATAAGTCACATGATATGAAAATCAAAACATCATAAAAATTGATTTAAAAAATATACTCATACTCTCTAAATAACTTTAAATTCCATGAATGTCTAATAATTTTCAAAATAATAAGACAACGTGGTTAATATATAACATTATTAACTCATAAAATCTGATTATTTAAACATAAAAACATCATGTTAAATAGTTTTTCAACATATCATCATTCATCTATGATTTACTGGTATGTATAGTGGTAGAATAATGTATAGAAATTCACTAAGAGAAAGCCAAATTATATTCTAATTATCATTCAATCCAGTAATAAAAAGGTAGTTTAAATATTAATTAGTATAATGTAATAATGAAAAACTAATATGAGTGAATTTTAATTTCACATATTAACTCAAATTAAATGTTTGAAAGTGCTTATACATATATTACTGTAACACCTATCACTATTTTTATGAAGTTTTAGATAAATAATAGTTTTTTTGTTCAATTTTTACTAAAACTACTACACTGGAATTATAGAACAAGACCACCTAAATAAGTGTTTTTAATATATAATCTATAATACGTATCATAAATGATATGTTCTATAACCAGGTTTTAGAAATTATAACCAAACAGAGCATAAAAATGTTAAATTTATAGCTTCAAAACCCAAATAAAATAGAATTAAATAGAAAATATAAATAATATAACTTATATTTATAATTAAAAACAATAAAAAATAAATCCTCATAGAACATAGAAAATAAAATTAATACAAGAACAAATAAATAATTACTATGTGTATTAATAGTAATACATAAAATAAACTATTAAACATGGTTCCAATTAAATGTTTTGTTTATATTTCATGAAAAATGTGGAAAATAAATCGATATTGAAATAAATAAAAATTGAAAATGACAACAAGGGTAGGATGTGATTTAAGGGGGAAGAGGAGATGATACGAGGGTATCTTTTATAGATGTTGTGTACGGATGAAATGAGGTTGTGGAGGGGGACAAAAAATGTGTGAGGAGGTAATGAAGGTGGGATGCTATGATGGAAGAGTGGAAAGGTGGTGATATAAGTGTGAAGGGTGAAAATGAATAAATGTAACACCAATGATAAAATTAAAAAATATGTGATAGAGTGGGATAATTATAAAGGATGTATAACAAATACGGTTTAACAAAGAAGGGAGTTAAAAGGAAAATTATTTAATTTTTTTAAAAAATAAATGTGGTCTTATATAACATAATTTCTAAAAAAGTGATTTAGTGCCAATTTATTAAAAAAAATCACTAAATTCAACATTTAGCAATTAATTTTTTAATCACCCAATAAAATAATGAAATCGATTTAACTACATATTTAGTGATTGTTTTTGAAAATTCCATTATTTATAAAAACGTTTATAGTGAGAGGGGTCAAATTTTTTTTTGAAGAATAAGATAGGAGGGTCCAATAGTTAAAATGTTAATTAATACCTATAATTTGTGTTTAGAATGTGTGACATAACATCTATTTTTTTGAATCTTGAAACTAAAGGACGAATTTTCAAAAAAAATATTAGATGTGTTTTGAGTATCACTCTAGATATTCAACATCTAGTATAAATGTTATATAAATAAAATCATCTATTTTGAAGGTTATATTACACTGAAATTATATTATCAAAAAGTTATAAATAATTTTATGTGTTAAAAAATTGATTACTTGATAAAATGAGAGCTAGTTTTTCATTATAATGATAAAAAATGGTCATTACATCAGTTATTTGAATTTGAATGATCACATCAATTATCAAATGGTTATTAAATAAAATACATAAATTTTCTTATTATTTATGTTATATGAAGATATATTTTGTTTTTAAATAATCATTATTGGGAATAATATGAAATATTTTTTTTTCATACACATGTTTTTGTAATTTATTTAATTTTAAACATGTTTTAAGAGTAGATGATGATAAAAATGTTGTATCCAATATAAAATATTGTCTCCAATTTAATTGTTAAAATATGTTGAAAATAATCACCACAACTAAAAGAGTGTAATATTTTAAAGAATAAAATATTATTTTCATAAAAGTGTTCCACAAACATAAAATACTATATAAAATATCATTGTTATTATTTTATTTGTTAAATATATGAACAACTGAATTATGTTTTGTTTCCATATTCATAGAAGTTTGTGTCTAAAAAATAGATTTTAATGAAAATGTAGTTTTTAAGTGGTTAGTGAGAGTATATTGGAAATTTTAGTGGCGCAATGTATAGAAAATAATTATTATACCATCCTAAAAAAATTTAAATCCACACTTTATCCTAAAGTTGTTTAGGGTATATTATTATAAGATTATCTAAATTTAATGTGGTACATTTAAATTTATTTCGAAATGGAATTAATGAAAATTTTGGATGGAAATGTACCCAGATGATGATGATGAACATAAAAATAGTTCTATGCATTTAATACAGTGTAAGTTATTAAAATAATAAAATTTCGTGTTTTTGAATAAAAATATTTCAATATATTATTTAAATGGTTAACAACATGATTATGAATCTGAATCGGAAAATTTTTCAAAAAACATTTCATTATAGAAGATAGAAAATTTGTATACTTTAGAAAAAGGAATCGTTATAAGGTTATATAGAAGTATAATAGAAATTTATTATGATCTAATAAGTTTTAAAAACATTAAAAATTCAGTAAATATAAGGCCTCTATGGTTATCTATAATGTGAAATATTATTAGAATAACATATATGTATAGTTTTGTTAATATTCTAAAAGGGGTTTAAAAATATAAAGTGTAGCTTGTTATATTTATGAAAGAACTACTTTATCATTGATTTATATAGGCTACATATATTGTTTGAATGTAATAACCCCATACATTTTTTCCATAATACATGAATAAAGGGATTTTAAATACAATATATGAATATATATTTCTAGCTAGTAATACAGAGTAACCCCTCTACAAATAAGACACATATAACAATGAATGTTTTTTCTTATTAAATTGAATGTGATTGTAAAGACCCATAAATTTCAAAGAAATTTTTTTCTTAATTTTCTTTGGATTTTTAAAAGAACGCAGTTTCTGACGGCACCTGATTCTGATGCCCGGTGTGCCTGGAATCATTTTTCGAAGTTTGGCTCGGGTACGTTCAGTGAACGAACGAGCGGGTTTTTATAACTTTTGAACCAGTGCTCGGAATCGAATTCTGAGGGAACCGATGGAATCACAGCGCCGGTAATTGCTTAGAAATGCCTCTTCTAGAGTTGCGTTTTCTCGGGTGTGGTTTTGAAATTTTGGGAGTTAAGTGAAAAAAATAAAATAAAGTTGTGCGACAACTTTATTTTATTTCACTTAAAGCCACTTAATGCCACTTAAATCTGCTTAAGCTGAGTTGAAGTGGATAGGGTGAAATTAAAAATATCCTACCCTCTTGGTAGGATATTTGTGAGGTGGGGCCCGCACGAGCCCCACCATTTCTTTTCCTCTAAGTAACGCACCCACGGAAAATCCTCATTGATGAAAGTCAACTGGGGCATTTTTTTAAAACTCTTAAACGCTCATATTAATTGGACTGTTAAGACGTTTCCATTAATTCATCGAATTAATGGATCGTTTCTTAACCTATTTTTCAAACTATTGGAATATTAATAAAGTAAGACCAACACACTTTCTTCTTGGGTGCGATTTGTTGAGAGGATTTGGAGAATCTGTACCTTCATCCTCCTTCGCGAAGAACGTGAAAAACGCGAAGAACGTGAAGAACGCGAAGAACGCAAAGAATGCGACAAACGCGAAGAACGCGAAGAACGCGAAGAACGCCAAACCCTCAGAGATCGATGACGCGATGCCGTGTTCTGCGATGCTGACGATTCTCCTTTCACGACGCTTCTTCCGTGACATTCTTCCCCGCAACAATCTCCGATCATCAACAGCTTGAGGTAGGAGATTTCAGATCTTTTAAATTTC